>CM069859.1:138875408-139527908 GCA_036172795.1 Pelodytes ibericus | reverse complement strand
TAGTTGTTCAGGGGTTCAGGTTTGGTCATCCTTTTTTTTCAACTAACTCCTTATGGATGACCGCTGATAACTTTTTACCATATTGTTTTTATAGAATATATTGGACCTAGGTATACTACAAAGAGCATTGTACCTATTTAGAAATAGGAGTGGAAAAAAGCAACGATTGCATGTTTAAACATGTGTATTCATTTATTTTAATCTTTGCATTACATTAATTTATAGTAAATTGTTTAGGCATTCAATGCAGGATCCATAAGTCAGGTGTGTGACATCAGGACACAAGGGTATACACCAAGGAAAAATTTTATGTAAAGTCTTTAACCCACTTACCTTTACATACACACATTTACCATATTTGCTCGATTATAAGACAACCCTGATTATAAGACGACCCCCCAAACTTTGTATATTCCTTTAGGAAAAAAACCAAAAGCCTGATTATAAGACTACCCTATAGGAAAAAAAGTTTAACTTGTAAATTGCTTTTTAATATTTAATAAAAAATGTATATTATACAAATGCATTTCTTGTTTTTTTTTCCTTTTATTTGCCAATGCAGTCTCTCTCCCCCTCCCCCAGCTGTCTCTCTCCCCCCCCCAGCGTTGTCACTCTCCCCCCCCAGCGTTGTCTCTCTCTCCCTCCCCCTCAAGCTTCTCTCTCTCCACCTCCCTCGTCTCTTACCCCCTCCCCTTGTCGGTCTCTATCCCCCCTCCCCTTGTCTGTGTCTATCCCCCCCTTGTCTCTATCTATCCCCCCTCCCCTTTTCTCTCTGTCCCCCCTCCCCTTTTCTCTCTGTACCCCTCCCCTTTTCTCTATTCCCCCTCCCTCCCCTTGTCTATCCCCCCCCCTTGTCTATCACCCCCCCCCCCCCCAGTTTCTTTCCCTGGTGGCTAGTGGAGGCAGCTGGGGGATACGTGCAGACATCCTCCATGCTGACCGACACCTCCGTCTATTATGACGGTGGCTAGTGGGGCAGCGGAGGATGTCTGCGCGATGAGCGCAGACCTCCCCTGCTGCCGCCCGGCACGACCGCCAGGACTTTTGTGTTGAAGCCGGAAGGACCCGGCTTCATCATAGAAGTCCCGGCGGTCGTGCCGGGCGGCAGCAGAGGGAGTGTGCAGCTCTGCGGGGGACCTGGATCCCTGATTATAACCTTGATTATAAGACGACTGGTCTTTTTCAGAGCATTTGCTCTGAAAAAAACCTCGTCTTATATTCGAGCAAATACGGTATATGGAGAGCATCTATGTAATGTGATTTTGCGTGTATATATATATATATATATATATATCTGTATATATATGTGTAAATGTATATATATATATGTATGTGTATATGTATATATATATATGTATGTGTATATGTATATATATATATATGTATGTGTATATGTATATATATATATATGTATGTGTATATGTATATATATATGTATATATGTATGTATGTGTAGATATATATATATATATATATATATATATATATATATACAAATCCAAAATGCACTCACCTAAACTAGCATATGTTATATTATAAGTGGTGCTGCTGAAACCAAATAATTTTTCATGAAAGCTACTTAAAAACACCTGTCTTTCTAAGATAACAAAATTGGAGATTTGGTTACATATATATACCAGGCCTCTGGTTTAGCACCCCTCCCCATCACATGTGCTCCATAAGTGGTGTCCATACCTATAAATTGCAGGAGTGTCTCTGTATTGTACAATAGGAAGGCCTTTTGGTCCCTGGTAAGCAATACACATAAAGAGACTAAGCTCCATAAGCAACAGTATTTAGTGTTAGGACCCACCAATATTGGAGTACTTTGACGTAGTTGTGGACTTAGCATAATATGGCCATATATATATATATATATAAATCTCCAATTTTGTTATCTTAGAAAGACAGGTGTTTTTAAGTAGCTTTAATGAAACCTATAGCTTTAAGAGTTTTTCTCCTACCTGCTCTGAGGTAAGTGTGCTGATCTTTGGATTTTGTCCAAAAATAATGAAGTTGCACTTACAGGTCTTTACAAAAATAGAAAAACATGCACCCTTTGTCAAGCTCAAGCTATATAATATATATATACACATACATAATGTTCGCTTCCTTTTATTTCCAGATATTTGTATTTGCATTTTTTGTGGCATGGAGAAAGCAGCTGACGAATGACTTCTTTGCACAAACATCATGTGAAGCTGTTAAGTATTTTCTAGATGAGCCAAGTTTGCTCTATGAGAATTGTTCAGTTTACTTTAGACAGACTACTGCTGACACAAAAACGAACTTTGAAAAGGTAAGAAAAAGTATACCTATTATGGCCTACACAAATTGAGCATTGATTGGGTACAATTTATATCAGCAATCCACTTTATTCTTAAGGTGTGGGGGAGGGGGGATTGTATTAGAGCAGCAATTAAATTACAGTTCCGCAGCTATGGAATATTGTCCTTACCATAAAGAATCACTTCCTTTGCTGTCTATGAAATCTTTGCTCTTCCAGTCTGAGGGGGTGACCTCTTGTTCTTTGTACATTTCTGTTAATGAACAGGTCACTGGAGAGCTATCAAAAAACATTTTCAATTTTAGTATAGCCAATGGGCTTTTTGAACATTACTGTTCCAATTTGCTACATTGCATAATACATTGTTAGTGGAGAAAACAAACAGCTTATCACGTAAAGTATGTTAGGTAGTGGTACTATATTTTGTATATTATTTGTTATATGTTTCATATCTTTAATGGCATAGTGAGAAGGATTTTACAAATGTAAGATAGCACTGAAAAAGTAGACTTGTATAATGTGAGACAAAAAACAAAGGTGTAGGATCCCTCTCAGCAAGAACGAACATGAGAGGAGAGGAATCGCCGTTTTTTTTTTTTGCTCGCTTGCACCATTACAGACCAATCCTCACCATTAGCATATCAGACTGGTCCCATCCATAAGGGCAGTTCAGAACCAAATAGCCTGGCAGGTCTCCTCTGCACGAAGAATACAGCAACCACAGACGTACGTTTCGGCCTTTATTGGCCTCGTCACTGTGGTACGGCTGGTATCCCTGTAGATGCAGCGAACTAGGGACCCACGTCTGGGCAAACCCCAATAACTCGTTGGGACAAATAACCAAAGTGAGGGATCCCTCTGTGAGAACTGGCAAAAGCTTAAATAGCCGTCCCTATAGGATGTAACCTACTCAGGAGAGGAATCACCGCTTTTTTGCTCGCCTGCACCATTACAGAGGAAATCTCTCCATTAGCATATCAGACTGTATAATGTGAGGAAATATACTTTAGACAAATATGTGTTTTTTACAATTTTTAATTTAAGAAATCAGCACAACATGGAATTATATTGTTACACTTATTAAATATGGTTGAATTAAATATGGTTGTATCAAATTATTCAAGCAGATTTTAGCGTCTCGGAAAAGAGCTCGATACCTGAGACTTGCTCGGCCTCCCACTCTTGAACAACTACGAGAAGTCAAAGACAAAATCAGGAAGCGGACATTTATTCAGCAGACATTTAGGTAATTCATGAGCCCTACAGCTACTTCTAGTATGTGAGAGATTGGGTGCTGAAATCTGCAACTAGTCTAGTGTCTTTTCTCAACATTTTTACAAGTTTTCTCCACTGATTTAGTGTGTCTGCATTTGATGAAATGTTTTGTATATCCAAAAAATGCATTTCTTTCTTTTTTTAAAGAAAGGATAGAAAGGGACTTTCTGTAGATACCATTATTTTAATTATCCGATGTAATATATTATTTAAAAAAATATATAAAAACAGTTTATTCCAACTTGAAAAATATTTTACTCACCTAAAACAGCTAATGAAATAAACTGAAAAGAAATTCAAACATTGGTCCTGAGTTTGGGAGTACCTCAAGTGTCTAGGTTTTTTAAATTACCAAACCATTTTTTTTTTCAAAATTATCGATTGTGACATTGTAAACTGATATCCCAGAATTACCCCCAACATGTAGCTATTTGTCAAAACTAGACAACCCAGTTTATGTAACATGGGGTATTTTGACAATTTGTTTAGCAGCAATTGTACAACCAATCTTTGCCAAAGTTTGAGGTAGTAATGTATTGGTCTTTTTTCACGCACATTGTACTTCAGCCAAACAACTGCTAAACACCCCAGTGTATGATCAGCGACACCCCCTGAGTACAGTAGTACCCCACATGCAGAGGTTTGTCAGGTTTGTTGCAGGTACACTGCAAAATTTGGGAAACGGCCTTTGCAGCTTTCAAACATGGAATTTTGGCATATTGCTTTGTGGACTACCTTTCTCAGCCAGCCAAAAGTTAACTGCATCATAGAAAATATAGTCTATAGCAGGCAGCACAGGTGTTTGCAATGTAGCAAGGGCATGGGAGATGTTTGGAATAACATTTGAAACTACATCTGCTGTGAATTGAAGTTTTCATGATGACCACACAGTCAAAATTATCCCATGATACTTTGCTGAACACCATTGGAAGTGGAAATCACTTAAACTTATGTGCCTGACATACTTCCTTTGAAGCTCAGCCAGACACAATTTTCCCATTGATGCTCGCTGAGCATTATGGGAAATGTGGTCCCTTAGAACCTTACCCCTCAAATGACTGAACTCCTTCAACTCCCTGTTGTTCCCTTACCTGCTCAGCACTGGTAGAAGGTATTCCTGATGGTCAAGTGGTTGCTATGGATGTCTTTGCACTCCTCTTAGTGCACACACTTGATCCCTTGCTGCTGGGCTGTTTTTAAATACTGTAAAATGTAATTTTGCGTCTGCCCTACAATGAGGTTTGTTTTTTTGTGCTGGCACAGATTTTTTATTTTTTTAAGAACAGGTGTATTATTTTTATTCTTGGATGGCCTGAAGATGAGAAGCGAGGGTGTCGCCCCCCAAAATGAATGGGCCAGAGAATTGTTCAGGGTCCCTGACCCATTAATAAACCCCCCCCCCTCCCAATGCTGTGAGATTATAATTAGCCCCCCATTCACTTAAATATTTTTCTTGCCTTCACTTTTCTATTTCCCACTTTAATAAAGGTACCTTGCTGCTGTAGTTGAACTTTATTCTACTTACAGCACTAAATGTTTCAAATGTTTATTAAATATGACTGAATTATTTGTTCTAGATGCTTTGAGTGTGTTAACTTGTCGCTGAATTGAACTTCTCAATTAGGCCACCATAAGACTAGTTAACTGTTGGGAAGTTATGATCAATTGAATGAAATATACTAACTATAATTCATTACAGATTTGAATGCAGATTTAAATATCCATTGTATTGTAAAAAGAAATCTTGTGTGAATTATGCGTCAATTAACATATCTTGTGTTTGCAGAGAGCTCATTATATATATAATTATGATCTCTGTGGTAATTTTTATCTCACTGGAGACGTTTCCACACAATCAACATATCTTAAACCAAGCTCTAAAAAATGAATTTATCAGGTATGGAATTTTATTTGTCTGCACTGATTGACAAATGACGTGTCACATGCATTAAATTGTTCAAAAATGTTTCACACAACATCTCTAGTGGCAGGGACATATGTCTTGGCACAGGTGTTCCTATTTGAGGATAGAGTGTCATCATTTTATCTGTGAGGCAAAGTATGTGCAAAACTCATGAAGGTTCTAAAAGGCCATGTTAGTATTATTTAATGACATGCCATTGTATTGGATTAAAAACAACTATTGGCAAAACATTAAGTCCTGTTTAATATTAAATTTGCCACAAAGAATATAAAATACTAAAGATTTCATCAAGTATTGATTTCTTATTGAGCCTTGCTTACTTATAGCTCTATTTGTGAAAAAATATGGAATTGAATAAAGGTAATATGAATCAATTAAGATCTGAACCCAACTAGAAATAATTTTCCAGCATGTAATCATTATTTTACAGTAATTAATGTGGGCATGGGTCTGACTGACCTGGGTCAAGCTCAAACATGCATAGAAAAGGTAAGCTTATATCAAAAAAGAGATAAGAAAGTTAAACCCAAAGACAAAAAAGAAGATAATAAAAAAAAAAAAAATACAGTTAAAGGACAACTGTCATGCCATAAGTAACTTTGTTTGATATAAATGAATAAGTCCTAATATATAATCTATACCATTCTTTAAAAAAACAAAAAACAAATCTATACATAATTATGATTTTTTTTTACCATTTAGTATTATGCAATGGCTGCCATATTTCTTCCAAGCGTGGGTCCTGCCTTCCAGCTCTGTGTAGCTCTGCCCCCAAATTATATGCAGCCCTGTCTCATCATGTGCAGTCTTGCCCTCTCGCAAGATTTTGCAGTTAATACAAGACTGTGCAAATCACACAGCTTGTATACTGGTAACAGTACTGCAGAGAGATCTCCCAATATTCAAGATTTCCCTGCTGTTACCAATATACAAGCTGTGTGATGTGCACATCAAATGAGGCAAGATCGCAAATGCACAGGGCTGACCCAACACATTGTTCTGCTTTGGTCCAAGGAGCAGATGCTGCCTCCCCATTACCCCCCTGAAAATGTGCCCACATGTATTATGTTATACATCATCATGAAAAAAATAAAATTAAAGTTATCAGGAAATGAGAATTTAAATGCAGCATTGCCTTGCCTAGATGCCAGTGAAGCTTGCACTTTAGCTAGGTAATAAAGCTTGTATTGTAATGTAATTCATGTTTGCAATAAAACTTTCACTCTAATTCGGATATTAACTAAAGCTTATGTAACCTCTAAAATATTGCACAACTAACTGCTGTCTTGGATAAAAGACATGTTTCTTTACTGTTAGGGTTTCTTACCATAGTTTTTTGTAGCCCAGACAGTGCTACATATTGTAATATATACATATATGCATCTTATGTGTATCCTGAGCAATCATTATATACATAAGGGTTATACACCTTTTTAAACAAATAAATAAAAGTAACCATGTCAGCCTCAAAGTTATGCTCAACAATTGCCTGTCCTATAGGATGGTGCCTACTTGGGAGGGCTTTGCCGTTTTTTTGCTTGCTTACACCATTACAGAGGGAACCACTCCATTAGAATATCAGGCTAATGTCATCCATAAGGGAAGTCCAGACCGGAAATGCATGGCTAGTCTCCTCTGCATGAGGAACAGCACAATCCAAAGATGTACGTTTCAAATAGTAGATGACAAATAAATTATTTTCTCTCACTAAGTTATTTTTTTTATAAAGTTTACCTTAATACTATTCACTTACAAATTATAATTATTTGCATTTTGTATGTGTCCTTCTACTATTTAATTTACTCTGCAGGACACCCATTCTCCAATGTCGGTCTCTCTCCCTTCTGTGTGTCTGCCTGCCTAGCTCAGACCTCTTAATTAAATGTAAAAAATAAGCAAACTTGTGTAGTCTGTGATTAAAACAGTTGACAATTAACAATAACTATGATATACAGTTAAACCATGTTGATTATTATAATTTTAACATACAATGCAATTTGTGTTTACTAAATAGAAATGCTAAACAACCATTCAGTGAAATCAAAACAGCAGACCATTGGTGGAACTGGAGCTTTAATGTTTTGCTTGACGGACTCTACTGGGATCGATGGTACAATGAAGCTGCTGCAAATAGTGAGGTAATTTTTGTAACCGAGCACTATTTCCTTCATATAATTAATACATATGAGGATTACGACCTCATGCCATGGCTAGCCTCCCCAAATCCATTCCTCGTTTGTCCATATAGGGGAGGAGTATATTGTTGCTTCAGCTAGCCAAATAGTATTAGGTATGTTAGGACAAATGGAACCTGGCATTGGACGTGACACTCTGTATCCATGTAGAATGCTTAAATGATTCATTCAGGAGGTCCGCCCACCTCTTGATACAATAGGCCAATAACTTCATGCTGGTAATAGTAAGCTGGGAGGTGTGGTAATGTTAAATAAGTTTTGGAAGGCCAAGGCCACACAGTCTAGTTAGGATGTATATAATAGACCTTTTAACTTTTATCTTGGCTTGCAATTGTTCCATAGTAAAGAGATAATATGATTTGAAATTGAATAAAATACTATTTGGAGGATCAGAATTGTTTGGAAAAGATATAAGAAGGTAGGTAAAAGGGTTTATCTTGATAGAGGCTCCTAGCCAGGAGATACTGAAAAATCTGTTTCATAGTAAACTTGATACCTAAATATGAGATAAATTGTTTTTGTAATGAGAATTGTAAATTGAGTAGAGCCTCAGACTTAGACAAATGTATCTTAAAACCTGAGTTCATAGAGTACTCATCTATTAGTTTTATTATATTAGGAAGGGAGCAGTGGTCGACTGACAACTCATGGGGCCCTTGGGCAACTCATGCCCCCTCCCCCCCCCCAAAAAAAGAATTCTTCTGTTTATTCACATTTTTAATTTTATCATGCTGAGAAGGTGGATAACTAGAACCATATTTTTTAAAATACATTTTAAATTAAACTTAGCACCTGCTAAGTAAGTATGTCCATAATCTTTATCTATATCATGCCAAATTAGATAAATATACATAATCATTCTATATCATGCCAAATGAGACATATATACATACTATTTCTATATCATGCCAATGGAAGTATATACATATTTCTATTTCATGCCAATGGGCAGACACACAAACACACTCTCCAGAATTTAAATGCTGTCCCTCAACAGAGCCATCTATCTCTCACTCTCACTCCTATCTGACCCATTCTTCTCAGTATGACCCCCAGATTTGCCTATCTGACCTCCAGACGTGCCAAGCCCCCCCCTTCTTCCCAATCTGCCCCCAAACAAGCCAATCTGCCCCACACTACACAATCTCACCCCCAGATTGCCAATCTGTCCCTTCTTCCCAATCTGACCCCCAAATGTGCAAACCTGCCCCCTTCTTTGCAATCTGACAGCCAAACTTGCCAATCTGCCCCCTATATTTGCCAATCTGACCTCCAGACTTCCCAATGTGCCCCCCACTTCCCAATCTGACCCCTTTTTCTCAATCTGCCCCCTTATTACCAATATGAACCCCACACTTCTCAAGCTAACCTGGCATGTATTGAGAAAGGAAGGCTGCTGCTACTCATTCTGCACTGTTGTCTCTCCGCTGACTCCGTATGTGAATAAACGCAGGTGAGGTGTTTTTACTGCTGTTATACTCCTAGTGCGCTTGGCTTTTTTTGCTTACTCAAGCAAAATTAGCCAAAAACAATTGCCTTACATGTATTGTGCTTCAAAGCACTTAGTCACAGGCTTGGCTATGAGTAAGTGCCTTGAGGTACGAAACATGTAAGCCATATGTTTTTGGCTTATTTTGCTAATGTACCATTAATACCATTAAAGCACCGTTGGGATATATTGGTTTTCCATGGCTTGTCTCTCCACTTTTTTTTTTGCTTTGCTTTGTTCATGTTTTGGAGCACTGGAACACCAAGCGTGAGGAGATCAGCTGGACAACAAGTGCTGTGGCATCCTCTTGGAGTTTTAAGCCAAGCACTCTCTTTGGCCAAGACCGTGGGAGTCCCAAGCACCAGGGGCGTAGCGTGGGGGGTGCAGGGGGGGCCGGCCGCACCGGGCGCAATATCTGGGGGGGCGCAGCCACAACCGCGCGATACTTCCTATCA
The DNA here is from genome assembly GCA_036172795.1 of Pelodytes ibericus. NCBI lineage: Eukaryota > Metazoa > Chordata > Amphibia > Anura > Pelodytidae > Pelodytes > Pelodytes ibericus. The sequence goes on along the minus strand of CM069859.1, from coordinate 139,518,283 downwards.
GCCGCCGGATGTGAGCGGCAAATGACGGCGTGACGTCACATCCGGCGGCTGCGCGGCGGAGGCTCTTCTGAAACTGCATCGCGGCCTTTCTTCCCTGAGCTGTTGGAAGTGGAATTTGTAAAGGTAAGAATAAAGGGGCTTGGGGGACCTATTGTATTATGTATTGAGGAGGGGGTCATTAATGTATTGGAGAGGGGGAGGGGGGGTCATTAATGTATGGGGGAGGGGGGTCATTCATGTATGGGGGAGGGGAGGGGGGTCATTAATGTATTGGGGAGGGAGGTCATTAATGTATGGGGGAGGGGAGGGAGGTCATTAATGTATGGGGGAGGGGAGGGAGGTCATTAATGTATGGGGGAGGGGAGGGGGGTCATTAATGTATGGGGGAGGGGAGGGGGGTTCATTAATGTATGGGGAGGGGGGTCATTAATGTATGGGGAGGGGAGGGGGTTCATTAATGTATGCGGGAGGGGGGTTTATTAAATGTATGGGGGAGGGGGGTTCATTTAATGTATGGGGGAGGGGAGGGGGGGAAGTAATGTATGGGGGAGGGGGGGAAGTAATGTATGGTGGAGGGGGGAAGTAATGTATGGGGGAGGGGGGCAGTAATGTATTGGGGACGGGGGGCAGTAATGTATTGGGGAAGGGAAGAAGGGGGGCAGTAATGTATTGGGGAAGGGAAGAAGGGGGGCAGTAATGTATTGGGGAAGGGAAGAAGGGGGGCAGTAATGTATTGGGGAAGGGAAGAAGGGAGGCAGTAATGTATTGGGGAAGGGAAGAAGGGAGGCAGTAATGTATTGGGGAAGGGAAGAAGGGGGGCAGTAATGTATTGGGGAAGGGAAGAAGGGGGGCAGTAATGTATTGGGGAAGGGAAGAAGGGGGGCAGTAATGTATTGGGGAAGGGAAGAAGGGGGGCAGTAATGTATTGGGGAAGGGAAGAAGGGGGGCAGTAATGTATTGGGGAAGGGAAGAAGGGGGGCAGTAATGTATTAGGGGATGGGGGTCAACTGTGTATTAGGGGAGGGAGGGGTCAGCCGTGTATTAGGGGGAGGGGGGTCAGCAGTGTATTAGGGGAAGAGGGGGGGGATGGGAAAGATCTGACTTGGGAATTTGAGATGAGGCAATGATTATATTTTTTACATTTGTGGCCTAATGAATAATCTATATATATGTGTGTATGTAGAAGGAAATGTAAATAGGTGGGGCTACAGGGGTGAGGGAATTATATTTGTAATATATTTATTAGGAACTGTGGAGGGAAGGGGGTTGGATGAGAGCATTAAATATCATAGCATTAAATATTATATTTATGGGGTAGGAACTGTATTATATATTTTTGGTTTAGTGCAGGGGTAGGTAACCTTTGACACTCCCTTTGTTTTTTGACTACATCTCCATTAAGGCTTGCAAAGCATCATGGGAGGTGTAGTCCACAACATCTGGAGTGGCAAAGGATGTCTACTCCTGGTTTAAAGCATAGGTGTATAACCATTTGGCTTCCCCAGGCCAAAATAACCCCTTAAACTCTTAAAGGATCACTATAGTGTCAGGAAAACAAAGTGGTTTTCCTGACACTTTAGTACCCTGAGGGTGCCCACACCCTCAGGGTCCCACTCCCGTGGCGCTGAAGGGGTTAAATTCCCTTCAGTTACTTACCTTAATCCAGCGCCAGGCTCCCTCGGTGCTGGTGACCTGTCTGACGTCAGCTCCCCGTCCGACGTCACTGGAGCTGAATGCGCATGGCTGCGCGCGCATTCAAAGTGTCCATAGGAAAGCATTTCTCAATGCTTTCCTATGGACACTCTGCGCGATGGAGGCGAAATGTGCCTCCAGGCTCCAGCGTCGCAGATGCGCCTCTAGTGTCTGTCCGGAAGACAGCCACTAGAGGCTGCCTTAACCGCAAATGTAAACGTAGCAGTTTCTCTGAAACTGCTATGTTTACATGTGAAGGGTTAAAACCTGCTGAAAATGTGGAGAATGTGTGTAATGCATGTTCGCACTCAATAAAGTGTTGGAAAATAAACTTGTATTTAGATGCATTTTACTTTAATTACATAAGTATTTTCATAACAAACAATACATGTGCTTGGGGGGTAAGGGTTTCTTTAACTAATCTAGTAGAAGAGACTTGAGTGCTAAAATCCACGGGTTAGGGGGCGCAAATTACTTGCCTTGCCCCGGGTGCTGACAACCCACGCTACGCCACTGCCAAGCACACAACATTCTTGACTTGATATTCTTCCCTACTTCCAGGCAAATCATAAATAGAAGGGGAAAAAGGGGAAACCCCTGTCTCTTCCTGTTACAAATTTGGAAGATAGCTGAGGGAAATTGATAAAAGGCTGATGTAGCGGCCAAGAAATGTGTTGGTAAGTGTAGGGACTCCAATGTGGTGAGGAGGAACAGCTATCCCTGGTGGTCAAATGCCTTCACTGCGTCTAGTAAAAGGATGATTGAGGATAGTTTGAGTTTGTGCATGCCAGATTAGGACTATACATCTCCTCGTATTATCTCCAGCCTTTTTGGAGACGGTGAAAACTACTTGCTCAGGTGGATATGTTAATAAATGTACCTGTATTATATGACTTGTGGGCCTCCAAAAGGATGGATGGGCCTGAGAGTCATTATTTAATATAAGTATTCTATTAATTCTTTATCAATCTTTTGTAAAAATCTGGCATGATCAGACCAGGTGATTTTATCTATTTTAGTAGAAATCACTCGGCAGACAGGCTTTAGAAATGAGAAACATGTCTAAATAAAGGATATGAATTGTGCATGTTGGAGTAAAACGTAAAATCTATAGTTGAGGGGTGTTGGAGTCTCCAAATTGCAAAAAATTCAATGTTAGAAATTACAAATTACTGTAACGGTTCTATTCTATGAGGTGTGACTGTACGGGCCGGACCAGTCCCCTTCTTCTGTTAACAGCAGGACATAAGGTGGAATTAAGATACCCCAAATCATGAGTTTAGGGGAAAAAAAACCAATGAGATAATGGCCCAGAGAAAGCAAAATGTTGTGGGTACTATTTTTTAGGCAAATTAATTAGGAGGAGAAATAAAAAGTATGTATGCATGCTGTGGAAAACCAATGATCTATTAACAATCAACAAAAATAATGCGTCTCAGAAAAATCTAGGATAGAATAAATGGTTTGAATTGTATGCTAATATTATTAACCCTTTAAAGGGACTGTATCGCCTAAACATATTTTTTCACTTGAATGTAGAACATAAAAAATGAATGAAAATTTTCTATACATTGTATTAGCAAAATTGCAAGTAATTGCCTAAATTAGGAGAACAATGTGTTTTAAATGTGTCTGTGGAGTCTCCTGCTTTTGACATTACCTGTGGCATGGTATCCAAATTAAACATTTACCATTGAAAAGCAGTTCATATGCATACTGTGCTACAGGTGATGTCATAAGCAGGAGGCGCCACAAAAAAAAGTAAAACACTATTTTCTCCTGATTTAGGCATTTGCTTTCAGTTTTGCTAACACAATGTATAGATCATTTGTTATGCTCTATTGCATGAGAGGTATCCTCTGCCAAGCTTCCTTCATTGAACTTTGTATACTGATTGCACTCTGGACATCGCCAAAGGACTTCCTCTCTCATACATCCCTGAATTAATTATATTGGCGATACACTGCATGTGGCATGTTGTAAATTATATAATTGTGGGTCGTTATTTTTGATATTTGCTATTTGTAAGTTAATGTTATCATTTCAGAACTACAATTGTGTTTATGTTTAATATTATTGTTATATTTACTGCTTCATAGGCTGGACCTGTCGGTGGAAAATTCTTTCTCATTGGAACACCTTTACTTACACAATTTAGATTTAAAGAGGCCACTTGCACGGTAAGAAACATTTAACTGTATATTACATTTTTATTGCTAGAGTAGTGAGAGACCCTTGTTTTCACATGCAATCAATAAAGGGGACAGAGAGACCCAATCTCAAATATCAAAAAACACATCTTATGGCTGGTCTAGCATGTGGCAGAATTTATATCCATGCTGTATGAATATCTATTGTATCCTGTTCATGCAATGGATTAATTAACCCCTTCATGATGCATGGTGCTTGCGTCCCAGACGACGCAAGCACCAAAACGTCACGATTCAGCGGAATCCGAGCACAGCTCATCGCTTGGAGCCCTAATGAGCTGTTTAATGCTGGACGTAGTATGCTGACCTAGCATCTTTTAGGCAGGAAGGGGTTAAGGAGGTGTCTTAAGAAATCAATAAAATCAACCCATGTTTTCGCCACACCTTTTTGTGGTAATCCAATTTTACATGGAAATGGTAGACAAAAGGGTGTTAGACAGAAGAAAAAGGAGAGCAGTTTCACTTAATCTACAGAATCTACTTAAAATTCATTAAATATTGTTCATTTTACATTGTCTAATTCATTTGCTCAGTATTTTCTTATATGAATAATCAAATTATTATAGTGACTTAAAGTTTTAAGTCTAGTGTATACTTGAATAAGTGTCTCATTTCCTAGCTGCAGGAACTGTAATAAAGGAAATATAATTATTTCCATTGTTAGAGTATTCGATAAATCATATATTATTGTACACATTTGATGCAGGTCTACTAAATAGATGAAATTAAGTAAATACTAATATCAGTAGTGTTATTTACTGATGCTATTGTGATGCACATTAGTGTGTGTTAATACATGTTCATATTTTATTAAAAGAGTGCATTATTACTGATATAGTTTAACTAAATGTTATCGCCTTGTGCAAGACTTGGCAGATACTTATTTTATGAATCGTTTATGGCCATTTTTATTGGCATTTCGTCATCGATAATCTAAAAAACCTTGACACCAAATAATTACCGTATTTGCTCGATTATAAGACGACCCTGATTATAAGACGACCCCACAAACTTTGGATATTCCTTTAGGAAAAAAACTAAAAGCCTGAATATAAGACTACCCTATAGGAAAAAAGTTAAACTTGTATATATTCACATGTAAATTGCTTTTTTAATAAAAAATTATGATATCAAAAAATTTATTTCTAGTTTTTATTTCTTTTTATGTACCAATGCTGCCTTTCTCTTTCCCTTGCCCCCATTTTTCTCTCTCTCCCCCCTCCCCTTGCCTGTCTCTTAACCCCCTCACTCCCCTTGTCTCTGTCCCTTAACCCCTTCCCTCCCCTTGTCTGTCTCTTAACCCCTTCCCTCCCCTTGTCTGTCTGTTAACCTCTTCCCTCCCCTTGTCTCTGTCTCTTAACCCCTTCCCTCCCCTTGTCTGTCTCTTAACCCCTTCCCTCCCCTTGTCTCTGTCTCTTAACCCCCTCCCTCCCCTTGACTCTGTCTCTGCCCCCCTCCCTCCCCCCTGTCTCTCTGTCCCCCTGTCCCCCTCCCTCCCCTTGACTCTGTCTCTGCCCCCCTCCCTCCCCCCTGTCTCTCTGTCCCCCTGTCCCCCTCCCTCCCCCTGTCTCTCTGTCCCCCGTCTCTCTGTCCCCCTCCCTCCCCCTGTCTCTCTGCCCCCCTCCCTTCCCCTTACCTTGATCCCTGGTGGCTAGTGGGGGCAGCCGGGGGATGTCTGCACGATACTTGCAGACATCCTCCATGCTGCCTGACACGGCAGTCTATTATGACGGACAGCTGGTCCGTCATAATAGTCTGCCGTATCGTGTAGCATGGAGGATATCTGCACGTATCGTGCAGACATCCCCCAGCTGCCCGATTTACCCTGGTGGCTAGTGGGGCAGCAGAAGCCCCAGCGGTCGTGCCGGGCGGAAGCAGGGGAGTCTGCGCTCGTTGCGCAGACATCCCCTGCTGCTAGAAAGGGGGATCCAGGTCCCCTGCAGCTCTGCTGGGGACCTGGATCCATGTCTTATAATCTGACCTCAATTTGAGGTCAGATTATAAGAGACCTCGATTATAAGACGAGGGGGATTTTTCAGAGCATTTGCTCTGAAAAAAACCTCGTCTTATAATCGAGCAAATACGGTAAAAGTAGTCAAAAAAGGGTTAATGGGTGAATAATTATACAAGTCACAATTGTGATGATGCCAAATTGAGATATAATGCTAAATATACTTTTATTGTACAGAACCAGGTGTTCAAATATCTTCCTGTTTGATAAAAAATCTTGAAAACAAGAAAAAAAAGCATACATAGTGTAACATAGTTAACATAAAGGTGTACAAAATATCCCCCTCCCTAGAATGCAACCCGCTTTCGGTTGAACAGAAAGTCTGCTCATTGACAAGAGGCCCACAGGAGTTCTGTAGCAATGTAGATTATGCTCAAAGAGGAAAATATGAGGTAGAAAGAGAAGGAGGAGTAAAAAATTGAAATATCTGTTTATTACAACAAATATAAATTCTAACAATTAAAAAGGAATAAGCTGCTCCTGAAGGGTGGCTGAACAAGTCCATGGTAGAAAGAGTTCCAGTAAACCACACTATTGCTGTCCGTACCACTTCCTGGTTGGGTGTGATGATGTACTCAGGGTTTTTCTCAATCGGCTTTATCAGGCACTTAGTGCATCATCACATTAATCATGCCCAACCTGGGAGTGATACAGACAGCAGTAGCACAGTTATAAAAAGGCAGTGTGATTAGGGTTGCCACCTGGCCGGTATTTTACCGGCAGGCCGGTAAAAAATTGGCATCAGCCCAATGTTAAGTCTATGGAGAAAGAACCAAGGCCGGTATTTTTCTGAAGAAAAGGTGGCAACCCTAAGTGTGATTGACTTATAAAAATTGTGCAACATACAGACTCTTAGCAACATATGTTCTATAAGCCGTATTTATTGCAAGATGTAAATGTTTGGCACATTAATTCTTATGTGGGCAGCATGTCATACATACATGTTTGTTCATTCATGCAATTGGAATAAATAAAGACAGTGATGTTCAATTTTAACACCAAAGTTGCTTTGGAATGGATTTCTCATGATGCTCAGGCATCCAAATGGTTTGCTGTGCATTACACAGACAGTCCTCATCCATGGCATCCAAAGTTTGCCCTGTGATATTCACATTTATCCCCAAGCAGCTGTAATGCATGGAAGTTAATACTCACTTGCAAAGTGAGACTGGACAGTTACCTCCATATCTGGAAGGCTTTAAAGGAAAGAGATAAGGATAATGTGGAGACAGGAATATACATGTTATATTTAACTATACCTCAGGCAGTTTTATTTTGAAACTGTTGTGGGGAAAAATAAGACATTTATTTCTAATTTTGCAGAATCTCACTAAATCCCGTTTGGTCACACTTATTTATCTCAGGTTTCTAGAAAAATATACAATACGAAAACAGAAAAAATTGGAGAGGTCCGTCGCATTAAAGAGACAAAATTAAATCTCTGTTGAAACTAACTGATGATATTTATTGTTTACAAACTACTCATGGTGAAGCAGGGAACGAAATACCTGTGGGAAAAAAGCCTTAGAGTTTTGCACTTACAACTAGGGTTGCCACCTGGCCGGTATTTTACCGGCAGGCCGGTAAAAAAATGGCATTAGGCCAATTTTAAGTCTATGGAGACAGTACCAAGGCCGGTATTTTTTTGAAGAAAAGGTGGCAACCCTACTTACAACTAGCGCTCCGTCAAGGGCATGCAATTATGACGACATATGCGTCCTTGAGTTGAGTGACAGGTGCTCATTAGTGATCAAATAATGAAAACATACTAATTTACATATTATACCTACGGTATTTATTTTTTGCATGGATTATTAGCTTACTAAATTAAAGTATGGTTGGGCATTTGTCATAAACTGAAATAAAAATGTTGTTACACTTGCCATGTTGTTGGGATATTATTGAGTACAATTAATGGTTATATCATCTCAGAAACCATGCCTGCAGGGATAAGAAAAGCTAGTGTACACAAAATCTGAACTTTAATAATGTGTAATTTATGCAGATCTAACATTTTTCTTTCCAATCATGTTTTTTTGTTATTGTTATTATCATTATGATGATCATTATGATGAACGTAAGAAGAGCTCATGCATATCTAAATGAAGAGCAGAATTATTCCTTAGGAAATTTGGAGAGGAGGAGGGAACAACCCTATACACCTAAATGCTTTCATATCCTGTTACCCTAATTAGAAGCTTGCACATCATATGAAAGTATATAAGCTGATTAACAGCATCAGACCTCTCCAATTTTCTCTGTTTTTCGGATTGCATTAGTTACTCAGTGGGAGTGCCACTTCTAAATGCTGCAGTGCATAGAACTGTCTACCATTCCAGAAAACTGTTATATATACCTAATCTGTCAACATATATGTCTTGCCTGTCTTGTATCTATCTCTGATGATACTTGGTACACTGATGAAGTTGCAAATGGGCCATTTCTTTGTTTTTGCACCCTGGGCCAAAAGTTGCCAGATTTGCCTGTGGACAATACCTGCTAGACATGATAATACAAGTTTGAAACAGTTAGTGAAAGACAAGCTGTCAAACCACATAATATTTATTTTTCCAGCTCTGCTATTTTGGCCTGATGTTTGCATCTTGGTTATAGTCAAGTATATGCCTTTCTAAAAGCAAAAGCCATACCTATTATTTTATTTGTGTATGGAGTAAAATATTACTTTTCTTTTATACAGATTCCTTTCTTTTTACCATCCATCATTCAAGATTGCATTTCTTCAAATAATGTAACAAATCGGACAACTGTAAATCTCATAGCAAATATTACCAATGCTGTAGGGATCCAAGGTAATACGTTAACATGGTGTAACAAAATTCAGTGCTACAAAGGCAAAGGATCAGTTTCCCTAGGCAGATCAAGGTAAGCAAAAGATACTAAGGGCCTTTTTTTGTGAAAGGGGGCAGTGGCATTAAATTTGCAATTCCAATCTCTGTTCCCTACAAGTCCCTCTTTCATGAGTAAATCCCCACACATTTCATGTGTATATGTACACTAACTGCTCTTTTTATCTTCTAGGATCTATTCAATAAAGAGAGAATTGCAGGGAATTTAGATGGGCATTAACTGTAAAGGCAAAGTGGTTGAGTTGGAAACAAAATTCCCATTTAGCTGCATTGGAGGACTTTTCCATCTTGGCTACTTTGGCCTAACGTTTGTAATTCCCATCTTAACTCGATGCAATTCTCTCTTTATTGAGTATTTCCTTATATTTTTCTTTTGTTTTATTAGGGAAGAAGCCTATTCCACTCTACTCAATATTAAAAATCAACAGTGGATGGACAGGAGAACAAAAGCACTTACTGTACAGTTTGCTGTTTATAATCCATCAACTAATCTATTTACCACTGCATCATTACTACTGGAATTTCCACCATCAAGGGGTGTAATAACATCAACTTTCATTGAGTCTGTAAAAATCTACCACATTACAAACCTCCTAGATTATTTCATCATGGCATTTCAGGTAATACATTCTCAAATGTATGATTGCACTTTATTAAATAAGTTGGTACTGACGTCAAATTTTAAAGAGAGCTGTTCTATTTCTACCAACGCCTGCAGCAGAGTTTGCCAAGAGACTGTAGGGGGCAACAGCCAAGCCAGTGCTATTATTGTTGGTGGCTTTTGCAGCCTGCAAAGACATCCAAGCTGCCCTCACTACAGTGGCGTCCCGAGGGGGGTGCAGACCGCACCGGGTGACACCTCCAGCGGGGGTGACAACCGTGTTGCCGGCACCCCCCTGTATTGCACTGCGGGAAAATCAAAAACTTACCTCCAGCGCGGCTTCAATAAAGTTTGTTTTTAAAAAAAGTTTGAACAAACTTAATTGAAGCCCTGCGGCTGGAGGGGAGCGCACAACGCTTCCCTCACAGCCACGGACCTGCACCGGGAGACAGCAGCAAGGAGGTAAGTACTGGCTGGGGAAGGGGGGAAGAGGGTGGCATAACGAGCATACTGAGGGGCAAAATCCTGGATTATAAATTGACAATACCCTGGCATATTAAGTGGTTATATCCTGGCATATTGAGCGCAAAATCCTGGCATATTAAATGGAATATTGGGGGGGGGGGGGGCAAAATCCTGGCATATTAAATGGCATATTGGGGGCCAAAATCCTGGCATATTAAATGGCATATTGGGGGGCAAAATCCTGGCATATTAAATGGCATATTTGGGGGCAAAATCCTGGCATATTGAGAGCAAAATCCTGGCATATTAAATGGCATATTGAGGGGCAAAATCCTGGCATATTAAATGGCATATTTGGGGGCAAAATACTGGCATATTGAAAGAATAATCCTGACATATTTAGAGAAAAATCCTGGCATATTAAATGGCATATTGGGGGGCAAACTCCTGGCATATTGAGGGGCATAATAATCCTGGCATATTGAATGGATAAATCCTGGCATATTGAGTGGCTAAATCCTGGCATATTGAATGGCTAAATCATGGCATATTGAGTGGCAAAATAATCCTGGCATTTTGAGTGGCAAAATAATCCTGGCATATTGAGGGGTTAAATACTGGCATATTTTAATTGGCAAAGTGATGCTGTGGCATGGTCTGTGGGGAAAAATAACATGTACTATGAGGAAAGTGACACTGGCTGGTTCTGTGGGGCAAAGTTACACTGTGGCATGCCAAATCATGTAGGTGCAATTTGAGTGCAAGCCAAGTGCTGTGGGTGCAATATAGGTGCATGGCAAGTTCTGTGGGTACTGTATGGTGCTGTGTTAAGTCCTTTAGGTGCAATGTGGGTGCAGAGGAAGGGAATAAAAAATAGGAATGCAATTTTTCAATAACATTTTTAATAAATAGAATATTAAATAATTAAAATAAGTATTAATGCAACTAGTTATAGAGAGATGTCTGTGTTTATAGATATGTATTGTGTGGCATAATTAAGGGCACCTGTGTGTGGCATAATTAATTGGGCTCCAAGGTGAGGCATAAATAATGGGGCTCTGCTGTGGCATAATTTATTGGGCTTTGGTGTGGCATAATTTATGGGGCTCTTGTGTGTCTTATGGAGCTACTGTATGTGGCATAGTTATGGGCTCCTGTGTGTGGCATAGTTAAAGGGCTCCTGCGTGTGACAATTTGTGGGGATCCTGTATGTGGCATATTTTATGGGCCATCTGACTGGCATTACTAAGGAATCTGTTTGGCATGGTATTGGAGGAAATCCAGGGGGGTGACACCATGTAGCCAGAAAACCCAATTCTCATTGCTTCTCACTAAACATAAACTAAATGAACATGGCAACAAACTGGGCAGATACTTAGCCAAAGCGCTGAAAACCAGGCAAAACTCCCACCTAGTACACATCACCGAACACATAGCTGAAGTTTTTAGCACCTACTAACAGTCTATAAAACTTTTCATGAAGCAAACTCCTTCCTCGTTGTTTTCTGACAGATGTAGATGCTTACTTAGAAGCCCACTTTCAAACTTTCTCCAGAAGAGGCCATATCTCTACATAAGCCTACCACTCTAGAGGAAACCCTGGCAGCCATTAAAGAATCACCCACGGCTAAAGCCCTGGCCTAGATGGGCTAACACTATCCTACTACAAAACGTTTGCCCCAATACTGATGGCCCATTTTATAAAAACATTTAATTCACTTGCCCAGGAGGGGATATTACCACCCCAAGCCCAATAAGCACATATCTCTGTAATACCTAAGCCTGATTAAGACCCCACATTATGTGCTAGCTACTGCCCTATATTGTTACTGAACATGGACATCAAACGTTTTGCAAAGATACTTGCCAATCGTCTGAAAGACTCTTTATCATCCTTTGTTAAACACAACCACGTGGGATTTGTTCCTGGACAGGAAGCCAGGGACGATGCCACCAGACTTATCAACTTAATCTACCAATCACACACCTAAACCATTCCCACCCTCTTGCCCTCAGTAGATGGCAAAAAAGAATTTGAAAAGGTGAACTGGACCTTTGTTTTCTCTACCCATGAACATTTGGGCCTGGGTCAAGGTATGATGAGATGAATAAAAATGCTAAACCATTTCCCCCTCGTGTTTGTGTAAATGGAACACTGTCTGGCCCAATTACCCTGTCAAACAGAAAGAGGCAGGGGTGCCCCCTCTCCCCTCTACTGCTTGTTTTAGTAATTGAATCAACCCTGACATAGCCTATTTTAAAGCCAACCTCTCCAAATCTGAAATTCTCAATCTCTCCATTCATCCTAATCCTGAAGCCCTTTTAAGATCGAAATTTCCTTTCAGATGGGCCCCTGTGATATCACGTACCTGGCTAAATGTTATGCCCCTTTTATGGACTCTTCAGGCTGTTATAGATAGATGGTCATTAAAACATATCTCATGGTTCGGTCGGATTAGTGTCGTTAAGATGAATATCCTTCCCAGAATTCTCTAAATCCTCCAAGCACTGCCTATCACAATACCTAAATCATATTTTAGAGATGTAAAAAAAATCATTACCCTTTATATTTGGTGAAATAAACATCCCTGCTTGAGTTATACATTTCTCATTAGACCCAAACACTGTGAGGTGTCTCCCTCCCTGATCTTGATCTATACCATACTGCCAACCATTTAGCAAGAGTAGTGGAGTGGTCGAGACCATCCCCCAAGCTTTGGGTCTCCACTGAACAGCAGGGGCTTTATGTACTGATTCCAACCGCAGCTTGGGTACTCATATCCCAATCCATACTCAAATCCATCTCACAGCCTGCCATACAACATACAGCTGACCGATGCAGTCTGAGAGGAGAACCCTCCCCATTAACATCACTTTGTTTTCAATGACCACTTCCCTCCAGACTATACATAATCTTTTCCCTGATGAAATACATTACCCTAGATTATGACATGGGATGCTAGAAAGAAATCAAGCCAAATGAGGTCCTGACTTGTGACCGCCCAGAAGACCCACACAGATTACACAAAAATAGGCAATTACACCACTATGTTGCCTTCCTTCTTAAGACACAACAACACCCAGGCACCCTAACACCTTTTGAAGCATTTTATGTACTCATATCCTCTATCCAAACTATGCTCCTTGGCTCTAACCCTAATACAAAACCATACTACGTACGGTTATGAGAAATAGACACTCACACTAACACGGCAATGGATTAAAATCTCAATACTTGCCCACAAGAATACCGCACTGGCACAAGAAAACATGCATAAGTTGCTCACCAGGTGGTACAGGGTCCCCTCAGTTCTACACAAGAAATCCCTGAATGTTTTGGGACTACGTAGACATCTGGTGGACTTGTGCAACACTGAAGTGGAATGGGTTGCCATGGTGGAGCAAATAAGGAAAATGGAAGACCTTATACCTACCTCTCAAGGTAAAGGAATGGAGGCTTACAACAAATGGTTTCCATGGACTTCGTTCTTGGAGTCAGACCCATTTTTGCAGTCTTCTTTGCTGTAAACGGTGGCCTAATATACCTCGTACCATAGTGCACTCCAATTATAAAATAAACCTCAACATCACTAAATAGAGGCCTAGGAACCTCTGCCACCTACTATGTTAACTACTTCCACTTCTCATTTATGCAGCTATATGGGACCATCCCTCGCCCACGTTTTGTTATTTATATATTTATAAATTGCTGGTTTATGCAACTTTGTCAGCTGCTGATGTCCTTTTTTGTTCCTTTTTTTTTTCTTTATTCATTTTTTTTCTCCATAACTCTGTGATGGGCTACGACACCCAAATGATATCTAGTAATCCCCAATTCTGATATTTGTCTACTTAATTGCTCCTGTCTTCCTGATAACTGTACTAACATTGAGATTATTGTGTCTACATTCTGTTTTTTATATCGTGTCCTTTTTTTTAATCTGTAAAACTTCAATAAAAAATATATTAAACAAAAAAAAGGGAAAATAATAATAAATATTAAATTTGGTATTGACATTGTTTTAACGATATTAACGGCATAACGAGCATACTAAGGGGCAATATCCTAGCATATTACATGGCATATTGGGGGCAATATCCTGGCATATTAAATGGCATATTGGGGGCAAAATCCTGGCATATTAAAATGGCATATTGGGGGCAATATCCTGGCATATTGGGGGCAATATCCTGGCATATTAAATGGCATATTGGGGGCAATATCCTGGCATATTAAATGGCATATTGGGGGCAATATCCTGGCATATTGGGGGCAATATCCTGGCATATTAAATGGCATATTGGGGGCAATATCCTGGCATATTAAATGGCATATTGGGGGCAATATCCTGGCATATTAAAATGGCATATTGGGCTTCAAAGTTCTTTATTTGAAATTTTAAGTTTTTTTTCCTGAAATTTCCTTCTTAAAATGAGGTGCGTGTTATACGCCGGCGCGTGTTATACGCCAGATAAATACGGTATATCATGCTACTTTATGTACCTATAGCTTTTGAGTTGTTTAAAGAAAAGGAGTAAGATCTTAGACCATTATCAAGGTTACTTAACCCAAAAGGGGTGATAAGAATAGTTGGGAGATTGGTGTCAGATGGGTAGGTAAGGGTAGGATAGGAAGGAGCAATTAGATACATTTAAAGGGTAGCTCGAGGGGTGGCAGAAGTGGGTAGTCTGTAGTACTCGATTCCTATTACTTACTGGGGGTGGCAACTTAGCTATGGTGACCAAATCTTTTGAAAGGACTTATTGGTATTGTGTAGGTGGGCTGTTAAACAGTCCATGAAATTAGTTGAAAAACTTTAGACAGCGGTGGGATTTCAGGTGTGCCATTAGACTGCTAGAACAATCAAAGTGTTCTCGGGTTTTGTGAAAGAGTCTTGTGATTTGGATGGGGACTGTTGAAATGGTGAAAAAAAAAAGTTATGCTGTACATCTCATGATTGCTTTGTTTGCTTGCACTTTGTATGGAGTGCATATTGAAATTTGATGCACTTTTGATCTAATTTTACATATTTATGAATGTGTATCTTTTTAAATTGAAAACTGAATATAGGAGGCTATGTTATAATTTGTATTTGCCTTAGCGTTGCTTTGTAGAGAGGGCAGAAAAAGCGTCTTCTTTTCATATTTGAAAATAAAGGTATGAAAAGTTTAAAAAAATACTTATAAGCAGCAATGTGACCATGGATGCCTTTACAATATGTGTGCTGTCCCATTATTTATGTTCCCTTATTTTCAAGGTGGCAGTGTAGTGCGGGAGAGCAGTGATGTCATGGGTGCATGCAGTATTATACTGGTCTGTTAATCTCAACACTTGGAAAGTGCCATGACTTCTTAGTGACACTTCACAAAGCAGCAATTAAGTCTGTCTGCTGAGCAACTCTTGTGAACAACAGTTCCAGTCATGCTCACCCAGTCAAAGTTTAAAACATAGACTACTACATGGTAATGCCAGCTCTTTGCAAAATGTTATCTATCACAACAGTGTCTTACAGTGTTGAGAGAAATCTGGGCTAAGATTATAAATGTTAAGCAATCAAAAACTCACATTTTAAACTGCCCCAGCCCCCAGTATTGCTTGTTATCCACAGCCTTTTTAGTATCTGATTTTTATGTATGTTTCTACTTACTTTTATGTATATGTGTTTACATGTGTCAATAAATATGATTTCGCTTTACAGTTTATTTTATTTCTATCTCTTTTTTTCCTTTTAACAGATGATATTTCTGGGCTTAGCACTTTTTAATTGCTATTTCCAACTGACTGTTATGATCCAGAAAGGTATAAAGAACTACTGGAAAGAACACTGGAACTGGATTGAGGTATATACACTATTTAATTTTTGTTTGGGACCTTTGCAACTTTAGAAAACGTCTGTCATGGCATATGTCTCTTTGTTATCAGCCAGTCACCCACAATAATGAGAACAAATGTTCCACAGTGAAGGGTTTAAATGCCTTAGCCAAATAAAAGAGTACATTTTAAGATGTTGCTGTCACAAATGCACCCTACTCAATGAGGACACGTGACTTAGTTATGGTGGTGAAAGGGTTAAAATTCAATATCTGTCTGCCCTAGACTGGAAATAAGGATACAAATCCCCCTCTAACACCATCCATACTTAATTATACGGATACGACTAATATAATACCACCTTTCCCCCCCCCCCCCCCCCAAGCAAATTAGACAAACCCCACAAAATATGTTTTAACACAATATCTATGTGATTTCAAATTAACAATGAACTGGTCTAATCAGTCACAGTGCATACAAAAAAATAACACAGATGACAAATTATTTACACCCAAACTGATAAAAAATAAAAAGGAGAAATTAACAGAAAACCTAAGTATTCACTTAGATGGAGAAGTAGCAGTATTTTCTGTCCGAGGGACTGCGGCAAGGAAAAGATGGCAACTTTCGCAAAATTAGATCTTGGCCCCTAGTAAGCACACTGGACATTTTTCCATAATTCGATTTATACCTTCTCAGTTCATCTCAAGTTTACAAGCCGGCCCCGAGGTAGTATAGGGAGAGGGAAGGCGTATAAGGATAGGATCAATAAGGGACCTCGCTCTGTGTTTTGGAGAAATGGAGACTTTTTATTTTATTACCTGTCCTTACCACAGATAATTCTCACATCTATTCATTTTCTACAATTTATGAAGTCCATATATATGACACAATTACTACCACAGACTTCATAATATCTTCTAAATGGCTCAAATTGCACTAGCCATATTTGTACTTGTTTTGTAGGGTGTTCTTTCCCAATTCTAAATACTTGCAAAAGGAGGCATGAATACTAACCTGTGAGTTATTATTAATGCATTCTTGGGATATGTCTTTGGCAGGAATGGTCTCCTAACTGCTAATATTCACTTAGCATATCAAAAGAACCCTCTATATTAGGAGACATAGGCAATTGGTAGATGGACTTAAAGGCAACTAGCTCAGTGTAACATTTCAAATCTTGTAACATGACTCCTAGCCAGACCAAGTTCGGTGTCACCCGGTGCGGTAACTCATGGTGTCACCCCCCCCTGGATTTCCTTCAATACCATGCCACACAGATTCCTTAGTAATGCCATCAAACCTGTTACAATATGCCATACTGGAGCCCCATGAATTATGCCACATACAGGAGCCCCATTAATTATGCCACATACAGGAACTCCATTAATTATGCCACACACAGGATCCCCATTAGTTATGCCCCACACAAGGGCCCTATTAATTATGCGACACACGGGACCCCCATTAATTATGCCACACACGGGACCCCCATTAATTATGCCACATACAGGAGCCACGCAAGGTGACATTGATCTATTGTACTTTATAACAATAAATATATATATTTATTCACACATATCACAAGCCTATCTGTACACACATAATGTGCTTTCCCAAACCAAAACTAAATGCCAAAACTAAAACCTTCCGGTCAGCTCAGTGTGCTTGTTGCCATGGAGACACATGTATACACGTGTCTCCAATTCAGGGAGGGAAGATAGAGCGGGTGGTGCTGGGTAGTTAGACGGGGGTAGCTGGGAAAATGGTGAACTGTACTTGCGCAAGAGTGGTGCAGCCGCACCATTGCAATACCGAGGGCTGTCACTTGGTGGGAGAACTTATATGTAAGTATTTATTCAGTTTTCACTTAATTAGAAATAAAAAAAATGGAATTAGTCTAGTTCACGCTTTAGTGCCTATAAGTTGCACCAAAGTCATTTAGGTGACTAGCCTGTCCCTTTAAGGTGTGTTGTGATCTTTATTTGATTTATATTATGAACTGCCCCCACAACACTTGCCACTGAAGTTGATTGCCCCTACTGCACTTGCATCAGCAGCATATTGCTTCCACACCACATTGCACCCACATCACTTTCCCTTGGAGCACTTTCCACTACACCAGTTTGCCACCACTCCCCTGGCTTGCGTATACATTACTTTCCACAGCACCAAATGTTCCTAAATTCTTGCGACAGCACTACATTGTGTCACCTCAGTGTTAGAATGCCTCTATAGAATGTTCCCTCTTTTAGTAGCAGCAGCATGTTGTGAATGAGTCAGGTCATTGATTCCTGTGCCATCATGCTTGCTGTACTGCTTGCTGATTTGTATTTATTTTACATTTATTTTATTTTACTTCTTGTTTTTATTGATATGACAAAAAAGACACCCTCCTTTCTTAAACTATCAATTGCTTATCATTGTACATCTTCAATAGAAAAAAAGTGGAAGCTTATTTTAAAATAAATCCATATCTTTTATCATTTGCAGATTTGCATAACTGGGCTCACTTTTTGTTACTTCACAAACCGGATCTATCGTTTCATGCTTGCAATAGATATTATTGATGCTCTTCAGAAAGGATTTTTCAGAGAATTCATAAATTTCAGTGTCATTGTTGCTGTCGAACAGGTACATGTTATTGCCATGTTTTAACATTCATGTTTTATTTTCAATAATATTACAATTACTATCTTTTTCCAGTTTAGTTTTTACTGGATATTGCTGAAAAGCTTCAAGGCAGGTCTGGCAGGTTTCTATGTAAAGTGCCAATTCTGAGATGCAGTTTAGGTCATAATTTATCATTATGCAGTAATAAGAAACTTGGATGGATCTGTATATTTAAGGGAAGTGGTTGGGGACAGTTTTGTTTTTATGTATAGTCATAAATTGTTCAATTCTTTAGTTTGGTCGTGTTCCTGTAGCACAGCCTCAACAATGATCTAATCAATTCTCACATAGCTACTGTTCAATGCTGTTACATGACATAAACCTGGTTTAATGGCTGGGCTATGTACCATCTATATCTCCGAGGGCCAGCCCTTTAATGGGGCAGACTGGGGCAGATGACCTAGGCAGCCCCCTGGCAGAGGTGGAACTTTGCTGCTCAGTGCAGTGGTCTTTTTCTTTTTTTTTCCCTTGGGAGCTTGACAGAAGGAAGTCTCAGCCAATCAGGTGAGACCTCTCAACTCTCCTGATTGGCTGAGAGTTCAGAAGCCTGCCGTGATTGGCTCAGTACCTCCTTCACAGGAGGAGCTCAAAGCACAGAGATGCCTGCGGCAGGTAAGTTAAAAACTTACAGTGTATGTGTGTGTGTGTGCATGTCAGTGTGAGTGTGTCAGTGTGAGTGAGAGTGTGTGTATGTCAGTGTGAGTGAGCATGCAAAATGCAGCCCAGCAATCTGTAGGTTGTATATACACACAGACACAATCCAATTAATTAATCATGCCTAAATCTGTCTAGCCACCAAGGGGTTAACTCCTCTGACTCTGCCTTTGTCTAGGCACCCAAGGGGTTAATGCCACTGACACTTCCTAGATATGTCTAGCCAGCCAAGGGGTTAACTCCTCTGATACTGCTTATATCTGCCTAGCCAACAAGGGGGTTAACTCCTCTGACACTGCCTAGATCTGTCTAGGCATCAAAGGGTTAACTCATCTGACACTGTCTATATATGTCAAGCCACCAAGGGGTTAACTCATCTGACACTACCTAGCTCTGTCTATCCACTCAAGGGATTAACTCCTCTGATACTGCCTAGATCTGTCTAGCCACCAAGGGGTCAACTCCTCTGACACTGCCTCTGTCTAGCCACCCAAGGGATTAACTCCTCTGACACTGACTATATCTGTCTAGATTTTGTTATAGGTCACTGGTCACATTAGGTTTTAAGGAATTGCACAGGGTATTGTCATAATAATGTTTTACCATTACTCTCTTTTCACCTTATGGGTGAGCTCTTTTATTATGTATATAAGAAGTGCTTTAGTGGGCATATGAATATAACATAATCATAAGAGCTCACCCACAAGGTGAAAAGAAAGAACTGGTAAAACAAACATTATTATGAAAATAGGCTGTTCAATCCCCCCAAAACACATTATTTGGCCACTGAATATAACATGATTAAAATATTGTACATTAAGTTTAAATGCTCAAACCGTTAGGGTACACATTTCAATCATGGCCTGCCAATACCCGCGCCATATATTTTTGAATATAGAAAAGTGAAGCAACGAAATCAGTGAAAGGGAGTTAACAGGAGGAATGGTACTTTCCTCTGCAACTGTTTTCATACTCCTCTCTGAGAAAGTACTGTCATTTGTTATTAATATGGGATTAACATCTCTCTGATGACCCCAGCTGTTTCAAGTTCTTAGAATGCAAGGTGCACGCTTTTTAGCCATAGTATGTACAGTTTAGAAAATGGGAAGTGCTGAGGAAAAATCTAATCAGATCTGTTTTCTTTTCTTTTCTTTACATGATGCTGTATTTCTCTAAAAATATTTGCAACTGCCCCTTTAAGACTATTCTTGTCACTAAACTGTAAATTATTCTATATTATGTTATAGCTATCTCGTTACTTACATGGAGGCATACTATTCTTCATGATCCTAAAACTCATCAGACTTCTCCACATGTTCAAAGTGATGACTCCCTGGATGAATATGTTTCACCACTCCTTAGTCAATGCACCATTCATTATGGTAAGGACATAGAAGCCTTTTAATTTGGTATATTTGCTATCTACTTGCTTCTCTTTTGAGATCATTTGTACACTATTGTTATATAGTGTTTAATTCTTCTGCATTACATTAAAAAAAACGGGTTATACCATATATTAAAGCGCATATTTCACCTGAAAGTTTCTTTACATCAATCATCTTTAAACAATATTTACAGACTGATAATATTTGTTTAATCAAAACTGCAGTAGATTTAACTATAATTACAGTGTGAAAATATGAGGGCTTTTAATGTGAAGGTGGTGGCCACCTTGGAAATTTTAAACTACTTCTACCAGCAGCCAATCAGAATCTTGTATTTCATCAGCAATGGTGATGCCACTCTTTTGTTTAAAATTGTGAAACTTAAGCAATATGCCCTGTGCTCAAAGGGAAATGACAGAGATGACAATTAAAACATGGATGACCAGGTTCCAAAAAAATCAACACTAGAGAAAGCATTTTTCAGTATGGTGTCAGATGATGAATATGGTGTCCATTAAATTAAAGTAAAAGCCCTTACCAATCTGTGAGGCAGAATAATTCTCAAAGCATTGCTACTCCTTACCATCCTTACCATTTATTTCTTAACTTCATTGTGCAATCAGACAAACATGTACAAGGAGCGCTATCTTGGAAGGGTTTTCTTCCATGGAGAAACATAGAATACTTTCAGTACCTGACCTGTTGCTCCACCAATAGTGCAAAAGTGGGCTGCAGTGTTGTTGCTTTTGTAAGGATCATATCCGCTTATGTACCTTTTATTAAAAGGTGTGTTTTAATATTAAAGTGTCCCTAAAGTTTTTTTGTTTTTTTTTACTTTTGCTTCATTAATACAAGCAAATGTTAAAAATCTGGTGCCACCACCCTAGAGTAAACCCAATGTGTATCTTTGCAGATTTACTCTCCTTCTCAGCTTAGGCAGAGCTCATCTGGATGCTGCCTTAGACAAACAGTGCATCTGATAGAGGTCTGTTGGGTCCAGTCGTGTGCAGAGAGAGAACTTTGAATACATATGCCGCCACAACAGGGTACCTAGTTAAAGGTCTATCTTAACCCAAACTAGGTCCCCTCTGATGATGGAATGTTAAAATTAAGGTTTTTTTCTCTGCACTAGCAGTGAGAGACTGTAGCTGATAGAGAATAAACAGGCATGTACCTTATAAAGTACATGCAAGTTTATTCTCATACATGGGCCGATGGGAAAAAAATGTTTTTAGTGGCTCTTTAACTTTTATTAGACCTTTAACTGTTCAAATGCAGTTATTGGTAGCATCACTCCGCATGAAATTGAGTTGCAGACCTCAAAGTGCCAAAACCGCATACATGCACATATACTCACACACATATAAAAATAGAGACACATATACACACACACACACACTCTCTCATTCATATATATATATACACACATATACTCACACACACACACACACACACACACACACACACACATATATATATATATATATATATATATATATATATATATATATATATATAACACGCACACACATATATCCTCACATATACATACATGCACACATAAACACACACATACTCAGACAAATCCAGGTTCACCACTGGTCACTTGTCTGCTTCGTCCACGTTGCAGAGGAGCAGTTGGCAGTGGGTCTCAGTATTTCAGTGTGCTATCTTCTCCTTTTCCTGATATTCATACACATTATGTGAAGCAGTCGGTAGAAGCATTCAAGACAAAAAGCAAACAGTTAATTGCTTTCCGTCTTGACCGCTTCTCCCGGCTTCTTCACATAGCGCAATTTTTACAAATAAAATTGTTACCCTCTGCCACCCCCACCCCCCTAGGGGGACTTGCCAAATTCCCATGGCTCGATACGATAAATAAATACAATTAAATCTATCTCCTACCTACCTCACTACACTCTGCCTTGAAGTTGGGGAACGATCACAAGTGGCCCCACAACCTTTTAAAAAAAAAAAGCACACAGTCTTCTACCAGCTGTCTGCAAGGAGCTGGGGACCTGGATCTTAGTCTTATAATTTGATCTCTCTTTGAGGTCTGATTTGTAAGGACCTTGAATATAAGATGAGGAATCTTTTTCAGAGCTTTTGCTTGAAACGTTCAAGTTATTATTTAACTTGAAAATAATCTGGCCCTTAAAACACTCAACAAACCTAACTTATTCTTTCAGTACTCCTCCCTCTTCCCCAAAGAGTGATGGAGAAGAGGAGCAAGTGCCCGGTTCCCTTTTTTTTGTTTTACTGTTGACTGTTAACGTTGCTATTCTCCCCTAATAGTGATTGGGTTCATGTGTATTTTTTTTTTTTACTTGGCAAGTAATTCACTCATACTCTGACTGCACTAACTGTGGCTTGCCTCAGACATATTCCCCATATTCATCATGGTATTAATTCAAATTTACCACCACAGGTTGTTGCTGTTCTTATGTGATTTATTTTTATTATTTTCCCTATGCTACCAGGCTATGTTATCCGTGTGAGTTGTGATGTATAAACGGGTTAAAAAATCAGGTCAAAATAGTGGGTTTGTAAAAGTCTCCAATTCCTAATTTGCTATCTCAGCTATCACCAGACCGCATAGTGTAAAAGAAGTAAATAGCATATGTATATATTTGAAAACACTATTACAGTTTAATCCATTTTCCTTTTTTTTCCCTTCCAGCTGTTTGGTGTTATATGTCTGTTGGCTTATTCGTCACTAGGGCATCTTATATTTATTTCTAAGTGCTACTCATTTAGCAGCATGTTCAAGTCATTCCATACTGTTTTCATCCTTTTTCTGGGAGTTGGTGGTCCAAAACACACCACAGACTCCTTGCAGAGTTCAACTAAACACAGTCAGGCTTCTGCAATGTGTTTTTACTTGGGCCTCCTCATTTTAATGGCACTGATATGGACTGGAATGGTAAGTGTATATCTTTGTGTTATACGCATTTTTCATTTGTTTGTACTGTATTTGCTTGAATATAAGACAACCCTGATTATAAGAGGACCTCCCAAACTTTGGATATTCATTTAGGAAATTAAGAAAATGTCTGAATATAAGACTACCCTATAGGAAAAAAGTTTTACTTGTAAATGTTCACATGTAAACAGTCCTTTTTCATATTTAATAAACGTTACGATAGCAAACAAATGCCAATATGCCCTCCATGTCAGTGCATTCCGCCCCACACAGCCATCTGTCCTCAGACTAAGACAGTGCATCCCCCACACAGCCATCTGTCCTCAGACTTAGCCAATGCATCCCCCCACACAGTCATCTGCCCCCCAGACTTAGCCAATACTGCCCCCCACATAGCCATCTGCTCCCAAACTTAGCCAATGCTGCTGCCACTCCCAACCCCAGACTAAGCCAATGCTGCCCCCAACCCAGACTGTGTAGACATCCTCCGATGCTGCCCAACAAATCGCTCTTCTATGACGGACCGACGGAAGGTAAAGTAACTATGTCCAGGGGCCTTATTCCAACTTGTAGCAATACAAATCCTTGTGGCCATGCAAATTCTGTTAATCAGCTTGGAAGGTTTGCTTATGTCTCAGTGGACATCTGTTCAGGAGGGCTGTCCAGGGGTCCAAATTTAAATTAACACCCAATGTAGAATTGGCTTAATGTTGAGTGTAGACCCATGTAGATTTAATATGGTATACCTGCAAATATCTAAGTAATTCCCAATGGTGCTTCAATGGTTCCCAACATCAGCCACGTTTCAGCAGTGCACCACTGTGTAGGTTGTTCGTTGTAGTGCCTGTTAAATGAGGGACTGCAGAGCAGGGGTGGACTGACATCTCATGGGGCAATGGGCAATATAAGACATGCCCCATCAACCATATTACGCACCCAGGGCATCCCGCATTGCACACCCAGTACATGCTCCCCCACCCACATTGCACAGGAATTTCTACATCACATGCCCCAGAACTCATATTTCACACCCCAGCCAGTACCCACAGTTGCCTGGTATCTAGTGGCAGACTTTCCAGTAAAGGAAGATATATCCAAACAGTATTTGACATAACAAATGTAAAAGTACATACAGATACATAAGGGTAAAAAGTTACATACTATCAGATCATGTTCAGTAAGTCTTGTAGATCTCATCCAAGAGTCATTTTCAGGGTCACCATTCTGGGGAGTACAGCCAGTACCCCAATAAAGAGTTATGGGAGTCCCACAGCCAGCAGATATCTGTGCACTGCAGACATACAGCAGGGCTGGTTACAGCAATGTCTCCTTATTGGTGGGGCATGGGAGCAGTGGTAATGACCGTTGTCCTGCTCAGTGTGCATCCAGCACGCTGTAACAAGACGAAGGGCAAGTGATTGTGCTCCTATGCTTTCACCCAGCATATACAGTCAGAAAAGAGATATTTATGTAAGTACAATCCTCTTACAAATTAGCAGTACCCTTGAAAACCAGGATGTAAGTGTTTGGAGTGGTGGTTATATTTTGTTGGCAGGGAAGCCCCATCATTTCTGATGGTTACTCATGTTCTATAGTAAAGCTGATAAAGTGCAGGTTCAAACTTATTTTTACTGACTGGCCCATTTACAATATAATATTTGAATGCGTGATTGGAGTAATAAGCAGTCCATAGGTTTACATTTTCAGATTGTACATCAATATATAAGTTTTGAACTTCACAATAGTTTTTGGCTTCTGCAAGCCTGTAAAATACATTAATACAATTGTGCAAATTGTCATTCAGTTTCCAGTGTGACAATTTAGCAGCTTTTTGATAAATACAGTAATACATATAACTTAGTAAGAAATTAGTAAATATGAATATAATTCAATCACTAGTGCATTGTGACTGAGTTTAGAACATGGCACCCAGGACATTAAAAAGTTAAATACTGTAGTAAAAATGCTTTTTAAACAACTTTATTTTCATATCTGCTTGGTATTTTTAGTCAAGAGGAATTCTAATCACATTTGCAAAAGATGCTAAGAAAACACATCGCTCCAAGCACTATATAACATTTAAGGAAATTATTTCTTATGCAAGGGAGAGGATGCTAACAATAACTGGTTTTCAAAAACCGAAGTCTACTGATGGCATCCACGAAAGCGGAAATGTAAGCAAATCATTTCTTTCAGATGTTTCTATGAGTAAATAATTGGATTAATCATCCATGAATTTTGGCACATATTTTGATTTAAATGACCTGTATCACCTAAACATTATTTTTATTGTGAATGTAGAACATAGAAAATGATTGTAAATGATCTGTACATTGTGTTAGCAAAATTGTAAGCAAATGTCTAACTTGGGAGAAAATGTGAGTTGCAATAAATTCATCAGTTCTCACTGTGTGCTGGGCATCTTTTGAAGTTGCACTTGTTGGAGATTTGGTGGAACCACTATTGCTGCACCATACCATGTCTATGAATTGCTTTTGTTTACCTGACTTGTACAGGCTAAATGTAACTAATTTGGGAATAAATAAGTGGTAGGCACTTAAATAAAATAAAATTAGACTAACAATATATATACTATGTGCAGGTAAAACAATGGGGCAATCCACAAAACTAGTACAGCAAAATAGTGATAAAGTGAAGTGTAGCGCCAAAAAAATAATTTTATGTATTTATCCTCATTAGGAGTTTTAAAACACATGTAAAAAAAAAATGAGAAGAAATTAAGAAATGTGTAAATCTGTAAATATAACGTGGTGACTAAACCATGCAGCCCACCTAGTATTAAACTCATATATACCAGAGCCACACAAACCTCACCACTCTCTGCCAGCCTGTCCAGTCCCAAGTCAGGATATGGGGATAAGATGTTCAAATGAAGGAAAAAGCGGAGAGAGAGATAATATAATGCAGTACGTTGTACAAGACTTTTAGTGGCGCCAAACATATAAAGCTTAATTTCAAATAAAGGAGTGTGTATGTAAGGTAAAAAAACTTGCACGGAGCACAATATCTGCAGCGGTTAGTCAAGTGATATTGCACAAAAGAATCCGGCTGATAAGGTGCACCGAAATTAGGACACTCCCCCTTCTGACATCCGAATTGCACTAAATGTAACTGATGTGGTGGCCAGTTAGATTCGGTGAAGTTGTGCATAAACCTCTGCTACATTACCAGTGACTCACAGGGGAACGCGATTTTCAGTAGAGACCCCTATCGGGTCTGATAGAGTCTCTGCTTCTGAACAGGTTTCAGGAACACAAAATCACACTTACATTGTTTTTGTAAAAACATATTCTGTAGTAGCTAAGAGAAATAAAATACACAATGGTATATTAACCAATTTTGTCTCTGATTATTACTCTTTTTCTTGAAAGAATTTTTATTTGGATGAATTTGAGGATCTCATCGATGAACTTCTGTTTCGATTAAATGCAATATCGAATAGCCTTCACCATTCACTTCC
Organism: Pelodytes ibericus; assembly: GCA_036172795.1. Classification (NCBI taxonomy): domain Eukaryota; kingdom Metazoa; phylum Chordata; class Amphibia; order Anura; family Pelodytidae; genus Pelodytes; species Pelodytes ibericus. The sequence continues at coordinate 139,491,509 of CM069859.1, read as the reverse complement.
AGTAAAGCCACATTATTATGCTGAAGAAGAGGATGAAGTTAACCACAATTCAACCTGTTCTAGTGTCTACATTAAACAATCTTTGCAGGTATGATCATTAGGAACTACATATTATATAACATTACTTCCTGGCTTTGCCTGGGATTTAGATTATTGACGCTGCTCCTCCAAACGGTGTATTTCAATGTCGTTTTAGTTTCGAAAGCAGTCAGCATGTATTCGGCACTGATGGCAGAATTGTGAGGTTATACAGGGTGACATGTATTTTAGCATGGAGCCAGCTGGTAGTTCTTGCTTTCAGTATTGTTTCTTGCTGGACGGCTCCCAGACATTTTTTTGAGAGATGGTTCTATGTGGATAATTTGCAGGGATTGAACTGTTTTAAGTAACATCGTTTGTTTAATAAATCTTTCACATGAGTAATTGCATAGCAGATTTTATTGCTTAAAAAAAATTAAGCATTGACATACACAATTGTTAGTACTGGTTCCTGTGTGGAAATCAAGTAAGTATAATTGTATAAGTTTTTTTTTATTTTTATTTGTAGAATTCTATGGGTTCTGAAGAATGTATTCAACAAGGAAATATTGCAAAGGAAAATACCAGTGTGACATCTGTTGCTTTGAATACTGAACAAGACAGGTGAATTATTGCATTGCTAATGGATATTTAGTCCAGAAGTAACAAAAGAAAAAAAGAAAGAAAGCTAGTGTGGTGCTAGCTGACATGGATACTTTCAGTCATAAACTGTCCAGAGGCTGTCCAAATGTCTAGAAAAAAAAAATACCAAGGCTCATAAATACTTTATTTTATTGGTGGTATAGTATATCTGTGGTTTCATTTCAATAGAGTGTATGTCATGCATTAAGATGCATCGGTTTCTTCACTAAACAATGAATTGACAACATGAGGTTCTACAAAATATAGCCTGATCTATTTTGAAATGGATTCGGATTGGGCATAATAGCTGAATTGAACGGATCCCCAAAAAGGCCGGTAAAAAATTGGCATCGGGCCAATGTTAAGTCTATGGAGACAGTACCAAGGCCTGTATTTTTCTGAAGAAAAGGTAGCAACCCTAGCCAGGGCTGATAGCCATGCTCCCCAATAACAGTATAGCATCCGGACCTCTTTTACAAATAAATAACACCCCCCCCCCCTTGCCTGCTGGCCCCAGATGTCAAAAACAAGTACAATAAAAATTTCCCCTGTGTGGTCTGGGGCTTCTGATGGCTCCAGACCCTGAGAATAAATAAAGAAATGAAATAAATCTCTATAATTCCCCCCCCCCCCCCCCCCCCCACACACACACCTCCTAGCTTGGCCAGACAATTGACATTCAATTTGAGATTTCAGTATTTAAAATGTGAAGAATATCTTGTCTTCTTTAGGTTTCTAAGGAAAAATGATAGCCTTGCTTCAAATAACATGGGCAGTTTGCTATAGTGCTCAAATATACACAGGTGATTATAATTGGTATGTAGCTTATATTATGAATTTATTTATAATGCACAAATGTATTTCACATCAGCTCATATGTGTAATTTCCTTTAATAAAACGTATTTAATGTTTGCTATAGAATTGATTACGCTGTGTAATTTGATTACACAAACTGAAATGTCGATATTCTCGCTATTGATTTCTTTCGGTTTAACCTTTTCAGATCCTCTTTGATACCAAATGTGTTAAAAAACCACATGCTTCAGTCCTGCTGGGAAGCATCACTTGGAAACTCTGCAAACATCACAGATGAAATGGAAGGACATCAAAAATCTACAACTGGAATTGAACTTAATAATGAAATTGTAACAGACAATGAGAATTCAGATTATCATACATTATATTTTGAAAATAGAGACCCAATATTGTCCTCTAACAGCACAACATTTGTGCCAGTAGCATTGTGCAATGACCAGGGTACTGAGCTTGATGACCTAGAAAGTGAAAAAAGTGATATCAATAGACAAGCACGCTGTCAATCAGCCAATATGCTCTACAGAATTCGCAAACCACTCAAGCGATCACACACTACAGTGATTGAGCCATTGGATTGCAGTAATCCAAGCAAGTGGAATACATGTTCTTATAAAAATAGCTCAATAGTTTTAAGAAATTCAGAATGTGATTTACATACAGAAAGAGAGTCTTTGTCATTTTTACAGTCTGATTTCACCAATTATAGTCATCAGCATGATATTGAGATAAGCAAAGAAATCAAACAAATATGCACTGAACAAAACAAAGAGAAGCCACTAGAGGAAGCACCAAAAATAATTAATCAAAGTGATCAACCTTTGGTAAATCAAGTTAAAAGTAATCCTGATGACATTCCATCTTCTGTTAAGCAATGTTGGTAATAAAGGAAAAACACAATGAATATATTAATGTAGAAAGTTAATTATGCAAGTTAATGTAGCTTAATTAATGTAGTTTTTTTATCAGATCATACTTTGCTTTCAATTAGTAAACAATTTAATTTTTTTTAACGACAAATACAAAAATAAATTTGTAAAAAAATCCACAGATTGTGTTTTTGATATTTTCAGTAACTTGCAGATCCCAAAGACATGTTTGCATTTTAGATATAAAATATAAATTTTAGTTTATATTCTGTTTTAATAAATAACTATTAAATGGTTTCTCTAGCAACATTAAAGATAGAGCGATGGAACTGATTATATTTCCATCACTCTTGCCGGTTCAAGGATAGTGCCATGTTAGAGGGACATGCTGGCTTTGGATGTGGCTCCATTGATTGCTCCCTGGAGCGATTGTGGTGCCCCAGGAGACCAAATTTGGGTGTTTCTTAATGCAAAATGTTTAATGCTTAATGTCGAGGCATTATAGCAACACCGAATGAGTGGTGGAGGCGATCATCGTTATGATATATTACATTTTGAGTATGAATTTATTAGTTACTATTATTAGTAGGAAGCTATTAGTTTGTTAATGTGTATCTAACCATACACCATAGTATATGCTTTTTGAATCTGAGGATTCTATATTATGTGGAGACAGAGGCATAACTAGAAACCACTGTGCCCCATTGCAAAAACTGCCCTGGGACACCCCGACCCCACCATGCATCTCCAGCCCAGAAATGCCACTTACATGCCTCCCAACTGTTCCGCTTTGTGCCTGGCCTTGGCCCTTCGCCACATGGTCCTGGAGAGGCCTGCTTTCCAGCCTCCTCCCCTGTGACTATGGCCCTGGGGTGTATGGCCTTTTAAGAAGCTGTATTGGGGCTTATGGAATTTTATGGGACTGGTGCTGGCCCTTTAAGCACATTTTTGGGGCATGGTGAAAATAGGAACAGTGCCCCTTTAAGACGGTGTCCCCAGAGTCCCCAGACTAGGAAAATGTGCATGCGGTCGGTCATAAAGGACTTCCAGCTAACTTTTGAACTACTGGGTGGAATTGTTTGGAGAGGTCTTCCCCACACGGTCGTGGAGGACAGGGCCGTCTTTAACTCGGGGCAAACGGGGCAGCTGCCCTGGGCCCAGTTACTCCTGGGGGGCCCCAAGGCAGCTGTCCCGTGGGCCCCCAGCCCCTTCTTTCCGCGTTCACAGCGCATTGCGCTTGTGAACGCTTTTTTCCGGCAAGCCGCGTCCGATGGATGCGACCGCCGAAAAAAAAACAAACACTGACGCCGGATGTGACATCGCGTCACATCCGGTGACTGTTTCCCTCCTCCGTGCAAGAGGGAAGACTGCACGGAGGAGACATCCGGCGGGGGACACGGAGCAGTGAAGTGTAAGTACTAGGGAAGGGGGGGAAGGGGGGCTGACTGGCACAGTATTACAGGCATCTGACTGGCATAATATTACAGGCATCTGACTGGCACTATATTACTGGGCATCTGGCTGGCACTATATTACTGGGCTCTGACTGGCACTATATTACTGGGCTCTGACTGGCACAATATTACTGGGCTCTGACTGGCACAATATTCCTGGGCTCTGACTGGCACACTATTACTGGGCTCTGACTGGCACAATATTACTGGGCTCTGACTGGCCCAATATTACTGGGCTCTGACTGGCCCAATATTACTGGGCTCTGACTGGCCCAATATTATTGGGCTTTGACTGGCCCAATATTACTGCGCTCTGACTGGCCCAATATTACTGGGCTCTGACTGGCCCAATATTACTGGGCTCTGACTGGCCCAATATTGCAGGCATCTGACTGGCACAATATTGCAGGCATCTGACTGGCACATTATTACTGGGCTCTGAATGGCACAATATTGCAGGCATCTGACTGGCACATTATTGCAGGCATCTGACTGGCACAATATTGCAGGCATCTGACTGGCACAATATTGCAGGCATCTGACTGGCACATTATTAGTGGGCTCTGACTGGCCCAATATTGCAGGCATCTGACTGGCCCAATATTGCAGGCATCTGACTGGCCCAATATTGCAGGCATCTGACTGGCACAATATTGCAGGCATCTGACAGGCACAATTTTACTGGGCTCTGAATGGCACAATATTGCAGGCATCTGACTGGCACAATATTACAGGCATCTGACTGGCACAATATTATTGGGGTCTGAATTTCACAATATTCCGGGTAGCTGACTGGCACAATATTCCTGGTATCTGACTGGCACAATATTACTGGGCTCTTACTGGCACAATATTACAGGCATCTGACTGGCACAATATTACTGGGCTCTGAATGGCACAATATTACTGGGCTCTGACTGGCACAATAATACTGCGCTCTGAATGGCACAATATTACTGGCATCTGAAAGGCACAATATTACTGGCATCTGAATGGCACAACAATTATGGCATATGTGTGTGTTGGGGGGGTAACATTGCGATGGATGGCGGGATTGCATGCAGGGGAGGGGGCAGGGTCCAGGGGGCCCAAGCAAATGCTTGCCCAGGGTCCAATCACTATTAAAGACGGCCCTGGTGGAGGACAGAAGCTGATCCAGGGTGGACAGAATATGGCGAGACTCCAGTTAAGCTCCGCCGGTTGTGGAGTCTGCGGTGGTTGTGGTGTCCGGTGCGGTGCTTGTGGTCCTCGGCGCAAGCTAGGAAGCGTCCATCAAGGGAAGGTACTCAGTCGGAGTACGGGGAGTTCCGTTACACTTATATCTAGCCTTATACTTATCCCATGCATGCTTAAACTCCTTCACTGTATTAACTATTACCACTTCTGCTGGAAGACTATTTCATACATCCACTACCCTCTCTGTAAAGTAATAATTTCATTAGTCCCTGACCTTATCTTATATCTAGGGTAACTTTATGCCTATCCCATGCACGCTTAAATTCCTTCACTGTGTTTACTTCTACCACTTCTGCTGGAAAGTTTTCTCTATTAGACTGACCATTAAAATGCCACAGCCAGATTGCCAATATGCCAGCAAATTTTCCCATTAATATGTCACTATTAACCTGCCAGTTATTTTGCCCATTTGCCCGTGTTTTTTTGCCCATTTTCCCATGTTATTTTGCCCATTTGCCAGTGTTATTCTGCCCATAATTTGCCAGTTATTCTGCCCATTTGCTAGTCATATTTTGCCCATTTGGCAGTTATTTCCCCATGTTATTTTGCCCATTTGTCAGTTATTTGCCCGTGTTAACAGGAAGTTTGGCAGGCACCCAACACAACACAGTAGGGAGCTGTGCTCCAGAGGCTGGGACCCCCGCAAATGGAGACAAAGGTGGGGACCTCTATCTGCTCTGTGAGTTTGTTTTTTTGGGGGGAGTAATGAAGGAAAAGATTCTTATGAACTTCCGGTAGGGGTTTGCAAATCCCACAAACCTTTTTTCATATAAACGATATTGTCATAGCTAGAACAATACTTGGAGTAAATGCTTTCAATGTTCTTCTAAGTAGGAAGAAAATACCAGTATATCGTTGAGATAGACAAGAGTCGCTTTCTTTACTCTTTCAGTGTTGCTCTGTGTAGAGGCATTGAGCAACACAAAAAAAAATTGCAGAAGCAGGCTACATTCACTCCCCAGAATGACCGTAGCTGCCATTTAAAAAGGGTGGCGCCGGCTGCACACATGTGCTTAGGAAGCAAGGCACTTAGCAACACCAAAGCTCCTCTTTTATCCGATGGTGATCGCTCTCCTGACCGACCACATTGGCTCAGCAGAAGGGAGCGATGCCTGTATAGTCAGCGGGGGGATTCCGTTTAACGTAAACATTTTTTTTTAGCTGTCTGAGCGCATGTATAGCGATCAGTAACAGTTGATCAGTGGCAAAGGCGGTTTGGTGATTGATCTTACCCATGTAGATCTGCCTCCCTCTCCTCACTTGCATTTTAGTGAGGGACAGAGAGAGATTTGTATAATGTAAGTTTTTAATTATAATATATTTAATAAAATGTAGACCCAAGGGTTTTTATAAAATCTGTTTCCAATGTTTAACCCCTTCCCTGCCATTGATCGCTGTGTACGCAGTAATCTTACTCAGCAGCACATTTTTTGCTGTCTGTGCATTTTTTAGGGGTACATTTTTTTACTGTGATTTATTACAGTATATCAAAGGCTCTTTTAAGAGCTATTAACCCCTTGCTTGCTGTAGATCAATGCCTAAGCAGCACATATGGTCACTGCCTAAGCAGCGTATATGGTCACTGCCTAAGCAGGGCATATGGTCACTGCCTAATCAACGCATATGGTCACTGCCTAAGCAGGATTTTTTTTTGCTATCTGCATTTTTTCTTTTGTAACACTTGCTAGGGGTTAATTATACCCACTAGGGGGTTATGTGTATTCCTTTTAAAGCTGTGTGAAAGAGTGTATAGCGATGAGTAACAACCGATCAGTCGCAAAGGCAGTTTAGTGATTGCTTAGATGGGCATCACTATTTGCCTGGTCAGATCACTATTTGTAAATATTGATCTGACCTGTGTAGATCTGCCTCCCTCTCCTCACTTGAGTGTTAGTGAGGGAGAGAGAGAGAGATTTGTTTAATGTGAGTTTTTAATTATAATATATTTAATAAAATTGAGACCCAAGGGTTTTTATAAAAGCCGTTTCCAGTGTTTAACCCCTTCCCTGCCACTGATCGCTGTGTATGCAGTAATCTTACTCAGCAGCACATTTTTTGCTGTCTGTGCATTTTTTAGGGGTATATTTTTTTTACTGTAATTTATTACAGTATATCAAAGGCTCTTTTAAGAGCTATTAAACCCTTGCTTGCCATAGATCAATGCCTAAGCAGCGCATATGGTCACTGCCTAAGCAGCGCATATGGTCACTGCCTAAGCAGCGCATATGGTCACTGCCTAAGCAGGATTTTTTTTGCTATCTGCATTTTTTTTGTAACACTTGCTAGGGGTTAATTATACCCACTAGGGGATTACGTGTATTCCTTTTGAAGCTGTGGGAACGCGTGTATAGGGATCAGTAACAACCGATCAATGGCAAAGGCAGTTTGGTGATTGCTCAGATGAACATCACCATTCGCCTGGTCAGATCAATATTGGTAAATATTGTCCTTTCCGCTGTCTTAGACTAAATCTCCTTTCTTCAAGTCTTAGCGGGTGTACTGTTCTGTTAATGAACAGGTCTTTAGAAAGTCCTTTGTATGGGCCCTGTACATATTTATATAACATTATCATATCCCCTCTAAGCCTCTAGCGTGTACAGATTTAACTATTCCAACATTTCTTCATAACTAAAACTTTCCATTCCCCTGATTAGTTTTGTAACCGTCCTCTGCACCCTCTAGTTCCATAATGTCTTTTTTTTTAAAAGGCGCCCAGAACTGGACTGCATATTCAAGGTGAGGTCTTACCATGGACCTATAAAGAGGTAGAATAATATCTTCCTCCCATGAGTCAATACTCCTTTTAATACACCCCAATATCTTATTGGCCTTTGCAGCTGCTAGCTGACACTGTGCACTACTGCCAAGTGTATGGTCTACAACTACTCCCAAATATTTTTCATTAGTAGATTTCCCCAAGGAAACACCATTTTAATTATTTGTTGCATTTTTATTATTGTACCCAAAATGCATAATTTTACACTTGTCTACATGGAATCATATTTGCCATTTATCTGCCCAATTACCCAATTTGTCCAAATCCTCTTGCATCGAAGATACATCTAATTCAGACTGTATTACCCTACTTAATATTTTGTCATTGGCAAACACTGAGACATGGCTTCCTATGCTCTCTGGTAGATCATTAATAAACAAATTAAAAAGAAGAGGACCCAGAACAGAACCCTGTCCAATCTGAGAACTTCCCATTTACCACCATTCGTTGTATTATCTTTCAACCAATTGCCAATCCACAAACCAACCCTTAAGCCTATTTCAGTCAATTTGTACAGTAACCTTTTATATGGAACTGTATCAAATGCCTTAACAAAGTCCTAAATATATCACTTCCACTGCAGCACCAATATCTATATTTTTACTCACCTCCTCATAGAATGTAATTAAGTTAGTTTGACAATATCTGTCTTTCACAAAGCCATGTTGGCTCCTGCTAATGAGATTCCTGTTCAATATGAAATCTTGAATATATTCCCTTAGCAACCCTTCAAACAGTTTTCCCACCACAGATGTCAAGCTTACAGGTCTGTAATTGCCCGTCTGGGATTTTGATCCTTTTAAGAATATGGGCATCGCATGAGGTTTATGCCAATCTGTTGGCACTATGCCTGAAATAAAAGAATCAATGAAAATCAAAAAATAACAGTCTGGCCAGGACCTGGCTTAGCTATTTAAGTACCTGTGCAAGTATACCATCCAGCCCAGGGGCTTTGTCTATTTTAACACTTTCTCTCGTGTCAACCAATCACATGCTTGCTGTGACTGTTCTGTTAACGTAGCCTGCAGGTTTATGTCCATTGGTTCTTCCTTGGTAAAAACCGAAGAAAATAAATTATTTAAAATATCTGCTTTCTCTCTGTCTCCACTGACAATCTCACCTATTTCAGATAACAAGGACCCAACATTTGTAGCCTTTAATTTTTTTTGCCATTTATATATTTAAATCGTTTTTGGGATTCCTCTTGCTCTCCTTAGCAATTGTTTTTTTATTCTGCAATTTAGCCAATTTAATGGCCTTTTTGCAGTCTTTATTGGCTTCTTTATATTTTGCAAATGCCTCTGTTTAACCCCTTCCCGACCTTATGACGAATTAACTCGTCATATGCCGCCGCATTAGCGACCTTATGACGAGTTAACTCGTCATGCAGTCTAGCCGGCGGTGCGCTCCGTGGGCACCGCCAGCTAGTCTGCAACGGGTCCAGGACTAAGCCTCGCACCCGAGGCAAAGCTCCTGGACCCGATCGGTGCATTTCCGGGCATGTGATCGCGGTGATTGAGTGATCACCGCGATAACATGCAAATTAGATGCAAAGTCAATGTGTTCACACACTGACTTTGCCTCTAATTCACTCTCTGTGCTTCACATTCTTATAGCGAAGCACAGAGAGTGACCTGTAAATAAAAATAAATTAATAACACACACAGAGGAAAAAAATTTTTTTTTTAAAAATGAACCCTTTCATTGCTGATCACAGTTTTTAACTGTGATCAGTTTCCTTCCACTTTATGGCCTTCATTTAGTTTTTTTTAACACATTTTTTTATTTTTACAATTTATAAAGTTTTTTTTAATAAATATAGGTAATTTTAATATATTTATTTAATAAAATTTAACCTCTGCATGCCTGTTGCATGATTTTTACTGATCTGACATCGCACTCTTCAGAGTTTTTTTCTGTCTTTTTTGTTATGGGGGGTTTGGGAACCAATATTTTTCTTTTTTATTAGTTAGTTAATTAGGGGGGATAAGTGGGTTAGTGTTGCACTAGTTATGTAGCTTATTATTGGGAAAATAATGGGGAAAAACTTTTTTTCCTCAAAAATTTCCTCTTTTATATGTATTTTTTAATACTAAAATGTAAATCGTTTTTATGTATAGGGTATCAAAATAAAGCTCTAACTGTCCTTTAAAAAACAATATATAACTTGTATGGGTACGTTAAATAAGAGAGAGGAAAATTATGTTTAAAAAACTGCGTATTAAAAATTGAAAAACGCTCTGGTCCTTGGCCCAGGAAAATCCCTGGTCCTTAAAGGGTTAATGTCTAAATGGTACTTTCTTTTTATTTATTACCTGGTCAACCTTTCTGGTTAGCCACATTGGTTTTAGTTTGCTTCTTTTATATTTGTTACCAAAGGGTATACATTTATATGTATATTTTTGTAGTGTTAGTTTGAAGGTATTCCACTTACCTTCTGTGTTTTTTCCCAAAAATAATTCATCCCAGTCAACAAGACCAAGGGATGTATTAAACCTACTAAAATTGGCCTTTTAAAAATTAAGTGTTTCAGTGTGACTTATACTAATTTGCCTTTTGAATTAATCTCCAAGGAAACCATGTTATGGTCACTATTCCCTAAAAGCTCCCTTACTTGAATGTTAGCGATAAGCTCCTCCATGTTAATTATTGCCAGATCCAGGCACGCTTCCCTTCTGGTTGGTGTCTGTACTAGCTGAGACAAAAAGTTGTCATTCAACAAATTGAGAAACTTACTACTTTTATCAGAATTAGTGGTTCCATTTTTCCAATCTACTTCTGGGTAATTAAAATCCCCCATAATAATAATACACCATTAGAAGCCTTTTCAATTTACATTAGTAGCTGTGATTCTTCAAGTTCACCAATATTTGGTGGTTTATAACAAATACCCACTAATATTTTCTGGCCAGGTCTACCCCCACTGACTATCTCCACCCACAATGATTCCACATGTCCAGTACTGTCATTAAATACATCTGCCTTCAAATGAGGCAATAATGCTGGTTTGATATACAAACAGACCCCTCAACCTCTTGTGCTTGACCTATCTTTTCTAAACAACATGTCGCCCATCAAATTGGTTGACCAATCATGTGTGTCATCCCGCCATGTTTCAGTTAAGTCATAATTTTCAATTCCTGCTACCAACTCTAATTCCCCTATTTTACCAGTTAAACTTCTGGCATAATCCATTTGTGATTTAAGTTGTTTATAGGTTGCTCCCTACAATCCATTCTAACTATGCCCCCAGATCCACCCACCCGGGTACTAATTAAGTCGCCTTCCCTTCCTATACTGTCTAGCCCAGTGCTTATTAGTCCCCCCCCCCCCCACACACACAGTGTGTGCCGCAATCTCTTTCTGATTCTCCTTTTCTTGGCTTTTTTCATCAGAATTTGCTTCCTCTTATAAAGAGAACATCCCAGTCCCTGTTCTTTCCATGTCCTCTTAGGCTCGTTTGTTCAATTTTAGGTGTTGAGCAGCTTTTCTGGCTAGTCAATTGTTGTTCATCTCCAATGGAACTGGGTCTAAATTTGCAATGTCATCTTCTCCTTCTAATCCAGATCACTACTTCACTGATTCTATTAATCATATTCCTAAAGAATATTCCCAGCCTCTGTCAGAAGGTCACTGATTTTTCTTGTCACCTGCTGTACTTCATCGGTTTCTGAAGTTTTACAGAAATGGAAATAAGATGTGGCATTTTATTTTTTATGTGATTCCAATCCACCAGGTCCAGTTGATATCTTGATGTAGGAAGGAAGATGGCTGATGGGCCAATACACCTTTCAATCAAGCTCTGACAATTGGAGTAGACTATATTAAACATGATACTCATGATAGCAAGACAGAGGTCAAAAATCCAATTTTAGTAGCTGTACCTACATAGCTTGTGTCATGGTCTTGGAGGAAGTATTCTATTGTTCAGTACCTGTGCCAACTTATCGTTGTCAGTTTCATTGAAGAATTATTCCACCGTTCAATACCTGTGCCCACTTACCTTTGTCAATAGTAATGGAGGAAGTATTCCGCCGTTCCGTACTAATAGAGGTTATATTCCACTGTTCAGTACCTGTGCCCACTTACCTTAGTCATTTTAATTGAAGAATTATTTCACCGTTCAGTAGCTGTGCCCACATAGCTTGTGTCATGGTCGTGGAGGAAGTATTCCATTGTTCAGTACCTGTGCCCACTCACCTTCTTCAATGGTAATGGAGGAAGTGTTCCATCATTCTGTACCTGTGCCTACTTACCGTCTTCAATGGTAATAGAGGAAGTATTCCACCATTCAGTACCTGTGCCCACTTACCTTTGTCAATAGTAATAGAAGAAGTACTCAACTGTTCAGTAACTGTGCCCACTTACCGTAGTCAGTTTCATTGAAGAATTATTCCACCGTTCAGTAGCTGTGCCCACATATCTTGTGTCTTTGTCTTAAAGGAAGTATTCCATTGTTCAGTACCTGTGCCCACTTACCCTGTGCAATGATCATAGAGGAAGTATTCCACCATTCAGTAGCTGTGCCCACATAGCTTGTGTCAGTGGCGTCCCGAGGGGGGTGCGGAGGACTTGTAGCCTCAAAGTACATACTGCATCATTACAGGTTCTGCAAAAGGAAATATCGCTCCTGTACTAAGTATTTTGATTTTTTTTTATTGTTCCTCACCATATATTGCATTATTTGGTGCATTTCAGGTTCATTATCACTATTTGATATTTGTTACGACTATTTCATATTTACGTCCTCACAATATATTGTCCTCACAATATATATATTTTTTAATTGTCACAGAGCTGCACATTGTCACAGAATACTGTTTTATATATAATTTTTTGTCTATCACTATTACAACATTATCTAAGTTTTTCTTCACTTCAAGTGTCAGGAGTGATAATCCTGGCTCAGCCAGAAGTTGCTACACCTTAAAATTAATTTAATTTCTCCCACTCTCCAACCTCTGGCGATCAATTGCTTGGTGGCTGCAAACATTATTATTGCCAGTAATTGGAAATCCAGTCTTCCGTATTGTAAGAGACACTTGACAAATCAACTAAAACATCAATTATATATGGAGAGAGAATTCAGCTGGTCCAGTAAACTCTCCAGTTATAAATGCGTTCTATACGGCAACTGGTTGAACAAGCTGGACGCCCCAACCACTACCTGATTCACTTTTCTATTTGTTCCCGTGGAGAGAGGCTTATGGACCTGATTCGTATTTAAATATAAGCCCGAAGCTTGAATGGAGGTATAGGAAAGATGTGCAGGGAAACCAGGTAATCATAGGCTCCTCAAAATCCCCGATTGCCGTTCTCTCTGGACATTGCTTTTTCTTTTCTTTTTTCTCCTTCCTCTTCAGCTATTTTGGCAAATTATTTACATATTACAAGGGTGTCAATAGCTACGCGAGTCTTTTTCTCCCTCTCTAATTGATGTCAAACCATAGCCTAAAAAGTGGTTAAATTATGCTGAATGCGTATTTGCAGGAAAGGCGAAACCAGTACTGGCACCGATATGCACTTTAAAAATATCTCTGCTCTTATTCTGTAGCTTTTTAGTTGATTTTCCCTCTTAGTAATGTAACTTGATTATCGTTGCTGGTATGTTCTTTTTTTTTTCTTTTCCTGACCTCTCTTCTTTCTCTCCTAATGTATCCTGTATTTGTTCTGTATGTTTTTTAAAAGTTTGTAATGTACGTGTTGTACTTGATATGTATATGATAAAAATAAAAAGATTTATATATAAAAAAGAAAAGAATTCTAAGACCTAATTTCATTCTCTACATTCATAGTATCAATACTGTTTAGGTTGACAGAGTCCCTTTAAGCTAATTGTTGGCTGCCTAGCGTAACGTTATCAAGTAACATTGTCCTTTTGAGGAGGATTAAGGCTAATTTTGATGGGGAATTAAGGCTGTTCTCAATATGTTTACAGAACTATTAAATGTTGCAATCAAAGAGTTAAACATATACCAGAAATCATAATAGCATATTTTAGGAAACAAACTTCACTTTAATGGGTCTGTTCACTAAAAGGTGATATGAGGTGAGTCATAACATCTTGACCTTATGAGGTCAATTTAGCTATATATTGAGTAGGGACAGTCCTGGTGAGTTCTCTTAGTGGGGAAACTCATCATGTTTCACCCTACACCATGTATAGTTAAATTGGTGAGCTGAAATGTTCATCTCACCTCATCTCACCAGCAACTCAACTTTTAGTGAATAGCCCCAAAAGAGCAGCATTGTTTTTTACGAAATATGCTATTACATCATATCTTAAGCAATAAGCACATCAGTCAACAAGTCATGTAATAAAATACACACGTATTGCATACGCCACTTAATAACCCCATTAAAAAGGATGTTAAAAAATGGTGACTGTATAGCTTCTTGTGGAATGACTTGAGTCCAGTGGGTGATATTCACCTTTTATACATGACTTTATTACTGCTACCAGCCCCACTGTAGAGATCCATCATGACATGACCAGTTGCAACCTGCAGTCCTGACCAGTGACAAATAAATATACCATTAACACAGATGATGGTTGTGGCGGAACCAACCTCGCCACTATGTTCTGGAGAAGCCTGGTTGCTCGCCTGCTGCCTCTGGACTATGGCCCCATGGTAAAAGCTTGTATTTTCCCCTGCAGAAAGGCTTGTTCGTGCCTTTCTGCCTGGGTGTTCGGTAGATTGAATCTACCGAACCAACTCACGAATAAACGGACCACCTGGGTAATGGATGTGCCATAACACTACACGTTAATATTGTTAGTTAGTTATATTCTGTTAGTGTATTGGTTTATGTGTAATGTTTAATTCTGTGAGTAGACCACTCTGAAGGTTTATGATGTGACAGTGACTCCAATAGTTTACTCCAACATCCATTGTCCTGTTTTAACTGGAAAACTGATTATGTTGTGTACATTACTGTGTGTATTGTAATTAGGTCTACTCACTCTATGTTAATTCCTATTTGGTTTGCACTCTGAATGTCTAATGCTTTCCTAGCTCCAGTTAGTTGGAGAACTATGTTTAGTTCCACCCCCCCCCCCACCCCCACCCCCCCCATTGTATACTAATGTCTGTGATGTCATGTGTATGTCTTTATATAAGTCTGTGTTGATACACAAATAAAAGAGTTGTTTTTCTTGCTGTACCTAACTGCTAGATGTCCTGTCTATTTGGGTACACAGAGCAAGGGTCCAGGAAAGACTTGTTGGGTGAATGCTGAGCTGTAAGTGGGGGCTAAGGAGGCGATTTCCCACAATGGACAGAGGGTCTACTTCGTCCGGTAGACGTCCGTTACAATGGTCAATTATAGACTGTGCTGCTCCACTTTCTATAGGTTCCTGCTACAACTGAATACTTTTAAAAGTAAACATTCTATGGTAACCTGGGAGATGCCGACATAGTCTGTATGTTGCTACTGTTAGCGTGCCTGTCGACCATAATTTATTCAGTATAAGAGCCACATGGTACATTGTAATGGGCCAAAGAAAAATAATAATTCAACTTTTTACATATGTAATAAAAAGGTTATTGACAAAATGCATATCTTGTTTTTATCTCCTTCCTCTACACACGTATTGCACCAGGACTTACCCTAGTACCTAGAATGCACCCAAAATTTACCCCAGTACCCAGAATGCACTCACTGGACAAACCCCAGAACCTAGAACTTGCTACCAGCAACCAGATTGGCACTTTCCCCTGCACCTAGATTTACACTCAGGACTTGCCAACAGCATCCAGTTTTGCACACAAAACGTGCCCCCAGGACCTACTTTTGCACACAAAACTTGAAGGGGCAGGTTAGCCTACAAGTAGCTGCAGGCCGGATAAATGCCATAGTTTGGAGATCCCTGGTTTAATCTATAAAATTTTTAGATAATTTTCTTTACAAACAGACAATTTTTTTTTTTTTTTTTTTATCTAGCAGTGCAATAGTTTGATATATATTCATACATATTCAGATTATATTTATTCATATGTGAAGGAGATTTATGAGAAAACTCAAGTTGGTTTGTGCATCAAGTATAGAGCCTGTTTTAATCGTGAGGGTTGCAGGTTCAATTCCAACCTTTCATTCTTATGAGGTATGGAAAATGAGTGCCATTAACTGGTGTAATAATGAAACCTCTAGAGATAAGGGACCTTCTGGGGGCAAGAGATGTATCCTTCTTGGAAAAAAGCTTTTTATTTAGCTCTGTAAAAACCCTTCTTGTGACTATTTAGCTATTTCATTTACATCTACAAACAGCTTATAATTTTCGGTTTTGACTTATTTTTAAATGTACATTATGATTCAGATGGAGCTATTCACTGAAACGGCAAATCAGAGTTTGAAAAATTCAAAAAAATAAGCTATTAATGCTTAATTTGTATTGTTCATTGCAGACTGCATTTGATACGTTTGCCATCCATTTGTCTAGAATGCTCCTTTTTTTTTTATCCAATTCCGGTGTGGAATCTATGTTTGGCACCTTCCTCCCCGCACAATGTGTGCTATTTATTTCTTTTTTCCATTTGTACATTAAAACATGCCCTCTTTGTCCCCAAACAGCTTTCCAGTGTCATCTTTGACCCCAAACATCTTGTCAGTGCGATCTTTGTGCCCAATCTGCTGGTCAGTGCCATCTCAGTGCCCAAAAGCTCATCAGGGCCATCTTTGTGCCCAACAGCTTTTCAGGGCCATCTTTTTTGCTTATTCAGAGGAAGCCAAAGCATGCAAACTGCTATGCAGGACCATATCTGTATCTGGCCAACAAGCACAAAATAAAAATTATTTAATCATAACGGGGCCAACAAGTCTGTCCACACTTGCAGGAACAGCATCAGTTCAAATTTTGGAATATAATATACCGTATATACTCGAGTATAAGCCGAGTTTTTCAGCACAATTTTTATGCTGAAAAATGCCCCCCTCGGCTTATACTCGAGTCAGTGGGGGGGGGGGGAGAATCTAAAACTTACCTCGTTCCTGCTCTGTCCCCCGGTGCTCTGAAGCTGCGTGGCTGTGAGGGAAGCGTTGTGAGCTTCCCTCCGGTCGCGCGGTCAATAAAGTGTGTTTTTTTTAAACAAACTTTATTGACCGCGCGGCTGGAGGGAAGCTCACAACGCTTCCCTCACAGCCACGCATCTTCAGAGCACTGGGGAACAGAGCAGGAACGAGGTAAGTGCTGGGGTCTGGGGGAGGAGGGTGGCATAACGAGCATAGTAAGGGGCAATATCCTGGCATATTGGGGGCAATATCCTGGCATATTGGGGGCAAT
The DNA here is from genome assembly GCA_036172795.1 of Pelodytes ibericus. Taxonomy (NCBI): domain Eukaryota; kingdom Metazoa; phylum Chordata; class Amphibia; order Anura; family Pelodytidae; genus Pelodytes; species Pelodytes ibericus. The sequence goes on along the minus strand of CM069859.1, from coordinate 139,474,420 downwards.
ATCCTGGCATATTGGGGGCAATATCTTGGCATATTGGGGGCAATATCTTGGCATATTGGCGGAAATATCTTGGCATATTGGCGAAAATATCCTGGCATATTGGCGAAAATATCCTGGCATATTGGGGGCAATATCCTGGCATATTGGGGGCAATATCCTGGCATATTAAATGGCATATTGGGGGCAATATTTACCAGTAGCTGCCGCATTTTCCACCCTAGGCTTATACTCGAGTCAATATTTTTTCCCAGTTCTTTGTGCTAAAATTAGGTGCCTCGGCTTATATTCGGGTCGGCTTATACTCGAGTATATACGGTAGATGAATTATCTTTAAAAAAATGGAATAAGAAATCCAAAATTGGAGACTTAATGGATGGAGATAAAATAAAATCTTTTATACAATTACAAGCAGAGCTAGGGAATTCTTCACCTATTTAAGATTAAAACACTACCTAAAAAATAAAATACTCACTAGAAATGCAGTTCCGATCGAAAGCGAAATCGATAGGCTATTTGATCAAAAAACAAAAAGTAAGGTTATGCCCAAACTATACAACTTATTGAGAACAAATAAAATCGACAAAAAAACAAAAGCATGGTTATCATGGGAGAAGGATATGGGTGAGACACATGAGAAGAAACAATGATATTCCATAATAACAGATGTTAAGAGATCAATTAAATGCTTAAATATTATTGAATTATAATTAAAGATTATGTACAGATGGCATAGGGTCCCGAAAATCATAAATATAAAATGGAACAAAATATTGCATATAATGATGGAATTATTGGGATGTTCAATAAAAGATAGTCAACTTGGTTTGCCTGCTTTCCATTGGGGGAAGGTGAACCCCTGTAGATAGTGATAAAAAAATAGATCAACATCCATTTGAGGAGGGAGGGGGGGGGGGGGGGAGGCGAGAGAATACCAGGATAGAGTTTGGTCCCTGGTTGCGTGGTCACATTGGTATATATGTATTTGTTGTGTATTGGTATTTTTTTGTTCAATATATGTTAATAAGAAAAATGTAGTAAGAGAGGACAGGATACAAAACATGAGATAAATCCAGAATAACGCACATTGTAAGTATTGTCTTAGTAAATATATTTAAGTAATGCATTTGTGTGAATTTTAGTAATATTTAGATACAAGTGATTCTCCCCTGTTCATTAGGTTGTGGAGTATCATTTGTCATGGCCCATCTTAGTAAATATGCTCATCAGTTTTATATTGGTCCTGTTGATTAATTGGAATTCTATTAGTTTCTCTCAATTCGTTTATGTGAATTTTAGTAATATTTAGATACATGTGATTCTCCCCTGTTCATTAGGTTGTGGAGTATCATTCCTTGGTTAATTAGCCAAGTAATTTGCAAGGGACTAGTTCTCTACTATCTGTATGTCTATCTGATTCAGTATCCCTTTCTGGGTGTGCAGCAAAGCTATTCAGCCCTTTACTTTTTGTTCCCTTCTTACTTATTTGTGTGGTGAAATATTAGTTTCTCTCAATTCGTTTATGTGAATTTTAGTAATATTTAGATACAAGTGATTCTCCCCTGTTCATTAGGTTGTGGAGTATCATTTGTCATGGCCCATCTTAGTAAATATGCTCATCAGTTTTATATTGGTCCTGTTGATTAATTGGAATTCTATTAGTTTCTCTCAATTCGTTTATGTGAATTTTAGTAATATTTAGATACATGTGATTCTCCCCTGTTCATTAGGTTGTGGAGTATCATTCCTTGGTTAATTAGCCAAGTAATTTGCAAGGGACTAGTTCTCTACTATCTGTATGTCTATCTGATTCAGTATCCCTTTCCGGGTGTGCAGCAAAGCTATTCAGCCCTTTACTTTTTGTTCCCTTCTTACTTATTTGTGTGGTGAAATATTAGTTTCTCTCAATTCGTTTATGTGAATTTTAGTAATATTTAGATACAAGTGATTCTCCCCTGTTCATTAGGTTGTGGAGTATCATTTGTCATTGCCCATCTTAGTAAATATGCTCATCAGTTTTATATTGGTCCTGTTGATTAATTGGAATTCTATTAGTTTCTCTCAATTCGTTTATGTGAATTTTAGTAATATTTAGATACATGTGATTCTCCCCTGTTCATTAGGTTGTGGAGTATCATTCCTTGGTTAATTAGCCAAGTAATTTGCAAGGGACTAGTTCTCTACTATCTGTATGTCTATCTGATTCAGTATCCCTTTCCGGGTGTGCAGCAAAGCTATTCAGCCCTTTACTTTTTGTTCCCTTCTTACTTATTTGTGTGGTGAAATATTAGTTTCTCTCAATTCGTTTATGTGAATTTTAGTAATATTTAGATACAAGTGATTCTCCCCTGTTCATTAGGTTGTGGAGTATCATTTGTCATGGCCCATCTTAGTAAATATGCTCATCAGTTTTATATTGGTCCTGTTGATTAATTGGAATTTATTGCACTTGTAACTGTTTCTGGAAGCAAGAATAACAGCTAGTGAGGAAATCCCTTCCAGCTATAATTTCCAGCACCCACCTTTCAATAAGATCATCCTCCAGACAGTATTCAACCGCTACTCTCTTCTTCACTATTTTGACCGTAAACCTATGTTTGATAATGAGATCGCATGCCAGCCAGACCAAAAGAAGGCATAGAGGAAATGAAGGTCAATATTTGTATATTTGGTAATAGGTACAAATCTAGCTACTTAATGAAGAGACTGCATGAAAACTACAACATTCTATATGAAGGTGCAGAACAGAGTAAATAAATCTTATGGGAGGTGAGATATTGACGGGAAATTTTCAAGCATATTAACAGGACAATTTATTAGCTCTATTCAAAGATGCTATTGAAGCGAATTAGTTTACTCATCCTTTAGTAATTTGGCACAAAAAACACCACATTAACCTTTACAAAACCACCACTTCCAATCTCTTTGTGGAACACAAAAGCCTGAGATTTAGGAGCCATGGTTGTGAGTATAGCTCTTCCTCTTTAGGCATGTGCTCTTTGATGAAATCTCTTTCTGATTATTTATTTCTTGGCTTTTTCCATCAGAATTTGTTTCCACTTATAAAGAGAACATCCCAATCCCTGTTCTTCCCATGTCCTCTTAGGCTTGTTTGTTCAATTTGAGGTGTTGAGCAGCTTTTCTGGCTTTTTTTAGCTAGTCAGTTGTTGTTCATCTCCAATGGCTCTGGGCAGAGGCGTTGCTAGGTTTCCAAAAGATCTGGGGCTATAGCCCATAAGACTTTTTTATTTTTTTTATAAGGAACCATACGGGCACTTACCAATATATGCTCATCGCTCTGAGCTTCATGCCAGTTTTGTAATTTAGGAGCCTTCACAGGGCCTGTCCTTTAATGGGGCAGCTGCCGCAGGCGGCACCCTGGCAGGGGCGTCACTTTGCTGCTCTATGCAGCAGTCTTTTTTTTTTCTTGTGTCCAGGGGAGCTTGATTGAAGGAGGTCTCAGCCAATCAGGTGAGACTTCTCAACTCTCCTGATCGGCTGAGAGTTCCGAAGCCTCCCATGATTGGCTGAGACCTCTATTACATTGCACTCAAAGCAAAGAGATGCCTGCAGCAGGTAAGTTAAAAACTGACAGTGTGTGAATGAGTGTGTGCATGTCAGTGTGAGTGAGAGTGTGTGTATGTCAGTGTGAGTATGTGCATGTCAGTGTGAGTGTGTGCATGTCAGTGTGAGTGTGTGCATGTCAGTGTGAGTGTGTGCATGTCAGTGTGAGTGAGAGTGTGTGTGTCAGTGTGAGTATGTGCATGTCAGTGTGAGTGTGTGCATGTCAGTGTGAGTGTGTGCATGTCAGTGTGAGTGTGTGCATGTCAGTGTGAGTGTGTGCATGTCAGTGTGAGTGAGAGTGTGTGTGTCAGTGTGAGTATGTGCATGTCAGTGTGAGTGTGTGCATGTCAGTGTGAGTGTGTGCATGTCAGTGTGAGTGTGTGCATGTCAGTGTGAGTGTGTGCATGTCAGTGTGAGTGAGAGTGTGTGCATGTCAGTGTGAGTGAGAGTGTGTGCATGTCAGTGTGAGTGAGAGTGTGTGCATGTCAGTGTGAGTGAGTGTGTGCATGTCAGTGTGAGTGAGAGTGTGTGCATGTCAGTGTGAGTGAGTGTGTGCATGTCAGTGTGAGTGAGTGTGTGCATATCAGTGTGAGTGTGTGCATGTCAGTGTGAGTGTGTGAATGTCAGTGTGAGTGTGTGCATGTCAGTGTGAGTGTGTGCATGTCAGTGTGAGCGAGAGTGTGTGCATGTCAGTCTGAGCGAGAGTGTGTGCATGTCAGTCTGAGCGAGAGTGTGTGCATGTCAGTCTGAGCGAGAGTGTGTGCATGTCAGTCTGAGCGAGAGTGTGTGCACGTCAGTCTGAGCGAGAGTGTGTGCATGTCAGTCTGAGCGAGAGTGTGTGCATGTCAGTCTGAGCGAGAGTGTGTGCACGTCAGTCTGAGCGAGAGTGTGTGCACGTCAGTCTGAGCGAGAGTGTGTGCACGTCAGTGTGAGCGAGAGTGTGTGCACGTCAGTGTGAGCGAGAGTGTGTGTACGTCAGTGTGAGCGAGAGTGTGTGTACGTCAGTGTGAGCGAGAGTGTGTGTACGTCAATGTGAGCGAGAGTGTGTTCATGTCAGTGTGAGCGAGAGTGTGTTCATGTCAGTGTGAGCGACAGTGTGTGCATGTCAGTGTGAGTGAGTGTGTGCATATCAGTGTGAGTGTGTGCATGTCAGTGTGAGTGTGTGAATGTCAGTGTGAGTGTGTGAATGTCAGTGTGAGTGTGTGAATGTCAGTGTGAGTATGTGAATGTCAGTGTGAGCGAGAGTGTGTTCATGTCAGTGTGAGCGAGAGTGTGTTCATGTCAGTGTGAGCGACAGTGTGTTCATGTCAGTGTGAGCAACAGTGTGTGTATGTCAGTGTGAGCGACAGTGTGAGCGAGAGAGTTTGTGTATGTCAGTGTGAGTGTGTTGTGTGTGAATGTATGTAACTGGCTGTGTGTGTGTGTATATGTATGTAACTGGCTGTGTGTGTGTGTGTATATGTATGTAACTGGCTGTGTATGTGTTGTGTGTGTATATGTATGTAACTGGCTGTGTATGTGTTGTGTGTGTATCTTTGTAACTGTCTGTGTGTGTGTTGTGTGTGTATGTGTCTGTATGTAACTGGCTGTGTATGTGTTGTGTGTGTATGTATGTAACTGGCTGTGTATGTGTTGTGTGTGTATGCATGTAACTGGCTGTGTATGTGTTGTTGTGAATATGTATGTAACTGGCTGTGCATGTGACGTGTGGGACACATTAAGGAATTATTTTTTTATTTAAAAAAAAAAAACTTGCTGACTGGTGTGTGTGTGTAACTGGCTGTGTATGTGACTGACTGGATGTCTGTGAGGTGTGTGCATGTGAATGTCTCTGTGTATGTATGCTTTTCTGATGTGCCATTGTCTGGCTCCTACATTTTTTTGCTGGCTCCTAAAACTAAATAAAATTTGTCAAGCCCTGATATAAACATAAATCCTTCCTATGCTGTTTGGCAGTCCTGTAATAAAACATGTCACACATAACACACATGTGTGACGTTATTTATTACAGGACTGCTAAACAGGATAGGAATGATTTATGATTTATATATATATATATATATATATATATATATGTAACATAAATCATTCCTATACTGTTTGGCAGTCCTGCAATAAGGAATCTCAAACCAACAATATATAGCTTAAATACACAAAGGTGGATGTACATAAGTGACCCCAACCCTCCCCTCTCTCCACCATATCCAGAGCTTACCTGAGTGGGAATAGACCTGCTCTGTATCTTCCACACGGTGACAGCCTGCAAGGATTCCTTCAGAGCTGCTTCATTGTCCCACGTGGAGCTTCCTTCACATCCCTGTGATGATGCTGTGTAAAAGCCCTGCACTGATAGGATGCTCGGTGATGTGTCAGCCAATCAGTGCAGGGCTTTCACACACAGTAATGATGCTGTTTAAAAGCCCTGCACTGATTGGCTGACACATCACTCAGCCTCCTATCAGTGTAGGGCTTTCACACACTGTCTGTGTGATGTCAGGGGGCGGAGCTATAACGGAGCTGCAAAGACTCGGGGCTTTGCTCATTACATTCGGGGCTTCAGCCCCCTTAGCCCACCCCTAGCGACGCCTCTGGCTCTGGGTCTAATTTTGCGATTTCATCTTCTCCTTCTGATTCAGATCACTGCTTCACTAATTCTATTAATCATATTCCTAAATAATCTTCCCAGCATTTGTTGAAAGGTCACTGATTGTTCTTGTCCTCTAGCACTGACGTCTCCACTAGATTGGTATGGCTTCTATCCATGATCTCTCTTTCTGCCTTGCCTTTTTTCTGGACACCATTTCATCCTGTTCCACCACTTTATTTCCCTGATGCCTTAGGCGTCTACATATTCCACCTTTTCTTCCATTTTTTTGCTTTTGAAACATCTATAGTCATACTGCAAAAAATGCAATGCTTCCTCTCTAGCAAGGCAGATTAATACAGTTCTATTGTAACATCTAGGTATGTAATGTCAGTGTTATGCATCTATTATGACATCACTATCCATGCTGCCTATGTCATCACCACACTCTATTTATGGATTATATCATTTTTGCAAACTCCTCCTAATTATAAACTTCTCATCCTGTAAACGTTTTAGGGATTTTAGTAGTTTATAGGAACATGCTTTACAATAACCAATACTAATATTTTATGAATCCACTAAAGCAGAGCAATCACTTATTGCAGGGCTTGACAAATTTAATTTTATTCTAGGAGCCAGCAAATTTTTTTAGGAGCCAGACAATCACGCAAACATACACGCAATTCATAAACACACACACACACCAACCCACGTCACATATACACCCCACACACACCAACCCACGTCACATATACACCCCACACACACCAACCCACGTCACATATACACCCCACACACACCAACCCACGTCACATATACACCCCACACACACCAACCCACGTCACATATACACCCCACACACACCAACCCACTTCACATATACACACACACTTCACATATATACACACACACACTTCACATATACACATATATACCCCCCTTCACATATACACCTCCCCCCCACACCTCACATATACACCCCCCTTCACATAGACACCTCCCCCCCCACACTTCACATATATACCCCCCTTCACATATACACCTCCCCCCACACTTCACACATATATACCCCCCTTCACATATCCACCTCCCCCCACACTTCACATATATAACCCCCTTCAAACTTCACATATATACCCCCCCTTCACATATACATCTCCCCCCCACACTTCACATATACACAAGTTTTTTTTTCCCTTCTTAACTTCTGAGTGCTGGGTGTCGTCTCTTGACAACCCAGCACTTAGCCGAAAGAGCAATGAAGATCGGCTGCGGCACGAATGTTCCCCCTCCCTGCTCCCTTATCTCATTGCTGGGGAGGGGGAACATTTGTGCCACAGCCGATCCTCATTACTCTTTCGGCTGAACACACACACGTTGTGCGAGGGGGGCGGAGCTTGCTGTCTGTGCAATCCGCACAGACTTCCCCCCTCGCGCTGCAAAAAATGAAAAGCAGCGGCAAAGGGGTACATTAAGGTAAAGGCACCCGGGCGCCAGGCTCAATTTCCATGGCGACCTGGCGCCCAGGGTTTGTCGAGCCCTGACTTATTGGCTACAAGCAGTTTTTCAGCAAGGGGCCTTGCAGACATCAGGAACCAGGTCCCTCACCTGCTGTACCCCCCTGTAGCAGGCTGGCCGGGGCTTGGGTTATAAACAACATAAATGGTTCTTTCTTCCAAGATGAGGAAAGCTTTATTTAGCAAGCCGGCCCCAATTGAGCCACAGCAAAACAAAACAAACTCCTACTCCACACTGGAGACTAACTAACATAGAGTACCCTTTCTATGCTACTGGGCAGCTAAGCTGACTCCAGTAGTTTAACAAACAAAAATTAAAGACTTGCAAAAATACCTTTTCTTCCTCCACAGTTTCAGCAATCTCTCTGACTCACAGTCTCGCTGCCTCCACCCAGCTCTTCACAGGAGTGATTACCCTATCCAGATGGTTTATATAGCTCCCTAATTGATGTACTAGAGTAACCCGATTTTTAACCCCATCTAGTCAGGGAACACTGAAAGTGCCATTCTGGGGCTAATATAGCAGTGTTCCCTCCCACTGCCACATATCCTCCCCCCGCTCCCCCCTAGAGTAAAGGAACGACCCAACAAATAATACTTTAAGTACTCCACAGCCCACTTGATGGCCAGGCATTCCTTCTCTACCACAGCGTAGTTCCGTTCCCTAGGCAGCAGTTTACGACCTCTGAAGCATCAGTCTGTAGAAAGAATTGCTAGTTAAAGTTTGGAGCTACCAAGACAGGATGACAGCATTGGGCAGTCCTCAAATTAGTAAAAGCCATTTCGCTTCCTGACTCCACTGAACGATTTCCGGCCCCCTTGTTTTTGTCAACTCAGTTAAGGGGAACTCAGCTAAGTTGGCAAAATGGGGTATAAACCTTCTGTAGTATCCGACAATACCAAGAAAAGCCCTAACCTGTTTTTTCCTCAAGGGCCGGGGCCATTTTTCAATGGCAGCTATTTTATTGATTTGAGGTTTGACCATGCCTCGTCCTATAGTATACCCCAAGTACTTAACTTCTGGACAGGATAGTATACATTTGGCAGGGTTAACAGTAAGACCTGCATCCCTTAACGTATCCAGTACGGCTTCGACTTTAGCTAAGTGGATTTCCCAATCCTGGCTGTAGATTACTAGATCATCTAAATAAGCAGAGGCGTAACCAGAATGGGGCCTTAACAACTTATTTATCAACCTCTGAAAGGTTGCAGGGGCCCCATGTAGGCCAAATGGCATCAAAGTATATTGATAAAGACCCTCAGGGGTCACAAAAGCAGTTTTTTCCTTAGCAGATGCAGACAGGGGAATCTGCCATTAACCTTTTGTAAGGTCAACTCAGATACCTAGCCGGGGCCAATTTCTCGACAAGTTCGTCTACCCTAGGTAAAGGATATTCATCAAATTTAGAAAACTCATTGAGTTTCCTGAAGTCATTACAAAACCGTAGTGAACCGTCTGGTTTTGGTACCAGGACAATGGGGCTCGACCACTGACTATTAGACTCTTCAATGACCCCTAATTTTTTTTTGCAACTTCAGCTGCTATTGCTTCCCTTTTTGCCTCTGGGACTCTATGTGGTTTTGACTTTGCAATTATACCCGGGTCTGTTACAATATCATGGACTATCGAATTGGTCCTACCTGGGATGGTAGAGAATATGTCTGCATTCCTTAACAGCAGCTCTCTGACCTCACTTTCCTGCTCAGGAGAAAGGTCAGTAGAGATTTTTACTTCTGGAACAGGTGTTTGGTCCCCTTTAGTGGGTGTCCCAAATAATACACAGGTCTCTCTAGCTTTCCAGGACTTTAGTAGGTTTATATAGTATACCTGCTCTACCTTTCTCCTACCAGGTTGCCTAACCTTATAGTTCACTGGCCCAACCTGACTAATAATTTCATATGGGCCTTGCCACTGTGATAGAAGCTTGCTTTCAGCAGTGGGAACAAGGACCATCACGTGATCACCTGGCTGGAAGGTTCTTATTGAAGCTTGTCTATTATATAGAATTTGTTGCCTCTGTTGGGCCTCCTCCAAATATTGCTTCACTATGGGAGCAACCCGTTTTATGCGCTCTTGCATTTGTTCCACATAGTTAATAATGTTGTTCCCGGGTACCTGTTGCTCTTCCCACTCTTCTTTAGCTATGTCTAGTAAGCCCCTTGGATGCCTCCCATAAAGCAGTTCAAAGGGTGAAAACCCCACTGAAGCTTGGTGTACCTCACGTACAGCAAATAGTAGATTTGGCAAGAGTGTATCCCAATTTTTCCCGTCCCTGCTTACAACCTTGCGTAACATATTTTTAAGGGTCCTATTGAACCTCTCCACCAGACCATCAGTTTGGGCATGGTACACCGACGTTTTCAATGATTTTATCTTAAGGAGCAGGCATAGCTCCTTCATAAGACGTGAAACAAAAGGGGTACCCTTTTCTCTACTGTAGGTGTGGTATCAGCACTTGTGCCTGGCATCTCATCTTGATCGTTATCAAGCTCATTAATCAAGACCTCACGCAAATGGAGCTGCCATCCCCGGCTTGCTGAATGGCTTGTTACTTAACTGCAAGGTACTCCTGTACATCTGCCATCATTCTGCTTAGTGTCTCTTCGGAGGGGGTGTTTGGGTAAAATGCTAACCTGCTCCTGAGCTCCTTTGCGAATTCAGTTTTCTCTGTCTCCTGTGGAAAAACTGCAGCGGTTGCTCTGTCCCCCTCCATGAGTTCGGCCACAAGGGTAGCTTTCGTTTTATTGCTAGCTATTCTTCCCCTTGCCTCCAATAGTTCCTTTAGCGTAGCCCGTTTTAATGCTGCATAGTTCGTCTCCTTTCAGCAACATTATTCGTATAGTTTGACATATTACCGAACTCTTGTTTAATCCGAATGGTTGTTTCGTTGAACTGCTGCTTTGCTGTGCGGTTTAAACCCCCACGCTTGCCACCAAATTTAACAAAGTAGCAGTAAACTCCACAGGATCTCCGCTGGTAGTCAGGATAGAGCAGGTAAAACACAGGCAGCGTAATAATAATCTCTCTTCCCCAAGGACTTGATGACACATAGTCTGGGATTCAACTGTCATTTTATTCCACGGTCACAGTATTTAGGCAAGACCCCATGCAAGGGGTTTCCTGAATGACATTGCAGGGGTTTTACTACAGAGAACTGTGTGGGGAACTTAGCCTGCAAGGCTGTTTCCCAGCATGCCTTGCTGTACAGGAGAGATAATTGTGCAAGAATGTACTGTTAATCACATTATCTCTCCGTACAGCAAAATATACAGTTTTACATAAAAATACACAACTGATATAATATTCAGACGAATGCTACACACTGCATATAAAACAAGCATAGCAACAGTTAAAGAAATATTCACCCTAAGTGTACAGAAGCGGCTAGGTTTGCCACATGGGGTGTTTGTGTTTAGCTGTAATTTTCTTCTTTATCACATACTGGACCCACACAAATGATATATTGTTTTTATCGTCATAAGAAGGGCTTTCATTAGATACCATTATGTTCATCATATATTATAATTTACTACAAAAAAAAAATATGATGAACATTTTAAAAAAAAACCACTTTTTCTAACTTTGACCTAAAATTTAATTTACACAAATACAATCCTTAAAAAAGACCCCATCTACATAGTTTCTAAATGTTGTCCCGAGTTCAGAAATATACGTTTCCATATTTTTGGGTATTTTTTATGCGAGTTAACTAAAATAGTGTTGTTTTTTTCCTATATTGACCTTTTGACCCCAACCCGAACCCTAAATTTAACCCTAACACTAAATTTAACCCCAACTCTAACCCTTATACTATCCCTTAATATATTTTAATTTAATTTTAACCCTATCCCTTATGCTAAAAATGATTTAATTTTAACCCTATAGGCTAATCTAACCATAATACCAGTTTTAAGCTAATTAAATATTTTAAGTCAAGGGGGCAGTTTTCAGAGTGACGGAAGTGAATTTTCTTTCACTTCCGAAGCTGTGACCACAAGAGCGCATAGCCCTGGGGGGCGATCGTGGGTGCCCCAGAAAGGAAATTTCGGTTCTGGCTATTGCCTAGAGGCAATAGAACCAGCACCATTATAGTGGTTTTCGCACTCGTTGATCGTGAAAACCGCTTGTTTCACCGCAAGATGTGCCAGACACTTCTATTGTCAGGAACGGAGTTCCCGGCAGGACGTGCCTGACACGTCCATTGTCGCGAAGGGGTTAAAGAAGGTGTGCATGGTGAAACTGGAACTGATGTGGGAACATTGTGGGTGGAGATTAGCATAGACACTAAAAAAAGTTGCACATTACTTGTAGGTGTTTGCAACAAGCCACCAAATATTAGCATTGATGGAGAAGATCAGTTTTTATTACAAATTGATAATGTTTCAAATTTGAATGAAGTTTAATCATGGGAGATTTTAATTACCGGGAAATAGAATGGAATTGTGGAACAATTAGTTCCGCTAAGGGCAGCAACTTTCTGAACCTCCTTAACCCCTTCGTGACACAAGGTGCTTGCGTCCCAAACGACGCAAGCACCAAAACGTCACGATTGGTTCCTGGCCACCGATCCCAAGGTGATCGGTAGCCAGGAACACTCTTGCAGAGACCTCCGGACGTCACATGTGACGTCACGGAGGCGTACCCGAACCCGGAAGTTCGAGCACAGCACGATTTGGCGAACTGTAGCCGGTGCTCGCTTTGAGCACCAGCTACATTTCCCCTGTCAGACAGAGGCCACTCAAAGTGCCTGCAGCGGGATCCGAAAACAGCTCATCGCAGGGAGCTGCGATGAGCTGTTTAATACAGGACGTACCATGCCGTCCTAACGACTTTAAGGCACTTAAAGTCAGGACGGCATAGTACGTCCTAACGTCACGAAGGGGTTAATAACAATTTTATGCCCAATTAGTAGACACCCCAACTGGAATGGATGGACAAATTATCAGTGGGCTAATAACGGACAAATTATCAGTGGGCTAATAACGGACAAATTATCAGTGGGCTAATAACGGACAAATTATCAGTGGGCTAATAACGGAAAAATTATCAGTGGGCTATTAATGGTCATATTATCAGTGGGCTAATAATGGATAAATTATCACTGGGCTAATAATGGACAAATTATCGGTGGGCCATTAATGGACATATTATCAGTGGCTACTAATGGACAAATTATCAGTAGGTCAGGGCTCGACAAACCCTGGGCGCCAGGTCGCCATGGCGACCAGGAAATCAGACCTGGCGCCCGGGTGCTGTTTGTCACAGGGAGCCCTTGCCGGCTGCCATCCGTTTTTCTTTTACTTTCTTTTTCAGCGCGAGGGGAGAAAGTCTGTGCGGATCACACAGACTGTAAGCTCCGCCCCCTCGCGCAACACGCTGTAGTGCCGATTGTCACGTGACAACACGGCACAGGAACAGAAAGAGATCGGGCTCCAGCATAAATGTCACCCTCCCCTGCAATGAGGTAAGCAGCAGGGAGGGAGGACACTGTAAGAAATATTATTTTGTTCTTTAAAAAAAAAAAGAAAAAGGTGTGTATGTGTGTATATAACTGGCTGCGTATGTGGTCTGTATGTATGTATGAGTGAATGTAACTGACTGTATGTGGTGTGTGTGTGAATGTAACTGACTGTGTATGTATGTGTGAATGTATGTGAATGTAACTGGCTGTGTATGTGTGAATGTAACTGGCTGTGTATGTATGTGTGAATGTAACTGGCTGTGTATGTATGTGTGAATGTAACTTGCTGTATGTGGTGTGTGTGAATGTAACTGGCTGTGTATGTGGTCTGTGTGTATGTATGTATGTATGTATGTGTGAATGTAACTGACTGTATGTGGTGTGTGTGAATGTAACTGACTGTATGTGGTGTGTGTGTGTGTGTGTGTGTGAATGTAACTGACTGTATGTGGTGTGTGTGTGAATGTAACTGACTGTATGTGGTGTGTGTGTGAATGTAACTGACTGTATGTGGTGTGTGTGTGAATGTATCTGACTGTATGGTGTGTGTGTGTGTGTGTGTGTGTGTGTGTGTGAATGTAACTGACTGTATGTGGTGTGTGTGTGAATGTAACTGACTGTATGTGGTGTGTGTGTGTGTGTGTGAATGTAACTGGCTGTGTATGTGGTGTGTGTGAATGTAACTGGCTGTGTATGTGGTGTGTGTGAGTGTAACTGGCTGTGTATGTGGTGTGTGTGAATGTAACTGGCTGTGTATGTGGTGTGTGTGAATGTAACTGGCTGTGTATGTGGTGTGTGTGAATGTAACTGGCTGTGTATGTGGTGTGTGTGAATGTAACTGGCTGTGTATGTGGTGTGTGTGAATGTAACTGGCTGTGTATGTGGTGTGTGTGAATGTAACTGGCTGTGTATGTGGTGTGTGTGTGTGTATGTAACTGGCTGTGTATGTGGTGTGTGTGTATGTAACTGGCTGTGTATGTGAGGTGGGTGTATGCCACTGTGTCCGTGCGATTTTGTGATGTGCCGTTGTCTGGCTCCTAAATTTTTTGGCTGGCTCCTAAAACTAAATTAAATTTGTCAAGCCCTGCAGTAGGTTATTAATTGACATAGTATCAGGGATATTATCAGGGTGGATAGTCGGCTGCTGTCCGTCAGAGGTTGAACAGTCATGTATTATCCAAAGTACACGACAGTTTATCCTTACACTTGGAACTAAACTTTCATTTGTGCTTCTATATTAGAAACACAAGTGAAACATACGGTAATGTTTCGTTTTCCTTTAAGTATTCTATTGCTTATTGTGCTTTTCATGTTCAGGGAGGTACTACTAAAACTACTTTGTATACAAGAAAAACAAAGCGTTTTGGGGAATTGAGCTGTCCTAGAAAACAGATACGGCTGAAACATACTATACTGTACTTATGGGGTTCTGTGTCTTATCTCGCGTACCTTCCTTCCGATTGTAGTGTCAACCATATGAAGTTATAAAACCAGTTGTAATCCATATGTACACAAGTTTCTGGGAATTTCATTTTACAAACTGCCGCAACTTAACATTCTTGTCCCACACAGTGCAAGGTTTACTGATATTTGAGGTAAAACCGAATATGGAGATTATCACACATAAATTTAACAGAGACAAGGTTTATATTTTACTTTTCTGAAGATTACATGGCATTACATCTCCTTGGAGAAAAAGAAGCGCACGGCCTTCTTATAATTACGTCACGCAGTTCACTGTGATCCCGATGTGTTTTTTTTTTTACCTTTTACTTCCGCATCCGGGTCAACAGTTATTCTTCCGGTCGGCCATTCATTTATGTTTTGAAAACGTTGGGTTGCTTTTGTTGTAATCCAGTGTTTCATTCCTTCGTCTTTATCAATCGCATTCGTTTAAGATATCTGCATCGGACTTTTCTATGAGCAGTCATGAAGTTGGTCAGGTAAGAATGATGTAGATTTTTTGTGAGAGAAATGAGGATGGCATCGGATTGAGAACGATGTGTTTAGCGGAGATGATATTGAAGCCGGCTTGTGGCGGGAAAATGCGATAAGCGCGACTACTATTCCTACGTCTGAGGTGGTACACCCGTCTGAATTAGAGCCGTATTGGAAGTGTGACCACAAATAACAAGTTATAGTGTTTCTATCGGAACATGTTGCCTTGTGGTTAAAATTACTGTCCTTTTTATTGTTAGGTTTTTAATGAAGCTAAGCCACGAAACTGTGACGGTGGAGCTAAAAAATGGAACGCAGGTCCATGGAACTATTACGGGTAGGTGTAAAATTCCTAACAAATTTTCTGTATTTGTAGATAACTTGTATGTATGTTGCGTGCTAATCATTTTGCATGCAGTGCACTGCTATTTTTCAGTGCACTGGAGCATATACACCTAGTAGGTTGTGAATCAAAACGTCGACCAATGATGGTTATATTTTGACACCCTAGTTTTGGGGCTCGGATTATGCCCAGCCAGCCAAATAACACAAAAGTTCTTTTATATTTTTACATCACATTTGTGTGTTGTCAATTATCTTTGTCTCACATGACACTAGTGGGATATATGGATATGTTTTCACATTGGAGCTTTTTATTTATGCAAGAGAATTGAGAAGGGAATTTCAAACTTAAGGCCAAGTCTTGGCCATCTCAAGAAGTAACCTAATTTGAATATGAACCATCTCACATTTTGTTCTTGGATGTACATATCTGATTTCTCTTATGTTGCCATCTGAATGTGAAAATGGCAGGCTGCTAAATGTATACAACTAATAAACAATATAACCTCTGGGACAACTTATCAGTTGAAACAAGAGAACCCCAAGCCTCCAGCAGCATTATATACAATTATTAATTCTGTAATCCACCAGTCGGAATAGTGAAAAAGGCTTTCAGTTCTGTGATACAGATGTTTGTACTCCTTTTTAACTCTCCTGGTATGAACTGTATGTTAACAGACTTGCATCCTTATTATGGCTTGTAGGGCCCAGAATATCTCCACCTTGCTCTTATGTTTTTGGGTTATTTTGCACTTTGTATTGAGATCCAGATTCTAGTTGCGTTTACTTTTTTTAGGGGTTTGTTAATGATGGATGCGGTGTTGGTAGAATATTATAAAAAAAAAAATAATAGTTAACTTAAGTGACAATATTCTGTTTTTTTGTTAGTTGTGTAGCATTTAGCAAAATGAAGAAGCTTTCTTAAAAAAAAAAACTAACCTTGTTTCTCTTCCCCTAGGTGTTGATGTCAGCATGAACACACACTTGAAAGCTGTAAAAATGACGGTGAAGAACAGAGAGCCTGTCCAGTTAGAAACCTTGAGTATTCGAGGAAATAATATTCGTTATTTCATTTTACCTGACAGTCTGCCCCTCGACACCTTACTTGTTGATGTTGAGCCAAAAGTAAAATCAAAGAAAAGAGAAGCAGGTAAGTTATACTGTAAAGTAGTGGAACTAAAAAGTGGTCCTTGAAGCAAAGCAATGTGTGTGTCTGAGACTATTAAAGAAGCAATCAATCATTTTATAATTATTTATTGCATTGCTTAGAAATAATCTACTTATTGCAGTACACAAACTTTAGCCTTGGTTAACTTGCCGCTAGTTGATCCAGAAGAGGAGATACTATATAACCTAGAGCAGGATGAATTAGGTACTTGGGGAACAATCTTCACTTACACTAGCAACTGCAATTTGCTACCTTCAATAGGACCATAATTCATTCTGCAGTATACTTACCTATCATGAGTTTTGCTTACTTTCTCTCCAGGCCTATCAAAAAGCTCCAGAGGCTTAGTAGCCAGAACTACTATGTTCTCTTTTCTGGGGTGACCAGCCTCAATAGTGGTGCTTGACTCTGTAACCTACATATTGTTTATGCTATGAATGTAAAAAAATAAACATAATTGAAACATTTTTTTTGTACAATTGCAGCCAAATGGATAAATTAAGAGACAAATGTGTCTGTGCTGTCTTCTGTTTTATGATTTCACCTTGTGGCTTTGAAATGCAAATTTTGAACTTCATGTAGTTAATGTATATTAAGCCAAAGTTGATGTCATAAACGGGACAATGCACAGACCACTTCTTTTACACCAGCAAAAAAGCTAAGAGGTGATAATCATTAAGGTGCTACCCCATCTTAAAGTGCATTAGTTACATATTTCATGGAACAGTATATAGAACAGTGTGAAAATATTCATTCGGGTAGTGACTGCCCCATAACTCACATTCTAGTATGTGATTGCTTTGAGATTTGTTTGAGTTACAGCTACACTGGAAAAAACAATTTTTAAGTGTGGTTTCCAAATCTTGTGATACGGGTTCTAACTCCATTCAAATTATCTTTGATGTCTCAGCTGCTTTTTTATGTAATCAACCATGGAATTTTAGTAGTGTTTACAACTCATTTGCAGAATTAGCGCATTACATATAAATAATTTTTAAATATTTGGAATATTCATGTTACAAACAATAGGCTCTTCCACTCAAATAACATTTGTTTACATACAACAAGGATTTGTTTGCCCTTTTGTGATGTGTGCTGCAGAAGAATATTCCATTATGCATAGTTGTTGCATATGCGTTTGCCAAAAAAACAGGCCTGCTTCACCGGCTGGGCCAATAACATTTTTAACACAAAAAAGCTGGAATATATAGGCACCAAATAAATTACACGCCTCCCAAAAACTGGAGCTGCCACCTCCTAGAAACCTCCACAATTTCTTCAATGCAGGCAAAAAGAGAGAGGCGTATTCAGGATGAAAAATGATGATTGATTGACTTTCAGCAAAAGTAATAAAGTACAACAATATAAAAATTGCATGGCGGGTAGGAGACCTAGTTTGCCAGCTGCCTCACGCATTTTGCATTTAGAGGTGCTTAATCATAGGCTATAAAAATGTTAAGCATGCCATAAGCAGTCGTATCCAGCATAGCTCAGCCACAAAAACAGTTATGTTTTGGGGGGCAAGAGCCAATTTGTGTTGAGCCCTTTTTGTTACAGCCTTTTAGTATATTTTAAATCCCTTTGCAACATTGGATCTGCCAGGCACATCCTGCAGTTCTGATCGTGGTGTGTCCATGGGCATTTTGCAATCGAGCTAGAAATTACATAGCTGAGTAGATGCACTTCTCCAGTCATTGTGACAGCCGAAAGAAAGTGTGTTCTTTTGGAAAAAGATATATCTCTGGGGGGAGATTCAGGACTGATATCAATGTCATGGCTGAAAAATTTGGATGTGGGGGGAAATGGTTTAGAAATCGCAATGTACTACTTTTCATAGCTGTATAACGTATAAATATAGGGTGCTCCCAAATTCATGATAAATATTTGAAGGACATCTTTAGACAAAATATTCAGTTAAGTTTAACTGAAAGATTGCATAAAGGATAGGCATTTACATGGCATTTATTTAAGGAAAGATTAAGTAAAGTACCATTAATTGAGCCCTCTATGCTTTTATAGACCTATTGGGGGGCTTTTGTTAAACTGACTATCACTTAAAAATTATACTGTGAATGTAGAGAATAAAGAGTAAAAATTAACTATCGTGTTAGCAAAATTGCCAGCAAATCCCTAAATTAAGAGAAAAATGTGTCTGGAGTCTCCTTATGACAACGCCTGTGGCCTAATAGGGAAATTACAAATTTTGCCATTGGAGACCAGTTCATTTGCATATTATGCCACAGGTGATGTCATAAGTAGGAGACTACAGACATTTTTCTCCTAATTTAGGCATTTGCTTGAAATTTTGCTAACCCAATGTAACATAGTAATTTAGGTAAAAAAAAGACACAAGTCCATCAAGTTAAACCCTTCTACCTATCATTACAGCTTTTGATCCAAAAGAAGGCAAAAACCCCTAAGGAAGCTATTGTGAATTTTGCCTCCTGGGGGAATGTATCATTTACATTATTATTTCCGCTACATTCCCAGTAAAAGCAATGTTTAGGTGAATACAGTCCCTTTAATAATCTTGGGTCAGATGGAGGACCTGACCCAAGATGTCTGGACAGCTCAGTATTCAATGCTTTTATTCAAGCATTTATACTTAAGGCCTACACCTGATACAATGTTTCAGTTAATCGTAACCTTTAAATCTGTTTTAGCAGGGGGGGTTTTCTCTTACGTTTTTATTGATGAGTAAAATATTCTTAAAATGAGTCCAGACAGGTGTATTTTATGTGTTTTTATATTTTTAGATACCCTTTTTTATTTTGCCATTATAATACAAATTTAAAATTCTTGTCCTGAAGAAACAGCAGTATATATTTTGTGTGGGTAAAATAAATGAGAAGAAAATCACAGCTAAACACAAACACCTCAGAAATATAAAAATGGTACTTGTTCATAACGACAAAAAAATTCCAAACGTCCAGACACAAAGGGGTTTAAAATGAAATAAAAACCATGAATTCATCTTTGTTTTCCAGTTGCTGGCCGTGGGAGAGGGAGAGGTCGAGGAAGAGGGAGAGGCCGTGGCAGAGGAAGAGGTGGACCAAGACGATAACTTGCTAAACAGAACGGAGAAGGATAAATTGACTTTTTTGACTTACAGTACAGTTGTCTGTTTATTTTTATTTGCCCCATATATGCTAATTGAAGGTGAAAACAATTGGCATTGGTGTGAATTTTTTTTTTTTTTTTTACTTTTGTATAACTGGTAAATCAGAATACATGATGTAAGTTACTAAGCACCTTTTTCCCTTCTGTTTTGTGATCAGAATACAGCTGTTTGTGGCCTGTTTCAATTTAGTCACGTCAATTTTTTAACATTACTCTTTTAAGGATATCGTGTTTACAGAGAACAAAAGATTTTTATATCGATCTCTCTGGATTGTAACTTGGCAAAATGGATGTGGCGGCTTCATTTTTTGTTTTGATAAATGCTATTTTTCTGCATATTCTGCTTTCTTCCTCCTTTTATCCCATGTGGTTAAAATGGGTAACTTGGTTTCAATTATGCAGCTAAATATTTTTCAGGTTTTCATGTTATCACATAGCTGTAAAATTTTTGCATACAAATAAAATGGGAAAACTTGTGGACATTTTGAATTGAGTGATTTTAGCATTTAAAACAAACCTTTTATTTCAACTCCAGCTGTAATCACACATTCCACCTTCTTTGGTTAACACAAATTAATGTATAATTGTTTCTTTTAATGAAAGTACATGTTTTAAGTTACCTTTTTTGTATAAAGTATAACTTCCTGGAAGGTTTTTTTTTTTTTTTTGTGAGTGAGAATTAGAGTTCTTAAACGCTTACAATAAAGATAATCCAAGTGTATAGTTCATGTGCATTTTACTTTTTTTAAATTATTTTTAGACCTGCATCTGTGGGTAAAATTTCTATATTGTGCCTATGCAACAGTTTAGTTTTCTATAAATGTCATTTTGGGTCAAATATTTTAGCTACACCACTTTTTCTCAGGAATTCCAGCAATTGTAAAGGGCAAATTTCCACGCAAGCATTTATTACATGTCAAATGATATCAAACTCTTATTCTAAATGTGATAGGTTATAACATGTGGCTATATAATTTAATTTAGATACGCCCAACCACAGGGGCTACTGATTTTAGCAGTATCAGGAGTTTTGGAAAAAGGGCAAGTGATAAATGTAACCCCTTCGCGACCTTATAGCGAGTTAACTCTTCATAAGAGCTGCAACGTTAGCGACCTTATGACGAGTCAACTCGGCATGCAGTCTACCGAGAGCACCGACAGCCAGTCGGAAACGTGTCCAGGACTAAAGCTCCTGCACCCGATCGGTGGATTACCGGGCATGTGATCGCGGTCAGTGCTGTATTTACTGTGAGGCATCCTAGGCGGATGCCTAGGACGGCAAATTCTGGGGGGCGGCATCGCTCTGCCAGCAGGCTGCACGGGGAGTCGAACAGGCAGCACAGAGAAACCTCTGTGTTGCCTGTTCGGCTCCCTGTGCAGTGTGACACGGAAGTGCCGACAGGTCACGTGACCAGCGCGCTGACGTCATACGCACGCCGGGTCACATGACCTATTGGCACAACCGCCGGGGAGCCGAACAGGCAGCATGGAGGACTCCATGCTGCCTGCCACCAGGGAAAAAGGTAAGTGCTGGGGGGGGATGCATTGGGAATTGGCTGGGGCATATTAATGGCAATTAACACTCGCAAATTGGCTGGGGAATATTCAATGGATAATAACACTGGCATATTGGGCATATTAAATGGCAAATAGTGACACAATATTTGGGAAATTGGCAGATTAAATGGCAAATTGGTTGTGACTTAATGGCAAATAATACTGGCATATTATTGGGCAAATTGGCTGTGACTTATTAATGGCAAATAATACTGGCATATTATTCGGCAAATTGGCTGGGGCATATTAATGGCAAATGATACTGGCATATTGGTTGGGGAATAATATTGGCAATGTGTATGTAATGGGGTGATGGGGCATGTCCTTGGTGTGCAACGTGGGTAGGGGAGGGGTGCCCAAATTTTGTCTGGGCAGCACAAAAGCAAGATACACCACTGATCGCGGTGATCGAGTAACATGCAAAGTCAATGTGTTTACTTTACTCCTGGGCTTCACATTCTTATAGTGAAGCACAGAGTGAACGGCAAGTGAAAAATAAAGAACATTTCCTGTAAAAAAAAAAAAAGAATCCTTTCCTTGCTGATCAGTTTGTTACTGTGATCAGTTTCCTTCCTCTTTTATGGCCCTCATTCTGTTTTTTGTTTTTTTGCAATTTTAAAGTTTTTAATAAATGTCATTGTAATATTTAATTAAATTTAACCCCTGCATGCCTGTTCCGTTATTCTTATGGATCTGACATCGCACTCTTCAGCGTTTTTTTTATTTTTTTAATAGGGGTTTGGGAACCAATATTTTTCTTTTTTGCTAGTTGGGATAAGTGGTTTAGTGTTGCACTAGTTGTGTAGTTTTTCCCCCCAGAATTTTCCTATTTATATGTATTTTTAATACCAAAATGTAGATAATTTTTATGTATAGGGTATCAAAAGAAAGCTCTAACTGTCCTTCAAAAAAATTACATAACTTGTATGGGTGTGTTAAATGACCGAGGAAAATTATGTTTCAACAACCTCATATCAAAATTTGAAATATCGCTCTGGTCCTTGGCTCAGGACAATACCTGGTCCTGAAAGGGTTAAAGAAGGTTGTGGGGAGGGCTATTCTGTCAGCATGAATTTGTCATAAACATGCAGCCATTGGGAATATGTTGTCTAGCCTGAAATTAGATCTGATATTATCATGGAGCTAACCAACTATGATGGCACTGACTTACATTGGGTTGGATCCATGAACAGATTTGGAAGGGCAGGTATTTATAGTAAACTTGGAACTAAAAACACAACAGGGAATTTGGTGTTTTGAAAAGAGATGAGCATCACCACTGCCTAGTCAGATGCTATATACTTCTAAAATATTGATCTGACCACTTTGGATCTGCCTCCCTCTTCTCACATGTGTTTGACCGGTCTCTCTCCTTTACTAAATGTAGTAAAAGTAATTAAAAAAAATGAATCAAAATTGAGACCCAAGGGTCTTTTGGGCTTTTACCCCTCCCCCCAAACAACCCAACAAACTTATGCATGAGTGTTATCCCTATACTCAGGAGATAACACTGACCATATATTGAGGTGTTGTTTGGCAGTACCCCTTTACATTTCAGTACATTTATACCTGAATTGTATCAGTGTTAAAAAATCACTTTTTTTTTTTTTATCTCTGCAAATTTTGGTTGGTGGCACAATGGCTACATGAAAAGTGTCAAAGTTGTCAAGTTTAAAAAAAAATGTACATAAACTCAGGACAAATATTAGAAACTATTTAACAGGTTTTTTAATTAGCTTTTGTAGATGAGTATATGATTTTTCAAATAAGTCAGAATTTTTTTTATTTATATATAAAATTATATGATCTGATCAAAATAATGGTATCAACGGACCTTCTAATGCCGATGAAATCACTTTATAATTTGTATCCTTAATAGCAGCAGTAGTGTTTAGGTTAGGGGTATCCTTATTTAGGTTCTCCAATTTAGAGAGTTCAATATAATAATCCGACCAGTCCTACCAGAAAGTTTATTTAGAGCAGATCCCATTTTAATAAGAATTCTGTGAATTCTAGCAGAATTTTAATAGCATTTTAAAGAGCACCATAAGGTCTGCTCATCTACTTCATTGCTATCGTTGTTGTGCAGAAATTCCTGGACTTCAGCCCTCAGGTTTGTCCTGGCTATCTCTGGGTCCAGAATGGAGTCATTCAGATGCCATCTTGGTCTGACCTTGTATTCAATGTTGTCCTTGAAGTCCAAAAACGGGAGCATGGTCTGACCATGAAATATTGCCTATCTTGGACCCCAGGCAACCTTCCAAAGAGACATCCCTTAACAGAAAATATTCGACCCTAGAGTATGATAAACTCTCCATGAGTCATACAGCTTGTTCCTGCTGAGAAATTTTGAGAAGGATTCAGCGTTCCTCCTCCCTCTAGAATCCGGCCTTGCCCCACTGGGTAAACTCTTATCGAGTAGAACATCCGCTATTGTATTGAGATCTCCAATAATAGTTGTGCCATGTTCTTTGCCATCCACTCTATCTATAGTTTCATTTAGGAAACCAATGGTTCCATCTGAGAGGGCGTATAGGTTGACTAATGTAAATAGGATATCATTAATTTTACAAATTACGATACATTGTCTACCTTTGAGATCCTATTCGTAATAGATTAGCTCAAATTTTAGTGCTGCCGAAATAATGATAGCGACTCCACTTTTCTTTTTATCGGGTAAGGATGAAACAAAAATGTGAGGGTATCTACGAAATTCCCAGAGCCTGAAGTCCTCAGAATTCCAATGTGTTTCTTGGGTAAAGCAAATATCGATCTGATTTTGGATCAAAAGTTTATAAAGGTAAGAACGTTTTTGGGGTGAGTTTGAGCCCTGGGAGTTAATAGAAACACATTTAAATGGCATTTAAAAAAGAGAAGAAGTTGAGAAACCATTTCGGGAGGGGGGGAGGATGCAGGCGCCCACATGTTCAAAGGGAGGAGGCAGCCCTGACGGAAATAAAAACAAAACACACAGACAACACAACATGCATACCAACATATTTTTCGGAGATGTAAAGGCCAAAGAGAAAGAAGCCTCCTGGCCAGCACCTCTCCGAACTAAATCCCATTACCACACTGAACCAGGTGAAATTGTTTAGGCTCTATGCTAGATTTAAATATAATATTTCACCCTCCCAAGATCCCCATGACTCTGCAACCCCACCATCCTACTTATTAATAAAGAAAGTAGGAGGGAAAAGACAAAAAAAAAGGATGGTATTAAGGATATTCAGAAATTGATCAATATTAAACTTGAGGACCAGTTTAAGAGAACAGTTACCCGTCTGAAAGTCTCCTGGTACGTTAGTAACGGCTGACCTGGGAGGGCCCTTACAAATAGGATTAAATATAGAAACCAACAGCTCCGTATAGAGAGAACACTTTCTGAGGGTAAAACCTGTTTGTCCCCTAGGGATATAAGTAATGCTTTTAAGCAATACTATAACTCATTATATAATCTTCCAACGCAGAAAAAATCGGTGCGCCCATGTCCCATTTGGGACATTTTTGAACCCAGCCAGTATATTTTACTTCATCAACCCATATTTATTTAAAAAATAGACACCCTAGTCTTTTCAAATAGGGGTATTTTAACACTTTCCATGCACCAATTCTACCACCAGCCTTTGTCAAAGTTTGTGGTAGTAATTTTATTGTTTTTCCCCCACATACATTGTATTTTAGACATGAATTCACAGATTTTGGTATGTGTCACTGCCAACAAACAACACCCCAATATGTGTTCAGCAACATCTCCAGAGCACAGGGATTCCACCCATGCATAGATTTGTGCCTCGTTGGCAAAGTATGTCTTTTTGCTGATGATACAAAGAGTTGCAGCAGGGTTGATATTCATGGAAGGATAAGCCAAATTGCAAATGATTTAGCTAAAATAGAAAAATGGTCAGAGCTGTGGCAACTGACATTTAATGTGGACAAGTGCAAGATTATGCACCTTGGGCATAAAAACCCAAAAGCAGAATATAGATTATTTGGTACACTCCTAACCTCAGCATCTGAGGAAAGGGATTTAGGAGTAATAATTTCAGAGGACTTAAAGGTAATTAGGCAATGCAATAGAGCAGCAGCAAATGCTAGCAGAATGTTTGGTTGTATAGGGAGAGGTATTAGCAGTAGAAAGAGGGAAGTGCTCATGCCATTGTACAGAGCACTGGTGAGAAGTCACTTGGAGTATTGTACGCAGTACTGAAGACCGTATCTCCAGAAGGATATTACTACTTTGGAGATAGTTCAGAGAAGGGCTACTAAACTGGTTCATAGGTTGAAGGATACAACTTTCCAGGAAAGGTTAAAGCATCTTAACATGCATGGCTTGGAGGAAAGATGTAACAGGGGAGATATGATAGAAACATTTAAATACATAAAGGGAATCAACACAGGAAAGGAAGAGAGCATATTTAAAAGAAGAAAAACTACCACAACTAGAGGACATAGTCTTAAATTAGAAAGGCAACAATTTAAAAGTAATATCAGGAAGTATTACTTTACTGAGAGGGTAGTGGATGTATGGAATATCCTTCCAGCGGAAGTGGTAGAGGTAAACACAGTCAAAGATTTTAAACATGCGTGGGGTAGGCACAAGGCTATCCTAGCTATAAGATAGGGAACTGTCGCTATCCCCCCTGCTCTACATAATTTCATTGGAACCCTTGGCTGTAAATATTAGAAATAACGAGATGATTAAGGGTTTCCAAAACAGCCTCAGTCAGCAAAAAATGAATATGTACGCAGACGATATCCTTAACCCCTTAAGGACAGAGCCTTTGAAACATTTTTGTCCTTTCTGGACAATGCCTATTTTAACATTTCTGTGCTGTTTGTGTTTAGCAGTAATTTTCTTCTTTGTCATTTGCTGTACCCACACATATTATATATTGTTTTTATCGGGACAAGAAGGGCTTTCTATGGATGCCATCTTTTTGATCATATCTTATCATATTATTAAAAAAAATAATAAAATATGGTAAAAAAAAAAAAAATACACAAATTTCTTTGTTTTTATTTGAAACAACTTCTCCTCATCGACAATAGTGAACGAAAAAACATGCTAAATAGATTTTACTATTTCTCCTGAGTACAGGGATACCACCCATGCATAGGTTTGTTGGGTTGTTTGGGGGCTAAAATGCCAAATTTGTGAGGTGCAGTTTTTTGTTTTCCAACTTGAAATTTTTACATGCAGACAGCCTGCACCCATGTCCCATTTGGGACATATTTGAAGCCAGCTAGTGTATTTTACCCCATCAACCCATATATTTTTTAAAAGAAGACACCTTAGGCTATCTCAAATGGTGGTATTTTTACACTTTCCATGCACTAATTCTACCACCAGCCTTTGTCAAACTTTGTGGTAGTAATTTTTTTGTGGTTTTTTTCCACAAACCTTGTACTTCAGACATGAATTCACAGATTTTGGTATGTGTCACTGCCAAATAACACCCTAATAAGTGTTCAGCAACATCTCTTGAGTACAGGGATACCACCCATGCATAGGTTTGTTGGGTTGTTTGGGGGGTAAAAGGCCAAATTTGGTAGGTGCAGTTTTTGGTTTTCCAAATTAAAATTTTGACATGCAGACCGCCTGCACTCATGTCCCATTTGGGACATATTTGAAACCAGCCAGTGTATTTTACCCCATCAACCCATATATTTTTTAAAAGAAGACACCTTAGGCTATCTCAAATGGTGATATTTTTACACTTTCCATGCACTAATTCTACCACTAGCCTTTGTCAAACTTTGTGGTAGTAATTTTTTTGTGGTTTTTTTTCACAAACCTTGTACTTCAGACATGAATTCACAGATTTTGGTATGTGTCACTGCCAAATAACACCCCAATAAGTGTTCAGCAACATCTCTTGAGTACAGGGATACCACCCATGCATAGGTTTGTTGGGTTGTTTGGGGAGTAAAAGGCCAAATTTGGTAGGTGCAGTTTTTGGTTTTCCAAATTAAAATTTTGACATGCAGACCGCCTGCACCCATGTCCCATTTGGGACATATTTGAAACCAGCCAGTGTATTTTACCCCATCAACCCATATATTTTTTAAAAGTAGACACCCTACGCTATTTCAAATGGTGGTATTTTAACACTTTCCATGCACTAATTCTACCACCAGCCTTTGTCAAAGTTTGTGGTAGTAATTTTTGTGTGGTTTTTTTTCACAAATATTGTATTTTAGACATAAATTCACAGATTTTGGTATGTGTCACTGCCAAACAATAACCCAATATGTGTTCAACAACATATCCTGAGTACAGGGATACCACCCATGCATAGGTTTGTTGGGTTGTTTGGGGTCTAAAGGGCCACATTGTGAAGGTGCGCATTTTCAACTTTGAATATTGACGTGTAGTCAGCCTGAGCCCATCTTTCATTTGGGACTTTTTTTTAAGTAGGACAGTGTATTTTACCCCAAAAAGTATATATTTTGTAAAAGTAGACACCCTAGGCTATTTTCGGTATGTGTCACTGACAAACAATACCACAATATATGTTCAGCAACATCTCCCGAGCACAGGGATACCACCCATGCATAGCTTTGTCAGCTTTGTTAGGGGTTGAAAGGCTACATTTGAGAGGTGCGCTTTTTGATTTTCAAACTTGGAATTTGAACATGTAGAGCAAGGAAGGGGTTAATAGCTCTTATAAGAGCCTTTGTAGTACTGTACAAAAAAATTAACCCCTAAAAATGCACAGACAAGAAAAAAATTTCTGCTGTGCAGTGATCAGTGGCAGGGAAGGAGTTAATACACTACACTATACAAAAGGTATGGCTTTTATAAAAGCCCTTGGGACTCACAATTTATTAACATTTTATTTAATTTATTACAATTTAAAAATTATGTTATACAGATCTGTCTCTTTCCCTCACTAAAACTCAAGTGAGGAGAGGGAGGCAGATCCATATGGGTCAGAACAATATTTACGAACCAGACGAATGGTGATGCTCATCTGAGAAATCACCAAACCACCTTTGCCACTGATCGGCTGTTACTGATCGCTATACACGCGTTCAGACAGCTTCAAAAGGAATACACGTAATCCCCTAGTGGGTATAATTAACCCCTAGTGAGTCTGACAAAAAAAATGCTGATAGCAAAAAAAAAATCCTTCGGCGACTAGATTGCTCCATATGCGCTGCTTAGGCAGTGACCATATGCACTGCTTAGGCAGTGACCATATGTGCTGCTTAGGAAGTGATATACGGCAAGGAAGGGGTTAATAGCTCTTAAAAGAGCCTTTGATATACTGTAATAAATCAAAGTAAAAAAAAATGTGCTGCTGTGTAAGATCACTGCGTACACAGCGATCAATTGCAGGGAAGGGGTTAAATACTGGAAACGGCTTTTATAAAAGCCTTTGGGTCTCAATTCTATTAAATATATTATAATTAAAAACTTACATTATACAGCTCTGTCTCCCTCACTAAAACTCAAGTGAGAGGGAGGCAGATCTACACGGGTCAGATCAAATATTTACACATATTGATCTAACCAGACGAATGGTGATGCTCATCTGAGCAAACGCCAACCCGCCATTGTCACTTATCAGCTGTTACTGATCGCTATACATGCGCTCAGACAGCTAAAAAATTTTTTTTACGTTAAACGTAGTCCCCTAGCGGGTATAATTAACACGTGACGGGTGTAATAAAAAAGTTTTAAAAAAATTAAAAATGCTTCTGCAGCAAGATTGCTGCATTTGCGTCAGATCGCTGATTAGGCAGTGATCTACGGCAAGAAAGGGGTTAATCTCTCTTAAAAGAGCCTTTTTTTATACTGTAATGAATTACAGTAAAAAAAAAATAACCCCTAAAAAATGCAGACAGCAAAAAATGTGCTGCTGTGTATGATCACTGCGTACACAGCGATCAATGGCAGGGAAGGGGTTAAATGGCTTTTATAAAAGCCCTTGGTGTTTAAAATTTTATTAAATATTTTTTTTATTATTTTATTTTATTTTTTTACTTGATCTGATCTGTCTCTCTCCCTTACTAAAAGTAGTAAGGTGAGGGAGGCAGATCAATACTTGTCAAAGGCAATATTTACTAATATTGCCTTTGACAGTATGATAAGTGCTCATCAGAGCACTTACCATACATGCCTGCACACAGATCACATAGATCTGCTGTGCCGGCATCGATTGGCTCCCCCTAGAGCATCGGAAGTGAAATACTTTCACTTCCGATGCTCTTGCCATTAGAAGGGAAACGCTGCCTGTACAGGCAGCGTTCCCTTCTACTGAGCCGATGGGGTCGCTCAGGAGAGCGACCACCATCGGCTCTGGGGAGCAGCACGGTGTTGTAAAGTGCCTCGCTGGCGAGGCACTTTAACAACACCGGAGATGCTTAGAAAGCGAACGATCGTTCGCTTTCTAAGCACATGTGTGCAGCGGGCTCAGCCATTTTTAAATGGCTGCTACGATCACTCCGTGGAGTGATCGTAGCGCGCCCCTGCACATTTGGGGGGTGTTGCACAATGCCTCTACCTAGAGGCATTGTAGCAACACCGTTAGAGTAAAGAAAGCGACCGCTGGTCGCTTTCTTTACTCCATTTAGTGCATGACGTGCCAGGCACGTCACCTGTCGGCAAGTCCTCGATTTGCCGTGACGTGCCTGGCACGTCACCTGTCGTTAAGGGGTTAAAACATTAACGAACCCAATATAATCTTTAGACCAATTGATGGAGGAATTCAGGTCATACAGTAAAGTATCCCTTTACAAGATGAATATAAGTGCAAAAGATAAAAGTAGTGCAAAAGAATACAAAGTGCAAAAATAGGTGCAAATGATACTTGCGGTACCACACTAAGCGCAGCCCTCTGAAGCACTCTCCAGAATGCTCATAAAGTATACAGGTAAAAAACAGAATGGCGCAGGATAGTGGGTTTCTTTTAGAAAAAAAATAAAACACAAAATAGTGCAATATGCAATAAACACAGGAGGGATCTGGTGATTGAGGTACTATATGCACAAGTGTAGGCAAATAATATTCATATCGGCTGTGTTGTCTTCAAAGTGATATTTAATAACATTAGTCTGAAAAAAAAAAAAAGAACAGAAAAACACACATGTGCAGGACCAAAAACAATGTTGGATTAACCCCTGCTGTGCAGAATCAGACTCACAAGATATATAAGTTAAAAGCGCATAAAAATTCCAATGAAGTACAGCTACACAATACGACCGTATTTTGTTGGAGTTGTAGAAATAATCAGGAGGCAGCAGATGTGTCCATCAATCAGTGAGGGGACTGCAGCCAAAATTTGTAGTCTCTACGCGTTTCACGGGAACCTCTGTCGCCGCTTCATCAGGAGAGAATTTAGAAGATATTACTGGGCTCTGACTAGTACAATATTACTGGACTCTGACTAGCACAATATTCCTTGGCTCTGACTGGCACAATATTCCTGGGCTCTGACTGGCACTATATTACTGGGTTCTGAGTGGCACAATATTACTTGGCTCTGAGTGGCACACTATTACTGGGCTCTGACTGGCACAATATTCCTGGGCTCTGACTGGCACAATATTACTGGGCTCTGACTGGCACAATATTACTGGGCTCTGACTAGCACAATATTCCTGGGCTCTGACTGGCACAATATTACTGGGCTCTGACTGGCATAATATTACTGGGCTCTGACTGACACACTATTACTGGGCTCTGAGTGGCACACTATTACTGGGTTCTGACTGGCACAATATTCCTGGGCTCTGACTGGCACACTATTACTGGGCTCTGAGTGGCACACTATTCCTGGTCTCTGACTGGCACAATACTACTGGTATCTGACTGGCACAATATTACTGGGCTCTGACTGGGACAATATTACTGGGCTCTGACTGGCACAATATTTCTGGTGTCCTACTGGCACAATATTCCTGGGCTCTGACTGGCATAATATTACTGGTATCTGAGTGGCACACTCTTACTGGGTTCTGACTGGCATACCATTACTGGGCTCTGACTGGCACAATATTCCTGGGCTCTGACTGGCACAATATTACTGGGCTCTGACTGGCACAATATTACTGGGCTCTGACTGGCATAATATTACTGGGCTCTGACTGGCATAATATTACTAGGCTCTGACTGACACACTATTACTGGGCTCTGAGTGGCACACTATTACTGGGTTCTGACTGGCACAATTTTCCAGGGCTCTGACTGGCACTATATTACTGGGTTCTGAGTGGCACAATATTACTGGGTTCTGAGTGGCACAATATTACTGGGTTCTGAGTGGCACACTATTACTTGGCTCTGAGTGGCACACTATTACTGGGCTCTGACTGGCACAATATTCCTGGGCTCTGACTGGCACAATATTACTGGGCTCTGACTAGCACAATATTACTGGGCTCTGACTGGCACAATATTACTGGGCTCTGACTGGCATAATATTACTGGGCTCTGACTGACACACTATTACTGGGCTCTGAGTGGCACACTATTACTGGGTTCTGACTGGCACAATATTCCTGGGCTCTGACTGGCACACTATTACTGGGCTCTGAGTGGCACACTATTCCTGGTCTCTGACTGGCACAATACTACTGGTATCTGACTGGCACAATATTACTGGGCTCTGACTGGCACAATATTACTGGGCTCTGACTGGCACAATATTTCTGGTGTCTTACTGGCACAATATTCCTGGGCTCTGACTGGCATAATATTACTGGTATCTGAGTGGCACACTCTTACTGGGTTCTGACTGGCATACCATTACTGGGCTCTGACTGGCACAATATTCCTGGGCTCTGACTGGCACAATATTACTGGGCTCTGACTGGCACAATATTACTGAGCTCTGACTGGCATAATATTACTGGGCTCTGACTGGCATAATATTACTAGGCTCTGACTGACACACTATTACTGGGCTCTGAGTGGCACACTATTACTGGGTTCTGACTGGCACAATTTTCCAGGGCTCTGACTGGCACACTATTACTGGGATCTGAGTGGCACACTATTCCTGGTCTCTGACTGGCACAATACTACTGGTATCTGACTGGCACAATATTACTGGGCTCTGACTGGCACAATATTTCTGGTGTCTTACTGGCACAATATTACTGGTATCTGAGTGGCACACTATTACTGGGTTTTGACTGGCACAATATTCCTGGTATCTGACTGGCATAATATTACTGGGCTTTGAGTGGCACACTATTACTGGGCTCTGACTGGCACACTATTACTGGGCTCTGACTGGCACAATATTACAGGCATCTGACTCGCACACTATTACTGGGCTCTGGATGAGACAATATTCCTGGTATCTGACTGGCACAATATTACTGGGCTCTGAGTGGCACAATATTACTGGTATCTGACTGGCACAATATAACTGGTATCTTACTGGCACAATATTACTGGTCTCTGAATGGCACACTATTCCTGGTATCTGACTGGCACAATATTACTGGGCTCTGAGTGGCACAATATTACTGGTATCTGACTGGCACAATATTACTGGGTTCTGAGTGGCACAATATTCCTGGTATCTATAATTGTACAATTTTCAAACACTGAAAAAATTGTGGGGGTTTTCTTACATTTTTATTATGGGGGGTGTGGGGGTGGGGGTGTGCAACACTCAGGGTCCGCCCCGGGTGCCAAATGCTCTAGGTACGCCCCTGTGTGTGACCGAGCTCATCTGGGCTCTAGCCCCAGATCATCCGAAGACCTAGCAACGCCCCTGGTCCTGCTCCACATAAATTGGCCACTGATAAGTAAAATGGATAGGTTGTTATGTATGCACGGCTTTGTGGCCACTAAAATTGTTATAGCCCGCAATTGGCAGCAAGCCTCGGCCCCTCTTTGGTCATCAGTAGTGGACCAACTGACCTATCAGGTTAAAGGGGGGAAAACTATCAGTTGGCCTTTCTTGAATTCTCCCCCAAAATTTAGAACATGGAGTATCTGGCTAAATAAACTATTACAGCACCAAACCAGCCCGCCTGTGCTGAATGGAATAAGCTGAAATCAGAGACATGGTTGTTTCCCCCCCCCCCCCCTCCCAGTCCAGCATGGCATGTTCTTTACGTGTCTTTTACGTGTTCTTTACATGCTTTCATATGTGAGTATGTTTGGTACGTGATAAATTGACAATATGAAGTATGTTCATGGGGTCATGTATATTATATATTTACAGGATTTGTGGCTTTCACATGTGAAGTGCTTTGACTGTCGTCTGTATGTCTTTTTTTACTTTGATATAATCAAAATACTAATAATAATTTTTAAAAAAAGATAGGGAACTGGGGACTAATAAAAGTATTTAAAAAATTGGACAGACTACATGGGCCGAATGGTTCTTATCTGACGACACATTATATGTTTCTACCTTGGAATGTAGAGCAAGGAAGGGTTTAATAGCTCTTATAATAGCCTTCGTAGTACTGTACAAAAAAATTAAGCAGTAACAATGCATAGACAAGTGAACAGTGGCAGGGAAAGGGTTCAATATACAAAGGGTATGGCTTTTATAAAAGCCGTTGGGTCTCACAATTTTGTAACATTTAATTTAATTTGTCTTTCTCCCTAAAACTCAAGTGAGGAGAGGAAGGCAGATCCAGACTGAGCAATCACCCAACCACCTTTGCCACTGATCTGCTGTTACTGATCGCTATACATGCGCTCAGACAGCTTTAAAAAAATACACGTAATCCCCTAGTGGGTATAATTAACCCTTAGCGAGTGTAACAAAAAAAATGCAGATAGCAAAAAAAATCCTTTCGTTCGTTTCCTAAGCACATGTGCAGCCAACGCCGCCATTTTTAAATGGGGACTGATCGTAACACACCCCTGCACTTTTTTTCAGTGCTGCCATTTTATGCACAATGCCTCTACAAGTAACAATATATATATATTTTTTTAAGCTGTCTGAGCGTAAGTCTAGCAATCAGTAACAGGGATTTAGTGGCAAAAGCGGTTTGGTGATTGCTCAGATGAGCATCACCATTCGCCTGGTCAGATCAATATTTGTGAATACTGATCTGCCCAATTTGGATCTGCCTCCCTCTCCTTACTTACATTTTTGTGAGGGAAAGAGACAGTTCAGTATTAGTGTTAAAATAACATTTGATAAAATTGTCAGGTATTATGAAAGCGATTCCCTGTGTATTAACCTTCCCTGCCATTGATCACTGTATAAGCAGTAATCTTTCACAGCAACACTATTTTTTTTGCTATCTGCACTTTTTTATGGATTAATTTCTTTGTACTGTAATGTATGCTCTTCTAAGAGCTATTAACCCCTTCTTTGTGGTAGATCACTGCTTAGGCACTGATTCTGAGGCCGCTGACTACATCTAGTGATGTATCAGTGGCTGCTGAGCCCTTGCCACAAGGAGTCATGGATGTCTATTTTTTTTTAAAAATATGGTTTGGTGGGGTAAATTACATTGGCTGGCTTCAAGGATATAACACAAATAGAACAGGTTGACTACATTTCAAAATTACAAGTTGGAACACTGAGATGTGCATCTCACAAATGTGGTCTTTTAACCCCCCAAAAAACTAAACAAACCTATACATGGATGATAGTATGTGTTCAGCAATATCTCCTGAGTACAGTGATGAGTTGTTGTTTGGCAGTGACACATAACAGGATCTGTAAATTCATGCCTGAAGTACAATGTTTGTGAAAAAAAATGCTACCCAAAAATGTGACATAGGCTGGTGTTATAATTAGTGCATGGAAAGTGTTAAAAATACCATCATTTGAAATACCTTAGGGTGTCTAGTTTTCAAAAATATAGGGTTTTGTGGGGTAAAATACACTGGTTGGTTTAAAAAATTAAAAAAGGACCACAGGGGTATAGGTGGGCCTTTGCAAACACCCGTTACAGATGGAGGCACTGCTGAGATGAATTGGGGTACAACCAGTGAGGATAGGTTAATTCCCCGTCCCAATATTCTGTTTGCAACAGAATGGGCCCAGCAACAGAAAATACCTTTACATCATGCCGTGATGATATGCCAAGTACCTCCCTGTACTGAGATGAAATATGTCACTAAGTGTTTAGAGATCATACTGGGAATAGAGATGGTGACCATCAGAGATATCCTGCAGGATTCAGATGGTCAAACTTACATGTTAGCCTATTCCCATGTAGATTTGCAAGGCCATGGAAGGCCTAGAGTACTATACCTTCTATGAGCAGAACCTGAAGGATGCACCTTAGTGTATGCTCTCACTGACATGGAGGAAGTGGTAACACTGCAACAACCCTCCAGATTAGGTCTAAAATATTCTGATGCTTCAAATTATTCTCAGTTTCTGACCCCTGTGCCAGAGAAATCGCCAGGAGACTACCAGATCCACCCTTAGAGACTGGGGCCATCCCCAAACAAACTGTTCACTCATCAATAAAGCAAGGGACGGGGGCCTTGGCCTACCTGATTTAATCAGACTTCAGAATGCATCACAGCTAGCACATTTACTGGCATGGAAGGTAAAAAAACAGTCGGACATGGGATGGATAGACATTGAGAAAGTAGGAATGGGAGATATGGACCCATTCCTTTTTCAGTGGATGGAACCAGCTCTCTTCAGAAAACAGGTGCATGAAAACAAAATTGTCAAAACACTTATAGAAAATGTATATAGATTGCGTAAAACAATAGGAACTCCGAAAATGCTTACTCAGGATGCCCCACTAGACATAATTACGACTATGATCCAGGACATAGGCTTATCACGCTGGGGCAGCAGCGGGATAGCATATGTTGGTGATTTGTTTAGAAATGCTAAGTTACAGGATTTCCCAGACCTACAGGCGCAATTTGAACTCCCAACAGGAGAGCTTTTCACATATTTGAGAATTAAGCATTTGCTGAAAAATACCGATATTCCCACCAAGGATGTGTGGGGAGACTTTATTGGTGATATCTCCTCCGCCCCAAAGAAACTGATTTCTAAATTGGTGGCCTTTCTGGAGGACCTCCAGCCGCAGACCAAACCAAGGGCAATGCTCCGATGGGAAACGGATCTTATGATAGATGAGCCCCTTGGGAAATGGAATGCGGCATGGGGCTTCTCCAGAAGGGCTACCCATTGCGCAAACCTCCAGGAGCAATATATCAAACTGGTATATAGGTGGTATATGGTACCTACACGATTGTTTAAATTCCACCAAATACCAGATGATCTCTGCTGGAGGTGTCATAAGGAGCAGGGTTCTCAGCTACACATATGGTGGTGCTTTAGAAGAACTAAAAAGAAAACTGAAGGAAAAATGCACCGAAATTACTGGTTTGTCCTTTCAAATGTCCCCACAGATATTTATTTTTCATATGGACGTTCCTGGCAGAGACAAACACATGAAAGTATTATTAATTAATATTTTAATGGCCACAAAATTATGCCTCGCTAGATATTGGCGAAAAGAGGACATACCTACTTGGTTAGAAATCAAGAACCAGCTAACGAAGCAAGCTGGGGCTGAAATTTTTTTTTACAACAAGGATAAAAAAAACCAGGGAACTATACCTAAGAACATGGGCAAGATGGAATCCCCCCGCATAACTGATGGAAACTCAAAGGTTGAGATGGGGCCGTCCGTTTGGTTCGGGCTCGCTCCCCTAGCGATGTGGGGACGTCAATGGGAGAGATGAATGGAGGATGTAGTGAAAGAAGTAAAGAATGTATGGCATAAAATACGCATAATTTACCCGACACACCATGACTGAAATGATAAAATGATCCCTCCTAGCAAAATAAAGACGAATGCTGGCATAGGATGGGGAAGGCTACCTCGAGATTTTCAGATTACAATAGGAAAGAGGGGGAAAAAGACCCATACGGATTGATTGAATGAGAGGTACTTTCCCACGCTGATAGATGGAGAAGGGAACCGAACTATCAGTCGAGGGTATACAAAATAAAGAGTGCTAGAATATGAATGATGTATATACTGTTGTTTTTTTTTGTTTTTTTTGTATATTGAAAAGCATAATAAAGAGATAAATTTAAAAAAAAAGAATTAAAGACACTTCAAAGAAGAAGTGAGGGGAGGAAGGACCTTAAAGGGTCTACAATGCTATTCAACATATTGCATAACTAATGATTTACAAATATCACAATTGTGAATGATGTCATCATGCAGTGTAATATGAAGTGATATAATGTTGTGCTGTATTGCATCGTAGTATATAAAGAATCGTCTCATTGTTCCAAAGTCATGTTATATTTATATTTAATCCTTTTGCTAATCACTACGATTCAAATCCTTTAAAGCTTACCGATCGTCGATCAGTAGGATAATATACAACTGATAATCTACATACTGTATCTTTTACATTCTCTGTCACAGCCAAACTTCTTATCTCAGAAATATATGGTTACATGAAAAAAAAAAAGAAAGGGATCAATAAAGCAAGGGACAACTACTCTGAAGACCTTGTGTCCCGTGTTGTCCTCATCTCCAACATCACCAAAGCCAGGCAGCCCCACTTCAGCGGGTAGTGACATACCCGACATACTGCAAAAACTCTCAGAGGCCATAGTGCCACACACACCCACAGCTACCGTAAGCTGAAAGTGTTTTCTGGGAACCAGCCTGTTCCTGCGGGAGAGGAAACTTTTGAGGCCCGGAAGGATAATGCCATACAATTGTTGTAGGAATGGTCCTGTACGGACACTATAAAGAAACAACGACTAGTGGAGAGTCTTCGTTTCCCAGCTACGGACATGATAAGGCTGTTCAGGGGGGTGAATGGACAAGATACCGCACAGGATTACCTGCAGGTTTTGCAGGATGCTTATGGAAAATCAGAAGACACAGATGATCTATTAGTCAAATTCATAGCCACTAAGCAGAAGGAACATGAGAAAGCTTCTGACTATCGATTACAATTGACACTAGGGAAATTGTTTCATAAAGGAGCAGTCACCACATCTGAATTGGATGCTCGGCAAATTCAGAGGGGAGGCCTTAGCAATGACCCAGTCATGATCATATTAAGAGTTAAGTTGGATGATCAAGTCTTGTCCTATTCCACACTGATCAACAAAGCAAAAAGGCTAGAGGATCAAATGTGCCCACCTCCTTCACACAAAGTAATGGAGAAAGAGGATATGGAACTTGCAGCCCTTAAAAAGAAGGTAGCTGAATTGGAGCTAGTGTACAAACCGTCACTGAGAAGGACAGGATCTTCTCCTACCAGAAGGGAACATCGTCGGGAGACTCCGGGAAGGGTGTTCCATGAGGATTCAATCCCCTGAGGAAATTGCTTTAAGTGTGGAAAATTAGGACATTTCAAGAGGGAGTCCCCCACCAAATCCTCAGAGATAGATGTGGAAGTGCTAGCTATTGAGCTGGAAGAGATCCAAGTTATCAGTTCCCCCAAGAAAAGGAAGAAAAGACACATGCGCAGTTTTTCTGTGGAGGCCAAGATCTGGCCTAAATCCTTGATACACTTGAAAGAGGATGGAACTGACGCTACAGCCTTGTTAGATACTGGCTCCCAGGTCACCATTATATATAGAGACTTCTATGACCGTCACTTAAAACATATTCCAATTGAGCCTGCAGGAGATTTCCAGTTATGGAGAGTGGGATCTCAGGCCCAGCCTGTGGAAGGATGCATAAGAGTGACAATGACCATTCCCCAGTTAAATACAGGAATGATCTGCCCTATGGAATTGGAAGCTCTCCGACCGAGTACCTTCCGTTGATGGACGCTTCCTAGCTTGTGCCGAGGACCACAAGCACTGCACCGGACACCACAACCACCGCAGACTCCACAACCGCCGTAGCTTAACTGGAGTCTCTGCGTCTTCTGTCTACCCTGGATCAGCTTATGTCCTCCAGGACCGTGTGGGGAAGACCTCTCCTCCAGGAGAGCGTATCAGATACAAGCTCTTAAAAGAGCTAAGTGATTAAAGCTCAAGGGAGTATGCAGAACATAGCAATCCCCAGTGTGATTATAGCTTTCCCCTCCAATCACGAGATAGGACTACATGTTGAGGGTCAAGAAGATCTCTGGATTTTAATCAAACACTCTGCTTTTATGCCCATTTTCCACACATAGGGTTTTGAAGAACATTCAATCAATACGTATAATACACTCAGACACTCCCAGCAATTACAGCAAAATCCCCCCCTCTGCCTGTGATACAATTATCTCCACACAACAGACTACCTTAACTATCACAGGCAGAAAATATACAGTTTTTACACAATATTAAAACATTCACATAA
Source organism: Pelodytes ibericus (assembly GCA_036172795.1). Lineage (NCBI taxonomy): Eukaryota > Metazoa > Chordata > Amphibia > Anura > Pelodytidae > Pelodytes > Pelodytes ibericus. The sequence continues at coordinate 139,434,922 of CM069859.1, read as the reverse complement.
AACATACATTTTCAGAATTGGCATACTTTAAATATGAACATAACAAAAAATCAGACAATTCCACCCAGTAGTTCAAAAGTTAGATGGAAGTCCTTTATGACCGACCGCAAGCACATTTTCCTAGTCTGGGGACTCTGGAGACACTGTCTTAAAGGGGCATTGTTCCGATTTTCACCATGCCCCAAAAATGTGCTGAAAGGGCCAGCACCAGTCCCATAAAAGTCCATAAGCCCCAAAACAGCTTCTTAAAGGGCCATACACCCCAGGGCCATAGTCACAGGGGAGGAGACTGGCAAGCAGGCCTCTCCAGGACTAAGTGGCGAAGGGCACTTCGTCACAAAGACTCATAGAAGCTCCTGTATTGGCATATGCAGTCCCTGAAAAGCCATATGTTCTCCATGTTGATACCAGTATGGAAGGCCTCGGCTGTGTATTTCATCAAAGCTACCCAGAGGGGTTAAGACTAGAGTTTAGCGGACACCTGGATGTTCGGTTCGGCAGGGTTGGCCAAAATGTCCGGGTCCGTGCTCGAACTTGACCCCGAACCCATTGAAGTCAATGGGGACACAAACTTTTGGCCACTAAAATGCCTCTAAAAAAGTCCTGGAAAGGGCTAGAGGGCTGCAAAATGAAGTAAAATGTGGGTAAGAGTAGGACAAGTGTCCTGCAAGCAAATGTGGATAGGGAAATAACTTAAAATAACATAAAATACATACAAATTACAAATACAGCTGAGCCATAAAATAGCACTAGATGGAATCTTTGATTTTAGCTTTGGAAGAACATAAATCTAAATTTAAAGCATGGCTGCCAGGAGGATCAACAGAATTATCCACCAACACCAGCAGCACCACGACCAGGGCCACGACCCTTATTTGACGCTCTCCTCATTCTTTGCGGTCACCTACCAAAGTAACAGATGGTTTATGTCAGGCGACAATGTAACCGCCAATAGTCAACAATTTTTGTTTTTTTGTTTATTGGACTGCAAGAAATGCACCGCAAGACGAAAAAGTACTATTTAGCCCCCAAAACAATTAGAATTTTTCAAAGTGCACTGTAAGCACAGTATTGGACTGTTCTATTTGACTTTCAGATATGAAGTGCATCGCAAGACGCAAATGTACTATTTACCACCCAAAACTATTAGAATTTTTCAAAGTGCGCTGTAAGCACAGTATTTGACGGTTCTATTTGACTCTCAGATATGAAGTGCAGGACGCAAATGTAATATTTAACACCAACAAATTGCAGTATTTAAAAATGCCTAGATGTTTCCCACTGAGCTAACAGAACAGGATTAAAGTCATGTGCCTGGCACACATGCAGTTGCAAGTGCACTGCACTCTCTGTGGCACTGGGCTCCCACTAAAATAATCACTGTAATTTGAATAATCACTGTAGTTTGAATAATCGCTGCAGATTCAACACGAGAATTTTTATTTATCTGTCCCTCACAGCTGCAGCATCCTCTCCCTACACTAAGAAGAGCTCATGTGATGTGCGTGTACGTGACTCCAGCTTATATATAGAGGCTGGGTCACATGCTGCACTGGCCAATCACAGCCATGCCATTAGTAGGCATGGCTGTGATGGCTTCTAAGGGCAAACAAATCAATTGCTTGTTGATTGGCTGCCCTGTAGCCTTTCAAAATGCGCCATTAAATCGCCAAACCCCGAACTCCAACACGAACAAACAGTGGAATGTCCGGGTTCGGGGTCGAAAAACCGTAATGTTCGGTACGAACCCGAACAGTGCGGTTCGGGTTCGCTCAACACTAGTTAAGACCAGTGGCCTACATAAGCAGAAGTCTAACTGGTGCAGAGAAAAATTATCCAGTTCACAAACTAGAATTTCTGGCACTTAAGTGGGCCAATGTGCACAAATTACATGACTATTTATATGGAGCAACTTTCGAAGTAAGGACGGATAACAATCCACTTACATATATCCAGACCACAGCTAAGCTGGATGCCACAGGACATAGGTGGCTGGCTGCATTGTCAAGCTACAGTTTCAGCCTGAAATACAAGCCAGGTACTAAGAATGTCAGTGCAGAGCCCTGTCCCGCAGACCTGGACTCCCTCCCCACCAAGAAAATGAGGATTGGGAAGAAATCCCTGGACCTGGGGTGGGGGCCCGCTGTCAAACATATGTAGTGGAACAGAAGCAAGATGAATTCTCTGACCTTAGAGGGATAGATTTCATCAGTCATTCCCCAGAAGCGGTTCCAAAGATATTCTGTGCTCCAGTTATGCTCCAACAGTGGTCCAGCATAACCACTGAAGACAAAAAGAAAGCCCAATCGCAAGTGTGGCGGAACCAACCTCGCCACTATGTTCTGGAGAAGCCTGGTTGCTCGCCTGCTGCCTCTGGACTATGGCCCCATGGTAAAAGCTTGTATTTTCCCCTACAGAAAGTCTTGTTCGTGCCTTTCTGCCTGGGTGTTCGGTAGATTGAATCTACCGAACCAACTCACGAATGAACGGACCACCTGGGTAATGGATGTGCCATAACACTATACGTTAATATTGTTAGTTAGTTATATTCTGTTGGTATATTGGTTATGTGTAATGTTTAATTCTGTGAGTAGACCACTCTGAAGGTTTATAATGTGACAGTGACTCCAATAGTTTACTCCAACATCCATTGTTCTGTATTAACTGGATTGACTGGTAAACTGATTATGTTGTGTACATTACTGTGTGTATTGTAATTAGGTCTACTCACTCTATGTTAATTCCTATTTGGTTTGCAGTCTGAATGTCTAATGTTTTCCTAGCCCCAGTTAGTTGGAGAACTATATTTAGTTCCATCAACCCCCCCCCCCCCCCCCCCCATTGTATACTCATGTCTGTGATGTCATGCGTATGTCTTTTTATAAGTCTGTGTTGTTACACAAATAAAGGAGTTGTTCAATCTTGCTGTACCTAACTGCTAGATGTCCTGTCTATTTGGGTACAAAGAGCAAGGGTCCAGGAAAGACTTGCTGGGTGAATGCTGAGCTGTAAGTGGGGGCTAAGGAGGTGATTTCCCACAACGGACAGAGGGTCTACTACGTCGGATAGATGGTCCGTTACAGCAAGACTGGTATATAGGGACAGTCCTCAAGGCAATGAGAGCTAAGAACCCCAAATTGCTGGCTTCTCTCCCCATCGGTCAGAGAGACTTGTACCGGCGAGAGTGGAGTAAGTTACGTCTGAAGGATGGGATCCTGTATAGAATTATAGAATACCACGACCACCCTGATCGAAAAAAGCTGGTACTACCATATAGATATCGGGGGATGGTCATGAGAGCTCTCCACGATCAACATGGGCATCTTGGGGTTGACAAGACATATGGTCTACTACAAGACCATTTCTATTGGCCTCGCATGAGGGAGCACATTGAACAATATGTGAAGACCTGCAGGAGGTGTATACAGAGGAAGACCCTGCCTGTTAGAGCTGCACTCATGGACCACCTGAGAAGTACAGGACCTCTGGATCTTGTGTGCATGGACTATCTATGTATTGAGAATGATACAGCAGGGATCGGGAATGTTCTGGTAGTAACGGACCATTTTTCCAGATATGCTCAGGCCTTTCCCACTAAAGACCAGAAGGCTGTGACTGCAGCAAGGTTTTCTGGCAGAAGTATTTCATACACTATGGTCTACCCAGTCGAATACATTCTGACCAAGGAAGAGACTTTGAGAGCAAGTTGATCAAAGAGCTCCTGGATGTGTAAAAAGTCCAGAACAACACCCTACCACCCAGAGGGTGATGCACAACCTGAACGTTTCAACAGGACTCTCCTAGACATGCTTGGAACTCTGAAACACACAGAGAAGCGGTCCTGGAGCAAGCACGTGGAAGCCATGGTCCATGCATACAACTGTACAAGGCATGAGTCTACAGGATTTTCACCCTACTTCCTAATGTTCGGGAGGGAAGCCCGACTACCGATTGATGTCCAGCTGGGAGTGTCCCCGGATGGGACAAATTCAGACTCCCACTTCCAGTATGTGAGGATGCTCAAACAAAACCTTCACAGGGCCTATGAGCTGGCCACTCAAGCTACGGCCAAATTGGAGGAACGAAACAAAAGAAGATATGATACCAAGGTTAAGTACCGTGAAATCAAAGCTGGAGATAGGGGTTTTCTCAGGAATCTGGGGCTACCTGGAAAACACAAACTGGCCGACAGATGGAAGGATACCCTATTTGAAGTTGTCTCTAAGCTGAAGGGGCTACCAGTCTACAACATCAAAGGGCCAGAAGGCCGGATAAAAGCTTGGCATCGGAACCATCTCCTGCCAGTAGCTTATACTGATGATGAGGAAGGAAGTAATTAACCACAATTTGCCCAATAAAATGCCAGTATTATCTTGCCATTAAAATGCAAGTATTATTTTGCCATTAATATGTAACAGACGATTTGCACATTAATATGCCAGTGTTATTTTGTCATTAATAAGCCACAACCAATTTGCCCAATAATATGCCAGTATTATTTTGCCTTTAAAAAGCCACAGTCAACTTTCCAAAATAATATACAGTATTATTTTGTCAGCAATAAGCCACAGCCAATTTGCCCAATAATATGCCAGTGTTATTTTTCCATTAATAATCCACAATTAATTTGCTTAATAATTTGCCAGTATTATTTTGCAATTAATAAGCCTCAATCAATTAGTCCAATAATATGCCAATATAATTTTGCAATTGGTAAGCCACCGCCAATTTTCCCAATATGTCAGTATTATTTTGCCATTAATATGCTAGTATTATTTTGCCATTAGTATGCCAGAGTCAATTACCTTGTTAATATGCCAGTGTTATTTTGCCTTTAATAAGCCACAATTTGCACAGTAATATGCCAGTATTATTTTACCTTAATATGCCAGTATTATTTTGCCATTAATATGCCAGTATTCTTTTGCCATGTATAAGTCACAGACAATTTGCCCATGAATATGCTAAATAGGGCTATAAATACAGGCTCCGCCCCTCAGCTCAGGTAACACCCTCCCCTCTCCATAGGTCTCTATGGAGCACTTTGGGGAAGTGTCAGCCCCCTCTCCAGCCTCCCCTGCATCCACCAATGCAAGGACGCCATCAGGCCCAGAGACACGCCCCCCCCCCCTGCAAGTGTAACGTGGAAGCACGTGTTACCTGTGGCCTGTGTGTAACTCAAGACCGGGGATGCGGCATACCATGCGATGGCGCGATCATACGGCTGGATACAGGAGTAGCGGGGGACCCTGGGTATGGTGAGTGCCCCCCAGCAGTGGGTAAGGAGACACACGATCCAGACAATCCCCCCCCTTCTTGCAGGCAAGAAACATGAAAGGTGAGATGAACACGCCATGAGGAAGGGAGTTCCAGACAGAGGGCAACAGGACCCCCTAGAGCAGTAACTGGAAAGACCCATAAATTTGGGATTAAGCTTCTTAGCAGGGCCAGGTAACTTGAGATTAGCAGAGGAGAGCCAGACTTTATATCCTATTTGATATAGATAAGAGCTGGTCTGCAATGTCGATCTGCTTTCCTTTTGTAGGCTATTTGGGCCTTGGAGAGACTTTGTTTCAAGTCTGTGATATTCTGTTGTAATTGGTTTTTGTAGCAGAAGGGAAGCATAAGGAATCAGTTGTCTTGAGTATGATTGATGTAATTTTCCAGTACTTGATTAATTCTTTCTGTTTGCCCATTGGTTTGTGGGTGGTAGGCTGTAGAGAGACGTCGTTCAATTTGAAGTCCTTGGCAAAATGCCTTCCAGAAACAGGAGGTAAATTGAACCCCTGAGTCCGAGAGTATGGATTTAGGTATTCCATGTAGGTGGAGGACAGAGTGGATGAACAGTTCTGCTGTCTTTGATGCTGTTGGAAGACCAGACACGGGAATGAAATGGGCCATCTTAGACAGCTGATCAACCACTACCATGATGGTGTTGTGTTATTATGATGTGGGTAGGTCCACAATGAAGTCTACCGCTATCTCTTTCTAGGGTTGGTCAGGTATTGGCAATGGTTTCAATAACCCGGTTGTTTTGGTATGGTGACCTTAAGTGCAAGCACAAGAGGCACATGATTGTACATATCGGTAAATGTCTTGCTTCATCTCTGGCCACCAGAAGGATCGGTGGGCAAGTTCTGACCTGTGACCTGCTAATGCATGATCGTGGACAGAGCATAGTACTAGTTTTCGGGCTTTGGGGGGTACAAAGAGCAGATTATCTTTATACAATAGTCCTTGTTCTGAACGGAGAGGACAACCACTGAGAGTTGGTGACGGGTCTTGACTATGTTTCTTTAGACAGGACAAAAGGGAGGTTTGAAGAGTTAAGAAATGTGCAGGTTGAAGAATGGTGTCAACTGAAGAACCATCGTTTTTGGTGGTCTCGTGTATTCTTGTAAGGTCATCAGCCTTTAGATTCTGAGCCCCAGGATGATAGGTTATGTGAAGCTGAAACCTAGTGAAGTACAAGGCTCACCTTGCCTGCTTTGGACATAGCCTTCTTGTGGTTTAGATACTCTAAGTTCCAATGAACTGTATAGACCGTGATGGTGCTAGCAGGATGCCAAGTAACTCTTGGTCTCCAACACTATAGTTAGTTTCTGCGGGACTGAGGCATTGAGAAGTAGGAAACAGGGTGAAGGAGTTATTTTTCCTCCCTGTCTTTGGGACAGAATGGCACCAACAATGGTTTCCAAGGCATCTACTTCCAGGAAGAAAGCCTTCTTGGGATCTGGCAAGACGAGTATTGGAGCTTGGGTAAATCAGTGTTTGAGATCATTGAAGGCCTGTTGGGCCTGAACTGTCCATTTGAAGGAAACACCTTTTTTGGTCAGGGCCGTGATGGGCCCTGACCAAAGCCTTGTTATAATTATCTACTCTCCTCAGCTGTGTCTGTTCATGTGCTCACTCTCTGCCTATAAAAGCCACTTCCTGTCACTGTACCTTTGCCAGATTATTGTGGTTCCTGCCTGCATCATAATCAAGCTTTCTACTTATCTCTATTTACCTATTACCGATTTGGACCGCCTGATTTCTCTGCTTTCTCCTACCTACTGACCCGCCTGACTACGCTTCTACTCTTTGTTCCAGCCTCTCAGCTCTGCTAAAGACCAGATTGTCACTCAAAGCTCAGAGGCTGAACCACCTGGGTAATGGGTGGCTGCTTCTGGCAGAAGACTTTGCTGATCTGGCTGCTGGACTCCAAAACCTGCTAACATCAGTATCATTACAGAATAATCTGTCATATCATGGAGACCGCTGGGATAAAATCTACATTAGCCCAGCATTTAATGCAAGAACTGTGCAGACCCAGGCACAAACCATTCAAGTGCTGAAAGATCAGGTAGCTGAACTACAAAATGAAGTTTGTGCCATGCACAATGAATGTACCAGCTACAGAGCACATGAAGTTGCAGTGGCTGCTGCTGCAGTTGCTGCTAATGCTACTGCTACCCCTGCACAAGATGCCTGCTTGCCTCTACCAGAAAAGTTGGGAGGTGACCGCCGAAAATTCAGGGATTTCCTAAATCAATGTCGTTTGCACTTCATGTCGTTTTGCACTTTACATCCATGCGCTTTCTATTCCCGCCAGATGTCACCCTCTGAAAGAAACTATGACATAGGGAATTAAGAACTCTTGGCTATAAAATCTGCCTTCACAGAATGGAGACATCTCTTGGAGGGGGCCACCAATTAAATTACTGTGCTCATAGATCACTAAAAACCTGGAATAAGTCCGATCAGCTAAGAGACTGTCAGCCAGACAAGCCCGTTGGGTCCTATTTTTCCCCAGGTTTAATTTTCTGAGATCATATTGGTCTGCCTTGTCCAGGATATCTGATCCTCTCAACATTAAAGTAACTTCCATCTTACCAGAGAGTAGATTTTTAAGTGTTACCATTCCTTCCACCTTAAAGTCTCGCATTAAAAAGGGTTATGCTGCAGATCCAGTTTTTCGGGACCCACCACCTGACCTTCATACAGTGGTGTATCTTGGTTTTGTGCTGCCCTCACCCACATTGCACACCTACGACATGCCTCATCACACCATTACATGCCCCATCACCCACATTGCACACACATTAAATGCGCAATGACTTATCGCTAAAAGTGCGAAACGTGTCCAGCTTTAACACACCCCTTTTGTGCATCTCCATGATCTGCTGCGCATGATTTATTTATTATTTTGGATTTATTACTGAATAAACCGCGTCACTTTTGGCTTTACCCGTCATCTCGTGAGTGCCATTTTTTTTGTTACTTCCTTCAAACTGCACACTTATGACATGCCTCAACACACGTTGCACACCCACACATGCCCCATCACCCCATTACATGCCCCATCACCCACATTGCACACACATTAAATGCCCAATCACCCTAGGTGAGTGCCTTGTTTGCCTTGTAAAAGATACACTACTGCCTTCATATGACTATGCTCAATGGATTTTGGGTTTTGGGTCTATTTGTACCAGAATCCGTAAGATTGGAAGTCTTACGTTTATTTCATGATTCCAAACCAGCGGGTCATCCAGGAATCCAAAAAAACACAAGAACTACTGTCAAGATCCTTTTGGTGGCCTAAATATCATGAGGATGTGAAAAAGTATGTGTCCTCTTGTGATGTATGTGCTAGAAATAAGATTCCTCACTCTTCCTATTCCGTGTCGTCCCTGGCGATCCATATCCATAGACTTTATTGTAGAACTGCCCTCTAAAGAACGCACTACCATCCTTGTTGCCATTGACCGGCTTACTAAAATGAGCCATTTTATACCTGCTCGTGGGCTCCCTTCTGCCAAACAGACTGCAGACTTCGGGAGGTGTTTCATTTGCATTGTGTTTCTGATTAAGTTATTTCTGACAGGGGGTACAGTTAACTTCATGTTTTTGGAAATGTTTTTGTTCTGGACTTGGAATTAATGTGAATCTCTCATAAACTTTTCATCCTCAAAGTAATGGACAGACTGAGAGAACCATCCAAACTCTGTAGCAATATTTGCAGTTTTTTTTTTTAGCTACAGGATGACTGGCTAGACTTTCTACCCACGTCAGAGTTTGCCTACAACAATGCTCAACACAGCTCTACTTGTCAGAGCCCATTTTTTGCCAATTACAGTTACCATCCAAACTTTCTAGTGAGTCTTCCAATTACTACTTCCACTCCTGCAGTGGCAGACCAGCTTACTACCTTACAGCAATCCCAGGAACTATTGAATGAAATGCTTTTGAAGGTTCAGGGTTGTTACAAAATGCTGATAGGCATAGGAAAGAGGCCCCTGTTTATACTATATACTTTATTTGACAAGGTATGGCTTTCCACTAAGAACCTCAAGCTTCAGATTCCGTCTCATAAGTTGGGTCAGAAATATATTGGGCCTTTTGAAATCATTGCTCAGATCAATTCTGTCACTTTCCACATGGAGCTCCCAGATTCCATAAGAGTACATCCCGTATTTCACATTGCAATAAACTACAGTACTTGGTTAATTGGAAAGACTATGGTCATGAGGCCGCTCCTACATAGGAGGGGGTAATGTCAGGACCAGATTGTCACTCAAAGCTCAGGGGCTCAACCACCCGCATAACGGGTGAACCGCTCTGGGAATTTGATATGTGGTTTGGGGTCAGCTGCTGCTCCTTCCATTGGTGCGGGAGCTTGGATGGGTTGTGGAGGTGGGACTCTAGCAGGAGGACCAGCTTGGACTCTTGAACTTGTGCTTGAAAGGTGTGTTGCTGGTCCTGTACGTGTCAGGGTTCAACACTGACCTTCTGACTCATGCATTTAAAAGTCATTATTTTTGTGCTTATATTCCTCCTGCCTCCTCTAGAGGTCTCCCTACCTTACTTTGCTTGTATTCCTTCCCCTCTGTTTGGTGTCAGGTGGGCTTGTTACCTTTTGCTCACACCCAGGTTAAATAGCTGCAGTTTCTGGCAAACAGTGCTTTTGCATTGAAGTTGGAGGCCTGATTTCTGAGAGCTGCTGCTTCTGTTCCTGATACTCTCCTTAAACCCCATTTGTATTGTGACCTTGTCCAGGAACTGGGAATTTGACCCTGAGTGGCTCAACCATCTCAGTATATGCTTAGTCACCCTCTCCAGGGTGTTCCTGTTTAGTCACCCTCTCCAGGGTGTTCCTGCTTAGTTACCCTTCTAAGGCCTCACCCCTACCTTTGCTTTGTCTACAGTCCCTACTATAGCTCTTTGTTCTTTCTGCAGTTCCTACTCATACCTTTTTCCTATTCTGCAGTTCTTTGCTAAATTCCCTCTTGTCTCTCCTTCAGTCTTTATTCCAATACCTAGCTCTGTTTCTTTATCTATTCTCCCTTTGCACTATATTTAACATGCAACCAGACACCTCCACTATCCCTGCACTTAAACTCCTACCTGACCTGGTAAAGGCCCTGACAGTACGCCCTGAACAGTGTGGGTTAGGGCAGCGATTTGCTGGGTTAAAGCGAGGATGGCCACAGTCACCACTGATACAGGAGTAGCAGGGGACCCTGGAGATAGTGAGTGCCCCCGGGCAGTGGGTGAGGAGGCCCAGGATCCTGACACCAGTATTATTTTGATTGGGTAACTAAAATAATAGATCAGGGTGGTGCAGTAGACATTGCTTACCTAGATTTCAGTAAGGCTTTTGACACTGTCGCACATAGAAGGCTTATCAATAAACTGAAATCTTTGAGTTTGGATTTCAATATTGTTGAATGGATTAGACAATGGCTGAGTGACAGGCAACAGAGGGTTGTAGTCAATGGGGTATATTCGATGCAAGGTCTTGTTACTAGTGGGGTACCTCAGGGATCTGTTCTTGGACCCATTCTCTTTAATATTTTTATTAGCGATATTGCAGAAGGTCTTGTTGGCAAAGTATGTCTTTTTGCCGATGATACAAAGATTTGCAGCAGGGTTGATATTCATGGAGGGATAAGCCAAATGGCAAATGATTTAGCTAAACTAGAAAAATGGTCAGAGCAGTGGCAACTGGCATTTAATGTGGACAAGTGCAAGATTATGCACCTTGGGCGTAAAAACCCAAAAGCAGAATATAGACTATTTGGTACAGTCCTAACCTCAACATCTGAGGAAAGGGATTTAGGAGTAATAATTTCAGAGGACTTGAAGGTAGGTAGGCAATGCAATAGAGCAGCAGGAAATGCTAGCAGAATGCTTGGTTGCATAGGGAGAGGTATTAGCAGTAGGAAGAGGGAAGTGCTCATGCCATTGTACAGAGCACTGGTGAGACCTCACTTGGAGTATTGTACGCAGTACTGGAGACCGTATCTCCAGAAGGATATTGATACTTTGGAGAGAGTTCAGAGAAGGGCTACTAAACTGGTTCATGGGTTTAAGGATAAAACTTACCAGGAAAGGTTAAAGCATCTTAACATGTATAGCTTGGAGGAAAGACGTAACAGGGGGGATATGATAGAAACATTTAAATACATAAAGGGAATCAACACAGTAAAGGAAGAGAGTATATTTAAAAGAAGAAAAACTACCACAACTAGAGGACATAGTCTTAAATTAGAGGGGCAACGATTTAAAAGTAATATCAGGAAGTATTACTTTACTGAGAGGGTAGTGGATGTATGGAATAGCCTGCCAGCAGAAGTGGTAGAGGTAAACACAGTCAAGGATTTTAAGCATGCGTGGGATAGACACAAGGCTATCCTAGCTATAAGACCGGGAAAGGGGGACTAATAAAAGTACTCAAAAAAAAAAAAAATTGGGCAGACTAGATGGACCGAATGGTTCTTATCTGCCGACACATTCTATGTTTCTATGTTTCTATTTTGCAATTAATAAGCCACAGTCAATTTTCCCAATAATATGCCAATATTATTTTGCAATTGCTAAGCCACAGCCAATTTTTCCAGTATGAAAGTACCGTTTTTGCTTGAATTTAAGACGACCCTGATTATAAGACGAACCCCCAAACTTTGCATATTACTTTAGGAAAAAAACTAAAAACCTGAATATAAGACTACCCTATAGGAAAAAAGTAAAATTTATGTATATTCACATGTAAATTGCTTTTTCATATTTAATAAAAAAATATAATATAAAAAAATGGATTTATTGTTTTTATTTACCTGTATGTGCCAATGCTGTCCCTCCCTCCCCCCAACAGTGTCTGTCTCCCCAACATTGTCTCTCTCTGTCTCCCTGCCTCCCCCAACGTTGTCTGTCTCTCTCTCCCCCTCTCCCCAACGTTGTCTGTCTGTCGCCCCCCTCAATGTTGTCTGTCTGTCTCACCCTTCCCTGTCTCCCCCAATGTTGTCTGTCTGTCTCCCCCCAATGTTGTCTGTCTGTCTCCGCCCTCCCCCCAACGTTGTCTGTGTATTTCCCCTCCCCCAATGTTTTCTCCCTGGTGGCTAGTGGGGGCAGCCGGGGGATGTCTGCACGATATGTGCAGACATCCTCCATGCTTCCCAACACTTCCGTCTATTATGACGGACATACTAACCTCCCCGAACCCCAATACTAATACCTAACCCACCAAACCTTAATACTAATAAACCCTCCCTGAACCCTAATACTAACCCCCCAAACCCTAATACTAACATTAACCCCTAATAATACTCACCTTCAGGAATCCCGCAATGAACAGTCCTGCGAAGAAAGGTTTGGCGATGGCCTATTGCCTGATCAAATGACCAGTGCGCTAGAGGGATGGTGAAGCAGCTGCCTTCGTGCAGCTACGATGAACCGTCCCATCCACCCCGAAGCCCTCCAGTCCCATGCATGTACTCCCCATGATAAGCCAAACAGATTGCCACTAACACACAGCGAGGTAGTTCCGTTTGTCATTGGTCAAGTTAAAACAACCGCCACTTTGCTGGTCCGTCACTCGACCAAAAGATGAAAGAGTTTAGAAGCCGTGTCCTTGATTGGTTTGTCTATCTGAAAAGGGACCCCGAATGTCAACCCAAATGTATTCAAAATAACTTTTACTGTGTGTATACCCTTTCGAACAGTTGTGGTTTTCCAGAGGCAGAGCACTCTGAGCGGACAGACCCAATAAAGGTAAAGCTCAGAGCTCGCACTCGCCTAAGCCGATTCATGGTTTTCAACCATTGGTCCCTGGGAATGTCAGCAGTTCGTTCATTGGTTGCTCATGTAGAGGTATGAAATGTAGGCATCCCTCCTATTGGCTCTTAGTTTCAAGTGCTTAAAGGCACAAAGGGATTGAAGGGACTTAGCATGCCTACCCGCCCCGATTGGTCGCTCCTTTGTCTGTTGTATTTTAATTGGTCGCTGGTTTTACTGGCACCAACGTTAAATGGATTATCCTTCATGTTCAGTTAATCCTGTTAAGAGTTCCATTGTTCAATTCTATGTTATCAAGATGTTTTTCTGTATAATGTTATTCTGGTTTTACCCTCTATACAAGTGTTGTCAAGTACTTGGGGGAATATTCGGGGTACCCAGAAGTCCATTACAGAGAGTTCTTTGAGGTGTTAACTACACACCAGTTTTACACTCCAGTTTTACCTACTGTGCTCTTCTATCAGAAATAGAAATCCCCATACAGCAAGAGGCCAATTTAAGAATATACATACAGGCTTCAATAAAAAAAATTCTGACACCATCTGGTCTCTAAATGTACCAAGTTGCTAGCAGGCATAAGGGCAGATAAAATCCCCTTGTCTCTTGGGAGATAGGAGAAAATGCATTAAATATAAACCAGGACCAGAACCAGAACGTTATAAGTCTCTTAGGCGGGTGCATGGGGAGAGAGAAAGACATGAGGGTATAGGAAGAGAGATAGAGAGACATAAGGGTATGGGGGAGAGACAGACATGAGGTTATGGAGAGAGAGAGAACAGGCATGAGGGTATGGGAAGAGGGAGACATGAGGGAATGGGAAGAGAGAGACAGACATAAGGGAATGGGAAGAGAGAGACAGACATGAAGGAATGGGAAGAGAGAGACAGACATGAGGGTATGGGAAGAGAGATAGAGCCAGGCATGAGGGTATGAGGAGAGAGAGAGAGACAGAATTGAATGTTCAGGTACAAAGAGACAGACATGAGGTTATGGAGAGAGATAAATATAGACATGAGGGTATGGGGGTAGAGAGATAAACATAAGGGCATACAAAGAGAGATACGTGAGCGACCGACATGGTGAGCATGAAGAATTTTATATATTGCGCCTTGTGTACTTCTTCTCCAATGATGCTCAGCCAAGCTAATGGGAGACTTTGGCTGGCTGAGCATCATCGGAATGGTAGTTACAACTTACTCTGCTAACTCTGGCTGGTGAAATCCACTCCTTCATATTGAAACCGAGCACACTGTGCAACATCACAACAGCGCCAGAGACTCAAAACTGGCGGCCTGAGTCAGCAGCCTCCAGCCTTGAATGGGGATGTGGGTGCAAGACAAGCTAATGCTCGACAGAGAGGCTTTTCGGAGGAGGGGAGCCCACCGACCTCTGAACCTCACACATCAGTGGCACCAATCACCTACACCCTTCTACTAACACCTTGAACATCTAACACCCAGGACATCTTGGCTCTTTCTTCTATTTGTAATACTGCAACGCCACTGAGAGAAGTACTAGGTAGTGTGCTTCTGAAACCCCAGAAGCAGCCATACTGGATATTTAAGCTCATCGCACTTGCTTCATATGTCATGCTCCCTCGGAAAACGCCAACATTAAAATCCCTGAAGGCTTGTATATAGATGCTCTGAAAACCCAATTGGGGTACGTCCAGGCCACTTGCGCAGATGTGGATGTCTCTCTATGCCATACCCAGAGGTGAGCCAAAATATACAGCTTCTACATGGGGAACCAACTTGTGAAGCAGTCCATCAAGTAGATTTTCAACCCTGCTGCCCTCGAATAGGATATAACCGGAGTCTAAGTGGACTTTTCTTTTCACTGGACTTTACTTATTATTGATTTGGAACTATAATTATGATGTGCACTTTTGCTCAAGTTTATTATATATGTCTTTCTCCCCCCAGGGCATTGTTGCCTCCCCACAGGTGGTTGACTCGCCGTGGCCACAAATTGTGGTTCCACAAGCAATCTCTTTTTTGGAAGTGTGATCTTGCCCTGCCGGCACTACCACTCCAGGGGTACCCTATCCCCCTATCCCCCTGTTTCCTTATTCTGTTGCTTTACTCTTCATCTTCTCTTTCTCCTATTCTTTCTCTTATATCACTTTTCTTTTTCCCCTTTTTGATTTGATGATAGGTGGTCATCAGACCTATTGCAGTTGGAATGCCTCATTAGTTATCTAAACCTTACTTACACATTTTGAAATTTGGTTGCTGTACGCTGAAAAAAGTGTCTGATATGACAACATAATCCTAAAATGGATTCTCCTAGTCTTGTTGTTTAATAGTGTGTCTAATACCCTGCCTATGCAATTCTATGTTGGTCCACTAGAGAGAGATGTTAGTTCTTCAACATATATTATTGTTACAAAGTGGCTCAAGAATGTTCCTTTCTTTTATGTCTGAGACCTTTCCAAATTTGAATTCAATGTCTATGCTTATTATGATTACTTCTTAGTGTGAATGTGAAATGTTGTATCCAGTGGGAATGTTTTCAAGATTAACAATTTGTAACGGACCGTCTACCGGACGTAGTAGACCCTCTGTCCGTTGTGTGAAATCACCTCCTTAGCCCCCGATTATAGCTCAGCATTCACCCAGCAAGCCTTTCGGGATCCTTGCTCTTTGTGCCCAAATAGACAGGAGATATTAGCAGTTAGGCACAGCAAGAAGAACAACTCCTTTATTTTTGTAACAACACAGACTTATAAAAAGACATAAACATGACATTACAGACATAAGTATACTATCGGGGGATGGAACTAAACATAGTTCTCCAACTAACTGGGGCTAGGAATACATTAGACTTTCAGACTGCAAACCAAATAGGAATTACCATACAGTGAGTAAACACACAGTAAGAAACATAATGTACACAACATAATCAGTTTACCAATTAATCCAGTTAATACAGAACAACAGATGTTCGAGTAAACTATCAATTCTAGTCACTGACACATTATAACCCTTCAGAGTGGTCTACTCACAGAATTAAACATTACACATAAATCAATATACTAACAGAATATAACTAACAATATTAACGTATATAGTTATGGCCAGGGCCGGACTGGGAACAAAAACCAGCCCTGGAAATATTTGTATACCAGCCCCATAGCATTGTGTATTAGTTATAGATAAGACTGATATATACACCTGCACAGGGCAATACATAGCCCCCAGTATGTACACAAGGTTACATGTATTGCCCTGTGCATGGGGTATATACCAGGGCAGTGTGTGAGATATAACTTTGTGTACATACTGGAGCATATATTACCCTGTGAAGGAGTATATATCAGTGCATGAGATATAACCTTGCATACATGCTGGCTGTAAATATTGACTTATCTCAGCATCCAAATTGCACTGACGTGGCGTGCCCCAGCACCCAGATTGAACTCATAGCACTTTACCCAGCACTCACAGGACTTACCCTAGCACCCAGGAGGAAATAGCCTAGCACGCAGATGGACACCCAATCAATGGTGCATGCAGGAAAGAAAAAGGTGCCAGTTATGACATATTGTACCCTGCATATTTTGCCGCCATTGGCTGATCCTGCCCTCAGCAACAAATACAGTGTCTCACACGTACAGTCACACATATACACAGTCACATACACACACCGACACATACACACAATCACAGTTGTCATAACAGAGCTACAAAATCAATAGAGCTGTCAAGAGCAATCCCCCTGCTCTTTTTATAGCACTGTGAAATACCCATTTATTACACTCTGCCGCTCTCTCACACACCTGCACTCTGCCGCTCACTTACACACCTACACTGCCACACACATACATGCACTGCCACTCACACACATACACTGCCACTCACTCTCAGTCCCACGTTTACACTCTGATATTCACTCACGTATGTATTTTCTCCCCCACCCGTCATTTCTTTCCCTTTGTATTTTCTTCCCCCCCCCACCCGCGTCATCTCTTCCTTCCCCTGTATGTATATTTTTCTCCCCCCACCCCTGTCATCCTTTACCCCCTGTATGTTTATTTTTCTCCCCCTCCCACCCCTGTCATCTCTTACCCCCTGTATGTTTATTACCCCCCTGTCATCTCTTCCTTCCCCTGTATAAATATTTCTCCCCCCACCCCTGTCATCTCTTACCCCCTGTATATATATTTTTCTCCCCCACCCCTGTCATCTCTTCCTTCCCCTGTATATATATTTTTCTCCCCCCACTCCTGTCATCTCTTACCCCCTGTATATATATTTTTCTCCCCCACCCCAGTCATCTCTTACCCCCTGTATATATATTTTTCTCCCCTCACCTCTGTCATCTCTTACCCCCTGTATATATATTTTTCTTCCCCCAGCCCTGTAATCTCTTACCCCCTGTATATATATTTTTCTTCCCCCCTTCATCTCTTAGCCCCTGTATATATATTTTTCTTCCCCCCTTTATCTCTTAGCCCCTGTATATATATTTTCTCCCCCACCCCTCTCATCTCCTACCCCCCTGTATATATATTTTTCTCCCCCCACCTCTGTCATCTCTTACCCCCTGTATTTATATTTTTCTTCCCCCAGCCCTGTAATCTCTTACCCCCTGTATATATATTTTTCTTCCCCCCTTCATCTCTTACCCCCTGTATATATATTTTTATTCCCCCAGCCCTGTCATCTCTTACCCCCTGTATATATATTTTTCTTCCCCCCTTCATCTCTTACCCCCTGTATATATATTTTTCTCCCCCCAGCCCTGTCATCTCTTACCCCCTGTATATATATTTTTCTCCCCCCAGCCCTGTCCTCTCTTACCCCCTGTATATATATTTTTCTCCCCCCAGCCGTCATCTCTTACCCCATGTATATATATTTTTCTCCCCCCAGACCTGTCATCTCTTACCCCCTGTATATATATTTTTCTCCCCCCAGCCCTGTCATCTCTTACCCCTGTATATAAATTTTTCTTCCCCCAGCCCTGTCATCTCTTACCCCCTGTATATATATTTTTCTCCCCCCAGCCCTGTCATCTCTTACCCCCTGTATATATATTTTTCTTCCCCCAGCCCTGTAACCTCTTACCCCCTGTATTTATATTTTTCTCCCCCCAGCCCTGTCATCTCTTACCCCCTGTATATATATTTTTCTTCCCCAGCCCTGTAATCTCTTACCCCCTGTATATATATTTTTCTTCCCCCACCTCTGTCATCTCTTACCCCCTGTATATATATTTTTCTTCCCCCAGCCCTGTAATCTCTTACCCCCTGTATATATATTTTTCTTCCCCCCTTCATCTCTTACCACCTGTATATATATTTGTATTCCCCCAGCCCTGTAATCTCTTACCCCCTGTATATATATTTTTCTCCCCCCAGCCCTGTCATCTCTTACCCCCTGTATATATATTTTTCTCCCCCCAGCCCTGTCATCTCTTACCCCCTGTATATATATTTTTCTCCCCCCAGCCCTGTCATCTCTTACCCCCTGTATATATATTTTTCTCCCCCCAGCCCTGTCATCTCATACCCCCTGTATATATATTTTTCTCCCCCCAGCCCTGTCATCTCTTACCCCCTGTATATATATTTTTCTCCCCCCAGCCCTGTCATCTCTTACCCCTGTATATAAATTTTTCTTCCCCCAGCCCTGTCATCTCTTACCCCCTGTATATATATTTTTCTCCCCCCAGCCCTGTCATCTCTTACCCCCTGTATATATATTTTTCTTCCCCCAGCCCTGTAACCTCTTACCCCCTGTATATATATTTTTCTCCCCCCAGCCCTGTCATCTCTTACACCCTGTATATATATTTTTCTCCCCCCAGCCCTGTCATCTCTTACACCCTGTATATATATTTTTCTTCCCTCAGCCCTGTCATCTATGTATTTTTTCCCCATTATATTTTATCCCCTTTCCCCTTCTCCCCAAACTCCCAACCACCCATTATATCTTCTTACCTTCTATTTCAGGCATCATAGGCTGTGGACGCATGTGAAGAGTTGTGCTCTGGCCGCAGCGTCAGAGAGCAAGCGCGGCCGAACGTCTTAAAGCGGCAGCACGTCTTAAAGCGGCGACGGCCGAATCTCTTAAAGCGGTCGCGAGCCTTAAAAGCGGCTGCATACTTAAAGCGGCCCCAGGGCCGGCAGCCTACCGGGAAATTTCCCGGTATCCCTGTAGGCCAGTCCGGCCCTGGTTATGGCACATAAGCCAGGGCCCATAATCTACAGGGAGGTGTTTGGCCCTCTGGCCCCTCCAAGAACCCCAGTCAGGCATGCCGTCAGAATTCACTTCGTGACACAATTCATATGACCCATTATGCTCTTTTAACTTAGTTTACTATGTCTAAAAAAGAAAATTTGCAACTTTTGTATAACTTGTTTGATATCATCATTCATAGACTATTATAAATAATGTATGTAAAGTGACTGTTATTTGCATGATGCAATAAAAAACGTTAATTAAAAAAAAATTACGAATAGGTGGTACCTTGTCAAAGAGTCACACACCTAATAATATAAATTAAAAAATAACTTTTATTCAAATAGTCTAAAATACACAGTAAATCACTGGTAATAACATGTAGGGCACATAATAAGCCATACTACAAAGAACCAGTAAATAGTAATATGAATCCACATATAATAAAGTATTAGCACATACAAATGTTGAAAAACAGTAAAAACATGCAAAGAGTATTTAAACTTACAAAAAGCTAACAACGAGCAGCAACCAGAAAGTATACTGAAGTGGCCAGGAAGTATACTGAAATGGGGGGGGGGGGGGGGGGGGCTATCCTAGCTTGCAACATCCTGCTTTCCTGTTGAGTTATCACAATTTAACAAGCAAATTATCAGTGTCAAATTAATGAGCATATTATCAGTGGCATATTAATGAGCATATTATCAGTGGCTATTAATAAGCATATTATCAGTGGCCATTAATGAGCAAATTATCAGTGGCTATTAATGAGCAAATTATCAGTGGGTACTAATGAGCAAATTATCAGTGGCAATTAATGACAAATTATCAGTGGCATTTTAATGAGCAAATTATCAATGGTATATTAACGAGCAAATTATCAGTGGCATATTAATAAGAAATTTATTAGTGGCTATTAATGAGCAAATTATCAGTGGCATATTAATGGATAAACTATCCAGGGGGGGTAGAATAAAAAACAGTTTATTAGACCCTGGGCACCCCAGCCACTTTCACCCCTCTAATGCAGCCTGCTGAACATAGAGTTGTGGCCCACTTGCAGCAGTAACCCCATCCCCCAACCCCCCCTCTACACCTGTAACATCGTCAGGAAACTAAGTTTCCTCAATGCTGCATAATCCCTCCCTTTTCGACCCTGCGCATCACATCATGTGCTAGGGTCAGAGGTTGGGAAGACAGGACCACGGGATAGCATAAAGCCCGCAGACCGGTAAAAGTATATATATATTTAAATCTCTGTGTGTGTAAGTGTGTGTGTAAGTGGGACTGTGTGTAAGTGAGAGTTTCTCCCTGTGTGTAAGTGGGAGTCTGTGTTTATAAGTGTGTCTGTGTAAGTGGGAGTCTGAGTGTAAATGTGAGTCTGTGTGTTAATGTGAGTCTGTGTGTTTGTGTAAGTTGGAGTGTGTGTAACCATGCACCCTTGTGCAGGCTTAGCCAGGCTGTATCCAGGCTTTTCTGTATCCTTCTTGCTTTGCTTTCTTATTATTTATGCTTATTGCTGCCCTGTATACCTGTCCTGCCCTATATACCTGTCTTGCCCTGTATACCTGTCCTGCCCTGTATACCTCTCTGCCTGTCCTTATGTTTCATTCAAGGTTTTCTTATTCCTTCTGCCTTGTCGGTTTACTTCTATTTAAACCACACCTGTTTCTGTTCAGTCCTTAGTAGTGCAGTTTACAGGTATTTCCTCTGTGTCTTAGTGTCTATTCCATGTATATCTTTTAGATTTTATTATTTGTTTTTGCTTTGCTAATATTATGTCTTAGTGACTTGCCTAATATTGGGTACCTTGACATGGTTGGCAAGCTAACAACTAATTGGCCAATTGGTAAACCAAACCTCCACCTTTACCATCTAGTGTTAGGCTAGTTCCTGTATTTTGTTTGTTCCTTTGTATGTTTCTCTCATGTCCCTTAACCCTGTGCTTTGTATTACTTATCCTTAGTTTGGTTTCTGCTTTATCTTGCTTATGTCTTGCTTTGTCCTGCAGCCCTGCACTATGTATTTCAGTTCTGCTATCCCTCAGTTACTTTTCTGTTTCAGCTCTGCTTAGCTGTCATTTTGTTCATTTCCTCTTAAGCCCTGGGACCTGGATACAGCAGCTGCTTCACAGGGCCTGGTTGTGGCTGCAAAAACTTTGGGTCCCAAATCTCCAAGCGATTGCAGTTATCCTGCACCAGGTCCTGTGTCTCCACCCTGCAATGTAGCTCCTGATCTCGGGCGCTCAGGGTCTATTTCCAGCTGGGACCCCGTGAGTTACAATGTGTGTGTGTAAATGGGAACCTGTGCGTGTGTGTCTCTCTTTAGTGAACTGGAATTTTAAATTTAAGAGTTTCCACACTGAAAGCATAGCTTGCTTAGATAATTCTTCCAGCTTGTCTACTTTGACCTTAAGTTTGAAATTCACTTTGAATCTGCTGTAAATAACCCACATTATATAAATTGTAGAAAACGTTTTGCTGTTTAGCAAAAGGCAAGTAGTTTTTATTTTATTTTGTTTGACATTAGAGAATTTTTTTTTACATCATGCTTGATAGTCGGAACAGGTTACTAAAATTTCTGAATCCCACCACATTATGACCATTGACAGGTGGCAAGCTGGCAGAGGCAGTTTGAAGCTTTGGGCAATGTTTTGCTGGGATACCTTGGGTCCTGCCATTCATGTGGATATTACTTTGATACGTACCACCTAAGCATTGTTACAGACCATTTCATAGAAATGGTGCCCACTGATGGCATTGGCCTCAGCAGGGTAATGTGCCCTGCCACAAAGTGGGTCAGGAATGGTTTGAGGAACACAACAACTATTTCAAGGTGTTGACATGGCCTCAAAATTCCCCAGATCACAGTCCAATCGAGCATTTATGGGATGTGCTGGACAAATTAGTCTAAACCATGGAGGCCCCACCAAACAACTTACAGAACTTAAAGGATCTTCTGCTAATGTTTTGGTGCCCAATACAGCACACGTTCAGAGGTCTAGTGGAGTCCATGCCTCAACGGGTCAGGGCGGTTTTGGTGTCAAAAGGGGACCTGCACAATATTAGGCAGGTGGTCACAATGTTTTGGCTGATTGATATAAACATTTTTATACATGTGTATTTTTGTGTGTAGCCATACCTGGGGGTATCCTCTATGACTAGTCCATATATTCCATGAAGCAGAAGGGAATTTAAGAAAATAGAGTATAATAAAAGATTATTGCTTAGTAGCAATTCAGTGTTTTGGTAACTGGTATGGGGCCTCCATAATAAACTTTTTATATATTTGCTTAAATCAAGTGAGTGAGCATTTGCTTCATTAATACATATACTAAATACAAGTTTGTATGCCTATTTTTTTCATTGATCTCGTTGGGTAAACAGCACTGAAGACAAAATATTACTCAATGACTGTTCCTAATTTTATCTCTGTCTAATGTATTCATATTTTATTTCTGTCCAATATTGTATTTATTGTCTATCATTATTATTTAAGATTAACCCCTTCACGACAATGGACATGTAAGGCACGTCCTGCCGGGAACTCTGTTCCCGACAATTGATGTGCCTGAAACGTCCTGCGGTGAATCGAGCAGTTTTCGCAATCAACGATGTCGAGGCAATAGCCAGCACCAAAATGTCCTCTCTGTCAATATGGCTATGCCCTCTTGCGGTCTGAGCTTCGGAAGTGAAAGTAAATTAACTTCCGTTGCTTTGAATATGCTGCTTGACTGCCCCTAGTTATATTAGCCTATAGGGTTAAAATTAAATAATTTTTAGCAAAAGGGATTGGGTTAAAATTAAATTAAAATATATTAAGGGATAGCATAAGGGTTAGAGTTGGGGTTAAATTTAGGGTTAGGGTTAAATTTAAGGTTCGGGTTGGGGTCAAAATGTCAATATAGGAAAAAAACACTATTTGTGGATTTTGCTCCATAACTCACAAACAAATAGCAAAAAATATGGAAACATGCATATTTCTGAACTCGGGACAACATTTAGGTACTATTTAGACAGGGTCTTTTTTAATGATTGTATTTGTGTAAATTATATTTTAGGTCAAAGTTAGAAAAAGTGAGTTTTTTAAAATTTTTCATCATATTTTATGATTTTTTTGTAGTAAATTATAAGATATGATGTACATAACGGTATCTAATGAAAGCCCTTCTTATGTCAATAAAAACAACATATCATGGTCACCAAGAATACCTAGAGTCTACGGAGGAAGGATGTGATGTAGGACGCTGGGGCGGAGCTAACGGGGACGAGATGTGGAGGGAGAGATAGCTGCTGAAGCGTTGCTGTTCCCTGTCCCGTCCAAAAACCCGACCCGCGTCTCAGCCTTTCGACAGCGAGTTGCCTCCCATCGTCTACAAGACAGGGTCTCGAGTGAGGCACTGGTTGTGCCGGCCGCCCGGGGTCTTCCCTTCTCCGAAAGAGAAGCGAGAGCAAAGGAGAGGTCCGTGCAGCTACGTTGGTGTGGACGCGGCATACATAAAAGATCCACTGAAGCTTCACAGGTGGCGATTACTAAACTGGCGGCCATTCCTCTCCGATGGAAACCGAGCAGTAAATTGCTGGAGGGAGAATCCCCCGAGATGGAATAACGACTAACCAGCTGGTTTTCATGAGACTAAACGAAACACTTCAGATGCAGATAAGTGTGCCTTTCTTATTTGCTAATTTTTCGTACCACCATCCTCCCTCGGGTACTTTTTCCTGCACTTATCTCACTGAACATTGTATATAGCGGTTGGTCAATGGAAATGTAGCTGAAACAATTTTATAAAGCAGCAACAAATGCTAAAGACCTACAGAACATATAACTATACTTAACTCATATAACTATACTTAACTAAGGTCTGTGCCTAAGAGGTGGGGCAGATCTAAAGATTAAAAGGAGAGTTAAAAAAGGAAAGAAAAAAAAAAGGGGAAAATACAGAGGGAGTGGTGAAAAGAAAGAGAGACATGGCTACTCATAAAAAGGGAGACTCAAAAAATCAACAGAAAAAAAAAGATCTAAAAGCTGCAGATCTCAAGGAGCAAAGAAAAGAAAAAACTAAGAAAATCCCAGCTATTTTCTCCCCGGTAGCCAGGAACAATTCGTCAGAAAGATCCTGTTTAGAGTTAGAAGATTCAGCAACCCAGGGAGGCATAGAGTCAGCAGAGTCCCACATGGATACATCAGGAGACTCAGAGCCTCAAGTGCTTACCGTGGATCTTCTTAAAAAATGTTTGGATCTTCAATTCTCTTCCTTTAGACAAGAAATCAAAGCATCTATAAAAGAAATTAAGGACAACTTAGAGGCATTCGATAAAAAAATCCAAAGGAATGAAACTAGTATTAAAGATCTTGATCTGAGGGTAAATGACATCAGCAATAACATTGCCGGTTTAACATCCAAAATTGATGGCTTACAACTTCAATTAGCCTCAGCTGAAGACCATGATCGCAGAATTAACGTAAGAATTAGGGGAATTAAAGAAGAAATTCTGCATGACGGTCTAGAAGATTACTTGCGGGAGCTGTGTGACTCCCTGAATATTCGACAGCAGAATGATGAAATACTTTTTGAGAGAGTACACAGAATTGCCAAACCCAGAGGCTTACCACTGGACACTCCAAGAGACGTAATAATCCGCTTTCATGCCTATAAATATCGGACAATTCTCATGGAATATTTCAGGAACCCAGCTAAACTACCCGATAAATATCGCCATCTAACGTGTTACCCAGATCTCTCTAAATACACAAGAACCTTTAGGAAATCATTTCTAGAAGTGACAACTATTCTTAGAAGGGAAAATCTAAAATATGCTTGGGGCTACCCAGCTAGGATAATAATTACCTACGATTTAACTAAGATCCCCTTTTTTTCTGCTGAAAGGGCTTTGGAGTGGCTGGCAAAAAAAGGGCTGACTGGTGGGCGGAAGGAGGGACGCTGTGAGGAGGGTACTGAGGGATAGGGTCTAGTACGGTTTTATCTGTATATGATGTGAAGATTGTTTTTCTCTTTTTTCCTGTGGTGGGGAGGGAGGAAGTTGGATAGAAAGTTAAATAGCTCTGGTAGACGAAGAGGGAACATTTCAGACTAAGTCCTATAGCTGAAAAAAAGATTTAATTATCATAAAAGGTTATAACAAGACATCATATTATACTTTTTTTTTTGTTTTGTTTTGTTTTTGTTTTGGTCTTATTCTAATCCGCCCTTAGGACCCGCATATCAGAACTTACTTAGAGAGTTATTTTATATTTTGTATTGGGATTGGGTAACCGCACTTTACATGGTTTATTGTTCCATCTTAAAGGGGTAAATGAGTATGCATACTAAGGGGGAGGGGGGTGGGTTTTTACAAAACTGTTAAAGATAGTTATACTGTGTTTTTTTTTTTTTTTCCCCCTCACAATTACACTTGAGATACTTAGAGCTCTTTATACTTTTCACACAACTTTTTTTTTTTTGCTTTTATTCTTCTTCTCACTATAACACAAATACACAACTCTCAGATACTATGAGCTGCCCACAATAACTTTTTATTTATTTTTTTTCTTCTCCCAAATACACTTTTGATACCTAGAGCTCTTTACACTTTTCACACAATTTTTTTTTTTTTTTACTTATTTATTCATTCACTTTTCTTTCTTCTTCTTCTTCTCACAATTAACACAAATACATAACTTTTAGACACTATGAGTTGTTCTCAAAAATATATATTTTTTTTTCCCAACACATATACACACTTTTTAAATATTACGAGCAGTTTATATTTTTTTCCATAATTTTCGCTCTTCTTTCTTTTTCTCTTATAAAACAAAATAACACTTTTCAAAAAAAAAAACTTTTCTTTCTTTCGATGTTTTATATAATTAAAAAAGGACGTTAAGAATGTATTTAAAACAAGTAAAAAAAAAACTGTGATGTTTAATTACCTGAACTCCATACTTCCTCTTTACCCTACCACCTCTTTTTTTTTTCCTTCTCTTTCTTTTTCTCCCTGTTGCTTTTTTATCTTCCCTCTTGTCTTCCTTTACTTTCTCTCTTTTTCTTCCTCTCTTTCTCCCTCTCTTCTCTTACTTAAAAGCTCCAACCTAGGTAAATTTAGCTCTTTGACCCAAGGGCTACAACATGTGTTCAATAATAAGGAGGGATGAACACAGGGGGGGACAGGGCAAACCCAGATTGGGATGGGGAATGCTCAAATTCTTGCTCAGACAGAGCTTTTGTTACATGTTACTTGTTATATATCTTTATGTGTTTATTTGGCATATTTTTCATGTTTTTGTGTACGGGGAGGTGCCACATCGCGACGCAGAATTTTCCATACCACTTAGAAACTATGAATGATTAAGTTCATGTCTTTAAATGTCCAGGGGCTTAATACCCCCTATAAAAGACAAATTTTACTTCAATATATGAGAGAGCAGTATATAGATGTGGGCTTCATTCAAGAATCCCACTGGAAAGAGAATAAACCAGTAATAAAAAATAGGTTGTATCCTACTATTATTTATTCTACATACAGAACCAAAAAAAGAGGCGTAGTAATAATGATCTCAAATAACATGATTTTTGAAGAAATTTACACTGAGATTGATAAGAAAAGTAGATATATAATCTTAGTGTGTAAGTTAAACGATCAAAAATACACTATGC
Organism: Pelodytes ibericus; assembly: GCA_036172795.1. Classification (NCBI taxonomy): domain Eukaryota; kingdom Metazoa; phylum Chordata; class Amphibia; order Anura; family Pelodytidae; genus Pelodytes; species Pelodytes ibericus. The sequence goes on along the minus strand of CM069859.1, from coordinate 139,408,018 downwards.
TTAACATCTATGCCCCAAACAGAGACCCAATTAGTTTTCTGAATAAAACATTTGAAAGACTGGAAAGAGTGGCTCAAGGAGTAACAATAGTGGGGGGTGACCTTAATTGTGTTTTGGACGTGAATCTTGACAAAAAGCTCCACCTGGGATAAAAACTGGGTAAATCCATCTCTCGAAACGCTAACAAATTCCAGAATTTTCTCTTTAAAAATGATTTATATGACGTATGGCGCACGTTAAACCCGATGGAAAGAGAATATACATTTTTTTCAAAACCATATTTGTCATATTCACGTCTAGATTACTTTTTGGTGGGTGCACACAGTGTGCAGAATTGTAAGAAAAGTAAAATTATAGACATAGCATGGTCTGACCACTCTGCAGTGATTTTGGAAATTCAGGATATATACAGTATAAAAAACAGAGGATCTTGGAGACTGAATAATAATCTCCTTAAAAACAAATCGAATGTCGAGTTTCTGAAAGAACAATCTAAAGCCTTCTTTAGGGAAAATGTTAAAGATAATATACCAGCCACAACAATTTGGTTAACGTACAAGTGTGTTCTAAAAGGATACTTAATTAAACTTGGAGCTGAAGCAAAAAAAAAACAAGGTATACCCTTGGCACAATTGTATGTTGACCTGAATAAATACCACCGGATTAATAAATTAAATCCAAATATAACCACTACCAACCTTATAAAAGACACAACGGAAAAAATAAAGATTCAATTAACAGCTAAGATTAACTTTACTATATCTAAACTGAATCAATCTTGGTACTCAAAGGGGAATAGGGCAGAAAAAATACTAACAAATAAACTTAAGAATAATAAATTAAGAACAAGAATTAAAAAAATAATAACTCAAAATAAAACAAATATTTCCCCCGGAGATATTGGTATGACATTTAATGACTATTACGCTAGCCTATATAACTTACCAATAATAAAAGATCAAGAAGGACAAATTAAAAGTTATCTAGATAATATAATGCTCCCAAGGATTTCAGAAGACCAGAAGACTTACCTAAACTCCCCATTTGAAAAATCTGAGATATTGGATGTTATTTCTAAATTGAAGAAAAACAAAGCCCCGGGCCCAGACGGCTATAATAATAATTTTTATAAACTGTTTAGTACCGATCTTGCGGATTATTTGGTAGTGTTGTTTAACGAGATTAAGGAGGGAGCAGCGGTCCCAGAGGACTTACTTCAAGCCACTATAACACCAATACCTAAACCAAATAAAGATACAGCTTATACTTCTAACTATAGACTGATCTCACTTATTAATAGTGATCTAAAAATACTTTCGTCAGTTATAGCTAAAAGAATGGAAAAAGTTATACCTAGTCTGATCCATGAAGATCAGATAGGCTTTGTGAGGGGCCGTCATTCGGAAAACAATGTTCGCAGACTTATAGATACTTTTGAGTATGCGGCCGTTGAGGAGATCCCCCAGCTGACCCTGTCATTGGATGCTGAGAAGGCGTTTGACAGGGTCAGTTGGGGTTTCATGAGGCAGGTGTTAGACGCAGTGGGAATAGACGGTTCTATTCAAACCGCTATTATGGCTATGTATTCTACGCCAACAGCGAGAACTATTGGGCCCGGTATAGTAGCTCCTTGGTTCAAGGTAAATAATGGTACCGGTCAGGGCTGCCCGCTGGCCCCAATGTTATATATATTAACTTTGGAACCTCTCGCCGCAAGAATTAGACAAAATAGAAGTATTAGAGGCTTACCTGCGGATGGTCAAGAGCTAAAACTATGTTTGTACGCAGATGATGTTGTGATTACCCTTTTGGAACCAGAAACTTCATTGATCTATCTCATGCAAGAGATTGATTTATATTCAAGTTTTTCGAACTACAAACTTAATCTCACCAAATCTCAGGCAATATTGGTTAACGTAGAGGAACCCCTTAGGCTTCGGTTGGCGAAGGAATATCCTTTCGAATGGACCACCAAGGGCTTTACATACTTGGGTACTTATATTACCCCAAATTATAAATCAACCATGAAAGAGAATTTCGATACGTTATATAAAGATACCTATGAAAAACTAACTAGAAAATGGCTAAACCTAGAAATATCATGGATGGGTAGACTTAATGTTATTAAAAGTTACGTTATACCAAAATGGCTGTATATGTTCCGAATGCTGCCACTAATGATTCCTAAAAATAAATTACTGGACATTCAAAAATTACTTTTTGAATACATTTGGGCTGGAAAAAAATCCAGAATAAATAAGTTACATCTTATGAAAAAAGTAAATAAAGGAGGGTTTGGAATTCCCAATATAATAAAACTTTATGAAACCAGTAGAATCTTTCATATCAATAAATGGCAAGTTTCTTCTGCAAAAAGGGAATCCTGGTACAAACTGGAAATGAAATTAATAGGGATAAAAGATTTATCATTGATTCTATGGATGAACAGTATTTTCAAAACAACCTCCCAAATATCTTATTGATCTCATAAATATCTGGATCAGATTAAAAAAAAGAACAAAAATGGAAAACTTAATTCCCACAACAACTCCATTAAAGATAGTGGAATTTAATGTAGAGAATCTTTCAATCGAAAATTGGGGTCATAATACTGATATTTCAGTCAAGGATATAATGGATGGAAATGTTATTAGATCATTCCCTCGTCTCCAAACTCAGTTCAATCTAGACTCAAGGGAATTGTTTACCTTTCTGAGAATTAAAAACTATATAGAATCTATGTATAAGAGGGGGGCAGAAAACCAGATAGACAAAGAATTGGAAAATCTATTCTCAAAGGAAGAAAAAAACAAATTAATGCCTAAATTCTATGACTGGTTGACTGACAAAGAGAGGGAAATAAAACCCAAACCGTGGTCCACATGGGAAAAAGACATAGGAAAGACGTTTCAGGACAAAGTTTGGACCAAAACCCTAATTGAGGTAAGGAAGAGTGTGAAATATTTGAACTTAATAGAACTGCAATACAAGATAGCATATAGATGGTATTTGGTGCCAGAAACTCTACACAAGATGAATAAACTAAATTCAGATTTGTGCTGGAGATGTAACAAAGAAATAGGTTCACACTCACATATATGGTGGTCATGTGGAACCATTAGACCACTGTGGAACAGAGTCTTTCAAGAAATCTCGACCCTATTAGAGATAGAGCATGAATATAATATCGAAAATGCACTACTTCATCTATCTATTCCTTTTGAATCCTTTAATGAAAGATACCTTGTTATCAATATTTTTTTGGCTACTAAAGCAGTGATTGCCCGGAATTGGAAACAACAGATATGCCCAGCCTGGGAACAAGTGCTTGGGCAAATTAAGTACCAATTAAATATGGAAAAGGTTATCGCATATAATGCAGGCAAACGAGAAACTCAAAAATTCAATTTAAGGTGGTCCCCCTGGACAAATAAAACTCAAGAGGCAAATTAGAGGTGTTGTGCGGGAGGGCTCGGGATGTTGGCATTTCCCCAGAATTGTAATGTAGCTGTGGTGCGTCTTGTATTGTGTCTTTTTTTTTTCTTGTTGTTTTTTTTTTTCTTTTTTTTGTGTTTGTTTTTTTTTTTGTTTATATAAATATAACTGTGGTAATGGTTACATGAAGAAAATATTCTGTCTAATTGAAATATTTGTTATGTGTTCTGATCGTCATTTTGTATGATATAGAAATTGTAATAAAGAATAAATATTAAAAAAAAAAAAAAACATATCATTTGTGTGGGTACAGTATATGAGAAAGAAGAAAATTACAGCTAAACACAAACACCCCAGAAATGTCAAAACAGCCATTGTCACCAAGGCAAAGTCAAGGTAAAAATGTCTTGTCACTAAGGGGTTAATACAGCATTTGGCATTTTAAAATATAAATGATAAATGAAGACTTTATATTCTTTACAATGTATTTTTTTTATTATTTTTTTTATACATTTCATTCAAACAATATGAATTAAATAATAGATGATCACTTTTCCAGAAAATACATGTACCTCATAAGGCTTTATACTGAGAGGTGAAGAGAAAATATTATCTTTGCCAATATTTCTTAAATATTGGGTTATTATTTTGCTGCGAGTGAACAATCCTTGGCAATCACATTATTTTATATCATGCTTGTACTGTACCTATCAAAATATTGATAGTGCTTTATTAAATAAGTCCATTAAGATAACAAGTTAAGTATAAATACTTTGTTACACTGGTATCTATGTTTTGTGAACATAAAAACAATTCACATCCAGGTATTTAAATTCAACATTCTTTTTAGTTTATTATTAAATAAAAAAATGTTTCCGCAGTTCAAGTGACTTTGGTGATTTAAATATGAGTTGAAACGTCACAATGCTATGCATGTCTTCCGTTTTACCAACTTTAGCCTTATCCTGGAGAAACAAGAGCTTTCAATATCTTTTTTTATATTTTCTTCACTCTGCAGATTTCCTTTTTTTTTCGAAGATTAACTTTCATTATTTTTATATAGGATTTTTAGTTTCTCCGTTGATGGATGCAATTGACATAGCATTGATCATTTCTGTCTGGTCGTCATCTTTTGTACATCTGTTCCTGATAAACTTGTAAACTGCATACAGAATTATTACTACACTTGGGACTCCTGCTAGAATAACAATTATTGCATAAATCCAGCCTGGATAATTTTCTTCTTTTGATTTTGGAAATTGGTCCTTAAAAAAAGAATAAAGTACATTGTTAATATAGAAAAATATGTATATGGCAGCAACTGTGAGCAAGCCTGTTTAGGTAGAACGTGTGATATGCTGTCTTTCTGTTGTAATGTTATTTTGCATACTTTTTTCGACACTAAAGCCTGCATTGCATTTTTTTCTAATAGCACTGGACATTGCCTGTAATTTTTGCAGCCACTGAGTGTTCTTTTTGCTCAACTTTTTGCTATTACTGTACTACATTCTGTAAAGTTAGTTATAATATTCCCAATCAGACCTGTGATATGCCTAGCATGCAAAGCCCAGTAATGGGTCTGTGATGCAAGAGACACAAGGCACTGCTTTCATGCACATTACATGCATGGGACAAAAACAAATCTAGTTTTAAAGAATGCCTGGAGGATAGACCAGTTGCAGGTTAGGGCGGCCTAGCTGGAAATTTCCCAGTATCCATGTACGGTAGGCTGACATTGATCGCAAACTGCTCGGAGGCAGGTGGAAACCTATTAACCTCTTAACACCCTCTTCCTGGACAGCTGCAGTGCTCTATAGTATCACTAACCACTAGAAGATAATCAAATGCCTCAATATCCCTTACACTTGTTACAAAGTAAGATTTAACAATACATTCTAATTACATATAGTGGGCCATCATACTTTTACAATCAATTTTTTTTACTGACACCACCTTCATTTTCATGCCTGCCCGCTCCTTCAAGAGTAGGTCTATATGAAGAAATGCTGTTGTAATACATTGTAATTATTTATTAATAACGGAGTCTGCTGATCTAAATTTCCTCAAATGTCATTGATGTCTGACTGATTATTTTCAAGAACTGTTTGCAAACTGAACACATATTTTATCTACTTACAAGCTACGCACCAAAAGATAAATGGAACTTTTCTGAAAGTAAATTTAACTTGTCTACCTGATGACTTGAAAAACAAACCCAATGGAATGCATCAATAAATATTAAATATTGCTAGCTACTGAACCACTTTAATTAAAGCCCCATCTCTTTCATTCACAGCTTATTTTGTTTTATGAAAATAAACAGCAGATATAAGTGTGCTGTGTCCAATTGAAATGATAAAAAAAAACGTGCAAAAACACATGTGAAATCATATGTGAAAAGATACCACTTCTCATTTAACTTGGTATGAAGTTCATCCACAAATTTCATAGAATGTCACAAGCAACTCCGTGGGAGACAGATGAATAAAAATATATATAGTGTAGTATGTTATACTATAAAAATCAAAAACAAATACTATGTCCAGTGCACTCACTTATCCAGGAGCAAGGACCTTGCTAAAGTAGAAATGGCACTCTGCATCATATTTAACATGACCCCTAAGGAGTGGAAAGGTTTGGTACTCCAGGTACTCAGTATGCTTTCCAAACACCCAGATGTTTATGGAAAGTTGATTTTTATATGTATTAAAAGTTGATTTTTAAATGGCACTTTTAGACTTTTTTCAGTTTTTGTTATTTTTTTCGGTATCTGTATCATCTGAACATTCGAATACTGAGATGTCACAGAGTCTACTCTATAAAGAGAGAATTGCTGAGAGATGGGAATTTAAAACTTTAGGCTAAGATAGCCAAGTCGAAAAATCTCCAATGCAGCTTTGGTCTTAAGTTTGAAATTCCTGTCTCAACTCCCTGCAATTCTGTCTTTATTGAATAGACACTTATATGTATGATTTTTTAATACATCAGCAAATGAACAATACTATCTTATATACAACATATAGCAATTTTAAAAACTTGGTTCACTACATTACTTACATAATCTGGATCCCAAATGATATAGGTTAATTCTTGAGAAACCTTTACCACAAAGTAGAAAAGGAATATGACTAACATAATAAGGGGACTTATAACTCTCCATGTAGCCTGCCAAAAAATATTTGGCTTATGTCCAATCATAAATTCAATGTCTTTGTTAAATCTAAAAGAAAAACAAAATTACATGTATTACAAAAAATGTTTTTTTTTAAATACAATTTTGTACTTAAAAAAATTACCATAGATGCTAAGAACAGAAGCATAGTATATACACTGATCAGCCATAACATTATGACCACCTGTCTAATATTGTGTAGGTCCCTTTTTGACGCCAAAACCGCCCTGACCGATCGAGGCATAGACTCCACTAGACCTCTGAAGGTGTGCGGTGGCATTTAGCAACAAAAAATTTGCAGCAACCATGTATGTTGCGAGGTGGAACCTCCATGGATCGGACTTGTTTGTTCAACACATCCCACAGATGCTCAATTGTATGCTTTGAACTCATTGTTGTGTAGACCAAACCATTGAATTTGCTTTGAGGCAGGGCACATTTTTCTGTTTAAAGAGTTCCATGCCATCAGGGAACAGTGGTTCCATGAAAGGGAGCACATGGTCAAAATAACATCCACATGGATGGCAGGACCCAAGGTTTCGCAGCACAATATTGAAAACTGTTATAATAAGTGGTCATAATGCTGATCGGTGTATTAACATAATGTTATAATTCAATTAATGCAAATAAGCCATATGTTTAAATGGTTTGTGATATTGGTCAGTGGTATTTTTAAAACATTGGCTCCAAAATGCAATCAGATTTCTCTTTAGATCAATAATCTCTAAAATATCAATAATGTTTTATATTATATTAATGTTTGCTCTTCCAGTCTCCAGGGATGACCTCTTGTTCTTTGTACATTTCTTTTAAAGGAGCATTAAACATTGTTTAACCCTTGCTTCCTTGAACAAAACATGTCACGGGACATTTAAGTAAACCTGACGTGTATCTTAACAGATACACTGGGCATTTCAGTGCGGTATTTACCACGAGGCATCCTACGCAGATGCCTAGGGCAGCAAATTTCGGGGGGCAGCAGCACCCCCAACAGTGAAAAAAAAACCAGCCTGCCCATGCGTTTTTTCTTAGGGGGCGGAGTGATGACAGATCGCATGACCCAGGTCATGTCACCTATCCCATTGCGAAAACGGGAGCCGAACAGGCAGCATGGTGCCACTAGCCACCAGGGAAAGTCCTGGAGTGAGGGGGCATGTAATGGGGGTAATGGTGTCATGTAATGGGGGTGATGGGGCATGTAATGGAGGTGATGGAGCATGTAATGGGGGTGATGGGGCATGTAATGGGGTGATGGAGGCATGTAATGGGGGTGATGGGCCATGTAATGGGAGTGTTGGAGGTGTGTAATTGGAGTGATGGAGGCCTGTAATGGGGGTGATGGAGGCATGTGATGGGGTCATGTAATGGGGTTATGTGGGTTATGAGGCATGTTGTGCATGTGCAGCGTGGGTAGGGAGGTGCCCAAATTTTGTCTGCCTAGGGCAGCACAGGTCATGTCACCTATCTACACTCGCCACAGGGAGCCGAACAGGGAGCATGGTGCCACTAGCCACCAGGGATCAGGGTAAGTCCTGGAGTGAGGGGGCATGTAATGGGGGTAATGGTGGCATGTAATGGGGGTAATCGGGCATGTAATGGAGGTGATGGGGCATGTAATGGGGGAGATGGAGACATGCAATGGGGGTGATGGAGGTATGTAATGGGGGTGATAGAGGCATATAATGGGGGTGATGGGGCAAATAATGGGGCTGATGGGGGCATGAAATGGGGTGATGGAGGCATGTAATGGGGCTGATGGGGGCATGCAATGGGGTGATGGAGGCCTGTAATGGGGGTGATGGAGGCATGTGATGGGGTCATGTGATGGGGTTATGTGGGTTATATTGAGTTCCTAAGGAAGCATGGCAGTTGTCGGTCAGAGGTTAAACAGGTGTGTACTATCAAAAGTACATGCCAGTTTATCCTCATACTAGGGACAACTAACTTTTTTATATTAGAAGCACAAGTGAAAAAAAAAAACGTTTAGTGTCCCTTTAATGCAGGGCTTGACAAATCTAATTTGATTTTAGGAGCCAGCAAAAAAATTTAGGAGCCAGACAATCACGCAAGCATACACGCAATTCATAAACACACACGCCTACTTCACATATATACACACACACACACACCTACTTTACATATACACATATATACAAACCCCTCACACACACACACACACCTACCGGTACTTTACATATACACATATATACAATCACCTCACACACACCTACTTTACATATACACATATATACAAACACCTCACACACACCTACTTTACATATACACATATATACAATCACCTCACACACACCTACTTTACATATACACATATATACAAACACCTCACACAAACCTACTTTACATATACACATATATACAAACACCTCACACACACCTACTTTACATATACACATATATACAAACACCTCACACACACCTACTTTACATATACAGATATATACAAACACCTCACACACACCTACTTTACATATACCCATATATACACAAACACCTCACACACACCTACTTTACATATACACATATATACAAACACCTCACACACACACCTACTTTACATATCCCCATATATACAAACACCTCACAAACACCTACTTTACATATACACATATAGCCAAACACAACACCTCACACACACCTACTTTACATATACCCATATATACAAACACCTCACACACACCTACTTTACATATACCCATATATACACAAACACCTCACACACACCTACTTTACATATCCCCATATATACACAAACACCTCATACACACCTACTTTACATATCCCCATATATACAAACACCTCACAAACACCTACTTTACATATCCCCATATATACAAACACCTCACACACACCTACATATATACAAACAACTTCACCCAGGCGCCAGGTCTCATTTCCTGGTCGCCATGGCGACCTGGCGCCTGGGGTTTGTCGAGCCCTGCTTTAATGAACTGTGGAGTTCTTTATATTGGCCCTGAACATTTTTATATATCATTTGTAATGGTGGTACATTGATATTTTTAACATATTGTATTGATTTGTAATGGTGAACATACCAGCTGGCATAATGGTTCCTATGATACAAGTAATTTTATGACAGGAATTTTATTACATTTGTAACTGTCAATTTTTATATTTTGCTCTATTGTCATCTTCTCCTTTATGTTATATATTCTGCTGCAATAATGTTCAAATTTGTGCTTTCACACATCAGATGGAAGAAGGAGAAAAGGAAAGATGAGATCAGGGCAGATGAGTACATAACTCACCAGAAACAGATAAGGCAAATTATTTTGAGGTAAAATAGACTATAATTGTTAGAGAGTTTGGAAAATAAAGATCAAAGTTTTTCATATATAACTCCTATGACAGTCGAAAAAACAACAACATGTTACTACGCAATGAGACCAGCATAAAACTTACCTGTCAATTCCATATATGTATACTACTGAAAACATTTCACAAAATGCTATAATAAGTAGAGGAATTGATCCAGCAAAGTTATCAAAAAGTGCTAGCCAATAGTTTCCAGATTCCAACACAAATATAAGTGCAATGAGAAAGGATACAACACATATTGTACCTATAAAAAGAAGAAGACAAAACATTTTCAAAATAGATTTTACAATCACATGGGGGAATAAACTGGTTAAAAAACATGTAGTGGGTCTGTCCACTAATTGTCAAATCTGAAATGAGCGTGCTCATTCCCTTGCTATTATTTCTACTCCAGTTGTGGGAACTGTTCATTTTCCCTTTACATTATATACTACATGTTACAATTTTGTGTCAGAGTAGAGGCTGGTGCACAAGTTGATCACCATATTCAACGTGGATATTACCTTTTATTTACAACATCAAGAAAGCCAAACGATAGTAGCCAACTGCTCTGATAAAAAATACTAGATTCACTGATATGATCACATTCTGTGAAAATCTGTCTACAGTCTAAATTTAGAATTATGTAGCTCAAACTAGAGATTCATTTATAAGGGCCTAAGATGATGTACTTTACATAACAGTCCAAAATGTGTGTAAAACCTACCTGTTACAATTTCTTTTGGCCATGACTTTGGTATAATGTTAAGGTCCATTAATGGTACTAGTACTCCTTCCATATTGCCAAACATAGAAGAAAGTCCCAAGCAGAAGAGCATAATGAAAAAGAGGACAGACCATAGTGGCGAAATGGGCATTTTTGTAATGGCTTCAGTGAAGACAATGAAGGCTAATCCTGTACCCTCCACACCCTGCAAATAAAACATAAAAATGTATAGATGAAAAATAATTCAAAGGCTTGGTGCCTTGACCAACCATATAAAAGAAACAATTAAAGAAGCATGGGCAGTGTTAAAGTTTTCTTTGGGGTGGGGGAAACAAAATGTAAAAAAACACAAAACAACATCTTTTTATTCAGTAAAAGAAATGCATTTTATTAAAAATCTTTTAATATGTTATTCCTACCTTTTTCTCTCCTTAACGGTGCTACCTGCATGGAGAGGGAGCTGCCATTTCATCCATTTTTTAGTCACATTATAAATGATCTGACTGAATAAAGTTCAAGTCTGTCTTTATGGGGACTATCCACTGAGATCCGAGTTTGGAGGTCGAAATTAATTATTAATTTTGACCTCCAACATTGGACAGATTTGACTTCCTGCGTTTGGTTGCTCCATTTCGATAAAAAAACAATGCAAAATGGTATTCACTAACAATTTTTGCTAGGTCGAGATAAGGTGAAATGACTACCAAGCGATATGTTGAGAAAGTCAAATTTGGTGTTCGAATTGGACTTATTCTCAAAAACTGCTACTGTCATTTCTTCTCCTATTGAAAATAAGTCCAAAAAACAAACTGGACTTATTCTCAAAATCTCATTTCACCTCCAATTTCAATGGGAGTAAAAATGACATTAGCCCTTTTTGAAACTATCCAAATTCGGAGGTCGAATATAACTTTCCTCATAGGAAATAATGAGAGTCCCCAATCTTAGGGTAGGAGAGTTGAAAGCAATGATATTCGACCTCCTGAATATGTTAGTGAATACTATTATTATATGCATTTTATGGCGAAATGGGAGGTCGAATTTCACTTTGATGAGGGGTGTCAAGTTAGATGCCAAATTTTCATTCTTGAATAGTTCAAAGGGTTTCAAATTTGACTTTGTGACTGAGTCAAATGCTATCTCCAAATTCAACCTCCTCTCAGTAAATTCAATTTTTAGGGAAAAGATCCCAGTGCGTGCACTGTTAAAACTGCAGTAAAGCCATTTAATGCTGCTTAGAGTCTTACATCTGGCTGTGAATGTACAGAAATAAAATCCAAAACAACAAGGGAAATGTAGTCCACAGAGTTCACCTTCACTCTGTAACTCCTCCCCCATATCCTCTAAACCAGTGACAGCTTATCTTTGGCATTCCATTTTCAATGGACATCATGATAAGTTTCTAAACTCATGGCTGACTGAGCAATATAGGAAATGGAGTGCCAACGTGTATAATACTACCAACTAAATGTCACAGGAGAAACAGAGATTATCAAACCAGCCAATAGTTTTCCCCAGAGTGCTGGTTATGGAATGGAACAGTACAGTGTCTGCTGGATGTCAGATGGGCCCCCAGGAATGAATGGGCCCTGAGCAACTGCCCCGTTTGCCCTATGCTTTTTTTTACCTTTTTTTTTTTTTAAGGTCAGGGGAGCCACTATCATGGTCGCAGGTGTCGACAGGGCAGCCAGGCCCCCTGGAGTGATGGGCCCGGTCACAGCTATGATAGTTCTGCCACTGCCAATCATATAAGGAACAGACACATTTCCTGCCTTAGCTAAACAGGTAGCCAAGCAAGAAGTCTCCTTCAAATGTGGGATTTAAATTCGGCTACCTGTTTGCAGTCGAGGATTGAACATATCTACAATTTAGGGCACTAAATTATATCCCAATAAAAATGTTATTAAGATTTGCCCTAATAGCTCTTTCACTATTTGTAGTGCACAAGTTAATGAAAGCATATCACTCTCGTTCCATGTCAATTAATGCTGCTGTTGAATCCCTTCTATTAATACTATCAAGCAGTTATTTATATCAATGTTAACAACTTGTTAATAATTACTAGCAGCGCCTAAAAAAAACAGCATTAGCACGAGTTGTGTAAACTTGTAATGTAAAGTCTTCTAAAATTATTTGAACCAAACAAAGGCACTTTCTTCTATAACAGCTATGTACCATGCAAAAAAACTTTTTTTTCACCATAAAACAAAAATACCTCTGAAAAAGCCCCCTGTAATTTGGGCGAAAAGCGTCAGGTCTTTATTTGATCAGAAATGTTCCTCAAGATCAGAGTATCTAGTGAATATATGTATGTTTATATACATTTTTATTATTTTTTATTTTATTACACATTATTTAAAAATCACTGTATTCCTTTTAAAAATACACTTACTTCTGACAGAATGGTATCCAGATTACACGTTTGAAGGTTTAGAGATTGGATTATGTCTGTGCTTGTTTGATTTAAACTACTCAGTATGGCATCATAGTTATCTTGTGTTACGTTTCCATCTGGTAAATCAAATGCATTTGTCAAAGCAAGGATATTGCTGAAATAAAAACAGTAAGATAGAAAGCTTGTTTAGTGACCTTGAATTGAATGCCAGTATTGTGCGATATGCCTGTCTATAAAAATAAATCTTTTTAAAATAGGTTATTAATTTGTTCTATTCTATTTTCCAAAAATGCATAACTGTCTGAGCCAGGGTTATGTGATAATATACTTTTTTTATTATAATACATTTGTTGACTGATATGTAACAATAATGCATATAATGAATGTCTCTGGAGTCTGAGCGCTAAGAGGTCATGTGACCCCATAATGCTCTCACTTCTGATGATGAGTAAAGCACACACAGCCATCGGGTTGCTAGCTCTTTCACTGTCAGTGACACTTGTGCCATAATGGGACTCTCTGCATGCCATAATTTCACCACTACTGGGCTTTAGCTAGACTAAGTTTAGGGTTAATGCAGTGTCACTACAGGTATTCCTAAAAAACAAACAGTTGGGAAAAAGCAGTGCACTACTTCCAGTTATTGCTCTATAACTTGCAAATAATCAGATGAAAAACTTGGGTAATTCTAAACTCAGGACAAATATTGGAATCTATTTACCAGGTTTTTAATGTCATTTAAATGTGTGTAAAAACATATTTCAAGTAAAAGTTTGAAAAAGTGTTGTTGTTTTTTTCATTTTCCATCATATTTTATTGTTTTTTTATATAGTAAATTATGTGATATGATCAAAATAATGATAACTATAGAAAGCCCTTCTCATCATGAATAAAAAATATATCATTTGTGTGGGTATAGAAAATGAGAAAGAGAAACATTACAGCGAAACACAAACAACCAAGGAAGTGTAAAAACGGCCATTGTCACGAAAGGTGCAAAATTTCAAAAACAGTATGGTCACAACAAACCTACCTGTCAAAGCAGTCATCGTATCTGGCTGTGGCTCGGAATCCAATAATAGAATAAATAACTGTGGCCGCATATATTGATGTGCAACCATTTATGATAGAGATGATAATTGCGTCCTGCTCACAGTTATTACTGAAAATGGAAATTATACATTTGTTATCATATGATTTGTATGATGTTATGTTTAAGAGATGTTTTGTTTTTTACTACAGAGTACAAACAAAAATAACAAGTTCAGCCAAAATACTCATACACAGGAGACACCATGGACACATTTAAAACATGTTGACATTTTATATACATATATTATAAATGATTAATGATCTTTTTTATTCTTTACCATCACAGTATAAACACTGTTAAGTCCCTACAAGAAGATTTGCTTGGATCTTTGTACTAGGCCCTAATGGAGATGTCAAATGGTGATTATGCTGATACAATGAATGAAGACCCTAATGTCTGTCAGTGAATGACCATTTCTGCTCATTTGATTTACATTTTGCCTTGGTTCCTCAGATATAAAGAAAAAACTGATCCTGCAAAACTGCACAGGAGTTCACATACAAAATGGAGAAAATAATTATGAGGGAGAAATTAAGAGAGAAGCAAGGTTACCATGTTGGATGGAACACATAAAAAGACAAGGGATTTTGAGAAGTATCAGACAGCATATCTGAATGCAGCAAATGGGTAGGTAAAACAATCAAACGCAATGCTGGCAATAATTGATACAGGAGGAAATTTTTTTTAACTGTAGCTCTTCCTGTTGTTCCTTCCTTGCATAACTCTTCATTTAAAACTGCACGCATTAAAAGAATGGCACATAAAGTATATTAAATTAAATCATTATGAATTCTTTAAAGAATTCATAGAGAATATTAAAGAGGATTGCAATGTAGATTCCTCTTTTCTATTTATGAATGGTCAATACTGACTATAGTTTTTGCATGCTTACAGATAGAAACAAATTGGCAAGCGGACCTTAACTCTCCCCTATTACTACACATGAGTGTAAAGATGACACCAGCGTTGGCAACCCTGAGTTTATGTACTGCTGAAAAAGTAAGGAGATCACCTCCGCATCCAAAATATGCAGATGTGTTGGTTTACTTACTGGACAGAATTGTAACTGGAGAAAGAAATAAGTCCACCAAATGCCAGAGAGAAAGAGTAGAAAACCTGGGTGCCGGCATCTAGCCAAGTAACAGGGTTCGCAAGTTCTGTAACCTGTAAGTAATAAAGTGAAATAAGAATAGGTCAATCCAAGAAATTCTACAGTAAAACATTCTGCATGTTAAATAATCAATTTTAAATACATTACACAACATTTATGAGGAGGGATAGATATTTTTTGCAATGCACAAATGCTGTTTATGATGTCATCATAACAGCTTGCGCAAAAATGGAACTACATTGTGCCAACCCATGATGTCTGTCCTCTGCTGGACACCAGAGAGCAGAGATATTTAGCAGTCTGCGAATTGGAGAAGCTCTTTATGGTGCCAGTGAGATGGCTCAACAGTAATGCATCTCATGCAGAATTTTTTTAATCCTTAGATCTGCATGTTGTGATGTATGGACTGTTGGGCTGTGTATGAGTGTGTGTGTGTATGAATTGTGATGTATGGGCAGTTGGGCTGTTGTTGGCTGTGAATGATGCACTTCCTTTCTTTTGGCTTTTACTTCCTTTTTCTGTTGGCAGTTGGGGGGGAAGAATGTTCGAGGGATTTGAAATAGAGCTGCAGAAACCCTGTGTAACAAGGCAGCAATATGAAGATCCTGTTATATATGTATTAATAAAGTGAGTACTTCGTTATACAGGAATTATTGACTAATTTGTACAAAACATCACACATGTGTGATTCCTGGCAAGGTAAACGCAGGCTTTCATTATCCTGAGGTAAATAAAATGAGTACCATTAAAAGGACTCTGTCATGTATCCAGGGCCAGTACAAGGATTTTTGTCACCCTAGGTGAAGATGGACTTTGCCGCCCCCTCCATGTAGTGTTTCAGGGGTGGTATAGTCAAACTCATTATATAGTTAGCACAGATGTGGTACAGTATAACTCCCATTAGTATTCAGTTGGTTGTACAGAACAGCTCTAATCAATTTATAGTTAGCCAGACAGATAATTATACTTTAAATGGTACAGCATAGCTCCCATCAGAATATAGTTAGGCAGATCCTGACTGAATAAAACGTTTTCGTCCCAATTATATATGAAAAACAATTAAATATGCCACATACAGGATTCCATTAATTATGCCACATAGAGAAGCCTGTTAAAAACATACAACCAATCTGCACCGAGACTTGCCAATCTTCCCCTAAGACGTGCCAATCTGCCCCTCAGGCATGCCAATTTGCCCCCAGATGTGTCACTCTGCCCCTCAGACATGCCAGTTTACCTCTAGACTTACCAATCTACCCTCCAGATATGCCAATCTACTCCTCAGACATGATCATCTGCCCCCAGACATACCAAAAGGACTTACCCCAAAACGTTGAATGCACTAACAGGACTTGTCCCAGCATGCTGATTGAGTCTTTCTCTGCCCATGCTCGTCATGTCTTTCTCTGTCCCCCTTAAACTCATCATACCATTCTCTGTCCCCCTCAAGCTCCCCATGTCTTTCTCTGTCCCCCTTAAGCTTCCATGTCTTTATCTGTCCGCCTCAAGCTTCCCATGTCTTTCTCTGTCCCCCTACAGCTCCTCATGTCTTTCTCTTTCCCCCATGCCTTTCTCTGTCCCCCTCAAGCTCCCCATGCCTTTCTCTGTCTCCCTAAAGCTCCCCATGCCTTTCTCTGTCTCCCTAAAGCTCCCCATGCCTTTCTCTGTCTCCCTAAAGCTCCCCATGCCTTTCTCTGTCTCCCTAATGCTCCCCATGTCTTTCTCTGTCCCGCTCAAGCTTCCATGTCTTTATCTGTCCGCCTCAAGCTTCCCATGTCTTTCTCTTTCCCCCATGCCTTTCTCTGTCCCCCTCAAGCTCCCCATGCCTTTCTCTGTCTCCCTAAAGCTCCCCATGCCTTTCTCTGTCTCCCTAATGCTCCCCATGCCTTTCTCTGTCTCCCTAAAGCTCCCCATGCCTTTCTCTGTCTCCCTAAAGCTCCCCATGCCTTTCTCTGTCCCGCTCAAGCTTCCCATGTCTTTCTCTGTTCACCTCAAGCTCCCCATGTCTTTCTCTGTCCCCCATGCCTTTCTGTCTCCCTCAAGCTTACCATGTCTTTCTCTGTCCCCCATAAGTTTCCCATGTCTTTCTCTGTCCCTCATAAGTTTCCCATGTCTTTTTCTGTCCCCCTCAAGCTCCCCATGTCTTTCTGTCCCCCTCCAGCTCCTCATGCCTTTCTCTGTCCCCCTACAGCTCCTCATGTCTTTCTCTTTCCCCATGCCTTTATCTGTCCCCCTCAAGCTCCCCATGCCTTTCTCTGTCTCCCTAATGCTCCCCATGCCTTTCTTTGTCTCTCTAATGCTCCCCATGCCTTTCTTTGTCTCCCTAAAGCTCCCCATGCCTTTCTCTGTCTCCCTAATGCTCCCCATGTCTTTCTCTGTCCCGCTCAAGCTTCCCATGTCTTTCTCTGTCCCCCTACAGCTCCTCATGTCTTTCTCTTTCCCCCATGCCTTTCTCTGTCCCCCTCAAGCTCCCCATTCTATTCTCTGTCTCCCTAAAGCTCCCCATGCCGTTCTCTGTCTCCCTAATGCTCCCCATGCCTTTCTCTGTCTCCCTAATGCTCCCTGTGCCTTTCTCGGTCTCCCTAAAGCTCCCCATGCCTTTCTCTGTCTCCCTAATGCTCCCCATGCCTTTCTCTGTCTCCCTAAAGCTCCCCATGCCTTTCTCTGTCCCGCTCAAGCTTCCCATGTCTTTCTCTGTTCACCTCAAGCTCCCTTTGTCTTTCTCTGTCCCCCTACGGTTCCTTGTGTCTTTCTCTGTCCCCCTAAAGCTCCCCATGTCTTTCTCTGTCCCCCATGCCTTTCTGTCTCCCTCAAGCTTACCATGTCTTTCTCTGTCCCTCATAAGTTTCCCATGTCTTTTTCTGTCCCCCTCAAGCTCCCCATGTCTTTCTCTGTCCCCCTCCAGCTCCTCATGCCTTTCTCTGTCCCCCTACAGCTCCTCATGTCTTTCTCTTTCCCCATGCCTTTCTCTGTCCCCCTCAAGCTCCCCATGCCTTTCTCTGTCTCCCTAATGCTCCCCATGCCTTTCTCTGTCTCCCTAATGCTCCCCGTGTCTTTCTCTGTCCCACTCAAGCTTCCCATGTCTTTCTCTGTCCACCTCAAGCTCCCTTTGTCTTTCTGTCCCCCTACAGCTCCTCATGTCTTTCTCTTTCCCCATGCCTTTCTGTCCCCCTCAAGCTCCCCATGCCTTTCTCTGTCTCCCTAATGCTCCCCATGCCTTTCTGTCTCCCTAATGCTCCCCATGCCTTTCTTTGTCTCCCTAATGCCTGTCTTTGTCTCCCTAATGCTCTCTCTGTCTCCCATGCCTATCTCTCTTCCCTAAAGCTTCCCGTCTTTCTCTGACCCTTTATTTTTTTTCTGTTTCCCCATGTTTCTTTTCTGTCCCCCATGTTCATTTTCTGTCCCCCCCATGCTTCTGTCCCCCCCATGTTCATTTTCTGTCCCCCCATGCTTCTGTCCCTCATGTTCCTTTTCTGTCCCCCATGTTTTTTTCTCTGTCATTTTTATGTATCACCATGCTTCTGTCCCTCTGAAGCGTCTGTCCCCCATGTTCCTTTTATCTCTCCCCAAGCCTCTGTCCACCCCATGCTTGTGTTCCCGTGTTCCTTTTCATGAGTCCCTCACTTGAGAGGTGGAGTCATGTGATCGCATGCTACACATGAACCACCTCCCCCTTCCATGTACTGACGTTTGCGCGTAGGCGCTGAAGTTCTCGAGTCCTCCAGACCTCCGGAGGTGGAGGACTCACAGCCACCCGGCATTCTAGCCGGTTACTGTGCCCAATGGCAGGAGGCGAGCCAGGCACACGCTCATTAAGAGCAGAGTCTCTCCTCCCTCCGCAACTGCAGACCGTGGGTGGGCGCTCTGAGTGTCTTCTAATAGTGACATCGACACAACATACATGAAAATGAGAGAATATCTTACTGGTGACTCCATTCCAACCACTACAAAACACAATCTATTTTTACTAATTCGCTGGGATTTTCTAAAAAAAAAAAAAAAAAAATGTAAAGGATCAGTAGACAAGTGCAATATTTATATGATAGTTTACAGACTTAACAAAAATATCACAAGAAAAGTTTCAGCAGATAAATGGTAAGGAGAAGGCAAGTAATTTTAAAATCTAAAATAACAAAACACAATGTTACTAGCCCTAACATTTATTTGAGTATGTCTCTTTAATGTTTTGTATGAAATTTAAGCAATATTGGTACTTACATTTGGAGTAAACAAATATTTAATTCCATTTACTGAACCCTTCAAAGTCAAGCCTCTGATCAAAAAAATTGTAAGTACCACATATGGGAGTGTTGATGTTACATACACAGCCTAAAAGAAAAAACAAAGTTAAAAGCAAATATAAATGTTGTGTTATGTTTACAACATAGAGAAATAGTGTATTATGATTTCAAATCATATAGTCACATATTTTCAAAATAATGCATTTCAATTGAAATCATTTTAAAATGAAAAAAAAAATCACTAAACTTTTTTTCTCCCATCTCAAAGGCCCTTCAGTAAAAATTACTAGTCACTAAAAACTGAAGGGCATTAGATTTGGGAGGCAAGTTGTACTTTGTTGTCCATCCTCCCACCCACACACAAGGTGGCAAGTTACATGAAAAATAAAATGAAAAATAATTAAAAGCACATATGGGGACAGGGTAAGTAGGCCTGCCACCCCTAATAAAAAACATTCCGGAAGTTACCTGATGATCCCATATTGGGGACCAGGCCAATCAGGAGACTCCCTGTCCCAGCCCTTCTATAGGCTTGTTTTTCAAAACCAGCCTGCTATTGACTGGTTTTGAAAATCCTGCCAATATTGGAACACATACTCTATCCTACAGTAAAATTGCATGTTTATCTCAATATATACCGTTTTTTGCTCGATTATAAGACGACCCTGATTATAAGACGACCCCCCAAACTTTGGATATTCCTTTAGGAAAAAAAACTAAAAGCCTGAATATAAGACTACCCTATAGGAAAAAAGTTAAACTTGTATATATTCACATGTAAATTGCTTTTTTAATAAAAAAAATGATATAAAAAAAATGCATTTGTTTTTATTTCCTTTTATGTGCCAATTCTGCCTCTCTTTCCCTTGCCCCCAGCTTTGTCTCTCTCCCCCTCCCTTTGATTCCCCCCTCTCCTCTGTCTCCCCCCCCCCTTGTTTCTCTCTGCCCCTCCTCCCTCTTTCTCTTCCCCCCCTTGTAGCTCTCTTCCCCCCTCCCTTCCCTTGTTGCTCTGTCTTCCCTCTCTGCCCCCCTCCCTCCCCCTGTCTCTGTCTCTGCCCCCCTCCCTCCCCTGTCTCTGTTTCTGCCCCTGTCTCTGCCCCCCTCCCTCCCCCTGTCTCTGCCCGCTCCCTCCCCTGTCTCTGTTTCTGCCCCCCTCCCTCCCTCTGTCTATGTCTCTTCCCCCCTCCCTCCCCCTGTCTCTCTGCCCCCCCTCCCCCTGTCTCTCTGCCCCCTCCCTCCCCCTCACCTTGAAGTCGATCCCTGGTGGCTAGTGGGGGCAGCCGGGGGATGTCTGCACGATACGTGCAGACATCCTCCATGCTGCCCGACACGGCACTCTATTATGACGGACAGCTGGTCCGTCATAATAGTCTGCCGTGTCGGGCAGCATGGAGGATGTCTGCACGTATCGTGCAGACATCCCCCAGCTGCCCGATTCTCCCTGGTGCCTAGTGGGGCAGCAGAGGATGTCTGCGCGATGAGCACGCTCGCCGGGACTTCTGTGACGAAAGCGGAAGTACCCGGCTTCTTCACAGAAACCCCAGCGGTCGTGCCGGGCGGAAGCAGGGGAGTCTGCGCTCATCGCGCAGACTTCCCCTGCTGTCAGAGAGGGGGATCCAGGTCCCCTGCAGCTCTGCTGGGGACCTGGATCCATGTCTTATAATCTGACCTCAATTTGAGGTCAGATTATAAGAAGACCTCGATTATAAGACGAGGGGTAGTTTTCAGAAAAAAAAATTCTTATAATCGAGCAAATACGGTAGTTGCAATATATAGTTTCATAAACGGTTTCCCTCGACTGTAATTTTATTGGAGCAGTAGTCAAAAAAGAAAAGATTTTTTTGAGCTTTGAAATTTCAAAATAGCCCGAATGCCCATGATTCTGCTAAATCTTCCAGGAAGTCTCACTTTACAACTGTGCCCAGAGCCTGCATGATAAGGACTAGGTGGCTTTTTTTTACCTGCCTTCCAACACAAAGAGAGGAGATCAAACAGGATTATAACTCCACCCCCTTGTGATGTAATAGTTACATTACCCTCCCATTCAATGCAAGTCTATGATCACAATTCTGAATAGAGTGCTATGTCCCCAGCCCCAAAGTGAGATACTCATGCTCTAAAGTCACTGGGAGTGGCACTTAAAAACACTATATTTCACAAAATGGCAGCGCCTATTTCCACTAGTAAAATATTTAATAAAATAAACTCACATAACAAAAACAAAAGACATATCTGAAATCAACAATGAAAAATAAAAAAATAAACCCTTTTTTTGGTGGGAAGTCCCTTTAAGGACAAAAACAATAACAAATGCAATTTTGTGTTGCTGGATCTGATCACAGAGTGATCAAGTCACATGTATACAAAAGCAGAGACCAGAGCGGAATGAAAATGTAAATATCCTGTGATATCACCAGTGATGTTGCTCCCTGCAGCGGGATCTGCAGTTTAGCCTGGGAAAGATGGGTTTGGCACGCCACGCTGCTTTTAGGAGGACATGCTATGCCGCCACCATGGTTATTTAGGCCATTTATTTAAGGAAAGCATAGCACTTCCTCCTGCATGATAATAAAGTTAAAATCTGCATTATTAAAAGAAATAAAATGTAAAATTCATAAAGAAACATTACCTTGCCAGTTGTTTCAATGCCTCTAATCGTACACACATAAAGAACACCCCAAGCACATGCTAAGGCGAGAACAAGCCACCACTGAAGAGAGCCTGAGTCATTGATTGATGTGGAAATGTTTAGTGTCTCCCTGTACCAATAATAATCCACAGGAGAACTTTTCGCACACTCTGTAACATACTCTGAAATAATGAGAAACAGCTATAAAATATTTTCATTAAATATAATTTATACTCTATGTTTGGCAAGATAATTTTCAAACATACCAAACAACAGTTTTTTTATAGTGTCATGATGATTTCTAATTGATATTTATATAATTAATAAACTATACTGTCGATAAGTATAACAAAAAACGCTGCAATTCTCATACTTATACAGTCAAGACCAGATACCAGCATATAGCTGTGCATAGGCCAAGTTACCTCACCATGACCTGTGCTGTAGATTCTCTGTCCGGGAGTTGTAACCTTTGCCATGGTCAATCAACCCTTGCATTTTTGCAGTTGCAATTTTCTACTGTAAGGTTGAATACCTGAACTACTATATCATGAATCTTTTTCAAGTATAGTGATAGTGATGTTTCCATAACAATGAACCTACGCAGTGCAGTTCCAGAATGAATGTACAACACTGCATGTGCTGTTTCCTGTATCTAAGTATTGGAGAGCTGGTGGAGCACTGGCTCGAGCAATTTAGGGCATAATGAATATTCAGACAATGGTAGATCCAAGGAAGGGGTCCCTCATGACAGCAGAAACGCTGCAGCTCTCTTATCCCACTCCTCACACTGCATTGACAGCTGTGCGGAACTCCATGCAGAGAGGAGCAGAGAGCAAAGGTCATGGGAGAGACAGGTCATAGGGAGCAGTGAATAAGGCAGCTCAATGACTGCCCCGCTGCCTGCGCACTCTGCCCTCATACAAAACACCGACAGTGTTTCGGAAAAGCCCTACACTGATGGCCTAGCAAAGTGTATCAGCCAATCAATGCATGGCGTTTATACAGCATCACTCATTATGCTATTAAGAAAGGAGAATTCTGCTACCTGCCTGGCGCTGAAAACCAAAGAGCAAGTCTACTATAATACACTCATTTCATCACTTAACATACACAGGTACCTAATTTACAGCCTCTCTGCACCCACAATTTCTCATATATGTATTGCTAGTAGGAGGTTTTTGTGTGTGTGTGTGTGTGTATGATGTACTCTATATAAAGGGGCTGTAGGGACTGTGGAGACAGTGGCACACATAAGAAAGATTAATCCCCTACTCACCTATAGCATCTGTATGTGTGTGTGAATGTGTGCACACACACACAAACACATACGTATACATATTACTGTCCACGGGTAAGCACCAGTTACCAAAGCCTGTCTGAAGTTATTCCCTGTTGTCTTTGCATATATTACTATGAAAAATACCAATTCTCTCAATACATTTTTATGACATTGACAACTCTGAGCCTGTGATGTATGAGGAAGCAAGCAGGTAAGGGATATGTGCTGAATTTCTAAGATGAATAAATGGTAATAATATGAACTGAGCTTCAGTCACTGCTAAGGTGAACTAAATACATAATATTTTGTGATTCTTAAAAGAAAAAAACTATGATAAATACTTTACCAGTTCTGTTGATATCTAGTGGACAATTACTCCATGGCAAAGGTTCTTGGAAGGAGTTAAAGAAATACCACATCACCCAGGCAATGATGGTGTTGTAATACAAACCCACAAGAAATGATACAAACATGGATGCAATTCCTGAAAAATATGATAGACGTTATTATTAAAAGTAGGGATGCCAATACAGCACTAAAAATGTGTTGTTTAATCTCAAATATTAAAATTGAATTTTATACATTAAATACACAGCATGCAGTCAATAGCTGGGGAGAGGAATTGCATTCTCCCTATAATAACTCACCACCTTAGTTTAACATTACCATTAGTGAGACAAAGAGAAGAAGATGTAAACTTGGAAGGAGGTTGTGTAGAACACACAATACATATGATAAACTCACTCAGGCCAAACATATCAATGACTATTGGAAGATAGTGCAGAACAAAAAAAAATATTTCTGTTCACATACAATGTACCTAGATATTTGTTTTGCACTGTGAAAACCATTGTGCATATATCTCTCTACCACCTTTTTACAGACTAAGTCTGAGGAATATCCTCCATCCTGACCACTATCACAACAGAGTATTCAATTAGCCTTCAGAAATCCAAAAGCATAGTGCCCAGTGCACCAACCTCGCCTAAAACCTTTGTCATTGTGGCTATATAAGGAATTCAAATAACCACTTAAAGATTACACCTTTTTACATGTGACTGGAATCAGCTCCTGGAGATCTTCTATCAGACGCACTAAGAGAAGCAATGGTCTCCTAAGTCTCAAACAGATCCAGACTGCATCATATATATCGGCGAGCCATTAACTTTAATTTTTTTGGTAAAAATTATTGGCAAAGTAGTGGCAACCCAACCAAAGGTCCATCTCAGAATTCACAACGTGCTTGATAACTTTGAGTGCGGGTCGCCAGATTGGCAATTTAATGGTCATACATTACTTTTACATCTCGTCTTATGCAATATGTGATCAGAAGCAAATCAGTTAACTGGTCAAAGAGTGAATCCTATAGAATCACATTAATGAATTAATTACTTCCAGACAAAAAACAACAAAAATTGTGTCACTGTCCAAATACTACAAAATACTGACTGCACTGCAAATCATCCATTTTAAAGTTTTTTATATGTTCTCAAAAGTATACTTCAAAACGTATTTTAACTTAAAAACATTATTCAATATTAGCTTTTACTCAACAAATTAATTTTATTGTGTAAAAACTGCAGTCTATGTACCGGGTTTATAAAGTTGGATCTGTCTTATTGTCTCTGTGTAGGTACTTAATCTGTTTAATTAATTAATGTGAAACAAAGTATATTTTATTCTGCACACAATACCGTTTTTTATGTATGAAGTGTAATACTCCTATTTAAAGCTGCCATTATTTAAATAAAATATTACACGAACAAAACTTACCAATGCCTTTTAAAGTAGGATGGATAGTACTCCATACTCCCACACTCCCTTTTCTAAGTCTTTGTCCAATGGCAAATTCAAGATGTAGCAATGGGATGCCTTCCACAACCAGCAGTATGAGAAATGGAATCATGAATGCCCCTAAAAAACAATGCACAACAAATTAGTATTATAATATATACTCCTCATATATGGTCATTTCTATATATAAACACTGTTCCTGAAACCTGAAGCTGTATTACTATATTCTAGACTAAAATGCACATAAGATAGACATTAGAGAATATGCACAATATAGAAGAGCTCTAGTGTCTACAGCATGATTTCTGCTTACCCTTAAGAATGAATGCGTGAATTTGTGTGGCAATACCAAATTCTTTAACTTCTATACCTTGGTGAACGAGTAATATCTTGGTATGGGAACTTAGTCATAGAGCTCCTAATAGGGCTAACTTCAGGCCTAATTCAGTGATTTTCGCTTTATCAATTCTCCAAATATTGTTTGAAGAATTTAAAAAATTTGGCCAAAAAAGTACAGTAAAAAAATAATTTTATGCTATAAATGGTGCAATTGTCACGTCAATCAACCTGTCATTTTACGTCATGTATAAAAACACACATATCTAAGCACCACGTAATAATCCTAATAAAAGGTAGGGAATTGCCACATATATAAGTGCATATACATTAACATATTTTATTTTACAAACCATCATAACAGCTCCTGTTGTATGTAAAAAGGAGTAAATCTAGTGCTTAATCCCCACAAAGCAGCAGCAGCCTATGTGATTTTCGGCATACACACATGGAAAAGGTAAACAATGCAATATTAAAAAACAAGGAGATGGCTGGTGAGCTATGTGACCACCACCAAGATTAAGAAGCAGAAAAAATATTATTGCCTGGTATATTGATGATCAGTAGGACGATGTGCATCTCAATACAATATGTAAAAAAGAGAGACAAAGTACATGGTACAGTACATTGTATCTTGTTGTATAACAATACCATTGATGTCATTCCAGCTATAGGTTGGCATTACATCACCAGTTATTGTCCAATGTCAACAGCTGTTAGGGTATAGGTATCCTACAGCCATCATATAACAGTACTATTTCATGTCCACAATGTGGATGGCAGTATTTCCCACTGTGGATATGTGAGTAAACCATGCCACAAAAGTAATATTGCCATGCAGCCCTGTGTCCACATAGCACATCACCACATGATATCACCATTGCAAAACACCCCCACAGACCACTGTCCAGCATATCAGCTCTGTTCACTCATTGCTTCTAAGTATAATTTATTTTTAAAAAAATATGTATTAATTTTAATTGGGGCATTTGTGTGCAAATCAGGAAGATTTTGACTACTTAATATATATATTTAATAGCCAAAATCCTCCTATAGTCTTTGTATGGGAGAATTCGAGGCTACCATTATTGTAGTCCAAATTCAGCCACCGAAAGGTCATCCCCAAATTTAGATATTATGGCCAAATGTCAGGTGAATTGGATGATCCCTTAATGTACAGGGCCCTTCAGGAAATTGATCCATGTTAGGGTGGATTTTATAGCTCCAAATTTGGGTGCGAAATTCTGAGCTACCTGAATGAAGCCTTAAGCCATAGTTATAGTTTTTATATGCACGCCCCAATGCACATGATAAGACAATATATTTTTTCATGCATACACTTGATGCCACTTTCACACAATCAAATTTATTTATTAAAAAAGTGTGGCAAAAAATGTTCTTTGTTTTATATATTGTTTTGTATTTATACACTAGAACTGTATGTGATATGTGTATTTGTGCTGCCTTAGGCCGACTAAATTCTAGCTACATTGCAGAACCAGGACATACCCCAGCACGTGTCCTATTACCCATGTTGCACACCCAGAACATTTCCTTATTACAAATATTGCCCACCCAGGAGATGCCCCATTACCTACATTGCACACAAATTATATGCCCCATCACCCCAGGACATTGCACACCCACTACATTCCTCATTACCCAATTACATACTTCTTCACCCAATTACATGCCCCATCACCCACATTGCACACACATTAAATGCCCCATCACCCTATTACATGCCCCATCACATGCCCCATAACACTATTACATGTCCCATTACCCACATTGCACAACCATTACATGCCCCATCACTCACATTGCACACCCACTATGTTCTCCATCACCCAACTACATACCCCATCACCCAATTACACATCCCATCACCTCCATTGCACACACACTACATGCCCCATCACCTCCATTACATGCACCATCACCCATATTAAATATCCGCATCATCTCAGGACTTACCCTGGGCAGTGCTGACCGCTCCCTGATGTCTAGTGGCAGGCAGAACAGTGTATGTGCGCTGCTTCAGCGCACAAACAACCTGTTGGGCTCATCACACGGTTTGACGGGGGAGTGGCAACAGTTAATGTGATCCCAGCGCATGTCTGAGGTCAGTGTGCCTGCAGCCCCATGGGGGGGCAGTTATTTTATGTTAAAAGGGGCTGCAGGCATCGCGCCAGCCTGTGGCACCTGGGGGCCATATTTTAACATTTAAAGTCATTTCGGGCATGGCCTCTGGCATCCCAATCTATTGGCCCTGTATCTTGGTATCCAGATCTAAGGGCTCTGTCTACTGGCATCCCTATCTATTGACTCTGTATCCTGGCATTCCTGATTTCTGGCTTGTCGCTTAACTTATAACCAATTTTCTGTTGAGCTGAACTGCGATAGCTGTGTTGTGGGCAAGAGCTGCGGAAGTGATCAGTGATCAAAAGGTCACTGTAGGAGAAATCTATTAGTAAAAAGCAATGTGCTACTTCCAATTATTGCCCTATAACTTTCAAAAAGCAACAAAAAAAATGTAAACATTGGCTATTTCAACACAAATATCAGAATCTATTTAGCAGGTTTTTTTTATTAGTGTTTGTATATGTGTAAAAGATTTTTCATTATATTTAAATTTTGCTTACAGTAAATTATATAATCAAAATAATGGTATCTAAAGAAAGCCCTTCTTATCCTGAAAAAAAACAACAGATGATTTGTATGGGTGGAGTATATAAAAAAAGAGGAAAATTACAGCTAAACACAAAAACCACAGAAGTGTAAAAACAGCCTTTGTCATGAGAAATTCAACATGTCACAAAGGGGTTAAAAGTACATGCCAGTTTATGCTAATTCTAGGGTCAATATTCTTTCCACTTGTATTGTGGAAGCAAAAAAGTTCTTAAGTCATTTAACTCTCATCACATAATCATGTTTACTTAGTTTGGGGAGTCGCTACTTTCACCATAAGTTTGAAATTTCCATCTCAGTTTCCCTGGAAACATGGCCGATGTTGGCAGCTATGCACTCCACATGTTTAGAGGGCCTATGCCACCAACAGAGGGGACCTAGATATGGTCTCGCTGTTGGTGGCATTCAAAAGCAAGGGTGTCTTTCTGCATCAGCAAAGAGAGATGACCGGGCACACTTGTTTTTGAATGCCATCAATAACGGGGACCTAGTTAAAGACCTGACAGATCCCATTCAGTATCAACATTTGCCATTATCCGACAAGCTCTACCTCTGTTAACACCTTCGCTACAAAGGACGTGCTAGGCACGTCCTGGGAGAAACTCCCTTAACGACAAAGGACGTGCCTGGCACGTCCTGCTGTGAATCAAGCGGTTTTCGCAATCAACGATCGCAAAAAACGCTTTAACGGTGCTGGTCTATTGCCTCGATGTCGAGGATGAAATTTCTATTCTGGGGCACCTACGATTGTCCCACGGAGCGTGGGCGTCATATTGACGGAGCATGCTGCTCCATCAATATGGCTAAGCCCTCTGCCGGTCTGAGCTTCGGAAGTGAAAGTAACTTCACTTCCGTTGCTCTGAATATGCTACTTGACTGCCCCTAGTGGTAGTTAAGTAGCATTGGAATGGAAAATATTTAAAATAAACATTTAATTAATTAAAAAAGGTTATATAGATAGATTAACCTTTACGGTTAAAATTAAATAATTTTTAGCATAAGGGATAGGGTTAAATTTAAATAAAAATTAAAAAATATTAAGGGATATAATAAGGATTAGAGTTGGGGTTAAATTTAGTGTTAGGGTTAAATTTTGGGTTCGGGTTGGGGTCAAAAGTTCAATATAGGAAAAAAAACACTATTTTTGGTTTTTGCCCCATAACTCGCAAAAAAATACCGAAAAATATGGAAACATGCATATTTTTGAACTCGGGACAACATTTAGAAACTATTTAGACGGGGTATTTTTTAATGATTTCATTTGTGTAAATTATAATTTAGGTCAAAGTTAGAAAAAGGGGGTTTTTAAAAAATGTTCATCATATTTTATGATTTTTTTTGTAGTAAATTATAAGATATGATGAACATAATGGTATCTAATGAAAGCCCTTCTTATGACGATAAAAACAACATATAATTTGTGTGGGTACTGTATGTGAGAAAGAAAAAAATTACAGCTAAACACAAACACCCTAGAAATGTCAAAACAGCCATAGTCACCAAGGGAAAGTCAAGGTGAAAATGTCTTGTCAATAAGGGGTTAAGATACCAGGCTTTTAGCTTTTAAGTTAAAAAATAAACTTCAATGCTACTTTAATTAGAGTTCGATGACAATATAAGTCTGAAAATCCACCATATAGGGAAATCTTAATAGATGTAGCAATGTATAGCATTAATTTATCTACAAAGAGCAGAACTTATTCTCAGTCATTAACCCCTTTCATGTTCATAAAATGTTGTACCCTTTTTGACAATGGTTTTAACACTTCTGCACTGTTTGCGTTTAGCTGTAATTTTCCTCTCAATTAATGTACCAACACATATTGTATATTGTTTGTTTCAGCATAGGAAGGGCTTTCTTTAGATACAATAATTTAGATTATATCATACAATTTATAGTAAAAAAAATGAAATAAAATATGTGACATTTTTAAAAAACACTTTAAAAACTTTTACATGAAAAATCTGTTATACATCTCCAATCACTACTAAAAAAAACTTGCAAAATAGATTTCAATATTTATCCTGAGTTAAGAAATGCCCAATGTTTTTCTGTTGTTTTAAGGGAAAAATAATAAGTAGCACATTGCGTTTTCCAAAAAATTTCTCCTACAGTGACCTATTGACTTCAACCCTAATCCTAACCCCTGAAATAACCCTAACTTAACTCTAACCCTAACCCTAGATCTAAGGCTATCTTGGGCTATTTTTTAAATAAATAAATATATATATATATATATATATATCACTTCCAAAGCTCTTGCAAACAACAGGGCAGTGCCACTGCCATATTGGAAAGGCAGGCTCCAGAAAACGATCACATTGCTCCCTGGGGACTGATTTATGTTTTGCTGACTGCCTCAATATCAAAGCATTGCAGCAATTCAGATCGCATTTTAGTATTTTTTCTGGTGATATGCCTGGACCATCAATTGTCGCAAAATTATAGTGCCTCTGGAGTACACCTTTGATGCAAAATGCAATTTTATTACTGGTGCTTTCACAGAACCATTGTGAAAATACAGTTGTTCCAAATATCTATACAGTTGCTATATATTTATGCATTTAACTACTCTGTAGTATATATTCCTGGAGATGTAAGCAACTGACTCATGGACTAGGAATCAAGCAGTACTTATATGCATGTAAATTGTACAATAACATTTGTTCATTATCATGGCAGCAGAGGACCATAAAGAACCATCAAGTTTTGTTAAGCATTTCGAATTTTGGCAGGTGAAGTCCTTAAAGGACAACTGTAGGCAAAAAATAACTCACATTTAATTGAAAGATTACATCAAGTGTAGATGTTGTGTATAGAAATTATTTAATCAAATAATACACATAAAGCACCTTATTGAGCCATCATTGCTTCATATAGCTCTAACAGGGGTCAGACATGATGTATAGAATGTTGGGTCAGATCTGCATTAACCTTAATGCAGAGAAATAAAGATCTGCCCACGATTCTAAACAAAATGTTTGCCCCCTGTTAGCTCTATATGAGGCAAATAGGGCTCAATAAAGTACATTATTTGTATTCTTTCATTAAAGCATATGTAAAATGCCTACATTAGATGCAATCTTTCAATTGAAAACAAATTAATTTGTTGCTACCGTTGTCTTTTACAAGTCCTGTTTAATTGAAAGATTGCATCTAACGTAGACATTTTAAATAGAAATGCTTTAATGAAAGAATACATATAAGCTACCTTACGGTGCTCTTTTTGCGTGCATAGCTCTATCAGGGGGCAGACATCTTCGGTGAGATCTTCCTTCATCTGACCCAAATTACTAAATGACAAAATGGCTACTGCTATACAGTGCGATACAGGCAAAGAGGGCTTAATAAGATACTTTATTTCTATTCTTTCATTTTAGCATTTCAATTTCAAATGCTTACACTTGATGCACTCTTCCAATTAAACATAGCTTATTAAAATGATCTGGAAAAACAACTATTTAAACTTTTTCCATGATTTTACCAGAAGTTAGCTTCTCCTTTTCTAATTTATGTTGGAAAGAAACTTAAGTTCATCAAGTTGAATCATTCACATGCTCCTAAAACATTATCTTTTGTTACATTATCTTACATTAAATCTGTTTTCAATTTTGAAGTCTATGTTTCACCATCATTCACATAAAATACAATTGTATGAAGTAGGATGAATACATTAACCTAATTCCACTCAGCTTGTGTCTTATTCTTAACCCTGCCAATTTGATTTCATCCATTAACATGGGTTTTCTATACTTCATGCATCAGTCTGTTTCTATCTGTAATACCCTTTAACATCTGTATCATGTACTAAATCAATTGTGGGCTGTAAAAGTTAATGTAATGTAACATCTGTAGCATAAAAGTTAGCCATGGCAGGAACACACTGCATTTAATTATATGCATATCATCTACAATAAGAGTACCAGTCTTTCTGTTATTCAAATATTTCAGACTTTTTTGTGAACCAGGTGATAGAATGCTCTTTTTCTAAATGCTTCCTTAAAAGTGTATGTAAATATATATGTGTATGTATATGTATATTAAAAAAACACTATTAACTGATGCATTTAAGGTCTGAATTAGTATTGTTAAATTGTGAGTTGATGGGTCAAAAGGCCACAGATGTTGCACAAGTAATTTTTATATTACTTAATTATTTTATTGACTACAATAAAGTATGCTGTGGAAATTTCACTAAACAGAAAAATGTATTTGATTATTATCCATCGTTATTTAATGATGCTTGAATATAACTAGTTATTTAAGAGGCCTTTTCCTTCACCCTCCTCCCTTAATATTAAGAATACTCATAGAAAACGCAGCAGAAAATAATAGCCTCAAATAAAATGTACCGGTTTTCCATTGCATTAAATAGTGACAATAGTATAAACAATTATATATAGCTATAGATATAGTTTATATATATATATATATTATATATATATAGTTATATATATACACACATACAC
The DNA here is from genome assembly GCA_036172795.1 of Pelodytes ibericus. Lineage (NCBI taxonomy): Eukaryota > Metazoa > Chordata > Amphibia > Anura > Pelodytidae > Pelodytes > Pelodytes ibericus. The sequence continues at coordinate 139,375,306 of CM069859.1, read as the reverse complement.
ACACATTCATACACGTTCGCTTATAGCTCTACTGCTACAAATTATTTTGTTTATTTAATGAATATGTGTATTTTTCTTTAATTGGTAAAATAGGACTACAGTTGTCTTTTAAGGTGGACTTAAATAATAAGTAACTAATTTTCACCATATGTTTTTTAGTTTTTATGGTAAAATTCAGCACGTACCTCCTCCATGACTTTGACAAAGGTATGGAAATCTCCAAACATTTCCAAGCCCCACACAAAAGCCTATGCAGGTAAGCATGTATTGAGCTTTGTTATCCCATTTTGGTCTTTCATTTGCCTCTTCTTTTTCTAACTTTTCAAGTTCTTCGTAGGTTTGAATCCTTGATTCCAGTCCCTTGTTTGGCAGAACAGGCCACTTCATGATGTACCCAAGTGCAATTCACAATCAGAGCAGGTTGATGGTATACAAAGTGAGAACCATCAAGGGAAGCAAATGCTATTTATAGTGAACCTTTGGCACTAACTAAAGCATAACGGATCGTCAGCAGAATCTTTAGTTCAGTAAGGCAAGTAATTTATTCATTAATACCTTATCAGTAAAAGCCTCAACAAGCCTGATTTAACCATCACTCACATACTCACCTTATCAGTTACAAAAGCCATTTTGCTTTTATTGCCTTACTTAATTGCAATGAAACAATCTGTGCCCTGCTCTTATGTAAATAAAACAAAAAAAATAAGTATCTATAAAGTACAAGTGCAAAATAATTAACACAGGCTTATTGCTGATACAGCTTTTAGTTTTCAAATGTAAGGCATGTCATAAAGATTATAAGGTTCCATATAATCCTAAGGTATACTGTAAACCTAAAAACATTGCTACAGTGCATTCAGGAAAAATCACAAACAGTATAATAAACATAACAAAGCAATTTATTGCTGTAAGTGACATAATTCAGTCTTTATTATATCTAGTTGCATTTTTAATATATCTTTTTATTTTGATGGTAGATTTATTTTCTCCCCATTTGAATCTTCAAAAGTATAGTGATCAGTAAATATATCTGTTATTGACAAACACACTTTACACACTAGGTATCAGTATACTAGGGGTACATTTTCATCCCCTGTTTTTGAGTCTTTGAGTACGTGTTGGTTCAAGGTGACTTGTTTCACCACCATTAGTGGCTTCCTCAGAGCTAAGTTTATCCACAATATTAAAACAGATCTTGTTCAAACTGTGGTCAATGAATTGTGTCTGTTTTGCCTCCTCATGCCAAGTGAATATTTAAAACAGATGTATTTTTCCATTTATTCGCGTATGTCTTTTTGGGCAAATTTCTATGATATACAGTTTCTATATATTAAAGGGACGCTAAATGTTAGTTGTCCCTAGTATGAGGATAAACTGGCATTTACATTTTCCAGTTTATCCTCTGACCGGCAGCTGCCATGCTTGCATGTGAGACACACATTTTACTTAAATGTCCCGGGACATGTTTTGTTAAACCCTTGCTTCTTTCAAGGAAGCAAGGGTTAAACAATGTTTAATGTTCCTTTAACATTTTATCAAAGCACTTCAAATATGAGTTCTCCTTTTTGACAAACTGTGGTTGCTGCAGAGATTCTATTAATCAACATTTTTGCTCCCCTCTTAGTGTCTACCTTCTTTTTGCATCCCAAAAGATTTTGCAATGTATCACGTAAACAAAATTATCTACTTTCGAGATACAAATTACCTTGATGCTGAGGGTCACTGGAGGGGCAACACTGTCGATACAAGCTCCCCTGTTTATCCCAAGCTTGTGAGCCGTCAGTTGGTGGGTTAAAAAACAAGTCAGGGCTCTTGAACCACCATTCAACGGGGTTGCCAGATTTCTTCCAACCTGTATGTTTTGGGTTTGAAGTAATGTGTCTCCTCCATTCCCCAACTTCTTTGTGTTTGGAAGTAACAAACATTAGGATGGGCCAGTGGTTCCCTGCCCTTTTTTCTGTAAGCTGGATGTTATGCAATAGCAATGATGCTCAGTCAACCAAGTTACTGATGGGTCCATTCACAAAAATTCAACTTTGGTGGTTGACTTCCATTTTGAGACACTGAGTTTGACTTTAAAACATAACCCAGGTTCTAATCTCTGTGTGAAAAAAACAATGTTGAAAAACTACCAACACACACATTTATCTATTTTTTTGGGCCAAATGGTAATACACCTAATTTGCAATTCCTTGGGGTGTCAACCTTTTAAACATATACACTTTACTGGCAGAAAAACTGAACAGACCCCAAAAGATGATAGGCAAAAGAAGATATGTTAAATTCGAAAAATTACGGCATGTGTTCCAAATTTGGCATTGCACCCCAACAACACAACAAACCTATGCGTGGGTGGTATCACTCAGGAGATGTTACTGAACACATATTGAGGTGTTGTTTGACAGTGACGCATAACAAGATCTTTGAATTAAATGCCTGAAGTAAAAAGTATGTGAAAAAAACACACAAAAAATTACTACCCAAAACGTTGACAAAGGCAGGTGATAGAATTAGTCCATGGAAAGTGTTAAAATACCACCATTTGAAATACCCTGGAGTTTTTTCTTTTCAAAAATATATGGTTTGGTGGGCTAAAATACATTTTCCAGCTTAAAAAATGTCCTAAATGGGACATGGGCTCAGGTTGAGTGCACATCTAAATGCCAGGTCTGAAATGCACACCTCCCAAATGTGGCCTTCAAGCAATTTAAAATGCTGGAACACTGTCCTTAAAGCCAATGCTTACCAGGTGATGTTAATCACTTCCTATTGTTCTCTGAGTGTTGATGACATGACAAAGTCAAGGCAGTCAGCAACACTTAAAAAAATAAATAAAAGATTTTGCCCCAGATATTCGGCCACTGTAAGCGTAGCCAAGATGGCGGTGCCCTTCTAAGGGCAGAATAATCAGAAGCAGCTAGTAGCTTGAGGTTTTACTTGATTGCCTCATCAGATAGGCAATCAGTAACAGCCAATAGCAGTAATAGGAGGTGGGGTGATAGCTCTGATGAGCTCTCACATTCCCCTGGTCAGAACAATATTTATAAATATTCACTCTGACCAGTATGGATCTTTTTGGTGAGCGAAATCAGTATTGTGTCAGCTAGTTAGTTAGTGAGTTTTAATTAAAAAAAACAAAAACATTGTGAGACCCAAAGGCTTTTATCAAAGCCATTCCCTTTACCTGTCTTTGATCACTATGTAAGCATATTTTTGATGTCTGTGCAGTTTTTAGGGTTTCGTTTGTTTTATTGTAATGTAAATGATAAATGTAATGTAATGTTAACTCTTCTAGAAGCTATTAACCCCTTCCTTGTCGTAGAGCTCTGCCGTTGCACAGAAGCACTTTTTTGCTGTCTGCATATTATTTTTAAACATGCTAGGGGTCATTTTACCAGCTAGGGGGTGACGTGTAAAGTAAATTGTTTTATTTTTTTAATATGTCTGAATGAATGTATAATGCTGAGGAGGCTTATGCCATCCCTATCTCAGATTCTGAGGCCACTGACTCAAGGTCTGATTTTGACCCTGATTTGTTTTCTGATACATCATCTAGTGATGTATCAGTGGCTGTTGGGCCTGCTGCTACAAGGAGTCATAGGACTCCTGACAGTGCTGCTAAACAGTGGGTAGCACTTAATTGCTATAGACCAGCTATCCCTCCTTTCACTGCAGTTCCTAGCATCAACAATGATATCACATTGATTTAGCCCCCTGCAGTTTTGCAGATTTTTCTGGGGGTTGATATTTTAGGGGGCATTGTCTCCCAAACTAATCTTTTTGTCCAGCAGTATCGTGCTGCTAACCCACAGTCATTTTTGGGAAAATAGTACTGGGCCCCCTTGTGTCACCCATGTGCCAGAATTTCTGAAATTCTGGGAACTCACTTTATTGATGGGCATCATCAAGAAGTCCCAAAACGTTGACAAAAGTGGGTGCTTGAATTAGTGCATGGAAACTGCTAAACTACCACCATTTGAACTACCCTAAGGTGTCTACTTTTCAAAAAATGTTGGTTTTATGTGGTCAAATACATTGGGACATGGGCACAGGTTGAGTGCATGTCTAAATTCCAAGTCTGAAACCTCCCAAATGCAGCCTTTTAGCCCCCAAATAACAAGACAAACCTATGCATGGGTGGTATCCCTGTACTCAGGAGATGTTGCTGAAGTGACACATAACAGGATCAGTATGTGAAACAAAACACAAAACAATTGCTACCCAAAAGACATGGGTGCAGGTTGAGTGCATGTCAAAATTCCTTTTAGCAGGAGCGGATGCTCTGTGTGTACTAGGTGTGCCCCACATGTGCTCTGCGCTGTATATTTACGGGGTTTGTATTCTCAAAATAGACAGCACACAAACCCTGGAGATACTCAAAATAAATCCGGCATCAGAGTCAATCACATCAGAGTCAGTCACTCTGTTGCCAAAGCATGAAAAGTATATGAATTTTCGTATACTTTTTGTGCTGGTCCAATTGGCAACAGAGTGAGTGATTCCAGTGGCGTAGCGTGGGTTGTCAGCACCCGGGGCAAGGCAAGTAATTTGCGCCCCCTAACCCGTGGATTTTAGCACTCGAGTCTCTTCTACTAGATTAGTTAAAGAAACCCTTACCCCCCAAGCACATGTATTGTTTGTTATGAAAATACTTATGTAATTAAAGTAAAATGCATCTAAATACAAGTTTATTTTCCAACACTTTATTGAGTGCGAACATGCATTACACACGTTCTCCACATTTTCAGCAGGTCTATGAATACAAATATACACATGTAGTAACCTAGCATGGGCCATGCTATTATATGTCGTCTCACAACCATCGTAAACGACAAACAATATCAAGAACAAAAACTAAACATCAAAATGGAACCATACCCTGGAGATGATCCAAGACTGGGCTAGATGGAGCCAACTTCCTCAATCCTGTACCTCTAATGTTACCCCCCCCCCCCCCCCCCCCCCACACACACACATATGCCATAATTGTTGTGCCATTCAGATGCCAGTAATATTGTAACTTTCGGATGCCAGTAATATTGTGCCAGTCAGAGCCCAGTAATATTGTGCCAGTCAGAGCCTAGTAATATTGTGCCAGTCAGATGCCTGCAATATTGTGCCAGTCAGATGCCTGCAATATTGTGCCAGTCAGAGCCCAGTAATAATGTGCCAGTCAGATACCAGTAATATTGTGCCAGTCAGATACCAATAATATTGTGCCAGTCAGATACCAGGAATATTGTGCCTGTCAGAGCCCAGGAATATTGTGCCTGTCAGAGCCCAGGAATATGGTGCCTGTCAGATGCCTGTAATATTATGCCAGTCAGATGCCTGTAATAGTGTGCAGTCAGAGGCCAGGAATATTGTGCCAGTCAGATGCCTGTAATATTGTGCCAGTCAGATGCCTGTAATATTATGCCAGTCAGATGCCTGTAATATTATGCCAGTCAGATGCTTGTAATAGTGTGCCAGTCAGAGGCCAGGAATATTGTGCCAGTCAGAGGCCTGTAATATTGTGCCAGTCAGATGCCTGTAATATTATGCCAGTCAGATGCCTGTAATATTGTGCCAGTCAGAGCCCAGTAATATAGTGCCAGCCAGATGCCTGTAATATTATGCCAGCCAGATGCCCAGTATTATTGTGCCAGCCAGATGCCCAGTAATATAGTGCCAATCAGATGCCAAGTAATATAGTGCCAATCAGATACCCAGTAATATAGTCCAATCAGATGCCCAGTAATATAGTGCCAATCAGATGCCAAGTAATATAGTGCCAATCAGATGCCCAGTAATATTGTGCCAATCAGATACCCAGTAATATAGTGCCATTCAGATACCCAGTAATATAGTGCCAATCAGATACCCAGTAATATTGTGCCAATCAGATACCCAGTAATATAGTGCCAATCAGATACCCAGTAATATTGTGCCAATCAGATGCCCAGTAATATAGTGCCATTCAGATACCCAGTAATATTGTGCCAATCAGATACCCAGTAATATTGTGCCAGTCAGATACCCAGTAATATTGTGCCAATCAGATGCCCAGTAATATTGTGCCAATCAGATACCCAGTAATATAGTGCCAATCAGATACCCAGTAATATTGTGCCAATCAGATACCCAGTAATATTGTGCCAGTCAGATACCCAGTAATATAGTGCCAATCAGATACCCAGTAATATAGTGCCAGTCAGATACCAGGAATATTGTGCCAGCCAGCCCCCCCCCCCCGTACTTACATGAAGCGGCTCCGTGTCCCCCGCCGGATGTCTCCTCCGTGCAGTCTTCCCTCTTGCACGGAGGAGGGAAGCAGACACCGGATGTGACGCGACGTCACATCCGGCGTCAGTTTTTTTTTATTTTTTTTCCGGCCGTCGCATCCATCGGATGCGGCTTGCCGGAAAAAAGCGTTCACAAGCGCAATGCGCTGTGAACGCGGCAGCAGGGGCTGGGGGCCCACGGGACAGCTGCCTTGGGGCCCCCCAGGAGTAAATGGGCCCAGGGCAGCTGCCCCGTTTGCCCCGCGTTAAAGACGGCCCTGGCGGCCACGCGGCCGCATAGGGCTAGTGCGCCCCCCCAGATATTGCGCCCGGTGCGGCCGGCCCCCCCTGCACCCCCCACGCTACGCCACTGAGTGATTCTGATGCTGAATTTGCTGCTGCTGTCGGCCCTTCGGATGTATTTCATGCAGATATGCTGCCAGTCCGGCACACACCTGACACTCAAGGACAGGATATGCCCCTGCCTTTTACCCCAAACAACCCTATGCATGGGTGATATCCTTGTACCAAGAAGATGTTGCTGAAAGCATATTGAGGTGTTGTGTTGCAGTACCCCTTTACATTTTCAGGAAATGTTTCCCTGACATGCAATCTGTGTGAAAAATTAACTTTTTTATCTCGGCAAACATTGGCAAAAATTGGTGGTGAAATGGCTACGTGAAAAGTGTCAGAATACCTCAAGCTAAAAAAAACAGGGTTTATTTTTTAAAATATGTACTTGGGGGGGTCATTCATGGATTCATTACAGATATCAGTGTTACAATGTCATTATTGCACAATTGCATTGCACTACTTATACTTAATTTGAATAAAAATCACAAAAACATAATTTTTCGCCATATTTTATTGATTTTTTTAAATATAAAATTATATTATATGATCAAAATAATGGTATCAAAAGAAAGCCCTTCTTATGCTGATAAAAACAATATATATAGACTCTTTGAAGGCCATTTAACTGGAAGGAGCAGGCGAATAGTGAGCCAGGCGAATTCAAGGGAGCAGCTTCTAAAGTGAAAAAGCTTCTTAAGTGTGGGAGTTAGAAGCAAAGAAGGAAAGTATATTTTGATTTTTACTGCAAGGGGAGCACTGTTTATTTTGTGTGCATTTTTGATAAAGATTGGTTGAAAAAAAAAACTGTTTGGAGGGAAAAGGTTTGCAAGGCTGTTTGCAATCAGTTAATTAACCTTCTCTGGGAGTCTGTTTACTTTAAAGGCCATTTAACCCCTTAAGGACAGAGCCTTTGAAACATTTTTGCTCATTCTGGACAATGGCTATTTTAACATTTCTGAGCTGTTCGTGTTTAGCTTCAATCTTCTCATTTGTCATTTGTTGTACCCACAAAAATTAATAAAATATGTTGAAAAATAACAAAAAAAAATTAGTTTCTGACTTTTATTTGAAAAATGTTTTACTCATTTACAAATGTCAATGAAAAAACCTGCTAAATAGATTCTACTATTTCTCCTGAGTACAGGGATACCACCCATGCATAGGTGTGCCATGTTTTGGGGGGGCTAAAAGGCAACATTTGAGAGGTGCGCTTTTTGGTTTTCCAACTTGGAATTTTGATGTGCAGAAAACCTGTGCCCATGTCCCATTTGGGACATTTCTGAAGCCAGCCTGTGTATCTTACCCCATCAAACCATATATTTTTGAAAACTAGACACCCTAGGGTATTTCAAATAGGAGTATTTTAACACTTTCCATGCACTAATTCTACCACCAGACTTTGTCAAACTTTTTGGTAGTACTTTTTTTGTGTGTTTTTTTCACACACATTGTACTTCAGACATAAATTCACAGCTCCTGCTATAGGACACTGCCAAAAAACACTCCAATGTGTATTCAGCAACATCTCCCGAGTACAGGGATACCACCCATGCATAGGTTTGTCATGTTGTTGAGGGGCTAAAAGGCCACATTTGAGAGGTGCGCATTTTGGTTTTCCAACTTAGAATTTTGACTTGCAGACAACCTGCACCCATGTCCCATGTGGGACATTTCTGAAGCCAGCCTGTGTATTTTTACCCCATCAAACCATATATTTTTGAAAACTAGACACCCTAGGGTATTTCAAATGGTGGTATTTTAACACTTTCCATGCACTAATTGTACCACCAGCCTTTGTCAAACTTTTTGGTAGTACTTTTTTTTCACATACATTGTATTTCAGATATAAATTCACAGCTCCTGCTATGGGTCACGGCCAAAAAACACTCCAATGTGTATTCAGCAACATCTCCCGAGTACAGGGATACCACCCATGTATAGGTTTGTCATGTTGTTGGGGGGCTAAAAGGCCACAGTTGAGAGGTGCACTTTTTGGTTTTCCAACTTGGAATTTTGACTTGCAGACAACCTGCACCCATGTCCCATTTGGGACATTTCTGTAGCCAGCCTGTATATTTTTACCCCATCAAACCATATATTTTTGAAAACTAGACACCCTAGGGTATTTCAAATGGTGGTATTTTAACACTTTCCATGCACTAATTGTACCACCAGCCTTTGTCAAACTTTTTGGTAGTACTTTTTGTGTGTGTTTTTTTTCACATACATTGTATTTCAGATATAAATTCAAAGCTCCTGCTATGGGTCACGGCCAAAAAACACTCCAATGTGTATTCAGCAACATCTCCCGAGTACAGGGATACCACCCATGTATAGGTTTGTCATGTTGTTGGGGGGCTAAAAGGCCACAGTTGAGAGGTGCACTTTTTGGTTTTCCAACTTGGAATTTTGACTTGCAGACAACCTGCACCCATGTCCCATTTGGGACATTTCTGTAGCCAGCCTGTATATTTTTACCCCATCAAACCATATATTTTTGAAAACTAGACACCCTAGGGTAGTTCAAATGGTGGTATTTTAACACTTTCCATGCACTAATTGTACCACCAGCCTTTGTCAAACTTTTTGGTAGTACTTTTTTTTCACATACATTGTATTTCAGATATAAATTCACAGCTCCTGCTATGGGTCACGGCCAAAAAACACTCCAATGTGTATTCAGCAACATCTCCCGAGTACAGGGATACCACCCATGTATAGGTTTGTCATGTTGTTGGGGGGCTAAAAAGCCACATTTGGAATTTGTCCATTCTGGTTTTCCAAATTGGATTTTTGACTTGTCCTATTTGGGACATTTTTTAAGCCAGCCTGTGTATTTTACCCCATCAAACCATATATTTCTGAACATTAGACGCCCTAGGGTATTTCAAATGGTGGTATTTTTACACTTTCCATACACCAATTCTACCACCAGCCTTTGTCAATCTTTTGGGTAGGATTTATTTTTGTGTTGTTATTCCACACACACAGTATTTCAGGTATGTATTCTGAGATTTTGGTATATGTCACTGCCAAACAATACCCAAATTTGTGTTTTACAACATCTCCTGAGTTCAGGGATACCACCCATGCATAGGTTTGCCAGAATTTTTGGGAAGGTTCAGTCAAAATTATTGAACTTGGTAATTTGGTTTGAAATTGAGCGTATATGTTCCGATAGGGCTATCTTTAGTTTGGGGCCAATTGCATACCCCAATTTAGTTTGATTTTCAGATAGCTGTATATATTTGAAATGTTGACACCCCAAGGTATTGCATATGGGGTGTTTTGATGTCTTTGATGCAACCATGTTTGCAAAATCAGTTGTTGGAAGTGTTTGGTGGTCTTTTTTCAAAAAAATATTTTACACATACATTGCATTTTGACTGTGATTTAGGAGAGCCTGTTCTAAGTTACTTCAAGAAAACACCCCAGTTTGTTTTCTGCCAGGCCTCCTGAGTACACCTATGCCCCCCATGCATAGGTTTGCCGGATTTTTAGGAAGGTTCAGTCACAATTATTGAACTTGGTCATTTGGTTTTAAATTGAGCGTATATGTTCTGATAGGCCTATCTTTAGTTTGGGGCCCATTGCATACCCCAATTTAGTTTGATTTTCAGAAAGCTGTATATATTTGAAATGTTGACACCCCAAGACACCTCAAACTAAATTGGGGTATGCAAGAAAACACCCCAGTTTGTTTTCTGCCAGGCCTCCTGAGTACACCCATGCCCCCCATGCATAGGTTTGCCAGGATTTTTGGGAAGGTTCAGTCAGTTGTAAGATGTGGTAATTTGGATTGAAATTGAGAGTGTTTATAAAATTTGAAACTCTAGAGCAGTACACATAAAAACTAAAAATCTGGAGCAGTAAAACTTAAAAATATAAAAGGCAGAAAAATAAAGGACTAAAAAAAATGGGTCAACTGTGTGGTACACTTTGAAGCAGGTACCGATGCAGAGTCCTGGCTTCCCAGTGCAGTCAGGACAATAAAAGGTTGTATCCGTTCTTTGTCCCCTGCTATAACAGACTCTGCATCTTTTCTGGGGGTTCTGCTTCTTGTCAGTTGGGGGAATTTTAAAAATAAAATGGGTAGCCCCAAGTCTGTTTCCCCCAATCACCGCCCGGGGACCAGGTGCATCTTGGTATAAGATCCCCGAAATTATCTGAAGCTGAAACTGTAAAAATGACAGCTTAATTCCGGGGTTTGCTGTTTTGTGCAACACAAACGCATTGTAGGTCGCAACTTGTAGCAGGTAAATTGCGACCTTCTTATACCATGCCTTCGTCTTCCTCATAATAAGATAGGGCTGTAGGAGTTGATCTGACAGATCAACTCCACCCATATACCTATTATAGGCCCTGATGCACACTGGCTTTTGGATGACCTCAGCTCTGCCACGGACTGCAACCTGCACAGTCCTCTCATCATGGATTGTGCTGAGCATGCACACATCCTTTTTATCCCTGAATTTTAATGCCAAGAGCTCTTCTTGGCGCAGAGCTGAGGTCTCCCCCCTTTGTAGCCGGGTACGTACCAATTGCTGTGGGAACCCTTTGCGGTTAGAACGAATAGTACCGCAAGCCACTGTTTCAAAACAATAAAGCAACTTGAACAGTGGTACACTTGTATAAAAAGTATCAACATACAAGTGGTACCCCTTGTTCATAAGGGGTAGGAGAAGGTCCCACACAATCTTGGTACTTGCTCCCAGATGTTCTGGGCAGCCTGGAGGGTCAAGATGGCTATCTTTTCCCTTATATACCCGGAAGGCCTGAGTGTACTCGCTCTCGCAGAGCTTATACACCTTCACTCCATATCTGGAGCGCTTGGAAGGGATATATTGCTTGAATCTCAACCTTCCCTTGTACTTCATCAGAGATTCATCCACGCATGTATCCCTTTTAGGTGTATAAGCCTCTGCAAACCTGGGGACGTGATGACGTAGACGCTACAGGGCGGAGCGTCTGAGGGTGTGGAATGGTGGTGAGAGCGGGATGTGCTCTCGATGAAACGCTACAATAGGGCTGCGGAAAGGACTCTTACCCTCTTGAATCGTCAGCGAAACCACCCCATTATTGTGGGCGCCTCTGTAAGTGTGGACTCCCTTCCTTCTGAGAAACCGTGCAGTTATGTTTAACTGAATATCAGTCGGACGGGCAGCTGAATGGAGGACCAAGGAAACGGCACCAAGCTATCGCTGTGGAGTTGAGGGAAGAACTCAGAAAGAGAAACAGCCCCACTAGCAAAGTGATAAACGGAAGAGAAATTGACTTGCCAAACGACCAGAAGACAGGCACAGTATACCCCCTTTTTCTCCTCTTGCTGGTTGCTTGAACATTCTAAGCACAAATGCTGTATATGTGTTGAAATATCTATGTACTTTAAACCCTCTCATAGTGAGATAGGTTTGTGTACAAGTCTTCTATTTGCTTAAAGGGACAGGCAAGCTTATAAAGTATATAGAAACCTAAGAGGACGGGGGAAAAATAACCCTAGCTCTCTATATAAGCAACTTTTTTTTCCTACACAAAAAAAAAATTTGACCTACATACAGCACTCTGATAAGCAAAGATTAACCCCTTATAACTCTGACCCATTTAACGTTGAGAACCTGTGGAATATAGTAAGGGGAATAAGACTTTGCTATATATTTTGGACCTATCAGATGTGCTGGTAGCACTTCTAAAAGAAGAGGTGAGAGAGGGAGGAGAGAGGAAAAGGGGAAAAAGATATAAGCCATCTCCAGGAACTTGATACCTTATTGCAGATTGTACACCTGCATACAGAAGCAGAAACCTTGTACTTCATCAGAGATTCATCCACGCATGTATCCCTTTTAGGTGTATAAGCCTCTGCAAACCTGGGGACGTGATGACGTAGACGCTACAGGGCGGAGCGTCTGAGGGTGTGGAATGGTGGTGAGAGCGGGATGTGCTCTCGATGAAACGCTACAATAGGGCTGCGGAAAGGACTCTTACCCTCTTGAATCGTCAGCGAAACCACCCCATTATTGTGGGCGCCTCTGTAAGTGTGGACTCCCTTCCTTCTGAGAAACCGTGCAGTTATGTTTAACTGAACATCAGTCGGACGGGCAGCTGAATGGAGGACCAAGGAAACGGCACCAAGCTATCGCTGTGGAGTTGAGGGAAGAGCTCAGAAAGAGAAACAGCCCCACTAGCAAAGTGATAAACGGAAGAGAAATTGACTTGCCAAACGACCAGAAGACAGGCACAGTATACCCCCTTTTTCTCCTCTTGCTGGTTGCTTGAACATTCTAAGCACAAATGCTGTATATGTGTTGAAATATCTATGTACTTTAAATCCTCTCATAGTGAGATAGGTTTGTGTACAAGTCTTCTATTTGCTTAAAGGGACAGGCAAGCTTATAAAGTATATAGAAACCTAATAGGACGGGGGAAAAATAACCCTAGCTCTCTATATAAGCAACTTTTTTTTCCTACACAAAAACAAATTTGACCTACATACAGCACTCTGATAAGCAAAGATTAACCCCTTATAACTCTGACCCATTTAACGTTGAGAACCTGTGGAATATAGTAAGGGGAATAAGACTTTGCTATATATTTTGGACCTATCAGATGTGCTGGTAGCACTTCTAAAAGAAGAGGTGAGAGAGGGAGGAGAGAGGAAAAGGGGGAAAAGATATAAGCCATCTCCAGGAACTTGATACCTTATTGCAGATTGTACACCTGCATACAGAAGCAGAAACGCGGAGAGGGGGGAGGGAGAGGAGAGCGAAGGAGCAAAGGAGGGGAGAAAGAGAAAACACCCTAACAATGGCTACTAAAAGGGGCAATGAGCCTAATCAGGTCTCCAGAAAAATAAAAACTAAAGATAAACGGATCCTGGAGACAGGGAAGAGAAAAGATCAAGGAATAGAAGCCCACTTCTCCCCCCAAAGCACCAAAATTACTGATAATCTAGACTCTACTAACATACAGGACTATAGTCTGAACACATTAGAAACTGAAACTCCTAAATTGTTGGATAGCTCTGGAGAAATAGAAAGTAGAGGTATCTCCCCTGAATATCTCCAAAAATGCCTGGAGCTTCAACTTCAACTGATCAAAAAAGAGTTCACCTCTCAATTTGGAGAATTTAAAGAAGATATATTGAAACTGGGGGACAGAATCAAGAATACTGAGGACCAAGTGGAACACATGGAGATATCTATTAAGGATGCAGAAGAAAGACTCACAACATTACATCTAAAAGTACAAGAGATGGAGTTGAAAATGTCCGATCTAGAGGATAGAAGCAGAAGAAAAAATATAAGGATCCGTGGTATCTCCGAAGTGGTGACCCAAGAAAATTTAGTGTCTCATCTATTAGATCTGTTCAAAACCATGGGAATACTGGATCTGCCTGAAATAGATATAGAGAGAGCACATCGATGCTGGAAACCAACAAACGTCCCGGAAGATCTACCTAGAGACATTATTGTCAGATTTGCATCAGACGGAGTTAAAAAGAAAATCATGCAGGCAAAGAAACTCTTTCAGCCTAAGGGAGAAAGATTTTCCAAGCTATCTTTTTTTCAGGATTTATCTTTCCACACACGCCAAGCAAGAAAGTCCTTTAAAACAATCACAGATGTCCTGAGACAAAGGCAACTGAGATACTGGTGGGGCTTCCCTGTAAAAATATGCGTTATGAGAAATAATAGAACATTCTCTTTTGAGAGGGTTAAAGAGGCACAAAAATGGTTGGACGAAAACCTGGGTGACACCAGGGGAACGCCAGAATAACGAGGAATTAAGGCCTGCAAAAGGGAAAGAGAGCTTTGGAGTGATTGAGGGGGGTGGGGGTGGGGGGGCTTTCACTAAGAAGCAGAGATAAACAAATTTTTTTTTTCTCTCTTTTTTTTGTAGATATTGTTGATTAAGGTATGAGAACTAGGCACTGATAATTATGATGTTAACACTAGGAATGCACATGTATAGTACTAATAGGGCACATGTGAATTTTATTATTTACATACATATATGTTTTTTGTCTTTTTTTTTTTTTTTTTCTTCTCTTCACTAAGGTGTACAGATAAATGTCTCGATTGTTTGTATATAATGCTGATTAAGACATGAGAATTAAGGCACTGATAATCACGATGAGTATATTAAGAATGTGTATGTGTAAAGTATTAATAGGACGTATATGAATTCCCTTCTGTTGATTAGGTATGAGAATTAAGGCACTGATAACCACAATGTGAATATTAGGAATGTGTATGAATAGAGTATCAATAGGGCACATAGGAATTCCTTTTATTCATTGATTTATTTTCTATCTATTTTCCTATCTTTTTTTTTTTTTTTTTTTGCTAATGTATGAGAATTAGACACTGATAATCACGATGACAATATCAGGAAAGAGCACGTGTATAATATTAATAGGGCACATGTGATTTTTTATTTTTTATTTATTTATATATATAAAAACATTTTTTTTTCCCTTCTTTCTTTTCTCTTCATTGAGAGGCAGATTTTTAGTATATATCGCAACATCGATAACTATATTGCTGGTACTGGGAATACGTATGTATATAGTTATACTAATTGGACACATGGAAATTTTTTTTTTTTTTTTTTTCTTTCTTTCTACCTCTTTTTCTTTCTGTCTCTTTCTCTTTCTTTCTTGTCTTCTTCTTTTTTTCCTTCACTAAGTAGTATAGACAAACTTTTGGGTCAATACTTATATTGTTGACTAATATACGAGATTTAAGGTTATGATGACTACGATGCTAATATTGGGCATGTCTATGAATATAGTACTGATAGGGCACATGCGAACTCAATTTTTCTTGTTTTTTTTTTTTTTCTTTCTCTTTCTCTCTTTCTTTTTCTTTTCTTCTCTCCTTCTTTCGGTCTTTCCCCCCTCCCTCCCCCCTTTGATGTTTAATGTTTATTTTTGACACACCACCACCACATTGACCTCGATGTAAGTTCATCTTATGTGGGAAAAGATGAATTACAGGAAATGGGAAATTGGGAAGCGAATTGATAAAAAATTTGCTCTTGTTTATGTTGTTATGTATGTTTGTATTGTGGAGACGGATCCTACAAAGGGAGGAGGGGAGAGAGGAGGGAGGGGGGGCAGAGGGGAGAGAGGAAAAGAGAGAGAAATAATAAAAACTCTCCATATCCTGAAATGACCTTTAAATTATTATCATTAAATGTTCAGGGTCTGAATTTGCCCCAAAAGAGAATAACCCTTCTAGACTTCATGGTAAAACAGAAAATAGATGTGGCTATGCTACAGGAAACACACTGGAATAGGGAATTTGCTAATAGAATTACCTTTAGCAAATACCCTTACATGGAGTCCTCATCTTTGATGACGCAAAAGAAAAGGGGGGTTGCCATACTAATTGCGGCAAGATGCAAATATGAACTAATACATAAAATAACAGACCCTGAAGGACGGTATGTGTTCCTTATCTGTAAACTGGAGGATAGAATTTTTTCACTATTAAACATATATGTACCTAATAGAGGCCAGGTGGGCTTCCTGAACGGGCTCATGCAGAAGGTACATGACCTCGTTCAGGGATCCTTCATACTGGCAGGTGATTTTAATTGTATTCTGGACCCGGTATGGGATAAAAAATTATGTAGCGGCGCTAAGATGGATAGATCCCTATTAGGGCTAGCAAAATCATGTAGTGAATTTCTGGCTAAACACAAATTATACGATCTATGGCGAACTATCCATCCGGGCTTGCGGGATTACACATTCTATTCTAGAGGTTTTAGATCATACTCTAGAATAGATATGTGCCTTGTACATGCACATCTGATTGAGGAATGTGGAAAAAGTGATATAATGGAAGTTGCATGGTCAGACCATAGCGCCCTGATAAATACATTTAGATTTAACAAAGGAAAATCCAGACCAAGCTGGAAAATAAAAGAATACCTTTTGAATGACAAGGAATACGTAGAAGAACTGAAACAGCTGACAGACTTTTACTTTAAGGAAAACCTTGGGGAGGAGACCTTAATGACCAATGTATGGAATGCATACAAGTGTGTTATTAGAGGAAACCTTATCAGCAGAGAAATATATCTGAATAAATCACGCACAGCTAAACTTTCAGACTTATACATAAAATTAGAAAACCTTACCCGAAGTAATAAACAGACACCTCAAGCAGATAAAGATGTGGTGATTCAACAAACTAAGAAAGAAATAAATGAAAAATTGATAATAAGAGCAAATAAAATTTTGTTACATGCAAATCAGAAATACTACTACTTAGGTAATAAACCAGAGAAAATCTTATCTAAACAACTACAGAAAGGAAATGCCAAAGCTAGAATAGCCAAAATTATCAATGGCAACAAAATCGCAATATCACCGAAACATATAGGTGCTGAATTTGAGAAATTTTACCACTCCCTCTATAATTTACCTGATAAGGGATTCTCCCGTGAACAGGTAAAAAATTATATTGAGAGATCTCACTTAAACAAATTGACAGAAGATCAAATTAAACAATTAGACATGCAGATCAGTGAGATCGAGGTAGCAAGGGCAATAAAACATCTAAAAAACAACAAAGCACCGGGCCCAGATGGATACGCAGGTATCTTTTTTTAAAAACTAGCCTCGAAACTAACGCTCCACTTAACAAAGTTCTTTAATGAAGTAATAAGTAACAAACGCTTCCCCGCAGAATCGATGCAAGCGGCAATTCTGCCAATCCCAAAATCAGGGAAAGACCCCACAAACGTAAAAAACTACCGCCCAATTTCCCTAATAAATACTGGCACTAAAATTTATGCTGCCATTTTGGCTAACAGATTAAAGGGCTGTATGGACTTATTGATCCATAGGGATCAGGTAGGTTTCATGCAGGGAAGAGTTTCTGGAGATAAAGTAAGGAAGATAATCAACATTTTTGAGGTCGCTCATCGACAGGGGGAACCCATGCTGGCCCTGTCACTGGACGCAGAAAAAGCGTTCGACAGGGTCAGCTGGGTCTTCCTAGAAGAATCATTGAAAGCTATGGGATTTGGTCAGATAATGATGGACGCCATTATGACCTTATATGAGAACCCATCTGCAAAGGTAATAGGTCAAAATATAGAATCAGACTGGTTTAGGATTCAAAATGGAACCAGACAGGGCTGCCCTTTAGCTCCCTTACTGTACATAATAACATTAGAACCACTAACAAATATGATTAGACAAAATGGTTGCATTAAGGGAGTAAGAATGGGGAGTTCAGAATACAAGATTTCAGCATATGCCGACGACATATTTATGACAATATCTGTACCGGAAATTTCAACCCCGGAGCTACTAAAGACAATATATGAATATGGGGAGGTATCAAATTACAAATTAAACATTGGGAAAACTCAGGCAATTGGTATAGCACTACCAGATGCACTACAAAAAAAACTAAAAGATGCCAATCCTTTCCAGTGTGTTAGCTCCGGGATTGAATTTCTGGGCATTACAATCCCATCCAGTGGCAAAGCCACGGCAGAATTTAACTGTAATAAGATACTAGATGAGATACAGACTAAACTTAACAAATGGCGACAAGCCACTATCTCGTGGATGGGAAGGATTAATACCATCAGGGCTTATGTAATACCAAGGTGGATGTATGTGTTTAGGATGGCACCAGGGAAAATAAAAACAGAAATAATGGAAAATATACAGAAGAAACTTCTGAGTTTTGTATGGCTAGATAAAAAACCTAGGATAAATAAAAAGACACTATATCTTGACACAACAAAGGGAGGCCTGGGATTCCCGGTTATTAGGGAACTATGGGAAGCCAGTATGCTCACACATCTAAATAGAATTCAGTGGACCTCTAGTAAAACATTAGACTGGTGGAAGATAGAAAGTAACATCGCAGGTTTGGATAACCTGGAAAATATCCTCTGGTTAAACAGGGTCAACCAAAAAAAGATACAACAGAAAGTTGATGGCACTACACTAGCTGAGCTTGTAGATTTCTGGTATAGCTTCAAGAAAAAAAGTAACTTGGATAAAAAAATCTTAAAATCAGCACCTTTGGACGTCATAGATTATAATATGACAGATATAAATATTAGAACGTGGAAACAAGCAGGTATGGACAGAATAGAGGATATGTATACGGGAAATAGAATTCAATCTACCCTCGAGAGATCTTTTTAAGTTTCTAAGAATAAAACACTTTCTAATAGAGAGCACATATACGAACTCTGACATGGAGAAAACCGATATGATTGTTAATCTGTTCAATAATGTTCCAAAGGGAAAAATCCTGAAAATATGCTCAAATATCATAAAACAGTTTAGGCAACACTACATACCTATTGCTTGGATAAGCTGGGAAAGAGAACTAAATGTAAATTCCAACTTGACAGCTCTAGAACCGATGGAACACTGGCATATTAGCTGGAATGAATTAAGGAAAGCTGTACATTGCCTTAACCTACAAGAGGTATTCCTTAAAGTGACCAATAGATGGTACATGACACCAGTAAAATTAGGAAGGATAAATCAGACGTTAGACAGTCAATGCTGGAGGTGTAGAAAGAGCAGGGGCTCTCTTCTTCATATCTTCTGGGAATGTGAAGGAGTCACAGAGTGTTGGGAAGAGACATTTAGGATTGCATCGAGCATCTGTGGTCAAAACCTCCCTAAATCTCCCCTGCGAGCCCTTTTACATCAAGGACTGGAAAATATTGATAGAACAGATCTAACCTTGATTATACACATCTTTCTAGCTACTAAGCTGGTTATCGCGAGGAGATGGAATAAAGCGGGGAAGGTGATGGAAAGGGGTTATCATGCAAGTAGAGATGATTTACAAATATATAACAGAATTTGGAGTAAATGGAGGCTATGACATAAATTTTTTCCTTGTTTTTGACCTATGATCTAGAGGTCACTACAGCTCTTACACTCCCTTAATATAAGAAACTTACAATATAAATGATAAGAAGAAGGATTTCTCTAACTAAGAAATTCCCTCAGGTCCCCACCTCTCTCCCTCCTCCTCCTAGGACTTAAGATAGTACTACATTATGACTTCTGGATCTGGATCTCCACAATGTATCATGTTATACATGTTATAGTCTGTTGTGTCATACGTTTTGTCCATTCGGAGACGCACAAAGAATACCCTGACACCGATAAATGACAGATGGGCGATATGTCTTTATGTGTGTAATGTCTGTATGTTCTTATATTTATATTGTGACAAACTTACTTTCCTGTGTGTGTTTGTCCGGGATCTTTTTGGCAACCGCACAGCCCTCTAGGGTAAGAAAACCAGGTCCAGACAAAGTTCAGTTTCAAAAAGGCCTCTGGCCTGTTTATTTTCTGTTGTTTTAAGCAGTCACAGGATACAAAAAAAACCCAGCAACCTTCTCTTTCCACAAAGCACTTCCTGTCCTCCCTCTGCTTTAACTGCAGTTATATAGCTGCTCACAGCCCCTACAGGTGAGCTAATTACCTCGTTAGGCAGTGAGCCAGAACTCTTTACAAAACCTGGGCTGGACTCATGCACAACCACTCTGACAGTGGGTGGAGAATCGGCCCACCCTGCTCTTCCGAATACTCCACCCCAGGGACCCAAAATAACAACAGAGAAAAAAGCCTACATTTAAACTTAACTTTCCCTGGGGCTGCATGTGTTTACCCACATGTCAGGATAGTGGCTGTGCAAAAGTCTGGGTGCCAGATATACACCCCTGACCACCATCCCCAACACTCTGTTACAATATGAAAAATGAAAAATAAAAGTATTTAAAAAAAAAAAAAGCCTCTGCAAACCTGGCAGAGAGGTGGGTAATCAGGGGGCGGATTTTAAATAGCCTGTCAAACTGGGGGTACTCTCTAGGGTGACACAGGCTATTATCATTGAAATGCATGAAATGAAGAAGCATTTCATACCGCTGCCTGCCCATAGACTGGGCGTAAATGGGGGTACTGCAGATGGGGCTTGTGCTCCAGTAGGAGCGAATGGAGGGTTTCTTTATAATACCCATCAACATTGTTAGTGCCCAGAATTTTAGAAATTCTGGCACGTCAATGGGGACCCATTGCTGCCTTCCCAAAAATAAAGTTGGGTGAGCAGTGTGGAACTGCTGGGCATATAGATTAGACTGGGAGACAATCTCCCCCAGTATATCATCCCCCAGAAAAATTTGGACAAACTGGAGGGGAGTAAATCCTGTAACATCAGTACTGATGCCCGGAACTGGGGTAAAAGGAGGGATAGTTGGCCTATAGCGATTAGGCACTATCCACTCCTCAGCAGCACTGCCATCCGGAGTCTCACGACTCCTTGTGGCAGGGGGCCCAGCAGCCACTGATACATCACTAGAAGATGTATCGGTAAACTGACCAGGGTCAAAATCTGACCCTGTGTCAGTGGCCTCAGAATCTGAGGCGAGGATGGCATAAGCCTCCTCAGCGCTATACATGCGCTCAGACATAATAATATAAATGTATTAAAATTTTACTTTACGTGGCCCCCTAGCGGGTACAACTGCCCCTAGCGGGTTTCAAAAAAAAAATATACAGACAGCAAAAAAGTACTGCTGCAAGCCGGATCAATGAAAAGCAATGATCTACGGCAAAGAAGAGGTTAATAGCACTGTAATAAATACAGTAAAAAAATATTAACCTCTAAAAACAACTGCACAGACAGCAAAAATGTGCTTGTGTGCAAGATCACTATTTTACACAGTGATCAAAAAGCAGGGAAGGGGTTAAACACAGGGAATGGCTTTGAAAAAAGCCTTTGGGTCTCACAATTTATTAGAATATAGAAAATCACTAATATAACTAACTATAACAATACTGATCTGTCTCTCTCCCTCACCAGAACGCAAGTGAGGAGAGGGAGGCAGATCTAACACTGTCAAAGGCAATATTTGTAAATATTGCCTTTGACAACGAATGGCAAGTGCTCATCTAAGCACTTGCCATTCTAATCGGCACCCTGATAGGGTCTGCCGAGTGAAGCCCCCCCCTCTGACGCAACGGAAATGACATTACGTCACTTCCGTTGCCGGCTCCAGCAGAAGGGCAGCGCCATCTTTACAGCAGCGCTGCCCTTCCATCGTGAGGATGTGGCCGCTCATCGGAGCGGCCACGAAGATCACACCAACGATTTGAAGGTGTTGCTGAATGCCTACACGGCCAGGCATTTCAGCAACACCTTTTGATCTTAGGAAGCGAACGCTGTTCGCTTCCTAAGATCGTTTGTGCAGGCGGCGTCGCCATATTTAATATGGCGGATACGATCACCTTGTGGGGTGATCGTACGGCGCCCCTGCACATTTGAACAGTGTGGCACAAAGCCTCTACCTAGAGGCTTTGTGCCAACACTGAAAGAGCAAAGAAAGCGACTCTAGATCGCTTTCTTTGCTCGATTTAGTCCATGACGTGCCAGGCACGTCACATGTCGGCAAGTCCTCGTTTTGCCGTGACGTGCCTGGCACGTCATCTGTCATTAAGGGGTTAACTGGAAGGAGCAGGCGAATAGTGAGCCAGGCGAATTCAAGGGAGCAGCTTGTAAAGTGAAAAAGCTTCTTAAGTGTAGGAGTTAGAAGCAAAGAAGGAGTTAAAAGGAAAGAAGGAGGGTAAAGTATAAATCTTTATTTTTTATTTTTTTTATTCTATTTTTAATTTTGTGGTTTACACTAGAGGTTTACACTAGAGAGCATGTTGGACAATGCCACTAAGTGCATGTCTTGCAGCATGTATGCTGTCTTGGAGCAAGTTCCCCAGGGTCCATACCACTGCTGCAGATGTGAGCAGGTTGCTGCTTTGGAAAATATAATATTAGATCTAAAGAGGCAACTGGCAACACTTAGGGACATAAGCAACATGTAGCGGAGTTTACTGCTCACGGAGCAGGCATTGGCTGGGGCCAGTGTAGAGGAGGGTGATGATGGGGGAGAAGAGGTTTCTAGGGCAGAGAGCTGGGTTAGTTGTGTAAGGGGCAGTAGGGGTTGGAGAGCTAGGGAGGCTTGTTCTGAGCTGGTTCACCCCAACATGTTTGCCAGCTTGTGTGAGGATGCTGGGGGGATTAGCTCAGAAGAGGCATTTCTGGGGCGTGGCCGTCATCGGATGTAGCTGGACGTGAATTTTGAGAGCTCCTGCCAGGCGGCTCAAACACTCGACAAACAAAGAGTTTAAACCTGCAGCAAAATGGGGAAAAAGCAGAAGAGTATCCCCCTAACACCTTCCTGCACCGCGGGAAAGAAATCTGGAGGGTATCCGTCCCTTAAAGACTTTATATACCAATCGCAACCTCCCGTTGCGGGAAAATCCAAAATGGCGCCCGCCCCAACTCCTACTCACCTGGAAGATGCATCTTCGGATGACTCAGAAACACAGATGGAGGAAGACGCAGAAGAAACACAAGCGCCCCTCACACGAAGAGACCTACAATCTCTGTCCTCCCACCTCCTCACACAGATAAAAATAAACCAAACCGATCTAATGGTTCAGCTGAAACAGACCATAAAAGAAGAGCTAACGGAAGTCAAAACGGACCTTCAGGAACAAGGTAACCGACTCCACAAAGTAGAGGAGGACATCTTAAAGATAGGGGACACAATCTCGGCCTTGGAAGACCGCATACGGTCACAAGCCTCAACCACAGGCTCCCTCCTTACCCAGATTATGGACCTAGACAATAGGGGGCGAAGATGCAACCTACGGGTCCGAGGTATCCCAGAGGGCACGCCGGATGAAAACCCAACAGCACTGCTGCAAGAGGTGTTCCACACAATCCTATGCCCTGAATACCATAAGGACATCGTGCTAGACAGGGCCCATAGAGCTCTGAGGCCTAAAGGCCCACCGACATCGAACCCCAGAGACCTGATCTGCTGTTTTCACTATTACACACAAAAAGAGGAAGTGCTCACTAAAGCCAGACGCTCCAAAGGCCTTACATACCAGGGAAAACAATTTCTCATACTACCAGATGTGGGATGGCTAACACTACAGGCCCGAAAGGCCCTACAACCTCTGACCGAGATATTAAGAAAGGAAGGTATCCTATACAGCTGGGGATATCCATTAAGCTTGTCGGTGAGACGAAACGGGACCATATTCTCGATATCGAACCCCACAGACCTGGAAAGATTCTGCTCAGGATTGGGTATTGAGCAAGTGCAGCTCCCGGACTGGCCAACACCAAACCAGATGGGCTCCCTTATGTCTGCCCTACACAACCAGCCATGGCTATCAAGACCACAACGCAAACGACGAAACGCAGCAGGCCCTCGAGTACCAAGGCCCGACACCCAAGTAGAAACACCCCAGCGAGCGCAAGACTGGTGCACCACATAACACCAAAAATGAGGATGACTACTTCATTTTTTATATATACATCAAGAGCCATCGAAAAACTTACACTTCAATCAAAAGCCACACGACCCAAAACCGTTAGGACTTAATATTAAAGGCTGAAGAAAAGACTTCCTATCTAAGGAAGGATGGAGATCCCCCCCCCCAGAGAAGGGGAAGGGGAAGGGGGAAAGAAAAAGAGAAAGAAGAAATTTTTTCTTTTTCCTTTTTTTTTCTTCTTTTTTTTTCTTTTTCTTCTTCTTCTTTCTTTTCCTTTTCTCTTTTCTCCTCTCCTCTTCACTTTACTGCAATCTATTTTATATATTATGTTCTTACTCCCTATAATCATATCTCACTACAACCCACTAGCTAACGGTCAGCCCCCCCCCACCTCATTAATTTTCCTCTTTCTCCTCTTTTCTTCACTATTCTATTTAAGTTGTTTGTCTGATAATGTATGACCGCCTTTTCAATACTATTTTAATACTACTCTCATATTGAACCCAAGCCAACCCCTAATTTGCGCATACTCACCTTTTATGCTCACATTTAATTGTCTCTAGAACCGCCGGCAGGAGCAGACACTGATCTCTTGTTGATGTTTAATCAGGGAGAGACCATGTCTTCTTTCACCCCCCCGGAGTCTGCTGTTTTGTACACAGGTGCTGGGGTACCTTGTGGCCCTTTTAGGACCAGGGGTTCCCCACTCTTGCGTAATAGACTCCACACTGTTGTACAGTTGTATATGTATATGTTTTTATTGTTGTTGTTTTGTCACAGTTGATCTCAAACTGTTATATACCAATGATCCCATCCGTCAACCACCAACCATATGTTTACCACACAATTACCCTAAAAACCACACAATTATGTGTAATTGTATTTTTACAACACCAAGCTTCCCACCTACCCAAACCAATGACCAACCCTAAACAATCTACCCCTATTACTATTCTGTCACTCAATGCCAAGGGCCTGAACTCGCCCAATAAACGATCGAGGATGTTTGGAGACCTTCGAGGTCTCAAAGCTAACATAGCTCTAATTCAGGAAACTCATTTTCAGAGAAACAAAGTACCAAAATTTTTTGACAAACACTATAAAACAATGTACTTCTCTCATTCCCCATTCTCCAGATCTAAAGGCGTTGCCATCTTTATTTCTAAGAACACCCCCCTTGTCATAACAGATACCTGGAATGACAACGAAGGGAGAGCAATATTCATTAAGGGGACCTTGGGAAATGACCGTATCACTATAGGTACACTATATGCCCCAAATTCCAAACAGAGTCCATTCCTATGTCACATCATTGACAAATTCTCGTCTTTTTCAGAGGGCATCTCGATTCTAGGAGGCGATTTTAACATGACCTTGGATCCTCTCCTGGACTCTTCCACCGGGGCGGCTCACACTCGATACTCTCTCATCAAAAAGGTAAAAAACACGCTACATAAACACCAACATATAGACACGTGGCGTATACAGCACCCAACAGTGAAAGACTAAACCTTTTACTCCGCCCGCCATAATAAATATTCTAGAATAGACTATATTACTATGTCCCACAGGCACCTCCATCTCCTCACTCATTCTGACATCGGGCACATAACATGGAGTGACCACGCTCACACACTGATTAAACTTTCAATTCCCTCCTTACCGACACGAGCCCCCAACTGGAAGATCAATGAGTCTCTACTGAAAAACAAGGCACATGTTGCAACCTTAACCAAGGTGCTTCAGAATTATTTTCAAGAAAATGCCTCAACAGAGGTACCCCAACCCACAATTTGGGAGGCACACAAAGCGGTTATCCGCGGACACCTCATAAGCATAGCCTCTTACGAGAAAAAATCAAAATCACAGGCTCTGACAGATCTTCTAGCCCAAATAGCCAACATAGAAAATAGACACAAACTATCCCTATCCCCATCTACATACCAGACTCTGCTCACTCTTAGATCCAAATTAGCATCTATTTGTACAACATTGACCCAAAGAGCGCATCATATATTAAAAAGCAGAATCCACGAATTTGGAAACAAACCGGGACGCCCATTAGCCAAAGCCCTCCGCACCAAACTGTCTACCACTTTTATACCAAATATTAAGACGCCATCTAAAGAAATGGCGACAGAGACCTCTCTTATAGCATCCACCTTCCGAACATACTACAAACAACTATACAATCTGCACGAGCCCACACACCATGACGCACATCATCCCACGACTGGCCTCCTAACCTATCTTGAAAAAAAACTTCCCTGCCCACTTGACAACAGAAACGATTCAGGCATTGGAAGCTCCAATCACTGAACTTGAAGTGGGCACAGCGCTAAAATCTTCACCCACTGGCAAAAGCCCTGGACCTGATGGTCTAACTTTACCATATTACAAAACATTTGCACCCACTCTGATCCCACAATTTGTGACTGTATTCAACTCCCTATCCACATCTGGGATCCACATCCTTCCAACACAAGCCCAAGAAGCACACATTACTATAATCCCAAAACCCGGTAGAGATCACACGGAATGCTCAAACTACAGACCCATTTCCCTTCTTAACAACGACACAAAACTCTTTGCCAAAATACTAGCTAATAGATTACGAGACGTGTTACCAGACTGTGTCCATCAAGATCAGGTGGGGTTTGTCCCTGGAAGAGAAGCCAGGGATAACACCACAAAACTAATCAACCTAATTCACTATGCCCACACATACCCCACACCAACCCTACTTTTATCAATCGACGCTGAAAAAGCATTCGACAGGGTGAATTGGACATTCCTACAAACGGTGCTTACCAAAATGGGACTGGGCCCATCCATGCTTCGATGGATTCTATGGAACCCTTCCTAAATGCCATTAGACAAAATCAACAAATACAGGGTCTACAAATAGGCCCAAGACAATATAAAGTAGCTGCATTTGCAGATGATATAATATTTTTTGTCACCAACCCCCTAGAGTCACTGCCACATATCATGCACGAAATGAACACATACTCTTCTCATTCGAACTTCAAAGCTAATTTAAACAAATCAGAAATACTAAATCTTACTACCCCCCCAAACATGGTAACTACCATACAGACTACGTACCCATTTCCCTGGGCACGTGACACTATCAAATACCTGGGGCTCACCATATCCAAAAACGTCACAGACTTATATACACTTAACTACACTACGCTAACACGACGTATTAAAGCAGACATGGAATGTTGGTCTAAGAGAAATCTCTCATGGTTTGGTCGCGCAGGGGCCATCAAGATGAATATCCTCCCCAGATTATTATATCTCCTACAAACACTCCCCATACTGATCCCAAAACAATTTTTCACTGAAATCAAAAGAGATATAACCAAATTTATATGGCAAAATAAAACTCCCCGATTAGGATATCCCTATCTCACTAGACCCAAACACCTGGGAGGTATGGCTCTGCCAGACATAGAAGTATACCATAAAGCTACCCATCTTGCCCGCATAGTAGAATGGACGGGCCCTGCTAATAAACACTGGGTCTCTCTAGAACAAAGAAACATAATGGTCCCCATACCCTCAGCGAGCTGGATCTCGCACACTCAGAATATTACCATCTCCACTCAACACCCGACAACCCCACCCACACTTAGACAATGGGCAAATACCCGCAAACTAGATGGCCTCGTAAACTCCCCATCACCACTCACATCACTTATATACAACAATGATTTCCAACCTGGCTATTCTCCAGAAGCACTGAAACCTATGTTTCACGCTGACATACTCTACCCTAGATTAGGACATGTCATGAAAGACAATGCTATCAAACCAATCACAGCCTTCTATACCGATAATATTCCTACACCTGCTCAGTGCTTCACCTATGAACAACTCAAACACTACACCTCGAAAATCTTAAAAAACAAACAATATCCACCTACTCTGACAGCCTATGAAGCCCTGTGCGCAATACCACAGGTGCCCAAAAGACTCATATCCACCATATACAATTTACTAAAACAACTCCAACCACCTACGAAACCATATTACATAAGGCAATGGGAAACAGATTGTGACTGCACGCTCACAGATAAACAATGGACAAAAATGTCCACTCTTACACACAAATGCTCTATATCAGCCCATGCTCAAGAAAATTCATATAAACTTCTAACTAGATGGTATAGAGTGCCCGCCACTCTCAAGCGACTATTTCCCACTCATACTGATATATGTTGGAGATGCCGATCCTCCAGGGGGACATTCCTCCACATATGGTGGACATGCCCTCTTCTTACTCCGCTGTGGAAAGTTGTCATAGAAACTATTAAATCAATATCAGACCCGAATTTTGCAGGCACCCCGCTGGCATCACTCCTACACCACACGCCAGAACCAATAGGCACATATAAGAGGTCACTCACACCGATACTACTCAATGCCATGAAAATACTTATCCCAAGACTGTGGAAACAGACGAGAGCACCCACATATGGGGAGTGGGCCGCCCTGGTGGAGGACTTCAGGAGCTCCGAGGAAATCATCCACACATCTAAAGGTGAGGGCTTGAAAGCCACACACAAATGGCTCCCCTGGATGGACCATTTAGAATCACCCAAATGTGCAGAAATTTTGAAGCACATAATCATCTAAACGAAAGAACCATAACCTATATATGACAACATGCGGTCACTTCCCACAGGCCCAACTGGTAGTGTTTTTCCCTGGGAGACACTGGTGGGATAGCTCCCCAGTGAAACCGATCATTATAGTCTCTACAAAACATATGGTATATATGCAAATGCATAATAAATGACAAACATATGCAGGAAAGATGCTATTTCCTTATAAATCTAGAATTTCTATTACGGAAAATGTCATTATAAGGCGTTGGTACTATTGTGTATAAATGCTGTAATTTATATGTTTTAGTGTTTTTTTTTTTTTTTTTTATTAGTATCATCCAATCCTTTTCACATGTGTATTTATTGTATATTTAAGTTGTTTTGGTAACCATCCAGTTTTTGGGAGACTGAAAACCTCACCCTGGAATAACCCCCCTTTTTTTTTTTTTTTTTTTTCTTCCAATCACGCCACCCTCCTGAAATTTTGTCCCCCCCTTATTTATATGTTTATGGACATATGCACCCCTCTCTCTTTTCACATCTCTCTCTCTCCCCCACCCCCCCCCCCCCCCCCTCACTCCCCACGACTCATATCTTATTCAAATACAATAAACAAAAAAGCGGAAATGAGCGTCACACCCCATACCCCTATTTTTATACTGTAATATGGAAACACATGCGCTACGAAACTGAATTGGACAACAACCCCTTACAACCCCCCCCCCCCCCCTCCCCCTTCTCATATTAACAATGTGAAAATTATTTTGTATTTTTATATTGTATTTTGTATTTTGTTTTGTAAGGTGAATGTACTGACACAGGATATTCGACCTCTACCATTTGAATTTTATGTGAATTTTATGTTTATTCTATGTACATATTTCAAGTAATGCCACGACTCATTTTATTTCTGTATTTTTTATTTGATATACCATGCGATCTTGGATGAAAAAAATCAATAAATAAATATTATATAAAAAAAAAAGAAGAGGCATTTCTGGGGCAGGCGGACTCTCCTAGCAGCCAGGTGAGTAGCCTCTCCAGCACAGTTGGGAGCCAGGACACTAGGAAGGCTAGACAGGTTGTGGTGGTAGGGGATTCTATTATTAGGAAGGTAGATAGGGTAATCTGTCGCCAGGACCGAATGCCGAACTGTATGTTGTCTCCCGGGTGCTCGGGTTCGGCATGTTGCGGAACGGGTAGGCAGATTATTGGGAGGGGCTGGGCATGATCCAGCGGTCATAGTACACATTGGTACTAATGACAAAGTAAATGGTAGGTGGGGGGTCCTTAAAAATGATTTTAGGGAACTAGGAAAGAAGCTAAAGGAAAGGACCTCCAAGGTAATATTCTCAGAAATATTACCAGTACCACGCGCTACATCAGGGAGACAGCGGAAGCTTAGGGAGATTAATGCGTGGTTGCGAAGGTGGTGCAAGCAAGAGGGATTTGGGTTCTTGGAGCACTGGGCAGACTTTGCAGTCGGCTACAGACTCTTTGGACGGTATGGGCTGCACCTCAATGATGAGGGGGCTGCAGTTTTAGGGGCGAGGATGGCTAGAGGATTAGATGAGCTTTTAAACTAAGCTCTGGGGGGGAGGGTCAAGATCAAAATGAAGCAATGGTAGCTAGGGTAGATTGGAAGGTGGGTCTAGCTATGGGAGAGGAGGAGGAAAGCAGTGGTGGGGTTAACATAGACCAAAGGGAGGTCCATATAATTAAACCTGCACACATTAAGTGTTTGTCAACTAAACAGAAAATGGGTAGTAATCTTAAATGTCTTTTAGCAAATGCAAGAAGCTTGACAAACAAAATGGGTGAGCTGGAGATACTGGTAAGTGCTGAACAGTATGATTTAATCAGAATCACAGAAACGTGGTGGGATGAGACCCACGACTGGTCAGTTAATTTACAAGGCTACTCACTTTTTAGAAAGGACACAGTAAATAGAAAAGGGGGAAGGATTTGTCTGTATGTAAATCCTAAATTAAAGCCCAGTATTAAAGAAGGTGTACATGATGTAACTGGAACTGATGTGGAGACACTGTGGGTGGAGATTAGCTTAGGCGCTAAAAAGAATCGCACATTACTTGTAGGTGTATGCCACAAGCCACCAAATATTAGCATTGATGGAGAAGATCAGCTTTTATTACAAATTGAAAAGGCTGCAAATCTGAATGAAGTTTTGATCATGGGGGATTTTAATTACCCAGATATAGATTAGAAGTGTGGCACAACTAGTTCAGCTAGGGGCAGCAAGTTTCTGAACCTGCTTAATAACAAATTTATGGCACAACTAGAATGGATGCCTGTCTGGATTTGGTAATAACAAACAATGAGGAGCTTATCTCAAACATCCAAATAAGAGAACACTTGGGGAATAGTGACCATAATATGGTCTCATTTGAGATTAATGCAAAAAAGCAAATTGGTAACTACGCCACCAAAACACTTAATTTTAGAAGGGCTAACTTTGATGGACTAAGGGCATCGATTGAACGTTTAGACTGGGAACGATTGTTTTCTGGACTAAATACAGAAGACAAGTGGAATGCCTTTAAGCACACATTACAAAAGTACACATCCCAATATATACCTTTGGGAAACAAATGCAAAAGACACAAATCAAAACCAATGTGGCTTACCGGTAACGTGAAACAGGAAATACAAAACAAGAAAATGGCATTCAAACATTATAAAAACACGGGATCAGCATTATCATTTATAGAGTACAAAGAGGCCAACAAAGCAAGCAAAAAGGCAATTAAAATGGCTAAATTGGAAAATGAGAAAAGGGTTGCCAAGGAGAGTAAAACTAACCCCAAAAGGTTTTATAAATATATAAATGGAAAAAAGCTAAAGAGGGAAAATGTTGAGCCCTTGTTATCCCAAATGGGAAATTTGGTAAGTGAGGACA
Organism: Pelodytes ibericus; assembly: GCA_036172795.1. NCBI lineage: Eukaryota > Metazoa > Chordata > Amphibia > Anura > Pelodytidae > Pelodytes > Pelodytes ibericus. The sequence continues at coordinate 139,343,809 of CM069859.1, read as the reverse complement.
GAGAGAAAGCAGACATTTTAAATACTTTTTTTTCTTCTGTTTATACTAAGGAAGAGCAGATGGACGAGCCCCTGCTACAGGAAGTTATGGGACATTCGCCGCAAACATGGGATTGGCTGACACAGGAAAAAGTGCTTAAGCAATTAAACTCTGTTAAGATAGACAAGGCCCCAGGGCCAGATGGTATACACCCAAGGGTACTTAGAGAGTTAAGCATAATTCTGGCCAGACAACTATTCATGATCTTTAGGGATTCATTCAGTTCAGGTACAGTGCCAACAGACTGGCGAAAGGCGGATGTCATTCCAATATTTAAAAAGGGATCAAAATCTCTGCCAGGTAATTATAGGCCAGTGAGCTTGACATCTGTAGTGGGGAAACTATTTGAAGGATTGCTAAAGGTATACACTCAAGAATACATCTTGAACCAGAATATAATTAGTAAAAGTCAACATGGTTTTGTGAAAGACAGGTCTTGTCAAACAAACTTAATAACATTCTATGAAGAAGTCAGTAAAAATATAGACCTAGGTGTGGCAGTTGATGTGATCTATTTGGATTTTGTGAAAGCATTTGATACAGTTCCACACAAAAGGTTACTCTACAAATTGAGAGAAATAGGTTTGGGGGCAAATGTGTGTATGTGGATTGAAAATTGGCTAAAAGATAGAACACAAAGGGTTGTTGTAAATGGAAAATCCTCAAATTGGACAGGGGTATTAAGCGGAGTACCTCAGGGGTCTGTTTTGGGCACTCTTCTTTTTAATTTGTTTATTAATGATCTGCCACATTGTGCTGAGAGCCATGTCTCTGTGTTTGCGGACGACACTAAATTAGGTAAGGCAATAAAGACTAATTTTGATGTTTTTTCTTTACAGGAAGATTTGGACAGAGTGGGGGACTGGGCAGTAAAGTGGCAAATGAGGTTCAATATAGACAAATGTAAAGTTATGCATTATGGGAAAAATAATAACAAAGCAACATATACGTTAAATGGTTTTTCCCTGGGAAAAACTACTAATGAAAAGGATTTAGGAATAATTATAGACAACAAACTTGGCAACAGTGCCCAATGCCAGTCAGCAGCTGCAAGGGCCAATAAGATATTGGCATGTATAAAACGAGGTATAGATTCACGGGAGGAGGATATCATCTTGCCTCTTTACAAATCAATGGTAAGACCTCACCTTGAATATGCAGTACAGTTCTGGGCACCAGTCCTTAAAAAGGATATTAAGAAACTAGAAAAAGTGCAAAGGAGAGCTACAAAATTAATAAGGGGTTTGGAGGATCTTAGTTATAAAGAGAGACTTAAAAAATTGAATTTATATACGTTAGAAAAAAGGCGTCTCGGAGGGGATATGATAACATTATATAAATATGTGCAGGGCCAATATAAAGAGCTCTCCAGTGACCTGTTCATTAACAGAAAGGTACAAAGAACAAGAGGTCACCCCCTCAGACTGGAAGAGCAAAGATTTCATAGACAGCAAAGGAAGGGATTCTTTACGGTTAGGACAATAAAGTTATGGAACTCCCTGCCAAGAGAGGTAGTGCTAGCAACCACAATAGATTCATTTAAAAATGGTTTGGATGTTTTTTTAGTAAAGCAGAACATACAGGGCTATTAATAATAGAATAAGCATTAATAAAAGAGCTTATTGATCCAAGGAGAAATCTGATTGCCTCTTGGAGTCAAGAAGGAATTTTTTTCCCCCAGGAGGCAAAATTCGAAATAGCTTCCTTAGGGGTTTTTGCCTTCTTTTGGATCAAAAGCTGTAATGATAGGTAGAAGGGTTGAACTTGATGGACTTGTGTCTTTTTTCAACCTAAATTACTATGTTACTAAATGAGAAATAAATAAGTTACAGCTAAACATAAACAACTCAGAAATGTTAAAACAGCCAATGTCACCAGGGGTAAGACAAGGCCAAAAAGTCATGTAACTAAGGGGTTAAAAACACATTTTTCTCTTAAATTAGACATTTCTATTGATCATATTTTATTCTCTGCACTCATAGTATAAACAATGCTTAGGTGATGGAATTTTAATTAGTCAAGTTGTGACTCTTAATAAACTTGTTGTCAAGCATTTTCCTTGTCATGTATACACCTGATTGCGGTTATCATCCATGCTAACAACCCTATATCTTCCTTGTCAGTGATATCAGTATTTATATCCGCAAGAAGCAACCTTTGATATTCTCAGTATCTGAATAAGATTGTGTCTGCATTTCCTTGTCATGTCCAATGCTTCAGAAAAGATGATGCTGTGAAGAATAAATACAAATGGCCCAATATAATTATGTTTTCATCTAAAAACAATAGTTCCATATCTGGGGCTTCAAGAAAAACTGTTATGTACAGTGGTGTTGCTAATGTGGTTGGAGGACTGAGGTACAATATGAGCTGCAGAGCAAGTGTTTTCTTTTAGTTATTATTGTCTCCCTCCGGTTCCAAGGCTGATACAAGGAATTTTGTTGCCCTAGTCAAAAGATAAACTTTGCTGCTGTGAAGCGTTTCTATTAGAGTTGAGCGGACATCTGGATGCTCGGGTTCGGCAGGTTCGGCCGAACTTTCGAAAAAATGTCCGGGTCCGTGCTCGAACTTGACCCCGTACCCCATTGAAGTCAATGGGGACACAAACGTTTGGCCACTAAAATGACTCTAAAAAAGTCCTGGAAAGGGCTAGAGGGCTGCAAAATGAAGTAAAATGTGGGTAAGAGTGTCCCCATTCATACGAATAGGTCAATTGACCTATTCGTATGAATGGGTACACTCTTACCCACACTTACTGAGCGGACACCTGGATGTTCGGGTTCGGCCGAACTTTCGAAAAAATGTCCGGGTCCGTGCTCGAACTTGACCCCGTACCCCATTGAAGTCAATGGGGTCACAAACTTTTGGCCACTAAAATGACTCTAAAAAAGTCCTGGAAAGGGCTAGAGGGCTGCAAAATGAAGTAAAATGTGGGTAAGAGTGTCCCCATTCATACAAATAGGTCAATTGACATTTTGCAGCCTTCTAGCCCTTTCCAGGACTTTTTTTAGAGGCATTTTAGTGGCCAAAAGTTTGTGTACCCATTGACATCAATGGGGTTCGGGGTCAAGTTCGAGCACGGACCCGGACATTTTTTCGAAGTTCGGCCAAACCCGAACATCCAGGTGTCCGCTCAGTAAGTACAGTTATAAGTACAATCACAGAGGTTGGTTCAGTTTAGCTACTATCAGTAAATAGTTAGGTAGACACGCAAGTCGTACCATATAGGTCACACTAGTATTTACAGTATACCTTCCATCAGTACAGTTAGCCAGATACAGACAGTGGCACAGGATAGTTTCTAGTTTTCACATAATTTAGTAGCCACTGATAATTCCTTTAAGTATGGTACAGAATAGTCCCTGTCAGCATGTCACCAGGCATAAATATGATAGTGCATAGCTCCCTTCAAACTGTATCTAGCCAGATGTGGTGAAACATACCTCCCATCAATCTGTAGTTAGCCAGAAGCAGTTGTGATAAATTACATCAGAGGATAGGAGATGATACACCTGCCACGGGCCAGGGGGACCTTTTAAAAACAAAAACCTTGCCAGCCGAGACACTAATTGCAAAGGTCAAAAGATCTCCCCTCACCAGCCTCTCTGCAGGTGAGCAGGCAGCTGCCCAGGTGCACAGACATCCTGACAACACAGCCAGCATGAGAGGCAGCATGGTAAGATGTCTGTGCTCCTGTGCTGCACACAGACATCCAGCTGCATACAACTAGACTGCAGGGAGCTGGAGAAAAACTTTGGATGCTGGCTGGGGCATGTCCTGGGTCTGCAATGTGGGTGCAGGGGCATGTCCAGGTGTGCAATATGGATGTTGGGGCATGTCCTGTGTACACAAAGTGAGTGCTCGATTGGGTGTGCAATGTGGGTGTGCAAGGTGGTACTATGGCAATAATGCTAGTCGGAGAAATGGAGTGAGGGAGGAGGGAACCCGGACTGACCATTTTTTCTGTAAGGGGCCCCACAATCTGATGCCGACCCTGGTATATACCATTCATTCCTTTACTGCTGCTAAAAATATACTTAAATGAGCTTCATAAAAATTGTTCTTAAATTACATAAGTTAATGGTTTCATATTTTAACATATAAAATGATGTTGAATTGCTATGATGAGGTATAGAATATTTTAGTCATGTGTGCTACAATGTGCCATAGCTACCTATCATAGTAAATGTAAAATGGGAATGATACGAAGAATGAGCTAAACACATATTACAGAATGACCCAAATAATATGCATGTTAATGTTACAATTAGACACTGTAACACAACATATTTAGACAAATGCCTGTAATTAAACTAACATTAACAACTGCAATAAAGTTAGCAATATTTCAATCAGGTATTAACTAGAGTTATAGCCTGAAGGGCGTAAGTAATGGCATATAGAGTTTGAGCCAAATAGCTGTTACATTAAACTGAGTCAAAGTACATTTGGGTCTATTCACTAAAATTCGAATTTGAAGGTCGACTTTCATTTGGAGAATAATTAAAAATTGTCACCTTCTCAAAATGATTTTAATTCTAGTGAAAAGACTCATAAGTGTTGCTTATTATACTCCTAAATGTACTCTTCATATTTCTTTTATTTATTTTATATCTATCTATACATATATGTATAATATTATATAACACCAAAATAAAATACCACCATTTGAAATACCATAGGGTGTCTAGCTTTCAAAAATATAGGGTTTCGTGGGGTAAAATACACTGGCTGCCTTCAAAAATGTCCAGGATGGGACATGGGACCAGGTTTTCTGCATGTCAAAATTCCAGCTTGGAGCTGTTGGTTGCCCAGACATTCCAAAATATGGTACTAAAGTTGGCCCACAGCCATATATTAGGGGGACACTGGCAAAACTAAAGAGTACTTGCTGCAATAACAAACTATTGCTCCTCATGCCCTACGTGCCCATACAGGGGTCCTTTCAAGGCTTTTCAAAGTTCTCTAGTACCCTTGCCTATAGATGATGTTCCATTTGAAACAGTTTCTATGGACTTAGGGGGGCCACTCATATAATCTACTAGAGGGCATCAGTACATACTAGTCATCCTGGACTATGCAGCCCTGAGGCCATATCCTTGCGTAATACCTCTGCAAAGGAGCTTATGCTGATGTTTAGTAGGGTGGATATCCCTAAGGAAATCCTGACAGACTAAGGGACTCCTTTCATGTCTAGGATTACAAAAGAGTTGTACAGACTCCTGCAGGTTAAACATCTTAAGACATCAGTATATCACCCACAGACTGATGGTTTGGTACAGAAGTTCAATAAAACCCTTAAGAGTATGCCCCATAAATTGCCTGATGCAGATGGGAAAAATTGGGACTTTTTATTGTCATATATATTGTTTTCAATTAGGGAAGTTCCACAGGCCTCCTCTCCTTTTGAAGTGTTGTATGGGAGACATCCCCGGGGGAATGCTGGAAATAGCTAAAGAAACCAAGGAGCAGGAGAGTACTCCACACAGGAGTGTAATTGAGCATATCACTCAAATGCAGGAATGGCCACTATTATGCCTATTGTCAGGGAACGCATGCAGAAAGCCCAGTAGGCTCTTGAAAACAGCTAGAATCAGATTGTTCCAACCTGGAGACAGGGTCTTGGTACTTGTCCCTACAGTGGTGAACAAATTCCTTGCAACTTGTCATGGACCAAATGAATTAACTGAGAAAGTATGTGATGTCAATTATAAAGTCAGACATCCAGGAAGAATTAAGCTTGAGTAGTTGTATCATATCACTCTGTTAAAACCTTGGACAGAAAGGTCTTGGTTTGTTTAAAAACCTTCAGCCAGAGGTGAACATACCCGAGTAACTGTGTGTACATCAGAAGCATGAGGTCAGGGATTTTATCAGAAGAAATAGGGATGTTTTCTCTGTAAACCCAGGATAGACTAATGTGATCAAACATGACATACTCACAGAACCAGGGAAAAAGGTTAATCTAAAACCCTATAGAATCAATGAGGCCTGGAGGGAGGCTATAATCTTAGAGGTTCAAAAAATGTTAATGCTTGGACTCAGTGAGGAATCCAGAGTGACTGGAGCAGTCCTTTTGTATTGGTGCCAAAACCTGATGGCACATGGAGGTTCTGTAATGACTACCGCAAGTTAAATGGCATCACAAAATTTGATGCTTACCCAATGTCAAGAGTTGATGAGTTAATAGTCTGAAAGAGCCAAAGAAAACACAGCATTTTTAACACCCAGGGGTCTGTTTCAGTAAATGGTATTGCCATTTGGCCTACATGGTGTCTGTAAGGTTGATGCGGAGCTGGAACCACAGTGCAGAAGTAGGTATGGTATACGTAACAAACCCAGGCAAGTGAACAGAATTCTTCTGCCTGAAGGAATTCCACCCTACGGTTGAGCCTCAGGTTTCTTTCCTCCAGGACTTTGGCACTCTGACACTTACTAGAATAATGAAACGTAACCAGACTAATACTGACACGGGCGCATATAAACATTGGGTATTTCTGAACTCAGGACCTATAGTCGAATCTATTTAGCACGTTTTTTCATTAGCTTTTGAAGCTTAGTAAAAGAATTTACAAAGAAAAGTCAGGAAAAGTGTTTATTTTTTAAATTTTAACCATATTTTACTATTTTTTACACAATACAATAAATGATATGAACAAAATAATGTCATTAAAAGAAAGCCCTTCTTGTCTTGAAAAAAACAATATATAATATGTGTGGGTACAGCAACTGACAAAGAAGAAAATTAAAGCTAAACACAAACACCTCAGAAGTGTTAAAACAGCCTCGGTCACTAACGCACAACATTCCAAAAACAGTCTGGTCATGAAGGGGTTAAGGATGAGTAAGGGCAGGAAGCCAAACGTAGAACTGCACATGTGCAGAACAGTAACCTAGGATTACTCATGAAAGACCTGTTAATGGAGACCAGATTGCAGTGAGACAGATCTCCGGGGAGTTCTGAGCAGGTAAGGAGGTTGGTGAGGAGGGAGTGATTGGCAGTGTGACAGTGCTGTCGTGACAGTGTCCCTGCCACATTCCAACCAATGATGGACAGAATTCTTAAACCCCATGTTCACTATGCTGCAGAAAATCTTAAATACTACCTGCTAGGGAGAAAATTCAGGTTAATTACAGACCATGCACCCCTGACATGTGTCAGAACAAAGAGAGAAACTCCAGGGTAACCAGATGGTTTCTGAGTTTACATTCCTTTAATTTCACTGTGGAACACAGGGCAGGATTAAAACAAGGAAATGCTGATAGTCTTTCCAGGGTACACTCTCTGATGTCCATGGTCACTCAACCCATTAGGTATAAACTGGAGGGAAGGATTTGTGAGAGGAAGTGTGGTACAATTGTTGATTAAAGATACATCAGGCCTGCCTTGGTAAACAGCACTCAGTCAATTGCAGTGGAGAGTTTTATTCAAAACACAGGCAACGTTTCAACCCTGGTGGGGGGTTTTTTTAGGCTTGGAAAAAAACCCACCAGGGTTGAAACGTTGCCTGTGTTTTGAATAAAACTCTCCACTGCAATTGACTGAGTGCTGGATCCTTTATTTGATTTTTATGCACTGTTGGCTTGGGTGGCGCCCCAGGATCTCGGCACCTTCACACACCTTGAGTGCAGATATGGATCTATCTTTATTTATTATCTGCCTTGGTAAACAGCATCCTGATTTTTGCTAGGTAAAAGAATGTCCAATGGAAAGACGTTGGGATTTCATACATAGTACATTGTTGGTAATTTGCAAACCATGGTCAGGGTCCCTGGGGTGGAGCATCTAGAGTGCAGGGTGGACCAGTGCTCCAACAGCACTAATTGTTGTTCAAAATCCAAGCCAGAGCCTGTATTCCACCCAGGAGCTCCACGGGCATTGTCTGATTAAAGCTCACCCGTGGCTGATCAATTAGCAGGCAGTGTGTGAAAAGTACAAATGAACTGAGCATTGTTTTCTCTACAACATATACTTTGCTGTGAAGAGTGAATTATTGGCAAGTGGGTAAGCCACCCAATTATAGATAGTTGTGTTTAGTAAGTGCTCAAGCAAGAGCAAGGAGTTTGTTATGATTATCACTTATTATTTCATCAAATAAATACTGGAAACTGAGCTGAACAGGCCCTGGGCATCATTTAAAATATAAACTGGAATGCCAAAACTTCATACGTTTTTCATAGGCGGATCAGTGGATTACTTAATAAAGCCAAAGAAAAAGAAGTTAATTGAAGGGGTTAAAGCACCGGACACCTATCATCCTCAAGATCCATGTAAAAAGCATCCTTTATAAGAAAAACTTTCAAAACAACTTATACTGTGGATGAAATTCAAGTGCTAGATTTATTTATCCTAGAAGTCTGTGGTTTATTGAATGATCATTGACAAATCCTGACTTCAACAGGAAAGGTTTGTTACAACTTGTGTAGAAGGTTTTCTATGTATATCTGACTGAACATAGTCCTCTCCCAACCTTACATATCCCAATACAGCAGGGTGTTGACATCTTCGTGACTGTGAGGTGCATAGACATTAACACACTATTGCTTCAACTGGCTTATTTATTTCTGGAAAGGTGAATCAACAGGAAATTTTTTCTCCAGATTAATAATTCACATATAACACATTGTAAGGATCTGTCATTACTGAAGGAGGGAGTCCTGGAATTCCACATCTTCAAATGGTCAGCTACTTTTATTCTTAATAAATAAGGGAAGGTTAAAGTCATAATCGGTCAACCCTATAATGGGAGGCTGCTGCATCTGGGCCTACATCTTAGCAAACCATACTTTTATTAAACTCATCTTTGGCCTGAACTGGCTATAACAGGGATGTCCAAGTTTGTTCTGCAGCAGGCCACTTCACCGTAAATGTATTTGTTCGTGGGCTGCATTCATTTTTCATTGAAAGACTATGTATTTATATAATTGTGTATGTGTGTCTATATATATATATATATATATATATATATATATACATACACACACACACACACACACATACGTTTCTGGATATATATATATATATATATATATATATATATATATAACAGTAATGTGCAGTGTGTGAGTGTATCACAGACTCCCCTGCAATAAAACAGCAGAAGATAAAAAAAAAAACTCACCTTAAACTCACACACATTCACACATGCATACACAGTCACACTTCCACACACACACACTGAGTAACACTTCCACACACACATTGACTCACTCTTCCACACACTGACTCACACTTACACACACACACTGATTCACTCTTACACACACACATACACACTTCCACGCAAAGAGATTGCTTCTTTTTTTTTGCTTTTTAGCCCCTTAGTAACAAGACCTTTTGACCTTGTTTTTCCCTTGGTGACAGGGATGTTTCGACATTTCTGGGGTGTTTGTGTTTAGCTGTCATTGTCTTCTTTCTCACATACTGTACCCACATAAATTATATGTTGTTTTCATCGTCATAAGAAGGGTTTTCATTGGATACCATTATGTTCATCATATCTTATTTACTGCAAAAAAAAAATCATAAAATATGATGAAAATAAAACACTTTTTCTAACTTTGACCTAAAAATTAAATTACACAAATTCAATTATAAAAAAGACCCTATATAAATAGTTTAAGAATTTTGTCCCGAGTTCAGAAATATGCTTGTTTCCATGTTTTTCTGCAGTTTTTTGCAAGTTATGAGGGCAAAAACCAAAAATAGTGTTTTTTGTTCCTACAGTGACCTTTTGACCCCAATCCGAACCCTAAATTTAACGTCCATTGTTGCGAAGGGGTTAAAGAATTTTTTTTTAATTTGTTCCTCCTCTTAATTCGTTTACCTTATCTGCAGGGAGGGGGATTGTTTTCATCTGTGGAGGTCCTATTCGCCATCTGAGCACCGTGATGTCACTGACACCTGATGCTCCATTAGGGTCAGAGTGCTTTGACTGAGTGGCTCAGAGGTGCGGGCCGCATGTTGGATGCCCGTGGGCTATAAGATACAGGAATACCTCAGAGTTATTGCGGGTTGAATACCGGACCACTTCAATAAGTCAAATTCTGCATAAAGAGAGTCACATAAGCCAAAATGATAACGTACAAAAAAATCATACTATATATACCTTCTTTTGGTGCTTAGAAGCCATTAAAGGTGATTAATTAGCCTTACTTCAATAAAAGATTGTTGTGTCTATGCAAATAGGGACATGGAGTGGTAAGAGACACAAAGAAAATAGAGCCTATTTATTTGTTGCCCCCTCTTTTTGGGTTTAAAATTCTTTCAATACCTTGGAAAGAGAAATTGGATTTGTTGCCTCCACTACATACTTGAAAATGCTTGTTGATCCTAGCGGAGGCAACAAATCCAATTTCTCCTTCCACGGTATTGAAAGAATTTTAAACCCAAAAAGAGGGGGCAACAAATAAAATATATTGAATAAAAGAGAAATGTTTTGGATCTTCAGATTGCAGACTCAACAGCCACAAAGTATCAACTTAGAGTTTATTACCTCCACTGATTACAAATATAAATTTTAACTGTCAGCTCTAATTCATCTAGTCCTACCCATGTCTTGATATAAGTATCTAATTGTTATATGCACATTTTTAGTAGTATCATGTTTTTGTATGTAAGGAGCACTTTAAGACCGATTTAGATTGGAATTTAATTAACATTTAACTATAAATAGATGGGCATGTCCCCCCTATTGGTCAGCCTTGACAAAGTGTAAAGTTTTGGCGTGAAACACATAGGTGTTCAGTCGGCCGGGTGTGGAGTGCACTTTTGCCGCAGTGGCTTCTTTATCCGGATTAAAATATTATTCGTCCATACACAGCGTCTGGACTTCTTATTTGTGTCTTTTCTGTGCTTCCACCTCATCGTCCTGTTTATCCTGCACATGTTTTTGCACCACAGAGGCACTGGGAGGGTGAACAAACTGGATCTGTGAAGTGGGAGGTCACACATGTAAAGTCTATCAGTGTTTTTCCTGTCACATCGATACTTAGTTGAATAAACCACTTTTTGATAGTGCTAGTACTTGTCTGTTCCTACGTGAGGAGTACACAGCCAGCAGAAGAACCAAGATGAAGGCACAAGGAGGCACAAATCTTAATTTAATTGTCTAAGTATCGCCTTTTTTCTGTTAAATACTGATTATGAATTGGTTGTGTGTAATTTTTACTGTGCATTTTCATTTATAACCTGTAACAGTATCTTAATTCAATATACGTTTTTATATACACTTGTCTCTGTGATTCATTGTCATACATTCCCTACAAGAATAACCTTGTATGAGGGTAATGTAACATTTCTCACAATGCTACTATTAACACTTCCAAAGCAAAGTAATATTGGAAAGAGTACCTGTCCAAAGGAGCTGACAATATAGTAGTATACTCTGAGCCACTGTCCCAATGACTTCCTGGTCTAATGGTGTACTAGGAAACTCCATTCAACCTGTGCCAAGGAGTTTTAACTCTAGCTGTATAAAAAAAAAAATACAAGTCCACCTGATATCACTAGAGTTAATGCTAAAAGTGATAATAATACCTTCCAGTTCCAATATAATCTCTAATCTTCTTGAATACTCAGTCAGCATGTGTGACACTGCCATATGTGCAATAGGGACAAGCATAGTAGAAAAACTAGTAACAGTCTGGGACAGGGGTATAGGTTGAAATTTGGCAAATATGGGTTATGTCCCTTGAAAACTCCCTCCTCCTACAAAGTTTCTTCTGTTACTGATGAAGTAGAAACGACTGATAATTAATCTGTAACTTCTGAAAGTAGGAGGCTGAATGTTCCAGGGCTGGTAAAGTGCAAACACTCTCTTTTTCAGTATCTCAGTCAGACATTAGTAGAAGAAGCAGTATGGCCCATAGTCTTCAGCTGAATGGGAGAAATTTTGTAACTTAGCTACTTAGTTTGAAATTCCCTTATCAATTCACTGCACTTCCCTCTTTCATGAATAACGGCCTAATGTTTGTTGACTGCATCTACAATAATATTCAGCCAGCTATATTGGTAGCTGAAGTTCATGGGAATTGTAGTGTAATGAGTTATGGTTGCCTATGCTATACTACACACTAACTTTGTTGCTGTTCACTGCATGACTGCAGCTCCCATGATATGTAGTCAACCTTTACTGGCTGAGCACCACCGGAATTGTAGAAAGGGGTAATTATGGCTAATCTTTACCACCCCAGCTATTGCGCAGGAACATGCTGGTCAGCTAGCAACTAATACCACGTCATAAAATGTTTCTTATTAATGGGTATCTAACATTTGCCTCCCACCAGCAAACTCCTTTCCTGAGCCAACAAACATAGGCAATGGGGAAGAAGTAATGAAGTATTGGGATGGGAGAGGGTAAAAGTGAGTAGGCTATTTCCACCCCTCCCTGGAAAATATTCTGTTAATAGCACTAGGAATACTTTTTTTATTGCAGCACAATCTCTACAATTAGAGAGAGTTTGCTCTGCTTGGGAAAAAGAAAACTACATTGTTGGAGGATAATTTTAATTACTACTTTTGTTTGTTTGATAGAAGCAAAAGTTAAAAACCTTGCCCCTTCTCCAGAATTCATGCAGACTCAATAGACGCCCAGCACTCGATAAAAATGTGAGAACTTTAATGATCAGACGAAAAACTTGCGACACTTTAAACGTTGCCTGCATCTGATCAATAAAGTTATCACATATTGTGTGCTGGGCGTCCATTGAGTTTGTATGCTGTTAAGATTTGGGTGGTATCTTCGTCCTGGAGCACCGAGGCAGAGCGTGTGCTCCAGGACATGTGAGGAAAACAAGGAAACCACATATAGAACAGATCTCTACTAAATTTTTATCTCCCCAAAAGTAGTGGTAATGAGCAAAGCTAGAGACAAAACTAATACAGCTAACTTTAGGCACACCATTCTGCACCATAAGAAATGCAGTGTGCACCAGCCAAACATTAGCAATCCCTTAGATAGTCATAAGACTGCAGTGGTGGCTAATCTTTAGCATCCCAGCTGCTTTGGACTATAATATTTTCCATTATTCACAATATGCCAGTATTTAGCCACTCAATATGCCAGGATTTTGCCACTCAAAATGCCAGGATTTTGCCACTCAAAATGCCAGGATTTTGCCACTCAAAATGCCAGGATTTTGCCATTTAATATGCCAGGATTTAGCCACTCAATATGCCAGGATTTAGCCACTCAATATGCCAGGATTTAGCCACTCAATATGCCAGGATTTAGCCATTTAATATGCCAGGATTTAGCCATTTAATATGCCAGGATTTAGCCATTTAATATGCCAGGATTTAGCCATTTAATATGCCAGGATTTAGCCACTCAATATGCCAGGATTTAGCCATTTAATATGCCAGGATTTAGCCATTTAATATGCCAGGATTTTGTCATTCAATATGCCAGGATTTAGTCATTCAATATGCCAGGATGTAGCCATTTAATATGCCAGGATTTAGCCACTCAATATGCCAGGATTTAGCCATTTAATATGCCAGGATTTAGCCATTTAATATGCCAGGATTTAGACACTTAATATGCCATGATTTAGTCATTCAATATGCCCGGATTTAGCCATTTTATATGCCAGGATTTAGCCATTTAATATGCCAGGATTTTGCTATTTAATATGCCAGGATTTAGCTACTCAGTATGCCAGGATTTAGCCACTCAATGTGCCAGGATTTAGCCACTATATGCCAGTATTTAGCCATTTAATATGCCAGGATTTAGCCACTCAATATGCCAGCATTTTGCTCTTTTTGTGCCACCCTCCTCTCCCCTTCCCCAGTACTTACCTCCTTGTTGCTCTCGGTCGTCTCCTCCATGCAGTCTTCCCTCCTGCACGGAGGAGGGAAACTCCGTGCAGGAGGGAAGACTGCATGGAGGAGAAGACCGGAGAGCAACAAGGAGGTAAGTACTGGGGAAGGGGGGAGAACAGTGGCACAAAACGAGCACGATCTACGCTCCATATGACACACAGACATTTCCCCTTACTTTTGAGGAGGAAAAAAGTGCATCTTATGGAGCGAAAAATATTGTAATTAGTAGGAGTCGGCTAGTTTTTGTGAAAGACAGATCTTGTCAAACTAACTTAGAAGTCAATAAATATACAGATCTAGGTTTATGATTTATGTTATCTTTGCTTAAGCATTTATGGTTCCACACAAAAGATTATTCTACAAACTGACAGAAATAGACTTAGGGAAAAATGTATATATTTGGATTGAAAATTAGCTAAAAGATAGAATGCAGAAAGTTATTGTGAATGGGAAATTCACAACCTAAACAAACATATTAAGTGTAGTACATCCGGGGTCTGTCATGGGTCCTCTTCTTATTTGTTTATCAATTAACTATCACCACTTTTAGGCATCAGGAACTGTCAGGGTATTAAAAGCTGCCATTGTTTCTTTGTTTTCTTTTCCCTCTGGTGTAGGCTGTGTTTGCTGATAACACAAAATTAGGTAGGGTAATATAGTCTCAATGTGATATTTGTTCTCTACAGGAAGATTTAGACAAACTAGGGGACTGCATAACTTTCAACATTTCAAAATGTGAAAGTGGGACACTTTTTTTTTAACCACTCTCGCGCAACTCACCTAAAAGAAGAAATTGCACCTTTACTGTGAGTTTTGTAACATGACTGGGGCTTTGTCATACAGTATGACCAAGCCCCAGCATGTAATAAAACTCACAGTAATGTGCATTCACAGCCACACTTACACAGCTACACATATAACCACACAGTCGCACTTACACATATACACAGCCACACTGCACACAGAAATACACACAGTCACACTTCCACACATACACTTACAGACACCGTTACAGACACAGTCACACTTCCACACACACAGATACTTACACAGAGTCAAACTTACATACACACATACATATACACTGTTACACACATAAACACAGAAATACAAAGGCACCCTTACACACAGACACTTAGACATCCTTAGACTATGTATTTATATAATTGTGTATGTTTATGTATATATATATATATATATATATATATATATATATATATATATATATGTACATACATACATACGTTTCTGGATATATATATATATATATATATATATATATATATATATATATGAAGATATATGAGTGTTGCGCAATAGAACACAATACTTATCTAGACAGTTGGTTCTCCAGAGTTACATCAAAAAAGCATTCTCAGTGAATATATAAAAAAAAAAAAAAAGAAATAAACAAAAATACAATGTGAAGACCTGTAAATATAGGATAAATGAATAATTCCCCCAAAGGAGAGTCTGTTTGCCTGCGAAATCCGGAAGCTCAACAGAGAATTGTTTATCCCCGGTTTTTGTCTGACTACGCTGGTCGTTACTAACACTGGACTTCTATAACGGTGGAATCATCATTACTGTATTGTTGCTTCAGTACAAGTATGTTGTTTATAATCCGTTTTTAAAGCCTCCAAAGATATTTAAGGGGCTATTAAAGTATTTATATCGTTTGGAAATCTATCTACACTCCATCGCTTCCTTCTGTATATTGAACAAGAACATCATCTCCTGTGTGAATGAGCAGAGAGGAGCCCTAAAGATCTGGAGGGGTATAGGACTTATAGTCCACTTGCTTCTCACACCCAGAGCCGGTAACACTTGGCTCTGTAAAGTGTGAGTATATCTCCTTTGGGGGAATTATTCATTTATACTATATTTACAGGTCTTCACATTGTATTTTTGTTTATTTCTTTCTTTTTTTTTATATCTTCACTGAGAATGCTTTTTTGATGTAACTCTGGAGAACCAACTGTCTAGATAAGTATTGTGTTCTATTGCGCAACACTCATATATCTTCACGTTTTCACTATTGTGTGCCTTTTTGAGGGAGTGGCACTTGTGTTTGCTGCACTTCCTTTAGATTCATTTCTCTTCACTTAAAGCGCTAGTCACTTTTTTATTGTGATATATATATATCACAACAGTAATGTGCAGTGTGTGAGTGTATCACAGACTCCCCTGCAATAAAACAGCAGAAGATAAAAAAAAAACTCACCTTAAACTCACACACATTCACACATGCATACACAGTCACACTTCCACACACACACTGATTCACTCTTACACACACACACTGACTCACACTTCCACACACACACTGACCCACACTTCCACACACACATACACACTTCCACGCAAAGAGATTGCTTCTTTTTTTTTGCTTTTTAGCCCCTTACTAACAAGACCTTTTGACCTTGTTTTTCCCTTGGTGACAGGGATGTTGCAACATTTCTGGGGTGTTTGTGTTTAGCTGTCATTGTCTTCTTTCTCACATACTGTACCCACACAAATTATATGTTGTTTTCATCGTCATAAGAAGGGCTTTCATTGGATACCATTATGTTCATCATATCTTATTTACTGCAAAAAAATCATAAAATATGATGAAAATAAAACACTTTTTCTAACTTTGACCTAAAAATTAAATTACACAAATTCAATCATAAAAAGGCCCCATATAAATAGTTTAAGAATTTTGTCCCAAGTTCAGAAATATGCTTGTTTCCATGTTTTTCTGCAGTTTTTTGCAAGTTATGAGGGTAAAAACTAAAAATAGTGGTTTTTTTTTTTCCTACAGTGACCTTTTGACCCCAATCCGAACCCTAAATTTAACCCTGATGCTAAATTTAACCCCAACTCTAACCTTTATGCTAACCCTTAATATATTCTTGTTTTAATTTAATTGTAGCCCTATCCCTGTTGCTAAGCCTTATTTAATTGTAACCCTAACGACTATTCTAACCCTAACCCTATATTTTAGCTAATTACATTTTTTTTTTATTATTGCAATGTTTCTGACTGCCTCTAGGGGCAGTCAAGCAACAGCATCAGAGCAATTAAGTGATTTGTTTTTCCTTCCGAAAACCCACAAGAGGGCAGCAGCAGTTTTGGAGGAGCATGCTGCTTCTCCAATATGGCACCCACGATTGCTCCGTGGGTGTCCCAGAGCCAAAATCTTGGTGCTGCCTAATGCCTCCACATCGAGGCAATAGAGCAGCAACATCAGAGCGGTTTTTGTTGATCTTTGATCGCAAAACCGCTCGTTCCACCGCAGGACGTGTCAGGCACGTCCATTGTCAGCAACAGAGTTGCCGGATTGATGTGCCTGACACGTCCATTGTTGCGAAGGGGTTAAAGAAAAAAAACACGTTATTTTATTTGTTCCCCCTCCCAATTCGTTTACCTTATCTGCAGGGAGGGGGATTGTTTTCATCTGTGGAGGTCCTATTCGCCATCTGAGCACCGTGATGTCACTGACACCTGATGCTCCATTAGGGTCAGAGTTGAGTGGCTCAGAGGTGCAGCTACCAGTCTCAAGCGAGCCACACCACTCAGGCTGGAGGGCCGCATTTGGCCCGCGGGCCGCATGTTGGATGCCCGTGGGCTATAAGATACAGGAATACCTCAGAGTTATTGCGGGTTGAGTACCGGACCACTTCAATAAGTCAAATTCTGCATAAAGAGAGTCACATAAGCCAAAATGATAACGTACAAAAAAATCATACTATACATACCTTCTTTTGGTGCTTAGAAGCCATTAAAGGTGATTAATTAGCCTTACTTCAATAAAAGATTGTTGTGTCTGTGCAAATAGGGACATGGAGTGGTCAGAGACACAAAGAAAATAGAGCCTATTTATTTGTTGCCCCCTCTTTTTGGGTTTAAAATTCTTTCAATACCTTGGAAAGAGAAATTGGATTTGCTGCCTCCACTACATACTTGAAAATGCTTGTTGATCCTAGCGGAGGCAACAAATCCAATTTCTCTTTCCACGGTATTGAAAGAATTTTAAACCCAAAAAGAGGGGGCAACAAATAAAATATATTGAATAAAAAAGAAATGTTTTGGATCTTCAGATTGCAGACTCAACAGCCACAAAGTATCAACTTAGAGTGGGATCTCAATCACATATTTAGACATTAAAACCACTATTGTCATTGGGATCTTCACTCATTCTCCCTTGGGAATGCTCCCCCTCCCCGTTTTCATGATCTAATATCCCTATACTCTCCATATGCTATTTTTTCCTCTTATATTTAATTGTTTATTGTGCAATATTGGAACATATCTGAATTGTATTGTAGTATATTGTAGTATATGCGTTTCTTTGTCCGTCAGAAGGTGCCTTGTTGGTAGCAGGCATACATACATCATTTTTATTAATAGATATATTTTTTACTAACAGATATTTTTTACCAGAAGTTATAAACATATGTAGTAATTACATGTCTAGAAACTGTAATTTATATAAATATAATAAGTATAAAATAAAGGTTAATTTTGGAGACTTTCCACCAACAAAAGAGATCCAATTATTTCCTGCCCAAAAAACTTGAAAGAGCTCTAAAAAGCGGAACAAATTTATAGAAGCTCAAAAAGTCCATAAATCAAAAATTACTAAAGTTTAGTACCTCCACTGATTACAAATATACATTTTAACTGTCAGCTCTAATTCATCTAGTCCTACCCATGTCTTGATATAGGTATCTAATTGTTATATGCACATTTTTAGTAGTATCATGTTTTTGTATGTAAGGAGCACTTTAAGACCGATTTAGATTGCAATTTAATTAACATTTAACTATAAATAGATGGGCATGTCCCCCCTATTGGTCAGCCTTGACAAAGTGCCAAGTTTTGGCGTGAAACACATAGGTGTTCAGTCGGCCGGGTGTGGAGTGCACTTTTGCCGCAGTGGCTTCTTTATCCGGATTAAAATATTATTCGTCCATACACAGCATCTGGACTTCTTATTTGTGTCTTTTCTGTGCTTCCACCTAATCGTCCTGTTTAACCTGCACATGTTTTTGCACCGCAGAAGCACTGGGAGGGTGAACAAACTGGATCTGTGAAGTGGGAGGTCACACATGTAAAGTCTATCAGTGTTTTTCCTGTCACATCGATACTTAGTTGAATAAACCACTTTTTGATAGTGCTAGTTCTTGTCTGTTCCTACGTGAGGAGTACACAGCCAGCAGAAGAACCAAGATGAAGGCACAAGGAGGCACAAATCTTAATTTAATTGTCTAAGTATCGCCTTTTTTTCTGTTAAATACTGATTATGAATTGGTTGTGTGTAATTTTTACTGTGCATTTTCATTTATAACCTGTAACAGTATCTTAATTCAATATACGTTTTTATATACACTTGTCTCTGTGATTCATTGTCAAACATTCCCTACAAGAATAACCTTGTATGAGGGTAATGTAACATTTCTCACAATGCTACTATTAACACTTCCAAAGCAAAGTAATATTGGAAAGAGTACCTGTCCAAAGGAGCTGACAATATAGTAGTATACTCTGAGCCACTGTCCCAATGACTTCCTGGTCTAATGGTGTACTAGGAAACTCCATTCAACCTGTGCCAAGGAGTTTTAACTCTAGCTGTATAAAAAAAAAAATACAAGTCCACCTGATATCACTAGGGTTAATGCTAAAAGTGATAATAATACCTTCCAGTTCCAATATAATCTCTAATCTTCTTGAATACTCAGTCAGCATGTGTGACACTGCCATATGTCCAATAGGGACAAGCATAGTAGAAAAACTAGTAACAGTCTGGGACAGGGGTATAGGTTGAAATTTGGCAAATATGGGTTATGTCCCTTGAAAACTCCCTCCTCCTACAAAGTTTCTTCTGTTACTGATGAAGTAGAAACGACTGATAATTAATCTGTAACTTCTGAAAGTAGGAGGCTGAATGTTCCAGGGCTGGTAAAGTGCAAACACTCTCTTTTTCAGTATCTCAGTCAGACATTAGTAGAAGAAGCAGTATGGCCCACAGTCTTCAGCTGAATGGGAGAAATTTTGTAACTTAGCTACTTAGCTTGAAATTCCCTTATCAATTCACTGCACTTCCCTCTTTCATGAATAACGGCCTAATGTTTGTTGACTGCATCTACAATAATATTCAGCCAGCTATATTGGTAGCTGAAGTTCATGGTAATTATAGTGTAAGGAGTTATGGTTGTCTATGCTATACTACACACTAACTTTGTTGCTGTTCACTGCATGACTGCAGCTCCCATGATATGTAGTCAACCTTTACTGGCTGAGCACCACCGGAATTGTAGACGGGGGTAATTATGGCTAATCTTTACCACCCCAGCTATTGCGCAGGAACATGCTGGTCAGCTAGCAACTAATACCACGTCATAAAATGTTTCCTATTAATGGGTATCTAACATTTGCCTCCCACCAGCAAAATCCTTTCCTGAGCCAACAAACATAGGCAATGGGGAAGAAGTAATGAAGTATTGGGATGGGAGAGGGTAAAAGTGAGTAGGCTATTTCCACCCCTCCCTGGAAAATATTCTGTTAATAGCACTAGGAATACTTTTTTTATTGCAGCACAATCTCTACAATTAGAGAGAGTTTGCTCTGCTTGGGAAAAAGAAAACTACATTGTTGGAGGATAATTTTAATTACTACTTTTGTTTGTTTGATAGAAGCAAAAGTTAAAAACCTTGCCCCTTCTCCAGAATTCATACAGACTCAATAGACGCCCAGCACTCAATAAAAATGTGAGAACTTTAATGATCAGATGAAAAACTTGCTAGACTTTAAACGTTGCCTGCATCTGATCAATAAAGTTATCACATATTGTGTCCATTAAGTTTGTTTGCTGTTAAGATTTGGGTGGTATCTTCGTCCTGGAGCACCGAGGCAGAGCGTGTGCTCCAGGACGTGTGAGAAAAACAAGGAAACCACATATAGAACAGATCTCTACTAAATTTTTATCTCCCCAAAAGTAGTGGTAATGAGCAAAGCTAGAGACAAAACTAATACAGCTAACTTTAGGCACACCATTCTGCACCATGAGAAATGCAATGTGCACCAGCCAAACATTAGCAATCCCTTAGATAGTCATAAGACTGCAGTGGTGGCTAATCTTTAGCATCCCAGCTGCTTTGGACTATAATATTTTCCATTATTCACAATATGCCAGTATTTAGTCACTCAATGTGCCAGGATTTAGCCATTTAATTTGCCAGGATTTAGCCATTTAATATGCCAGGATTTAGCCACTTAATATGCCAGGATTTAGTCATTCAATATGCCAGGATTTTGCCATTCAATATGCCAGGATTTAGCCATTTAATATGCCAGGATTTTGCCATTTAATATGCCAGGATTTAGCTACTCAGTATGCAAGGATTTAGCCACTCAATGTGCCAGGATTTAGCCACTATATGCCAGGATTTAGCCATTTAAAATGTCAGGATTTAGCCACTCAATATGCTAGGATTTAGCCACTCAATATGCCAGCATTTTGCTCTTTTTGTGCCACCCTCCTCTCCCCTTCCCCAGTACTTACCTCCTTGTTGCTCTCGGTCGTCTCCTCCATGCAGTCTTCCCTCCTGCACGGAGGAGGGAAACTCCGTGCAGGAGGGAAGACTGCATGGAGGAGAAGACCGGAGGGCAACAAGGAGGTAAGTACTGGGGAAGGGGGGAGGACAGTGGCACAAAACGATCACGATCTACGCTTCATAAGACGCACAGACATTTCCCCTTACTTTTGAGGAGGAAAAAAGTGCATCTTATGGAGCGAAAAATACTGTAATTAGTAGGAGTCAGCTAGTTTTTGTGAAAGACAGATCTTGTCAAACTAACTTAGAAGTCAATAAATATACAGATCTTGGTTTATGATTTATGTTATCTTTGCTTAAGCATTTATGGTTCCACACAAAAGATTATTCTACAAACTGACAGAAATAGACTTAGGGAAAAATGTATATATTTGGATTGAAAATTAGCTAAAAGATAGAATGCAGAAAGTTATTGTGAATGGGAAATTCACAACCTAAACAAACATATTAAGTGTAGTACATCCGGGGTCTGTCATGGGTCCTCTTCTTATTTGTTTATCAATGAACTATCACCACTTTTAGGCATCAGGAACTGTCAGGGTATTAAAAGCTGCCATTGTTTCTTTGTTTTCTTTTCCCTCTGGTGTAGGCTGTGTTTGCTGATAACACAAAATTAGGTAGGGTAATATAGTCTCAATGTGATATTTCTTCTCTACAGGAAGATTTAGACAAACTAGGGGACTGCATACCTTCCAACATTTCAAAATGTGAAAGTGGGACACTTTTTTTTTTTTAACCACTCTCGCGCAACTCACCCAAAAGAAGAAATTGCACCTTTACTGTGAGTTTTGTAACATGACTGGGGCTTTGTCATACAGTATGACCAAGCCCCAGCATGTAATAAAACTCACAGTAATGTGCATCCACAGCCACACTTACACAGCTACACATATAACCACACAGTCGCACTTACACATATACACAGCCACACTGCACACAGAAATACACACAGTCACACTTACACATACACTTACAGACACTGTTACAGACACAGTCACACTTCCACACACACACACACACACACACAGATACTTACACAGAGTCAAACTTACATACACACATACATATACACTGTTACACACATAAACACAGAAATACAAAGGCACCCTTACACACAGACACTTAGACATCCTTACACACACACACACACACACACACACTCACACTTAGACACCCTTGCCATACACACACATGGTAAGGGTCACAGTCACATTTACACACACACACTTCGACACACATAAATACTTACACACATACATACACACATATTTATTTTGATTTTTTTTAAACCAAAAAAATGAAATAATTAAGCTGCTTGTCCCCCTCCCTGTTTATTTACCTTCATATGCAGGGAGAAGGACCGTTCAAACAGTGTCTGCCTCCTGTCTCTGCAGAGGTAGAACACTATCCGGTGGTCTCTTCTGAGAGCCAGAAGTCAGCTGACATCCGGCTCTCATAGTTTCCAGAAGTCTCACAGCGTGACAGGTCGGAGCTTGTTCCAGTTGTACTGTGCTCACCCGTTGGACAGCACCATGCTTTTAGGGAGAGAGCTCCTTCAAACAGCAATCATTATATACCTCCCAACTGTCCCGTTTTGGGCAGTGCACACCGTTTTTGGGGCTGTGTTCCGCCCAAGGCTGGTCCTGGGCGGGACAGCGCATCAGAGCCCTAAAAATGGGACTGTCCCACCCAAAAACGGGACAGTTGGTGCAAAAAAGGATATTTCTATTGTGCCACTAAATCTGACACACTACTCTATATTGTTATATTATTTTTTCTCTCCTATGTTGTTTGTGCACCTTATTCTTGTCTTCAATGTTCTGCTAAGCAGCATGAGAGACTGCAATCAAAGTTGCAGCATTACTTAAGCATTACTTGTTAATGGTCTCATGTGCACACTGGTATTGTGTTAAGTGTTTTGTTGTGAAAACTACTAATGAGAAGGATTTAAGAATATTTCTAGACAACAGACTTAGCAACAGTGCGCAATGTTAGTCAGCAGCGGAAAAGGCCAATAAGATATTGGCATGTATAAAAATTCACAGGAGGAGGATACCATCTCTTTACAAGTCAGTGGCAAGACCTCACCTGTGCAATTTCAGCATCAGTCCTTAAAAAGGATATTATGGAACTAGAGAAAGTGCAAAGGAGGGCTACTAAATGAGTAAGTGGATAGGAAAAATTTAGTAAGAAAGGGAGACTATTCGGTTGCATTTTTTTTTAGTTAATAAGAAATGTTCATATCAAAAAATCAAAAAAATTAGTAGGGTTTTTTTCCTTCTTTTGCCTCAACCTAAATGACTTTGTTACTAAATTAACTGACTATGTTACTTAAATACATCACAACACCATCTAACAAAAAAATGTTCTGTGTTTGAATCATATGTCCTAAAAGGGAAAAATAAGGGTGCAATGGCAAATACCTTCATTAAAAATTCTATGATTAAGTGGTATTTAGCTCAAAATGCACAGTAAAAGGTTTACTGTGCTTCCTATCCACTGTTTTGTGTTTACTATGATGAAATAAAGTGTAAACAGGATTTTGTAAAGATTCTTTAAGTCATTGCTTTGCATAATTTCCCTGTGTTTTATGGAATTTTCTTTACTTCATAACATATTATTTCAAGTATGGACATGTGGTATGTACTTTTCCAATATTTATCTAAAATAATAATATTTTGAATTCATTTCACACCACAAATGTTTACAGTATGACTAAGTTTAACAACTACGCCCAGTGTTGATGTCGATTTTTCCAGTCAGTTGCGTTTAGCACCTTGCTCCTTGTATTAATTATTGTCAGTGTAAAAGTACTGATGTAAGGTAAAAGCCTTATAATCAAACTTTAATGGACTAAATGGAAATTGTTGATTTATTAACTTGTTGGAATATGTTGATGCCTTATATATATCTAATCAGGTAATCTATAAAACACCTTTATCAGTAGAAATAAGTGTACTTTGAGCTGTACGTCCCTGTCTTTTTTTAATTACATCAGGAAGGTGGAGTTCATTCATAACTGCAGATAACAGGTTGATGACTGATACACCACATCCAATCTTGATGACTTGCAGTTAATGTTTAATTCACGTTCAAGGATGAAAAGCAATGAAAGGCAAACATCAACTAAGAATAAATTAATGTGGTATTACCATACTTAACAGAGCATACCATTGTCTTTGTGTTGCAACACTTTTTTAAAATGGTTTAGTAGCTTTTAATATGTTTTAAGACTACATTTTAATATTCTTGTTTGATGTTCATTGTACCAGAAGCATTTGAGGGCATCATGCCTGGAATTCACCTCATCTCTTTTAGTTTTGGCACATATTGTAAAACACATCTTAATAAAAATAAACTTTATTGCACAAAGCAATTCATCCTCTTATCTGGAGAATATATGATATTGTGGTTATGTGATCATTGATGACATAAAGTCTAATAAAAAAAATAACTTAAAATCTGTAGGCAATTCCTGAAACAACATTCATGTCAAATATTAAAACAAACTTTAAAAGTCTGCTTTTTAAATTTCTTGCACTATCTCCCAGGGCCGGAAAATACTGGGAAAAATCCTGCTCTGTCCTAGGGCCGCTTTGAGATCTGTCCCGCTCTAAATAATTTGCCCGAACTCGGATTGCGTGCACGGGGGGGAGGTGAGGTGGCGCAAGGAAAAGGGATTCACAAGAAATGAACGCAGGTTGAGAGACAAGAGAGTACAGAGGCGATAGCGAGAGAATAGAGATTACAGAAGGGAGAGAGAGAGAGACTACATAGGGTAGAAGGAGAGAGAGAGAGACTACAGAGGAGAGAGAGACTACATAGGGGAGATAGAGACAGAGAGAGAAAGACTACAGAGGGGAGAGAGAGACTACATAGGGGAGAGAGAGAGACTACAGAGGAGGGAGAGAGAGAGAGAGAAGAGAGAGAGAGAGAGAGACTATAGAGGGGAGATAGAGAGAGGCTACAGAGGAGAGAGGGAGAGACTACAGAGGGGAGAGAGAGAGAGACTACAGAGGGAAGAGAGAGACTGCAGAGGAGAGAGACTACATAGGGGAGAGAGAGAGGCTACAGAGGTGAAATAGAGAGAGGCTACAAAGGGGAGAGAGACTACAGAAGGGAGAGAGAGAGACTACAGAGGGGAGAGAGAGAGACTACAGAGAGGGGAGAGAGAGACTACAGAGGGGAGAGAGAGACTACAGAGGGGAGAGAGAGATTACAGAAATGACAGGGGTGAGAGACTGAACAAATGACAAGGGAGAGAGACTACAGAAATGGAAATGAGTGAAGGAGAGGCTCTACACACATGAGGGGGAAGAGGAGAGAGAGACAGACATGGGGGAGAGGAAAAGACAGACAGACCTGGGCACTTACAGAACAGACTCTGGATCCACCCCTGTGGTGGCAAGTCCTGTGGTGCAATCTCAGAAGTAGGCGGTGTGGTGAGGCAAGTCATGTGAGTGCAATCTGCGTGCTGAGGTAAGTCCTGGTTGCTGTGGCAATCCCTGTGAGTGCAATCTGGGTGCTCGGGTAAGTCAATTTATCCACCTAGTATGTACACAAGGTTATATCCCAGACACTGCCTTGATATATACCCCTGCACAAGGCAATATATGTCCTTAGTATGTATACAAGGTTTTGTCTCACACACTGCCCTGGTATATATTCTTGCACGGGACAATTCACATAATCTTGTGTACATACTGGGGCCTATGTATTGTCCTGTGCATGGGGTGTATATCAGGGCAGTGTGTGAGATATAACCTGATGTACATACTGGAGGTATGTGTTGCAATGTGCAGGGGTATATATCAGTCTTATCTATAAATAATACTCTTAAGATGTGCTTTTAAAATGTGTGGTTTTGCATTTCATGAACACAAAAATAATGTTAAGCTATGGGGCTGGTATAATACTATTTCCAGGGCTGGTTATTATTCCCAGAACGGCACTGCTGTCTCCTATAGGAAATGAATGTGTAAAAAATGATGGTGGACTTATGGCCAAAACAGAAATGATCTGTTCTACCTAAAGCACAGATTTCTACACTGCTGCATCTAATCTCTGTAAAAGAAGATACTTGGGGGTGGTGTTATGCTTTGAGTCGTTTATTAACTATGCCTTATGGAAAGTTGCAGAAGAGATATGTCCTAGGCAGCATAGGTCTCCTAGCACGTTTTCCCCAACAGTCATATTCACGGATTTTCTTTTCTCTTTCTCTTTTTCTCAACATTTTTTAACCCTCTTTATCCTGATGTGGAAGATGAAATTTCACTGGAAGCCAGTTTGTCCTACTGACTCCATTTTGTATGCCTTCTTCCATATTTGTCCTTTGTGATACCCAAAGAGAGTGAGAGGTTAATGTGGAAATTGAGGGGGACATGTACGTGAGTTCTGCTTCTAGTGTTGGGATATTTCACAGGAAACCAGGCTTGCTCAACTAGGTCTAAGAAATACATGTAGCTAGGGTACAACCGCAAGGATCAGGTGGCCTTTCTAGATTATTCTAGTAAGTTAAAATGGCTAACAATGTGGTTTTATTAAGGTAATACGTAGCACTGCGACAAATTATAACCAATCATATGCTTCCATTAGCAGTGCATTAGGAAATTATGCTGTTCGGTTTTACTATAAAGATGTGTGTTAAGAAGGGTGCGACAGTGCAGTCTGTGCAGACGCAACCCTACGTATATACGTTTGTATTAAACTTCATCGCTTATTCAACTCAAGAATCTGGGCCTGGTCTCCTTTCTTTGCCTCTTCATTCCTGTGTGAAGTATCCAGGTAGAAATTGACTATTCACAGTTTGGGGCTCGTCCAGGATCCCAACACCTCGGAACCAGGATCCAGACGGTGCAGACCTACCCTCTTCTACCTAACCTCAAGAGCTCATCTGATATAGGTAAGGCACCTTTTCTAAATGCCTATAGTATAATAATTGGGTAGAAGAGACGGGGGTCGGCCACTGGTTGCCTATCTGAGTGACGGGATCCATAGAGTTGAGTAAGTGTGTGTAAGTTATTGTATTGTTTTGCAAGGTGCAAGCCAGATGTGAATTCCTGGTATATGTGATTTTATAATAGGAGTACAGTCAGATGTGAATTGCTGGAGTCCTTATTTGTGATTTAAAAGAGGGAGTACCTCTTGTGTGATTTATATCCTAGAGTATTAGTGTTAGCCTAGAACAAAGTGTTTCCGGGACAGTCACTAAGCACTTCAAGTGGCAAATGTTCTGAGGCAAATCCTTTGACCATTCACAATAACCACCTCTTTTCTTTCCATCATTTCACTCATTTCTAGCTTGTTCATCTAAATTATTGTTCCCCATCTATCTGTCCCCATTGCCCTTTATAAATGCAAAATTATAGCAAATGTTTTAGCTAACAACAGAGCGGTAAATAATAGCTCAGTTGTAGTTCAGATTGTATATATTGTATGTCCCTGATAGTAAATTTCATTGCTCAATCAGGATGCAAAGTAACACACTACCTTAATGCATTGTAGCCAATAGGTAACTACTTAGATCATGAATGCAAAATTATAGAAATTGCTTCTTTACAAAATGTTGCTGTTTTTAAAGGGCCGACTCAGGTAACATTAAGAAAATCGAAGCTCCAAGTTTCGTACCCAATCAGATCATTTCGACATGATCTCGAATCGGGCCAAAAATCGGCCATACCGCCTAATTTCGGGGTGTATTACGGGAGGACCTCGGCTATTACTGAAAAAGCTACTTTCCATGTATGTTACTTTGGGGTTGCTGCCTTCACTACTGGACTGCTACATCAGTCCATATCCCAGAATCTTGCATACTCTTTATCCTATGTTATGTTACCTCTCTCCCTTTGTCTTTTTTGATGTTACAATGTGAAAACTCAATAAAACTGATTTATAAAAGAAAAAAAAGTCCTCCCATAGAAGTCAGTGTGGGGACTTCAGTTATTGTGAAAATAACCGATGTCCTCCCAAAATGACCCAAAGTTAAATAAATTTAAAAAAATAAAATATATTGAAATAAAATAAATTAAAATAAAAATCAATTAAAATAAATGTAAAAATCACATTAAAATAAATTGATAATAATATTTAAAAAATTAAAATATGAATGCTTAAAAAGTGTCAAATGGATTTTATGGAGACCGAGCTGCAGCTCCAGCAAAGTACAATCACTTTTATAAATTAGACATCAGTGACTGCACATTTTTTATCAATTCTTGATGCTTTGCTGAAGGTTATGTTAATACATAAGCCCCCATGTGAGCACAAACATATTGAAGTATATGTTTATGAAATGTGCATGTTTTTTGCAATAAGACAGTAGCCAACAAAAAGTTGCATTTTTAAAGTAACATAGTGTTGAGTGAACCCGAACCGCACTGTTCGTGTTCGTACCGAACATTATGGTTTTTGGACCCCGGACCCGAACACGGACATTTCACTGTATGTTCGGGTTGGAGTTCGGGGTTCGGTGATTTAATGGCGCGTTTTGAAAGGCTGCAGGGCAGCCAATCAACAAGTGTTTGACTTGTTTGCCCTCACAGCCTTGCCTACTAATGGCATGGCTGTGATTGGCCAGTGCAGCATAAGACGAGGTTTTTTTCAGAGCAAATGCTCTGAAAAATACTCCTCGTCTTACATTAGAGGTCGTCTTATAATCTGACCTCAAATCGAGGTCAGACTATAAGACTGGGATCCAGGTCCCCCGCAGAGCTGCAGGGGACCTGGATCCCCCTCTCTAACAGCAGGGGATGTCTGCGCAATGAGCGCAGACTTCCCCTGCTGCCGCTCGCGCAGACATCCTCCGTTGCCCCGCTAGCCAGCAGGAGAATCGGGCAGCTGGGGGATCGTGCAGACATCCTCCATGTTGCCTGACACTTCCGTCTATTATGACGAACCAGCTGTCCGTCATAATAGATATAATATAATATACTGGTGTCTTGCTGTCTATTAGTTATATTTATAAATATTGCCCCCAATATGCCAGGATATTGCCCCCAATATGCCATGTAATATGCCAGGATATTGCCCCCAATATGCCATGTAATATGCCAGGATATTGCCACCAATATGCCAGGATATTGCCACCAATATGCCATGTAATATGCCAGGATATTGCCCCCAATATGCCAGGATATTGCCCCCAATATGCCATGTAATATGCCAGGATATTGCCCCCAATATGCCAGGATATTGCCCCCAATATGCCATGTAATATGCCAGGATATTGCCCCCAATATGCCATGTTATATGCCAGGATATTGCCCCCAATATGCCATGTAATATGCCAGGATATTGCCCCCAATATGCCATGTAATATGCCAGGATATTGCCCCCAATATGCCAGGATATTGCCCCCAATATGCCATGTAATATGCCAGGATATTGCCCCCAATATGCCATGTTATATGCCAGGATATTGCCCCCAATAAACCATGTTATATGCCAGAATATTGCCCCCAATATGCCATGTAATATGCCAGGATATTGCCCCCAATATGCCATGTAATATGCCAGGATATTGCCCCCAATATGCTAGGATATTGCCCCCAATATGCCATGTAATATGCCAGGATATTGCCCCCAATAAACCATGTTATATGCCAGAATATTGCCCCCAATATGCCATGTAATATGACAGGATATTGCCCCCAATATGCCATGTAATATGCCAGGATATTGCCCCCAATATGCCAGGATATTGCCCCCAATATGCCATGTAATATGCCAGGATATTGCCCCCAATAAACCATGTTATATGCCAGAATATTGCCCCCAATATGCCATGCAATATGCCATGATATTGCCCATATATTATATGTCAATAAAGTTTGTTTGAAAAAACAGTTCCAACACACTTTATTGACCGCGCGGCTGGAGGGGAGCGCACAACGCTTCCCTCACAGCCACGCAGCTTCAGAGCACAGGGGGACAGAGCAGGAACAAGGTAAGTTTTTTTTTTGTGCTCTGCTGGGATCTTCCCCGCCGGCCTCGGCCCATGGCCACCGCGGCCCACCGGGCATTTGCCCGGTGTGCCCGATGGCCAGTCCGGGCCTGGACGGAGGTGTCGGGCAGCATGGAGGATGTCTGCACGTATCATGCAGACATCCCCCCGGCTGCCCCCACTAGCCACCAAGGAAATATACAAGGTGAGGGGGAGGGAGGGAGGGGGGTGACACACACAGACAAGGGGAGGGAGGGGGGAGACACACACAGACAAGGGGAGGGAGGAAGGGGGGAGACGCACATAGACAAGGGGAGGGAGGGGGGAGACACACACAGACAAGCGGAGGGAGGGGGGAGACCCAGACAAGGGGAGGGGGAAAAGAGAAAAGCGGAGGGGGGATAGAGAGAGACAAGGGGGGGGATAGAGAGAGACAAGGGGAGGGGGGAAGACGGACAAGGGGAGGAGGAAGAGACGAGGGAAGTGGAGAGAGAGGCCGCATTGGCACATAAAAGGAAATAAAAACAAGAAATGCATTTGTATAATATACATTTTTTATTAAATATTAAAAAGCAATTTACATATATACAAGTTAAACTTTTTTTTCCTATAGGGTAGTCTTATATTCAGGCTTTTAGTTTTTTTCCTAAAGGAATATACAAAGTTTGGGGGGTTGTCTTATAATCAGGGTCGTCTTATAATCAAGCAAATACAGTATAAGCTGGAGTCACGTACACGCACATCACATGAGCTCTTCTTAGTGTAGGGAGAGGATGCTGCAGCTGTGAGGGACAGATTAAAAAAAAAATCTGGTGTTGAATCTGCAAACTACAGCGATTATTCAAACTACAGCGATTATTCAAATTACAGTGATTATTTTAGTGGGTGCTATACTATATATTTGTACCCGGCCCTGAGCCCAGTGCCACAGAGAGTGCAGTGCACTTGCAACTGCATGTGTGCCAGGCACATGACTTTAATCCTGTTCTGTTAGCTCAGTGGGCAACATCTAGGCATTTTTAAATACTGCAATTTGTTGGTGTTAAATATTACATTTGCGTCCTGCACTTCCTATCTGAGAGTCAAATAGAACAGTCCAATACTGTGTTTACAGCGCACTTTTAAAAATTCTTATTGTTGTGCTAAATAGTACATTTATGGCCTGCACTTCATATCTGAGAGTCAAATAGAACCGTCAAATACTGTGCTTACAGCGCACTTTGAAAAATTCTAATTGTTTTGGTGCTAAATAGTACATTTGCGTCTTGCGGTGCACTTCATATCTGAGAGTCAAATAGAACAGTCCAATACTGTGCTTACAGCGCACTTTTAAAAATTCTTATTGTTGTGCTAAATAGTATATTTACGGCCTGCACTTCATATCTGAGAGTCAAATAGAACAGTCCAATACTGTGTTTACAGCGCACTTTTAAAAATTCTTATTGTTGTGCTAAATAGTACATTTATGGCCTGCACTTCATATCTGAGAGTCAAATAGAACCGTCAAATACTGTGCTTACAGCGCACTTTGAAAAATTCTAATTGTTTTGGTGCTAAATAGTACATTTGCGTCTTGCGGTGCACTTCATATCTGAGAGTCAAATAGAACAGTCCAATACTGTGCTTACAGCGCACTTTTAAAAATTCTTATTGTTGTGCTAAATAGTATATTTACGGCCTGCACTTCATATCTGAGAGTCAAATAGAACCGTCAAATACTGTGCTTACAGCACACTTTGAAAAATTCTAATTGTTGTGCGAAATAGTACATTTACGACCTGCACTTCATATCTGAGAGTCAAATAGAACCGTCAAATACTGTGCTTACAGCGCACTTTGAAAAATTCTAATTGTTTTGGGTGCTAAATAGTACATTTGCGTCTTGCGGTGCACTTCATATCTGAGAGTCAAATAGAACAGTCCAATACTGTGCTTACAGCACACTTTGAAAAATTCTTATTGTTGTGCTAAATAGTACATTTACGGCCTGCACTTCATATCTGAGAGTCAAACAGAACCGTCAAATACTGTGCTTACAGCGCACTTTTAAAAATTCTTATTGTTGTGCTAAATAGTACATTTACGGACTGCACTTCATATCTGAGAGTCAAATAGAACCATCAAATACTGTGCTTACAGCGCACTTTGAAAAATTCTAATTGTTTTGGGTGCTAAATAGTACATTTGCGTCTTGCGGTGCACTTCATATCTGAGAGTCAAATAGAACAGTCCAATACTGTGCTTACAGCGCACTTTTAAAAATTCTTATTGTTGTGCTAAATAGTATATTTACGGCCTGCACTTCATATCTGAGAGTCAAATAGAACCGTCAAATACTGTGCTTACAGCACACTTTGAAAAATTCTAATTGTTGTGCGAAATAGTACATTTACGGACTGCACTTCATATCTGAGAGTCAAATAGAACCATCAAATACTGTGCTTACAACGCACTTTGAAAAATTCTAATTGTTTTGGGTGCTAAATAGTACATTTGCGTCTTGCGGTGCACTTCATATCTGAGAGTCAAATAGAACAGTCCAATACTGTGCTTACAGCGCACTTTTAAAAATTCTAATTGTTGTGCGAAATAGTACATTTACGACCTGCACTTCATATCTGAGAGTCAAATAGAACAGTCCAATACTTTGCTTACAGCGCACTTTGAAAAATTATAATTGTTGTGCTAAATAGTACATTTACGTCTTGCGGTGCATTTTTTGCAGTCCAAAAAACAAAAAAAATACAAATAAAAAACAGTGTTGGCTACCTCCTCCTCCTCCTCCAGCGCCACTTCCACCTACACCGCCACGGTCACCGCCTCCTCAACCTATGGGTCACTTAGTATAATCTGAAAGAGAATACCCTGCACTCCAACCCTATCTCAAATGGATAATTCTGTTGATCCTCCTGGCAGCCATGCTTTAGCTTTAGATATATGTTCTTCCAAAGCCAAAATCAAAGATTCCATCTAGTGCTATTTTATGGCTCAGCTGTATTTGTAATTTGTATGTATTTTATGTTATTTTAAGTTATTTCCCTATCCACATTTGCTTGCAGGGCACTTGTCCTACTCTTACCCACATTTTACTTCCTTTTGCAGCCCTCTAGCCCTTTCCATGACTTTTTTAGAGGCATTTTAGTGGCCAAAAGTTCGTGTCCCCATTGACTTCAATGGGGTTCGGGTTCGGGGTCAAGTTCGGGCACGGACCCAGACATTTTTTCGAAGTTCGGTCGAACCTGCCGAACCCGAACATCCAGGTGTCCGCTCAACTCTAGTCACTAATGATTTCAATATATCCTCTAGATTGCAACCTTTGTGCGCAGGGCTCAGTCTGTCCCTGTTTGTCTAACACAGCATGTTGGCTCTATATAAATAAATGTTAATGTAATGTAATATAAATGATTAAACACCGTTGATAAAGAAACACCATTATGCCACTGCAGCAAGGGTGCAAATATAAAAAGTAAGTACTTTTATCTGTCTGATTTCAGTGTGGCTCAAGAGATTTTGGCATGAAAAAGGGAAGATCCCATGGTTGCTACATGTTTTTGTGCTCAAACGTTTTTTGGGTCAGCCACTACCACTTTTCACACCTCATTCCTACTTACGCCCTGGTGCATTCCTGGCAAGTAAACCTGTATAGTTTGCACTCTCAAATATGTAGAGAATGATTACATAATAGATTACTATACAGCAACTTTATTCTTTTATTTGTAAAGTGCACATAAAACACATTACATGAATACATTTGCCTAGAATCAAACAAATAACTGCAAATATACACGTTTAAGTTAAACTTTTTTTATATACACCAATCAGACATAACATTATGACCACCTGCCTAATATTGTTTAGGTCCCCTTATGGACTTCACTATTGTGTCCTCTGTTGTATCTGGCATCAAGATGTTAGCAGTGGTTCCTTTAAGTCCTGTATGCTGTGAGGTGGACCTCCATGGATCAGACTTCTTTGTCCATCACATCCCACAGATGCTCAATTGGATTGAGTTCTGGGGAATTTGAAGTCCAAGTCAACACCTCGAACATGTTGTTGTATTCCTCAAACAGTTCCTGAACCATTTTTGCTTTATGGCAGGGCGCATTATCCTGCTTAACCCGTTTGCAACATTGGACGTACCAGGCACGTCCAGACAGAAACTCTAGCTGACACAGGATGTGCCTCTCCACTTGGTCCTGTCTTTTTTGCATGAGACTTATCTGATTTTAGTATCCTGTGGTGGAATACTACTCCAACCTATACTACGTTTGTCCCAGATACCACTTCTCTTTCTACTGTATTTGCAATATAGGTTTAGAGGAACCCTAGAGAGAGTGCTAAGGGGAGTACTGATTTGTATTCTAAGTACATGTATATTTGCTTTTTCTATTGTCTTAGTGGTCATAATGATATGGCTGATTGGTTTATATTTAATTTGTACACAGGGAGGGGAGGAGAAAGGGTAGAAAGACATATAGAGGGGAAAGATTATTTCCATTTGTTAGTTTGGCTATTCCATTTTCAGTCGTTTGTTAAAACTCTCTGTATGTGAGCATGCATACGGTTCCTTTGATCTAAATGTTGTTTCCATGGGGGCCACATTTATTTCCAAATGTGCAATCTATTATATAGGGTGGCAGACATGTGCTCATAAGTGTTTATATTTGGGAAGACCTTGGTTATACTGGGCACGATGGGAAGCTCCATGATTTTGCAATCTCAGCTTGGGTCACTTTCATGTTGTTTGAAGAGCTTGCAGACTGAGATGGGAATTAACACACATTCTAGTGTTGGTGCAAGTGTGACTGACAGTCTCATTAATTAAGGTGAATATTGTTTTCCAGAATGATTGAATTAGTTTATATGTTAACACATGATCAGTATATTTTTGCCAGCCTTGCTTACATATGATTCAAGCTATAGTTCCTATCAGAGCTGTTAGCTCATCCACATGGAAAATTTTGCTCCCTCTCAACAGGTATTTCACGGTCAGATTATTTTCCTGTACTTTGGTGGTCTCGCTCTGTTTTTCATTTTCAATTTCTTTGTGCCTGCCATTTAATTCCTTGCTTTCTCTTTTTCTGACACTTAATCACTCTACCTGTCTGGATGTCTTTTTCTATGAGCATCTACTTAATTGTATGTCTACCTATAATTTGAACTGCTTCTCCTATTATTTCGCTTTTTGGCTATCTTTGAATTCCTGTACCTCCCTCTCCACCTGTAATTATATGTAATTCCCTTGGCCAATCAATCCATTTATCACTGTCTGTGCATCCATCCATCTACAATATGTGACTTGTATGCCAGCAAAGTTATTACAGGTAAAGAGGGGAGTGTTTAAATATAACACATCCTTACTGACCCTTGACCTGCTTTACCAAAGCTGGGGATCATTCAGACATAATGATAACAAATATATAACATAATACAACTATATATGTGTATATATAGCTATATATATATATATATATATATATATTTACTCACACACATATAATACATTTGTATCAGGTACTTCAAGAAAAATTATACCCCAAGTGTTAAAGCCAATAAACTTTTTTAAAAAGGTTGGCTCTTTACAGGGGCATTCCTAATGTATTTGGCACCCGGGGCAGATCCTATCTTTGGCACCCCCCGCAGCTTCCTTTGTACAGCACATATTGAAGGGGTTGACAAATCCTGGGAGCCATGGCTCCTAAAATCCTACTGTTGCGATGTTGCCTATGATTAAATCACATTTATTTATCAAACTGGAGTGCCAGCTATTTTTTCTGTTTGGATTACCCTGTTAATGTAGCTGCAATTTTGCTGATTTGCTATTGGCAACTAGAGCACCTTTGAAAAGTTCACAGTGGCCAGACAACACTTCTTACTTGAATTTGCCAGCTGCAAGAGCCCAGGATTCTTTCTCCATCGTGGGAATTTTTTTGTGTATAAATAAAAGAAAACAAAAATATAAATGAACAATAAATCAATAAATATGTATGTCTCGTTGCCTTTTTTTCCCCTTAAAAAGGTTAATACAAGTAAGTAGAAATTAAAAACATTTCATAAATAAGGAAATAAATAAGAACTTATATCTAAATACCACAAGTTTTTTTGTAATGTATGGATTAATTTTCTAGTAATTCTGCATCATAGTAACATAGTAACATAGTAATTTAGGTTGAAAAAAGACAAAAGTCCATCAAGTTCAACCCTTCTACCTATCATTTCTGCGTTTTGATCCAAAAGAAGGCAAAAAAAACCCTAAGGAAGCTTTTTCGAATGTTGCCTCCTAGGGGGAAAAAAATTCCTTCTTGACTCCAAATGGGCAATCAGATTTCTCCTTGGATCAAAAAGCTCTATTATTAATGCTCATTCTATTATTAATACCCCTGTATGTTCTGCTTTTCTAAAAAATCATCCAGACCATTTTTAAATGCATCTATTGTGGTTGATAGCACTACCTCTCTTGGCAGTGAGTTCCATAATTTTATTGTCCTTACCGTAAATAATCCCTTCCTTTGCTGCCTATGAAATCTTTGCTCTTCCAGTCTCAGGGGGTGACCTCTTGTTCTTTGTACATTTCTATTAATGAACAGGTCCCTGGAGAGCTCCTTATATTGGCCCTGCACATATTTATATAATGTTATCATATCCTCTCTAAGACGCCTTTTTTCTAAAGTTAATAAATGCAATTTTTTAAGTCTCTCTTCATAACTAAGATCCTCCAATCCCCTTATTAATTTTGTAGCTCTCCTTTGCACTTTTTCTAGTTCCTTAATATCCTTTTTAAGGACTGGTGCCCAGAATTGTACTGCATATTCAAGGTGAGGTCTTACCATTGATTTGTAAAGAGGCAAGATGATGTCCTCCTCCCGTGAATCTATACCTCGTTTTATACATGCCAATATCTTATTGGCCCTTGCAGCTGCTGACTGGCATTGGGCACTGTTGCCAAGTTTATCTACAATGATTCCTAAATCCTTTTCGTTAATAGTTTTTCCCAGGGAAATACCATTTAACGTATATGTTGCTTTGTTATTATTTTTCCCATAATGCATAACTTTACATTTGTCTATATTGAACCTCATTTGCCACTTTCTTGCCCAGTTCCCCACTCTGTCCAAATCTTCCTGTAAAGAAAAAACATCAAGATTAGTCTTTATTACCTTACCTAATTTTGTGTCATCAGCAAACACTGAGACATGGCACTCAGCACAACGTGGGAGATCATTAATAAAGAGATTAATAATAAATTAATATAGTATGTTTCTGCATTAATACATTTTAACCAACATTATCCATTTTAATCTATCCAAGGTAATGTTGTAGAATAATTACAGAACATAAGAATCATCATACAGGATTACTGTACTACATTAAGTAATTACACAGAATTATCTAAAGCATTTTGCTTTAGATACAACAGAAACATAAGGTTTATTACTGGACTTTTTTAAAGCAAATATTACTATGAAGTTTATCCCAATCATACTAAAATACCCAATAATTGGAATGCAGACTATCATTTTGTATGCAATTGTTAATTTTTTTAGAGCTACACTGCCATCTACTGAAATCTGGGTATTTCAAATGAGGTAAAAAAAAAATCCTCAAGACTACAGTTTGAATAATAGGACTATCCTCTGTATAAATATTGTTTTGTTTGTAGCAAGGAAGTATTTTAGTGACTGCACATGTGGTTTCTCCGTGTGGGATAACTTTTTAATTTTTCAATTTTTCGGGCCTCTTTCTTGATCAGATGTTTTGAACCCATGTATATGTAATTGTTCAGTTAAGTAAATCTTTTTATTTACTGATTTTTGGGCAATTTTGTTGGCAAACATGTAGATCACATGTTTATACCTCCCTACCTACAGTTTGAGGCACTAATGGGTCTTTATGGATCTTGCAGTGTAATGAGCATACTTCTGTACCTGTACCTGCCTAAATCTAGGAGTGATGGCCTTATTCTTAACATATACAATACAACTTTTAAAAGAATCCCTTGGAATTATATAAATTGGTTTGGTTGTCCTTTCTTATGTTTGCTGACTTTAAATTATAAACTGAGCTCACTTTATTCTTAAATTGCTACACTTGAGCAAATCCACAAGGACACTCTCTGTAGTGAGGATTATCAGAACCTAGTACGACTAAGGAAAGGGGTCTAGGACAGTTCAGCGCGGCGACTTCATCACTGACAGGTCAGCGCAGCAGTTAGAACACTGAACTGTCAGCAATGTAGAATAACGCGGCCGCTTCACCGCGGACGTGGCTATGTAAGGGCTGACAGTTCAGCGCTGAACTGTCAGCTGTTTCAAACGTACAAGTTAAAATAAAATAACCCTCTAATAAATGAATCCCCCTCCAAACCCCAATACTAAAATTAACCCCAAAATCCCAATACTAAAATTAACCCCCGAACTCTAATACTAACCTCCGAACCCTAATACTAACCCCCTAAACCCTAATACTAACCCCCGAACCCTAATTCTAACCCCTAAACCCTAATACTAAATTAACCCTAGAACCCTAATACTAACCCCCTAAACCCTAATTCAAACCCCCTAAACCTCAATACTAAAATTCTAATTGTAACACTCTTTAATGCTAACACATTAAAACTCACCTTTAGCGATGAAATGTCCCGCAATGAAATATCCCGCAACAAGCTCTCGTGTGGTGAAGAGACGTCGGTGAAGCGGCTGAGCGGATGCAGCCGCGATGAAGTGTCCCATCCCCTGAGGAAAGATTGAGCCATGATCCTTAATTTACAAGCTCATAGACACTTTATTAAATTAAAAGCGATCTATTACCAGGCAATAGGCCTGGTAAATCTTTAGCAAGAGCACTTCAGGAACGAAGACAACTGGAGACGATTAGGGACAAGACCAGGGTGAGCCGTCATTTACCAAGAGAGGTTGCGCAATAATTCGTATCATACTACACTACCCTGTATAATTCTTCTCTAGACGTACTGAACTCCTCACTGACCGATCAGCGCAAGCAAGATATTAAGTCTTATTTGGAAGCTCACACTAGCCGTAAGATCTCTAGCGAAGATGTGGTGGCACTTGATAGACCTATATCTTTAATTGAATTGACCCTAGCAGTAAAAAATTCTAAAACGGGTAAATGTCCGGGCCCTGATGGTTTGCCACTTCAGTATTACAAAAAAATGCGGTGAAGTGTTGTTCCCTCACCTACTGAAATCCACCATCTATGGTGGTTGCTTAGATCCTCATCCTTTAGCGGCTACTATTACCTTAATCCCAAAAGAAGGGAAGGATGTGGAGCTTTGTGGCAATTTTAGGCTCATCTCTCTACTTAATGTGGATTTGAAGCTGTTCTCCAAAATACTATCTATCAGCATTTATTCACTCAGACCAGGCAGGGTTTGTCCCGGGGCAGGAGTCCAGGGATTGCACGATTAGGGCCATTGACTTGATTCACCATGCAGTAATCCAGGCACTATCTTGTTTTCAACCAACACGGAAAAAGCTTTTGACAAGTTTCGATTGTGTATACCTAATGGAATTTATGAGGCAAGTCGGGTTTGGCCCACATATGTTAACCTGCATCTCATCCCTGTACATCCGCCCCTCGGCATTAATTAGAGTTAATGGTGCACTGTCAGATTCCTTTGCAATTTCTAATGGTACGAGGCAGGGATGCCCACTTTCTACCCTGGTTTTTGTCATCTCCCTGGAACCATTTCTGGAAACAGTACATGGCCACAGTGATAGCCATGGGATAACGGTTGGCACCACCCACCACAAGGTATTGGGCTTTGCAGATGATTTGCTTTTCACACTCACGGCCCCTACAGTATCACTCCCGATCCTCCTCTCTGAGTTCAAAATATATGGGAAACTCGCAAACCTAAAAATCAATAACACCAAATCTGAAATTTTGAATCGATCTCTGCCTTTGGCAGTCAAAGCTTCACTAACTTGGT
This sequence comes from Pelodytes ibericus, assembly GCA_036172795.1. Classification (NCBI taxonomy): domain Eukaryota; kingdom Metazoa; phylum Chordata; class Amphibia; order Anura; family Pelodytidae; genus Pelodytes; species Pelodytes ibericus. The sequence goes on along the minus strand of CM069859.1, from coordinate 139,303,451 downwards.
ATTTGGTTGACTAGAGAGCCCACTGACCTCTACCAACAAAATTTCTCACCGGTGCTGATGACCTTACAGAAGGACTGCTACACCTGGGGCCCACAACAAATCTCTTGGACGGATAGGGTCAATGTGATGAAAGTGAACACCCTACCCCGTTTACTAAATATGTTCCAGACAATTAAAATGATCATCCCCGCTGACTTTTTTGCCTCCATCTGCACAATGTTTCTAAAGTTCAAATAGGCAAAAAAGATTTTACGGCTGCGTTTTGAAACACTTATGTGATACAAGAGTAATGGCGGGTTGGGTCTGCCTCTCCCGGCTCCCAGGCTCTACTTCCAAGCTTGCCACCTGTTGAAGATACTGGAATGGATGTTCTGACCGCCTCACAAACAGTGGATAGATATTGAAGGCGAGGACCTTGTGACCCTGCTGCAATTGCTACCCTGGATCCAACCACGAAAGCTAGGCTGCTGACAAATAAACATCCACTAATCTTGGACTCCCTTGTCTGTACTACACAACTCACACAATAAATTTCTTCTGACTACATACCCGTCCCCATATACTCCGTTAAAATGCAACCCGGCTTTTCCCTCGGGACAAACTACAGGGACCTTTTTAGGATCCACCAGATCCATCACACCATTGGATAGATTCCACTATACCCAAATCCATAATTTCTATCACTCACCACCACTAAAACACAATCTCACTAGGACTGCCACAGCGTTTGAAGACCTTTGCCTTGGTGAATCCCTAGCACCCCATGGAATATCTCTTCTATATCAAATTCTCTTAGGGGCACTGGATACTGCCCTGCCACCATATGTGGGAAAAAGCCCTCCACACTTCCCTGAGCGAGCCCCAAGTTAACCCACAAATGCTCGATTAGCAATAAAACTCAGGAGATCTCTTTTAAACTTCTTACTTATTGGTACTGGACCCAAATGGAGTCACTGACCGCCTCCTCCATTTGCCCCGGCACCCCGGCGGTCGGTGAATTCATCCATTAATGTGTTTTACTGGATGGAATACTTAGACACCCCCCAAATTAGAGCCTTCCTTCCACTGATCATTGAATCACACAGAGTTGTTCTGGTGGTGGACTGCTCCCTAACACCCTCTCACTCCCACCCCATAAATGCAGCCCATTCTCCCTATCTATCCATACATACCCTTAACCCCCGATCTTTCACCAGGACCTACTTAGCGGTCTGAAGGTTGTTACTGAGGTCCATTGTTTAGATTTTTGTACCCACCATCTGCTACGGGGGCTATGTCCTGTAGCCCCAATCTGCATTTCCCCTGTTCAATTTATCTGTGCTAATCTTTAAGCCCTTACTTTTCACCAGGACCGACCCAATGGCCTGCGGGTAGTTATTCAGTTGCAACGTATCTTTACACCTATTATCTGCTAATGTGCTAATAACCTACAGCCCCTGCATATAATCTCACTGTTCGGCTTACATATGTACTGTTGATTATGCAAACATTGTTTTTTCTTTTGCTGACAAGTGTTTATTTGTATGAAACCCCCCCTCCCATTTACCTCCCCTTTGTTTTTGTTACCCTCCCCCCCCCCCCCCTATTTTTGTTATGGAACATTTGAAAATGCAATTAATACTGATTTACAAAAAAAAAAAAAGACTAACCCCTTAAACCACATGGACGTATCTACGTCATGAAAAGCATAGTCCTGACGTATATATATGTCCTGAGTTTAAATGTAGCATGCCTCCCCCGCACATACGATCACCGTGAATGTGATCATATATATTGAAACTCACATAGGCAGTGATCAGCTTTCACTGCCTATGTGTTAAAGGAGTTGCACTGATGCCTTGATCAAGGCATCATGGAACACCCTTCTCTGCCCCCCCAGGGCACAGCGATCATATTGAAGAGGCGCATGCTCCTCCAGTACCGCGTGCCCAGCAGAGAGCGATGGAAGTGATAACAAAAAAAAAATCTCTTCTGAAACTGTTGCTTGACTGCCCCTAGAAGCAGTCAGCAACATTACAGTTAGAATAAATAAATAAAAAGTTAACCCTAGATCTAGGGTTAAGGTTACAATTATGGTTAAAGGTGGTTATGGGTTAGAATTAGGGCTAGTACAAGGGTTAGATTAAGGGGTGGAGGTAGATTTTGGGTTAGGGTTAAGGTTGGGGTCAAAAGGTCAATGTAGGAGAAAATGGTTAAGAAACAAAAAAAACACTTGTATCGGTTATTGCCCTATTACAAGAAGAAAAAACAGAAAAACATGGAAACATTGGAATTTCTAAACTCAGGAGAAATATTAGAAACTATATAGACTGGATCTTTTTTACAGTTTGTAATTGTGTAAGTGTTTTTTGGCATACATATGACAAGATTAATGGAATTCTGGTCTTCAAGGCACATCAAATGCTGCATAGAACTCTGTCACTAAGGGGTTAAATCAGTGCAGGCAGGGTTGAGACAAGCAGATTTTATTGTTCTTATCAATTGCAGGTTCAGATAGCTCCGACCATAAAGAAAATGATGGTCACGCCTTTTCATCTACTATTAGTGATTGTGACTTCATCTGGTTGGGTGTTAATATGTTCTCTCTGATTTTCTAAACCTTAACCCCTTAGTGACATGACTTTTTTTGGCTTGTCCGACGCTTGGTGACTTGGGCTGTTTTAACATTTCTGAGGTGTTTGTGTTTTGCTGTAATTTATTTCTGTCTCATTTAGTGTACCCGCACAAACTATATATCGTTTTTTTTTTTTTTTTTTATTCTCTTTATTGCTCATATCCAAAAGTACAGACAGTGTAGGGTGAATTGCATATCACCTATTAAGCGTACATAAATATGTAGATAAAGAAACAAAAAAAATAGAAAACACACATCTAACATATATAATACATAACACGTACAGGTCAAGAGAATCCATATCAAATCACATTAATCCTTCAGGGCACACAGTATTATTCTTAAAGAATAGATTATTTTTAAAAACTGTTACCATTAGGATATCATACGGGTAGGGGGGTAGCCAAGTATACTCACTCAACGCACAGGGAATATGCACTCTTAACTCTTAGGTCCCATATTGACCAAATGCTGTCATACAAATCTTGTTTTGCCCCATGGAACGCTCTCTCAGCTCCCGCCTGGAAGTCGATCTGGGTAAAGATCTCAACCCATGAGGGAACTGTGGTTTTTTTCCAAGATCTCGCAGTCAGGGAACCCAATATGAAATAAGAAGGACTGAGCAGTCAAATCCATATCGCGGCCTGCAACCAATTGTGTAATACTTGCAAGTCTATCCTTAATTGGGACTAGTAGCGTACACTGCCACCATATATGTGCCTGTGAGCCTGTCTCCGAGAGACATCGCCAACATAAGTTGTTACTATTCATATCATACTTTGCAAGACGCACTGGAACAATATACCACCTATATATCAATTTGCAGTATTGTTCCTGCAAATTCACACAATGTATCGCATTCCGTGTGGTCCGCCAGGCCGGGCACCAGTCTTGGTACGTGTGAGTGAATCCTAACTCTCTCTCCCATAAGCTTATTGGTTTAGCTTTCTCCACCTTTAGATGCTCCGAGAGTATTCTTTTGGTTTTCAAGAAGAGTTTTTTTGGCGTTACAGAGGTCAGGAATTTGTCCCAGTTGTCAGGCTCAGTTGGGGGATTCAGTGCAAGGAAATGTCTAACTCTAATGTATGTAAACAATTCCAAATCTGGTAAGTGAAAGATTTGAATATGAAACTGTCTTTTTAATGAATGTAGAGATGAAACAAGGTTGCTGATTATCAAACCCGTAGTTTCCAGTTTCCGGAACTGTGTGGGAGTCACCCATAGAAGCATAAAGGGGTCCAGGTAATTACTCCTATACCCCTCCATGCTTAGCCAGGGTGGGTCACTCGGTCTACTTGTGCTCCATGATATTATATGAACCATTTGTGAGATATCATATAACTGAAATATGTTCGGGTAGCCGAGGCCACCTTTATCTGTGTCTCTCATTAATATTTGTTTAGAGATCCTGGATCTTCCCTCCGCCCATACATATGAGGCGAATAAGAGGTCCAGGTCCCTAAGGTGTGCTCGAGGGACCAATAGGGGAATAGCCCTCAAAAGGTACAAAAACTTTGGGATTACATAGGACTTCAAGATATTAATTTGGCCCATCCATGACCTGTACTAAATCCATGAATGACCCCCAACATGTACATATTTTTGAAAACTAGACCACTCAGGGCATTTAACTTGGGGTATTTTGACACATTTCATGTAGCCATTTTACCACCAATCTTTGCCAAAGTTTGCAGCAAAAAATCTTTTTTTTTTAATTTTTCACATAGATTGCAATTTAGGTAAACATTACCTTAAAATGTGAAGGGGTATTTCCAAATAACACCTCAATATGTGTTCAGCAACATCTCCTGAGTACAGGGATACCACCCATGCATAGGTTTGTTGGTTTGTTTTGGGGCTAAAAGACCACATTTAGGGCGTGCGCATTTTGGTTTTCCAACTTGGAATTCTGACATGCAGAAAACTTGTGCCCATGTCCCATTTGGGACATTTTTGAAGCCAGAAAGTGTATTCTACCCCACAAAGCCATATATTTTTTAAAACTAGACACCCTAGGGTATTTCAAATGGTAGTATTTTAACACTTTCCATGCACTAATTATACTACCAGCCTATGTCAATGTTTTGGGTAGTAATTTTTTCCCACATACATTGTACTTTGGGCATGAATTCACAGATCCTGTTATATGTCAGTACCAAACAACACCTCAATATGTGTTCAGCAACATATCCTGAGTACAGGGATACCACCGATGTATAGGTTGGTTAGGTTATTTGGTGGTTAAAAGGCCACATTTGAGAGGTGCGCTTTTTGGTTTTCCAACTTGGAATTCTGACGTGCAGAAAACCTTCGACCATGTCCCATTTGGGACATTTTTGAAGCCAAAAAGTGTATTCTATTCCACAAAACCATATATTTTTGAAAACTAGACACCCTAGGGTATTTCAAATGGTAGTATTATAACACTTTCCATGCACTAATTCTACCACCAGCCTATGTCAATGTTATGGATAGTAATTTTTTTTCACATTCATTGTACATCAGGCATGAATTCACAGATCCTATTATGTGTCAGTGCCAAACAACACCTTAATATGTGTTCAGCAACATCTCCTGAGTACAGGGATACCACCCATGTGTAGGTTAGTTAGATTATTTGGGGGTTAAAAGGCCACATTTGAGAGGTGCGCTTTTTGGTTTTTCAACTTGGAATTCTGGCATGCAGAAAACCTGCGCCCATGTTCCATTTGGGACATTTGTGAAGCCAGAATGTGTATTTTACCCCACAAAACCATACATTTTAGCAAACTAGACACCCTAGGGTATTTCAAATGATAGTATTTTAACACTTTCCATGCACTAATTCTACCACCAGCCTTTGTCAAATTTTAGGTTAGTAGTTTTTTAATGTTTTGTTTCCACATACATTGTACTTCGAGCATGAATTCACAGATCCTGTTATGTGTCAGTGCAAAACAACACCCCAATATGTGTTCAGCAACATCTCCTGAGTACAGGGATACCACCCATGCATAGGTTTGTTAGGTTGTTTGGGGGCTAAAAGGCCACGTTTAGGGGGGGGTGCATTTCCAACTTGGAATTTTGACATGTACTCAGCCTGCGCCCATGTTCCATTTGGTACACTTTTGAAGCCTGTCAAAGTATTTTACCCCATAAAACCATATATTTTGGAAAACTAGACATCCTAGGGTATTTAAAATTGTGGTATTTTAACACTTTCCAAGTGCTAATTCTACCACCAACCTAAGGGTTGGGATGTCATTTTTTCCCCACACACATTGTAGTTCAGGCAGGAATTTTCAGATTCTGGTATTTGCCACTGCCAACCAACACCTCAATATGTGTTCAGCAACATTTCCTGAGTACAGGGATACCCCCCATGCATAGGTTTGTTGGTTTGTTTTGGGGCTAAAAGGCCACATTTAGGGGGTGCGCAATACCAACCTGGAATTTTGACATGTAGTCAGCCTGCGCCCATGTTCCATTTGGAACATTTTTGAAGCCGTCTAATGAATTGTACCCCATCAAACCATATATTTTTGGAAAATAAACATTCTTAGGTATTTCAAATGGTGGTATTTTAATACTGTTTAGGTACTAATTCTACCACCAGCCTTTGTAAAAGTTTGTGGTAGTACTTTTTTGGGAGTTTTTTTTCTTCATGCATTGTACTTCAGGCATGAATTCACAGATTCTGGTATATGTCACTGCCAAACAACAACCCAATATGTGTTCAGCAACATCTCCCGAGTACAGGGATAGCACCCATGCATAGGTTTGTTGGTTTGTTTTTTGGCTAGAAGGCAACATTTGTGAGATGTGCATCTCAAAATTCCAACTTGGAATTTTGACATGTAGTCAACCTGCGTCCGTGTCCTTTATGGGATATATCTTTGAAGCCAGCCAATATAATTTAACCCTGCCAATTTTATCAAATGTTATTTTATATCACTAATACTGATTTGTCTCTTTCCGTCACAAAAATGTAAGTGAGGAGAGGGAGGCAGATCAATATTTGTGAATATTGATCCGACCAATTTTGATCTGACCATATGCAGACAGATAAAAATTGCTTTGGCGTCAGTATCATTGCGTAAGCATTGATCGACAGCAAAGAAGGGGTTAATAACTCTTAGAAGAGCCTTTGAAGTACTGTAATAAATTACAGTACAAAAAAAATTAACCCCTAAAAAATGCACAAACAGCAAAAATAAATGCGCTGATGTGCACGATCACTGCTTACGCAAGATCAGTGGCAGGGAAGGGGTTAAAACGCAGGAAATTGCTTTAATAATTTTTTTTTATTGTTTTCTTATTCGTGTGTTGTGTATTTATTGTTTTTTTTTAACTTTTACTTACTTTTATTTATTTATTTTTTCGTAAATAACTTTATTGATTTCAGAAAACAACACATATAAAATAAAGAATATGGGGAGGGACATGCAGAAGGGTTACAGAAAATAAATAAAAAGGGGGAGGGGTTGGGGGGGGGAAGGGAGGGATGTAACCCTGATACCATGAGAAACCTGACGCAGCAGGTCCTATGTTGTCTAACACCATACACATGTTATGATAAAAAGATATATATACCAGAATACAATAAACCAGCATACAATACATCTACTGTTTATCATTCTCGTACCTCTCCATGATCACATGAACCCTATCGCATTACTACATATAATTTCAAACATCAAAAAAAATTTTTTTAAAAATCAGCGGTTGTTTATGAAAGATCTACAGGGAGTGCAGAATTATTAGGCAAATGAGTATTTTGACCACATCATCCTCTGTATGCATGTTGTCTTACTCCAAGCTGTATAGGCTCGAAAGCCTACTACCAATTAAGCATATTAGGTGATGTGCATCTCTGTAATGAGAAGGGGTGTGGTCTAATGACATCAACACCCTATATCAGGTGTGCATAATTATTAGGCAACTTCCTTTCCTTTGGCAAAATGGGTCAAAAGAAGGACTTGACAGGCTCAGAAAAGTCAAAAATAGTGAGATATCTTGCAGAGGGATGCAGCACTCTTAAAATTGCAAAGCTTCTGAAGCGTGATCATCGAACAATCAAGCGTTTCATTCAAAATAGTCAACAGGGTCGCAAGAAGCGTTTGGAAAAACCAAGGCGCAAAATAACTGCCCATGAACTGAGAAAAGTCAAGCGTGCAGCTGCCACGATGCCACTTGCCACCAGTTTGGCCATATTTCAGAGCTGCAACATCACTGGAGTGCCCAAAAGCACAAGGTGTGCAATACTCAGAGACATGGCCAAGGTAAGAAAGGCTGAAAGACGACCACCACTGAACAAGACACACAAGCTGAAACGTCAAGACTGGGCCAAGAAATATCTCAAGACTGATTTTTCTAAGGTTTTATGGACTGATGAAATGAGAGTGAGTCTTGATGGGCCAGATGGATGGGCCCGTGGCTGGATTGGTAAAGGGCAGAGAGCTCCAGTCCGACTCAGACGCCAGCAAGGTGGAGGTGGAGTACTGGTTTGGGCTGGTATCATCAAAGATGAGCTTGTGGGGCCTTTTCGGGTTGAGGATGGAGTCAAGCTCAACTCCCAGTCCTACTGCCAGTTCCTGGAAGACACCTTCTTCAAGCAGTGGTACAGGAAGAAGTCTGCATCCTTCAAGAAAAACATGATTTTCATGCAGGACAATGCTCCATCACACGCGTCCAAGTACTCCACAGTGTGGCTGGCAAGAAAGGGTATAAAAGAAGAAAATCTAATGACATGGCCTCCTTGTTCACCTGATCTGAACCCCATTGAGAACCTGTGGTCCATCATCAAATGTGAGATTTACAAGGAGGGAAAACAGTACACCTCTCTGAACAGTGTCTGGGAGGCTGTGGTTGCTGCTGCACGCAATGTTGATGGTGAACAGATCAAAACACTGACAGAATCCATGGATGGCAGGCTTTTGAGTGTCCTTGCAAAGAAAGGTGGCTATATTGGTCACTGATTTGTTTTTGAATGTCAGAAATGTATATTTGTGAATGTTGAGATGTTATATTGGTTTCACTGGTAAAAATAAATAATTGAAATGGGTATATATTTGTTTTTTGTTACGTTGCCTAATAATTATGCACAGTAATAGTCACCTGCACACACAGATATCCCCCTAAAATAGCTAAAACTAAAAACAAACTAAAAACTACTTCCAAAAATATTCAGCTTTGATATTAATGAGTTTTTTGGGTTCATTGAGAACATGGTTGTTGTTCAATAATAAAATTAATCCTCAAAAATACAACTTGCCTAATAATTCTGCACTCCCTGTAATTTAATAAAGGATCTGTGTGATAGGGCGTTCAGAATAGTGGCTAGCTCCTTACGTAGGGCCAGGAGGCGCTGGAAATCTGCTTGATTAAGCTGGTCCTTATGAACCTTTTCGAGGGCAGTAATATCTGCGTATAAACTTTGTAGTTGACTTGCCTTGGCTTTTTTCCTCTCCGCACCCATGCGTATGAAATAACCCCGTATAACGCATTTATGTGCCTCCCAGGTAGTCAGTGAAGAGATCTCGGGAGTGCAGTTCTCCTGAAAATACCTTGTTAAAGCGGTTTGGGTCTCAGTATAGGCCTCGGGGTCGTAGAGGAAAGACTCGTTCAGTCTCCCTGATGTTCCTAGAGGACGAGTCAACTGAGAGGTAATCGACATTAACAGAGGTGCATGATCTGACCACGTTATAGATTCATAACGGGCATCAACTAGCTTCGGAAAGGTGGTAGTATGGCATAAAAAAATAGTCTATACGGGTATAGACCCCTCGTGGTGTAGAATAAAAACTGAAATCTCTGTCTTGGGGGTGAAGGGCCCGCCAGCAGTCAACTAGTTGGTATTCGTTAAGTAATTCTTTAATTCTAAGACCAACATGAATTGGGGTGTATGTGCGTCCGCTGGAAGTATCAAGTTTAGGGTTGAGCGCAATATTGAAATCCCCACCTACTACCAGTATGCCTTCTTGGAAAGATTGAAGTCTGCGCAGACATTTTGTCAGAAAACGCTGTTGTCGAGTGTTTGGCAGATATATGTTCGTGAAAGTATATTGTACTTCCAGGATTGTCCCTTTCACGAATACATATCTGCCTTCTTCATCAGACAACTGTGCACTCTCATTGAATGGTGTATATTTATCAAAAAGAATAGCAGTTCCCTTAGATTTAGTCTCAGGATTATTACTGAAAAATCCTTTGGGATATGCAGAATTTGTCAATTTAGGATGTGTCGTTCCTCTAAAATGGGTTTCCTGTAAGAAAGCGACAGAAACTTTGTGGAATTTGAGGTCTCTAAGTAAATGGGATCTCTTTTCAGGGATGTTAAGACCTTTTGACATTATAGGAAAGCATAGTAAGATTACGTCTAGCTTGGGTTCTGGTAGATGTATCGTGCATCGTGGTATCTGAGTAACTCCTCTAAGGGCCTCAAGTGCTATATTGTAGGGGCTACTAAGGAGGGGGAAAAAATGAGGGGAAGAGGAAAAATATAGAACTATGGACGGGTCAGGGAAGAAGAGAGAAAAAGAGAAATAAATAAATAAAAAAAAAGGGGGGGAAAGGGGCGTAGGGGAACTGAAACAGAACAGAAAATGGAGACCTCAAAACACAGGCGAGGTTCCGCAACTTTTTCACTAGTGGCGTCTATTGTACTCTAGGTCCTCCCCTAAGAGTGGGGGAAGGGGGGGTAACCCGGACAATATGTATCAAAGCCTACGGTACGGGGACACTGGTGGACAAGCCGAAAACGCCGTTTGGATCAAACCAACAAAAAGGAAAACAGTACGAGAGGAGGATCTACTCCTCCACCCACCTAACCTGCTTTGTAACATGAAATACGCTTTCCAGCCCAAAAACATATGGGTTTAGAACTTAAAAAACACAAATATACAACCTACCACCCCTCCGTGCAGTACAACATCCCTATACTCCCCAGGCCCGAGTCTGGGGGGAGAGGGGGGACCATACATACCTCCTCAACCTCCCACAATAGGGCCCTGGATACTTCCACACTAACTTATTCTAAACCCTATACCTCCCCTTGGTTCCCCCTCTGATGTCCAGGTGGAGTGACGAAGACTCCCCCTATGACACCCGAACAGAAACCGGCACCTGTGCCTTGTGTCTACCTCCCGGGCCCCGGTCATTTGCCACCTCAAAACCGCGGTCAGGGACGGCAGACACCCAGATTGCCTCCCATTTCCCACCGATAGACCACCCTCATGCTACAATGTAAAACCATTGGGGTTAATAGTGATACTTATGTGGTCCTCGCACCTCTGTCCTTTTGGGGCTGATTAGAGCTGTCAGATGAGTGAGACCCTGGCTGTAATCCATGGTATACTGTAGCCTGTAGGGGGGGGGGAGGGGATGAACAATAAGAAATGTACCGCAAAAACCAGCAACCGGGGGCACTTCTTGCGAGGCGAAACTCCCATCCGTCTCTCCGAATCTATCCGGCTGAACCAATAACAATAAACACCCAGGCCTCATTTAGTCGTGAAGCAGGGGTGGTAACAGCTAGGATCCTGGTCGTAAGAGAAAACATTAGCAGTATTTAGTAGCAAGAAACAACATCTTTGTAAAAGCCGCCACCGGTATTGCATCGGCCAACTATTCTTCCACATCTATCTGGCGATTAAGGATCCGGTCCGCGGTATTCACCGGTCTTGGGGATCTGCGTCGTAAGTGGCGTTGGGACCTTGGGGCTCCAGCATAAGTTCTACGTCCTCGTCCACTTGTGTGATTGGCAAAATTTGCGTTGCCGGGTTGCAAGTCTGGCAAATTCCAATCAGGGATGTCAATCGTGGGGAGACCCAGATCATTCAAAAAACCAGGTAAGTCTTGAAAGTATCGCAGAGTCCGCGTCCGGTCTCCATCTCTGACTGATAGACTAAAGGGATACCCCCAGCGATACCGGAGTTGACGTCTCTGCAATTCCATTGTAAGGGGCTGAAAAATCCTCCTCGTTTGCAAAGTAATGTCCGACAAATCATGAAATAGGGTTACACGGTGGCCTTCGTATTCCCCAGACTCCCTTGCTACTCTCATTATGGCTTCCTTCAGCTGAAAATCAGGGAGACAGCAAATAATGTCTCTTGGCGGGCCTGTTGGTGGACCGCGCGGACGCAGAGCTCTGTGGGCCCTATCCACTTGTATAACAGTCTCCTCCGGTCTGTCAAGCAGGAAATTAAAGAGGCGAGTGGCGGTCTGCACCACATCTTACTGGTTTGTACCTTGCGCTTCAGGTAGGCCGCGGATCCAGATATTATGCCTGCAGCCTCTATTATCCAGATCTTCCAGGCGCCTTCGATATTCAGCAAGATAGAGCGTGTGTTGCGTTATCAAATTCGAAGTAGAGTCCAGCCTTTGGGTATGTTTTTCCAGGGTGGCTTCTTGTTGCAACACCCTCTGGGCCAGAGCCTTGTGCTCTACTCTGAGGTCATCGATCGCCTCTTTCACCGTTGCTTTAAGTTCTACAAGTAGTGTGCTGAAATCGGCACGCCACGGTGCCTAGGAAAATAGATTATTAATCGCCGTTTGATCCAATGAGGTAGGTTGGGGAGCCGGCAAATGGTCAGGTGTATCCCCTTCAAGTTCCAATGAACTGGCGGGAGAGAAGGACTCTTGGTCCGCCGATGTCTGGGAAGCGAGGGCCGCGGGTGTGTTGAAATAAGCCCGCAGGGATGCAGAAATTGGCTTACCCCGTCCCCCGGGTGTTTGGGGATCAGGTCCTGTTTTTTTATTGCGTCCCATATCGATTTAGCTCGTTTGATCGCAAAGTTTAGGCGGGTGGAGAGAGGAGCTCCTTCTCTATGCGACCATCTTCGACCGCGTCCAGCCACGCCCAACTTTTACTTACTTTTATAACTTTGATCTGTCTCTCTCCCTCACTAAAAAAAATGTGAGGAGAGGGAGGCAGATCATAACTGGTCAGATCAATATAGGGTTAATATTGATTTGACCAGTAAGTGGGGATGCTCAGCAGAGCATCCCCACTGCTTGTCTGTGCGCCTGGCAGTCACTGATTGCCTCTGTGAAGAGGCAATCGTGTGACAGCCAGAGAGCACAGGAAGCAGGTACTTCCTGCCTCCTGTGCTCTTGCCCTTAGAAGGGCAGCGCCATCTTGGTCACCCAGTGACCAAGATCGTGTATTTTTTTTTTTGTGTTCCTGTTTGCCTCGACTTGCGAGGCAATCAGAAACACTTTCTGAGCATAGGAAGCGAAAAATTTGCTTCCTATGCCCGTCGTTTTAAAGGCACTGTGCCTTTAAAACCGGCATTTCTATCGCTCTCCGGAGCGATCAAAATGCCGATGGGCATTTTTTTTTGTATTATACGGAAGCATCGTTACAATGCCGCTTGAGCACTGAAAGCGGAAAAACTCCGCTTTCAGTGCTCGTTTTGACACAGGACGGACTAGGTCCGTCCTGTGTCACTAACGCCTCGGCACACAGGACGGACCTAGTCCGTCCTGTGTCACCAAGGGGTTAAAATGCACAGCCATAGTATGGTGTAAAGTGTTTTTTGTGTGTCTTTTGGTGTGTTGAAGGCCTTAACTTGATGGACTATATGTATTTTTCAATGTAATTAGCGATATATAACTGTATAATACAACTTTTTCTCAATGTTACCCAAGAAACTTATTTTAATCATGATTCTATCCAGATGAATACATATGTTTCAGAAAAGTCCTGGTAGGTGATTTAGAGATTGTGTTTAAAAGGGCACCAAATTTCAAATATACAAACACTGGAAACACATTTTTTTTTAGTTAATATATGATGTAATTTGTGCTGGAGTTTAATCATTTAACAAACACAGAAACCCACTGTTAGACCAGGTATGTTTGGCTGTTAGATGTAACATAACTCAAAAGTTGGAACACCAATGTTCCAACTGTTCCTGGTCATCCAGAAAATTATATTAATTTATGACATAGATTTAATGTTAGCTCAATTCCTTGAGAGAGACATTGCTTTTTGAGGTTTTGGACTCTATTATGTTTACAAACACATTAATCTACTGTTACATACGTAAATGTATAGTGTCGGTAAACCTTGCCACATCCAGATTGGATGAATGATCATGGTGATGGCGGTGCCGCCATGCAAGGTGACTTTTTTTAACCGCAACATGGACTCTCTGCCAATGACATTTGTCTTGTTATTTTATTTTTATGATGACAACCATTATTGTGCTACGAAAAGATTACATAAACATGGATAAACAAAATAATTGATCTTCAATGCTCAGAAGACGCCACGGAAAAGTTGGCCACTCTGCGTATATATACTTATTGTTATTAGGAGGCAACAAATCTATGCTTCAAAAAAAATAAAATAAAAGAGAGGCATGATAATGACCCCAAACACACCTCAAAGACTACCACTGCCTTGCTAAAGAAGCTGAAGGTAAAGGTGATGGACTGGCCAAGAATTTCTCCAGACTTAAACCCTATTCTATCTGTGGGGCATCCTCAAACGGAAGGTGGGGGAGCGCAAGGTCTATATCATCCACCAGCTCCGCGATGTCGTCATGGAGGAGTGAAAGAGGACTCCAGTGGCAACCTGTGAACTCAATGCCCATGAGGGTTAAGGCAGTGCTGTAAAATAATGGTGGCCACACAAAATATTGACACTTTGGGCACTAAGGGTGTACTCACTTTAGTTGCCAACGGTTTAGACATTAATGGCTGTGTGTTGAGTTATTTTGAGGGGACAGCAAATTTACACTGTTATACAGGCTGTACACTTACTACTTTACATTGTAGCTGAGTGTCATTTCTTCAGTGTTGTCACATGAAAAGATTTAATAAAATATTTACAAAAATGTGAGGGGTGTACTCACTTTTGTGAGATACTGTATATAAAAAACCCAACATAGGATGTGAAGTCTCAAGTGTACATTTGCTTATAAAACCTAACTTTTATAAATATTCATTTAAAATAAGTGAGCAGTAAAACTAACAAAATAAGTGTTCTTTAATTAGTGAACAAGTGCAAAAACAGAGAGAAATCATGTTAAAAACATGTCTCACACATATATATGTGTATATATTTTTTGAAGCTCAGAGAATTCCATTTCTGTGAAAATATATACTAATGTATTATTGTTGAAAAATCTTCATGAAGCGATCCATTTGTTACGGTTCTTAGCAGTTGTAGTGTTTCTTGGGATAGTCTTCTAGTTAACTGTACTTTACCTACAAACAAAAAAAACAACAAAATTGTGCAATCTTAGTTTTAATTTCACTAAGATCTTTTGGATCAAAACGCTGAAATGATAGAAGGGTTGAACTTGATGGACTTGTGTCTTTTTTCAACCTAAATTACTATGTTACTATGTAAGTATGTACGCATAACAGTAAATAAAATGCAAACATGAATTTAATGTTAAAGTACATTTCTAGATTATTTGAATTTAAGCAAGATGTGTGTCTAGGTAGACATATTATGTATGTAGCTAGGAAGAAAAAAAACAGCCGAAGGTCCAAACATCTAGATATCGCTGCAGCTGTTGTTGAACGTGTTTCCCATGATACTTTGACAGTCATCTAACACAGTGTAGGCATATTATATGATGGCTAAGCATCATGGAAAATCTAATCCACAACAAGTGGATTTTGATGGATAACATTTTGCACCTTTTATTTCCCCTGATGTTTAGCCAGCAATATTTTGAGCAATATGCAGATGTTGTGATGGTGCATGCATAACCGTTGGTGCTTCAGCTGTCATAGTCCTGTGGTGCTAAGCCAGCTATTGCACACCACTGAAACCAACGCCTGCAACCCCTATCATACATCTGGTTTGAGTATTAGGTGTGTGATAAATACGGGGCTATAGGAGACTGTTGATGAACACTTATTAATCTGAAGCCCTTATGCAAGTACGAGCAGCCTTTGAAAATACTCTATATATTGAAGTTACTTTAGATTCTTCATTGCATAAGCATTGGTATGTTGCCTTTAAACACTTATATGTCTGCGTGTAAATATTACAGTAGATTCGTAGTATTGTTTTCTCTCTAGACTGTGTGTGATGTAACACACATGGGGAGCTATTTACTAAAAGTGAGGTGCAGGTTTGATTCCATCTCACTGATTTAACTATATGAGTGCAAGAACAAATCTGGCGAGTTTCCCCTGCTACAGATGCTCCTTTGACCCTGGAGAATGCATAGTTAAATCTTTAAATATTGAAGGAATGTGATCTCAGCTTACCTACAACTCCTTTTTAGTGAATAGATCAGAGTATGTTTTGCAGAGTTTCTGATATACTGTGTGAGGAGAGTGTACTTTATAGCTCCTTGTATCTTTCAATTTATGATGGAGATATTTTATTTATTTAAAATTGCATACATTTATTGAAAAATTAACTAATCATCTGTATGTGTGACATCTGTATGCAGTCAATGCCTTGCTTGTACATGTGTGTGTGTAAAAGAAGCTTTGGAGGTACACAAGTTATTTTTTAAATACATGTGATATCTTTTTCATCTCTTCTAACCAGGTCCTGAAATTATCCTAATTTCTATGCTCATTGAGCTGTTTATTGAAGTAGGTTTGACAAGGGTCAGTGGAGTAACTACCAGGCCTGCCACTCATGGGAACCTTGGCAACCACTTTTGTGACCACTAATCTGCCTCCAAAAAAGCTACTAGCTGTGGGTAATCCGGAGCTAGTGCATGAGAATATAGAGATCATCCAGTCGAATGATCTCTTCCAGCTCTCTGCCAACACAAGGTCACTGATCCAGTGTGATGGAAATTCTTCACTTTTATTTCTTGCATGCTGTATCAGTCTATGTGGGTTTGGAAGGGGGTAAACCTGGCACTGACAACTAATGTGAAGGATAAACTGGCATGGTGGGGCGGCACTAAGCACAGTGTGAACAGTGTTGGGATGTAGAATTGGTTGGGCATAAGTGAAAAATCATGTCATTACATAGACCCTAACATTTCACTGTATGCTCAAATTACATATGTCTGTTTTTTTGAGCATACAGTGAAATATTAGGGTCTATGTAATGACACACCCACATCGACTGGTACAATGGGCTACACTTTAGAAAAGGCATTGTTTTAGGATGTCAGTTGCAAGTCCATCACTTCTGTGTCAGAGCTGTAGAAATGGCAATGTTCTGTACACCATTATCTTAAAGAACAAATAATTAAATGAGTTTTCTTAACGTGATCACAAAAGATATCATAATTTACTTACATATTCTTAAGGGCCCAAGGAGACATTTGTACATTGCTTTATGTGTACTGAACTTGGTGGTGAATGCATGGCAGCTGAGCCACTGTGCTGCATCAAAAGGAAAGGGATAAGATGTATCTTTGGAACCAACTATGTCTGGTATGTCTGGAGAAATAAACACATTGTCAGAACTAAAGAAATCACAAAACCTAGAAAAATCTTTCAACTGTCATCAAATATTTACGGAGTATTATTACAGATCTGTTCACCAAGGGATTTATTCAATAACGAGAAAATTGTAGGGAATTTAGACGGGAAGTAGTAAAAATTCTCCCATTCAGCTGCATTGGAGAATTTTTCCAATTCAGCTACATCAGGCTAGAGTTTGAAATCCTCATCTCAATTCAATTATTGAGTAGACCCTTTAGATTGTTATCCTACTATAACTTGAATTTTAAAATTGGTAAGTGGCTTTTCAAAGTTCAGAAAGAGACAATTTGCAGCTATAGAACTCCATAATAATTATTTCTTTATAATTGTATATCTATAAAGAAATTATAATAAATTCTATATTTCAACATGACACATTATACATAGAGCAACAGACTTTTTAGAATACCTGAGAAAGAGTTGTGCACCAGAATGGGACCAGAGATAGTATGGGACCATATAATTCCCTACATTGGAAACATGTAGAGCAGCCCTGTGTAACTTCACTTTCAGGTCTGTTATTTCACCGATAACAACAGTCAAAAAGATGAATGTACATATGTTATAAGTAGCCGTGCAGACCCTTTAAATATCCTCTAAAATGTTGACATAGACTGGTGGGTGTCACTATAGGCCACAAGCATTCCACCTCTCTGATTAATCCTCCAGTTCCATATTTCTCATACCATATGGCATATCCTAACCATGTTTCCAGCTGTTTTTGAATTAATTGTAGCAAAGCAGGATTAAATATTTTTTTACCACACTTTGCTGTTTCTTTAAGGACTAAAGTGCACTAAATGTGCATAAAATGTAGGATTCTAGATTTCCAATGGGAATAGGTCTCCATAAGAATTCTTAAATTATCAGCATAAATGTAAATCTAAATCCCTTAGTCTTGCTTACCTTTGTTAGCACCTTTGAAAGTGTTGTACAGACATGGTGCCATGTCAGAAATCACACTGAGAAAGAAAAATGGATTGTTTCTTACTCCTTGGTGAAAAGGGAGTAGCATGACACAGGCATGAAACCTAAAAAAATCCCCAAAAAAGTCTCACGTTAAATATATCATTTTCATATATATTTATGTTATCTAAAGAGTCAAAATGAAGTTCTACATTGTTCCTAAATGATACTAGTTTAGTAACTCCAAAAGCATCATCACTTTTTATTTTCTACAGCGGTATCAGTGGAGACCTGGGGTGATCATTTACACAACCATTCGGAGTGTTTTTGCTGCAATATTATTAGCGTAATCAAGTCACGTCTTTGTTTCTTCACCAACCCGTTACTTTTCTGTCATATCGCCTTTTTCTTATTTGTTTGCAATTAAATGTAATCATGCATACTCATCACCAATCTACTGCCACATCGAGAGAACTCTGTGTGGCTGTGATTCAAGTGTTTTGTTCTTTTGCGGTTTGTGGTAAACCTCTATGCAAATTGGATTTCAATTCATGAAAATTAAGAAAGCAATAGCGACTTTGGCCTCTTTGCTCTAATTTCATGGGATATTTTCATATTTATTCTTATATTCAATGCCGTCCCACATACCTACTAAACTCTCTTCATCTCCAAGTGAGATAAGACTGCTACATGTCACGTAACATAATATTTGATTGCCCACTTGCCACAAGCCAACTGTCATGGTCATCATTAGAGTACAAAATTATTTGTTTGTCCTGTCTTCTATGGTACATTGTTTTGTCTTCACTCTCTATAAGCAAACTGTTGTTGTCATCATTAGATGAGAACATTATAGGTTTGTTCTGTCTTCTGTTCCAGCGTACACCTAGTATCATCTGTAGATAGATCTGAAGTGGCAGATACATGTGTGCTACTTACTTCTATCTCAGCTCTAGCACAAAAAAAAAACATTTTTATACATACCTGTAAGACTGAAGTAAAAAGATCTTGTAAACATTGATGTAAACTGTACGCAGACTGTTCACCTGGAAAATAATATACCACAAACCATTTTAGTTACATGTAACTTAAAAATACACTATAAATGTTATATTTACTATTATCTATACAGAACGTCAAGAGGAAAACACACATTCTATTACAAAGCAGAATGTGTACAAAGTAACTCAGGTTGTAATCTGCACCCAACAAGGTTCTGTTCTAACTAGTTTACTAAGTAAATTTAGAGGGATACCACTTGGCTGTAAAGGGAAAATTATGGTAATTGTGGATAACTTTTTATTTTTTCATGCGTTTTACAGAGATGGTGGCATACATTAAGCATTCTTTTTTTGTATGCCCAATAATGTGTGGATTTTGCATGAAAAGCTGCATGAATTAACCCCTTAGTGACCGAGTGCTATGTTGCATTTGATGTGCCTTGAAGACCAGAATTCCATTATTTTTGTCATGCTCCTCCAATACAGCACCCACCCGCGATCACCGGGTGATCACTGTGCCCAGGGGGGCACAGAATGTGTTGCATGATGCCTCGATCGAGGCATTATTGCAACACTTTAACACACATAGGCAGTGATCAGCTTTCACTATGTGTATATATATATATATATATATATATATATATATATATATATATATATGTGTGTAACGCGCATACGATCACATTCACGGTGATCGTATGCACGTGGGGAGGGGGCTGAAAGCCCTCTCAGAGGCTGCTTCGGATCCGAAGCAGCCTCTGAGAGTAGCTGCAGGCATGTAGTTTTGCGCTAAGGAGCGCAACACTACATGTAAACGGAGGACGTATATATACACGTTGAGGACCATGCTTTTCAGGACGTGTATATATACGTCCCAATGCGTTAAGGGGTTAAAGGCTGAATTATCAATTCATCTTACAACAGACATTTGCTGTGAACTAACTATACATTTGCATTCAGTACACAGGGAATTACATTGAACTATTTTACCTTAAGGTCAAAGAAGAGACTGTGACACTTGAGTCTGAGAATCCGAATTAGTTTCTCTCTCATACTTTTTCCTGCAGCAGTACTGTGACAAAATGTCAGACTTGATCGAATGGAGGTGCGGGCATAGCTACACAGACATTTGAATAGATGTAATTATTATAATATATACAACCCTGTTTTGCATGGACTAGTAGAAACAAGAAAAACATGATATTACTGAAAGAAAGAATGCAGTTGCAATAACAATAGGGTAAGTTTAGTGTGCAAATAGGCCCTGACTATCAAGGTACAATTGCAACTGGACATTAAGCCCCAGCTCACTCAATTATACATTGTAATCCCAGAGGAGGGACATGCTCCCAGAAGATCCGTCTCTATATATTTACTTACCTAGAATAATCATAGTAAACTTCCAAGGTTTGCGTATCAAGCAAAAGACCACACCATTGGAACAAGCAGTGAGCTGGTAACGATTTCACTTTAGCACACACTGGAATGTCGTCTACAGGAAAGTTTACTGCCGTCTTTTGAAGGCTCAGTGAACAACCGTATTGGGGAATTCCTTCTGCAAGTATTCTTAAGTAGGAAATATTAGTGTCAGGTCAACTATTTTAAATGACTGTGTGTGTGTGTGTGTATATATGCTATATAACACACATATGTACATACACACAAAACCTAGATATCTATAATGTCCTGCTAGATGCAGGTTTACACTCTGCTGTTTCTCACATCTGAGAAACTGCAATTTTTGTGTCAGCATGTGCACAGCCAATCAGAGAAGGGTCTCAACTCATCAGGGTCTGCAGTGTGTGGACTTAGTTAAGGTCCACTCTGCTGATCCCACGCAAAAAAAAAAAGGACCGCTCTCTGCACCTAGCAGAAAGAGCCAGTTGCCAACCAGATTGGGCTGCCTGCTTCCCATGGAGTCCTCGTCTTTGAGCCTGTACGGCCTAGCACTTCATGACTAAGCTGCTCGTCTTTGAGTCTGTGAAGACTAGCCCTTCATGACTGAGCGATATTGATTTAGAATTTTGCACTTTACAATAAGAGCACTTACAGTTGACCAAGCTAGCTCTGGAAAGGCAGAAATTTGACAAACTTTCTTGGCATAGAGATATCTTCCTATTACGGTTCCACATTGAAAGTGTCTAATCACCTCTCTATATCTGTTCAGTGCATTTATAACAATTCCTAATACTATGCTCTTATTCTTTTGGATAATACGTTGCCCTATTCTGTTGAGTAACTGCTAGATTTGTGCAAATGCTGATGGTATTCCATACCTCAAAAATGTTTTTGCATGTTCCAGATGAGGAGTAACCAACAAGAAATCATCAATGAGACGCATAAAGATACTAAAATAAATAAAATAATAAATTATTAGCACTGAAACAAAATAAGAGGTTGTCAAACATATAAGCCCAAAAGGTTTTAATAGGGCACAATGCTAAATGGGGAGACACTACATTAACCTGTATTTCTGTAGTAGGCTACATCTCTACTGCCCTTAAATATGTTCCTGTTATTTAAACAGGCTATTGCCCCTCCTTGCCTGATTTATTTTATATGGGCTTTATTCATGGAACATGAAATTGCAAAATTAAATCCTAAATCGTGGAGTTTGCTCTGAAGTATAGCTGAATGGGAGAATTTTTCTAACTCAACTAATTTGGCCTTTAGTTTGCAATTCCCTTCAAATCCCTACATATCTTTCTTTCATGAAGAATGTGTTTGAGCTGGCAACCAGTCCCTCTGTAACAGTGAATGGCTAGAGGTGAACATGACATTTGAAGTAGTTTTTGGCAGGTCAGTCACCTATCCTTTTGCACTAACCCTTCTTTATTCTCTTCCTAATTAGTTATTAATTCCAAGCATCCCCATGTAGTACCGTTTGTCCGCTTGCAGCATAGGATTTTATATCTGTATCTGTCTTTGTATGTCCTGTCTAATTCTGTGCCGTCCATCTGTATGTCCACCCATGCATCCATAAATTGGCCAGTGTCCATCAACAGCATAGGTAGCAAATTATATTTTTACATCTCTTTCTACGTCCTGTCTATTTCTCTGTCTTCCATCTATCTGTCCAACCATATCTGGCTGCTGTTGTGGACAGCATTTCATATGATGCTCATCCATTTGATATTTTAACACTATGACTCAAGCTTTCAAACTGGTGATAACGAATCATGGTGAAAGCTGTTAACAACTGATGTGCAAATTATTAGCTAAGGTAGCTGCTGTGGACTACATTTTCCATGAGGCATGTTTTGTTTTCAGCATTTTTGGCCCATGAAGACTAGAACATAAGGACATATGAATAATCATACCACACATGTTAAAGTGGCACTAGAGTTTGTTTGTTTTTAAACTTTTGCTTCCTATTAGAATGTTGTTTTTATCGTCATAAGACAGGCTTTCCATTATGTTCATCATACCTGTTAATTTACTACAAAAAAAAAACAAAATATGAAAATTTTTTAAAAACACACACTTTTTATAACTTTGACCTAAAAAATAATTTACACAAATACAATCATTAAAAAAAGATTAACTCTCCTGACACTGCCTATATCTGTCTAGCCACCCAGGGGTTAACTCATCTGGCACTGCCTATGTATGTCAAGCAATCCAGAGGTTAACTCCTCTGACACTGCCTTTATCAATTAATGGTCACATTATGTTTTAGGGAATTGCACAGGGTATTATCATAATAATGTTTTACCATCAAATTCTTTTCACCTTATGGGTTTGAAAAAATATTTTATTATGTATATAAGAAGTGCTTTAGTGGGCATATAAAAATAAAATATTTTTTTATAAGAGATTACCCATGGCTGAAAATAGGCTGTGCAATTTGCCAAAAGAAAATATGTGGCCACTGACCTATAACATGACTTGTTGAAATATTGTACATTAAGTTTAAATGCTCAAACATTTAGGGTACACATTTAAACCATGGCCTGCCAATACAGTATTTTGTATAAGTTTGCATGTAGAAAGGTGCTCTTGCATTCATTTATCACTTCTTGACACATTTCATGTTAGTTTGAATTATCATGACTGTGGGCTATTTTTTTTGTCGGGGGTTGGGTTAGCATTTCGTTTTTTGACCCAGGGGCACAATATCTTGGGCTGGCCCTGTAGAGCCCTCCAATGTTGTCAAACTGATACTAAAGCATATTATGCTCTTATAACATAATAATGGAGCAAAGTATATTTAAAGAGGGATTAAACACTAGAGAATCAATGGCAAAAGGTCACTGTGCAGTGCTGCTATTGTGCAGCGTTTGAAAGATGTTTGTGCTTCTTTAGCATTCTAAGTTGCTATGCTGTGAGGAGCAATAGATCCACACACCACTGACATAGTGGCAAAGGATTCTCTGAGTTACTACAGAGCAAAGCTTAACTAAATCAGACTTACCCATTCTGCTGTATTCCACAAAATACTTCATTTTCCATCTCACCATAGCAAAGGCTGCACAATAAGGCTGATAGCATGGATCCCTGAGGTATGCCACAGCACTGCATATAATACCTCCAGATTAAGAGAAGAAAATATATATCAATATACTTGTTTTATATGAAACCAGTGACAAGAACATACACATTTGAAATGTTTTATAATCATCTCAAAAGAGATTGGATTCTGAAACCATTTTAGTCAATAACTTCCACCAGGCATAGTACTTGTCATTATGTGTTCATTTTTTTAGACTGTATTTCAGCTAAAACAATGTTATTAAAAATATATACATATATTTATCATAGATAAAATATAGATTGTTCACAAAGGAAAGGTAATTCATTGTTAAAAAAACAAAAAAAAACATTTTTTGGAGGCAACAAAGGAAACAAACTTTTCTATTATGTATTTAGAAGTTAGAAATGTCTAGATTAATTTTTATTGATTCATTGTCTGTGCACCCTTTTGATACATATATATATATGACAAATAACAGTCACTTTGTTTTTATTACTGCCAGTAAACCTTTTTTCCCCCACTTGTGCCTCTAATAAATGAATGAGCACTGTAACAAAATAAAAAAGGTGAGGTCAAACACATAAACCAAGTCTAAGGTTTAAAGACAACACAATGGTAAATGGGGAAGCAGTAGTGAAAAAATGAGTAGCCCTAGTAAGAGGATAAATTGCCATGTACTTTTTAAAGGTATGCCCGTTTGTCCTATGACCCGGAGCCATGATGATGAGACAAGTCTCTTTCTGCTAGTGTAAAGCTAGTTAATCTTCAATAATTGATGCAAAAGTAAAAAAAAACATTTGCCACACTCACAGAGTAAATCTAAAGTGTAACGTTACAGACACAAGCAAGTTTACTTTGAGCTCTGCCTCTCAGCTGAGGCAGGCCTCGTCGCCTATTGGTGCACGCTGAATGCTGCCCTGTTCATCTGATTGGGGTCTGACACTGTCTCTGCTAGTGCAGTGAGAGACCTTACTTTTCATATGCCACCAACAGAGGATACCGAATTAAACAAAGGTCTTTCACTACACTAGCAGAGAGAGACTGTCAGCCCCCAAACAGACGAGCGGGGCAGCGGTCAGCGTGCACCAGTAGATGATGTGCTCTGCCTCAGCTGAGAGGCAGCGCTCAGAGTACATCCACATGCATCTACAAAGATACACGTTGGGCTTACGCCGGGAACATGGAAATATGAAGCAAGAGTTAAAAACAAACTTGAGTGTCACGTTAAGCAAAACTGTCAGCAAAAAAGTTATATTTAATCAAACAAATGCTTTAATGAAATAATACAAATAAAAGTAACTTATTGCGCCTTCTTAGCTTGCATAGTCTAACAGGAAGCTAATATTTTGGGTGAGATGAAGGAATATCTAACCCAAGAATCTAAACATGTCTGCCTACCGGTAGCACTATACAAGCAAAGAGGGCTTAAAACAGTGTTTTATTTGTATCCTTTCATTAAACAAATGTGTATTTAAAATGAAGAATGACTTATTTTTGGCAGTTGTCTAAGTCTATGAGAGTGACGGCTATTACATTTCTCAGAATGCCCCTGTAACAGACCAGACCTCAGGCCAATAGAGAATGTGTGGCAAGACTAGAAACTTCTTGATCACCAATGGTCCCAGTCCTATCTGAAAGAGCTTGAGCAATTTTAATAAGGAATGGCAAAAACTGCAGGATCCAGATATTCAGTAAGTGTTAATTTGCCTAAAAAGATAGATAACTTGTAACAGAACCGTGATTATGTTATTCATCCGTGCTATTGCAACATGGGACAAGTGGCCTTGATTATGTTTTTTTTTTTCATTAATGTTTATCTCTTTATTATGCTTTTCAATATACAGAAAAATATACAACAAGAAATACAACAGTATATACATCATTCATATTCTAGCACTCTTTATTTTGTATACCCTCGACTGATAGTTCGGTTCCCTTCTCCATCTATCAGCGTGGGAAAGTACCTCTCATTCAGTCAATCCGTATGGGTCTTTTCCCCCCCCCCCTTTCCTATTGTAATCTGAAAATCTCGAGGTAGCCTTCCCCATCCTATGCCAGCATTCGTCTTTATTTTGCTAGGAGGGATAATTTTATCATTTCAGTCATGGTGTATCGGGTAAATTATGCGTATTTTATACCATACATTCTTTACTTCTTTCACTACATCCTCCATTCATCTCTCCCATTGACGTCCCCACAGCGCTAGGGGAGCGAGCCCGAACCAAACGGACGGCCCCATCTCAACCTTTGAGTTTCCATCAGTTATGCGGGGGGATTCCATCTTGCCCATGTTCTTAGGTATAGTTCCCTGGTTTTTTTATCCTTATTGTAAAAATGTTTTTCAGCCCCAGCTTGATTCGTTAGCTGGTTCTCGATTTCTAACCAAGTAGGTATGTCCTCTTTTCGCCAATATCTAGCGAGGCATAATTTTGTGGCCATTAAAATATTAATTAATAATACTTTCATGTGTTTGTCTCTGCCAGGAACGTCCATATGAAAAATAAATATCTGTGGGGACATTTGAAAGGACAAACCAGTAATTTCGGTGCATTTTTCCTTCAGTTTTCTTTTTAGTTCTTCTAAAGCACCACATGCCCACCATATGTGTAGCTGAGAACCCTGCTCCTTACGACACCTCCAGCAGAGATCATCTGGTATTTGGTGGAATTTAAACAATGGTGTAGGTACCATATACCACCTATATACCTTGATTATGTTTGACCCTTTTATGTTTAAAAAATATTGTGCTGTGTTGGAATTATGTCTATAATGCTAGCTTTACCAGACATCACCTTAAATCAGTGCCAGCTTTATCTCATTACTTCCTGCCAACTGGCCCTAAAATGGTGGAAACTATCTGGTGTCTCCACACACAGTGTCAAACTGGTGAAAGCATGCAGGAAGTGGACATAAGGTAATTTTCTGCACAAGTTATTTTTAAAATATATATTTACCTCCACAGTCATAACAAATACAAACTCACTTGTTCTTTATCCTCAGAACATGCTTGCATATTAGTTGCTCCAAAAGACTCAGAAGTTTTCTTGAATTCTGATTTAGTGAAAGGCTCTAAAAAAAATAAAAATAAATAAGATTTCTGTGAGCTGCACTTAAAAATGTAAGTTGGGAATATCTGGGTTCCAAATAATCAAACCCCATTCCCACTTCTATTGCAATATGATTCATTAGATCATAAACATCACCTTATAGGGGGCTGTACCTTTATTTTATTTCAACTGTAGTTAAATGGTAATACTCTTCTGGAACTGACATCAGTATATGTTCCAGTGTAATGTGTGTAGTTTTACATCACATTAACATTTTTATTTAATGGGCTAAATATATATGCATCACTTGGAGTACAAAGGGGAGTTACAATACAAGTCATGTACATAGAGACTAATCAATACATGAGGTAAAGTACCCTGACTGTAAGCTCACAAACCTAAAGGAATTGAGGTACAGGAGAAAAAAAATAGGTAGAAAAAAAAAGATGCCGGCATAAAGTGCAGTGGGAGACCGTGACAGCTAGGAGGGTCTGACCAGCTTAATGGATGTTTGTGAGCTTAAGATGAATTGTAAATTCCTTTGAAATTGAGTTTTGAAAGATTAAGGGTGAATTATTAAGCTGAATGTGCTGTGGAGGTGATTTACAGAGACGGTTTGCAAAGAGGTGATAATGTTGGCTCATAAAAATCACTACACTTATGTTAAATTTAATCAGTCAATTTATAAATACACAGAGGCTCCTATTATGCATCACTCTTTCTTTAATACATTCCCTCAGCAGCAAATAACAGAACAAGAAAATGAAAAAGATAACCAATTAAAACGTTTGATAATAACCCCTCTCCCTCAAATATAAAACCCCAGGAACCAGGATGCTCCTCCTCTTTCTTGCTGCTCCCTCAGATAAGTCACGTCTTTTTCAAATACTTTAAGTATACCAAAACAGACATAAATTTACATACTTTGTTTACCCCTTCCCCCGTTGGTTTCCTTAAGGGGCGCTTATACCCCCCCCCCCCCTTTCTGTGTCACATTATGTTTTTCTTGTTGTCAGCCTTAAGAGGCTGACGCTTACCTGTTGTGTCTGTTTGTTGGTAAAGGCATTCCCATACCTTTACTTCTCGTTCCGTCGGTAAAGGTCTCCTGGCACTCTTACTTTTGGTTTTGAACATTTCTGACCGTCGCGCTTAGTTCTCTAGCGTTACAGCCATTTCTGTGTGGTCCTGCATAGCGTGATCGTGCATGAGCGATCCACGCGGCAGCCATATTTCCGGAGCCTGTGTGCTCATTTCACACGGGCTCTGGCCAATAGCGCGTCTGGATGGTTTTCCCGCCTCCCCGCCACATACGCTCCCCCCTTTGAGCACGTTTTTGGCAGTTGGGAGGTTGGAAGTGCTTTCTCGGTGCTCAGCCTGCGGTTTTCTACCTAGCCTTGGCTAAAGTTAATTGGCTATTTGTTCTACTCTATTTATTTGTGTAGTGATTGCCAATTAAACAGTTTTTCTTACTGAATTAGGCATAGTATTCATCACTTACATTTTATTTCACGATGCTTTCACCTGAAGGTTTCAACCAAGTTGTTTACAACCCTCCTTGCCCCAGGCACAGGCATTTAATGGGGACAACCCCTCTATTGAAGCCTTGGGCTCTCAGGAGCTGCAGAACCTACTGGATGCATCCATGGCTAAGTCTATGTCCCAAGCTGTTCAGTCGGCAATGGGAATGGTGTCTGGCCTCATCCATTTCCTCAGCCCTGAAAGCTGTACAAGTTTGTGTTTGTGTTTATTTCCTTTTATGTGCCAATGCTGCCTCTTTCCCTTGCCCCCAACTTTGTCTCACTCCCCACTCCCCCCTCGCCTGTCTCTTCCCCCCCCACATGTTTCTCTCTGCCCCCTCCCTCCCTTTGTTGCTCTGTCCCCCCTTCCTCTGTCTCTCCCCCCCTTCCTGCTCTGTCCCCCCTTCCTCTGTCTCTCCCCCCCTTCCTGCTCTGTCCCCCCTGTCTCTCTGCCCCCTCCCTCCCCCTGTCTCTCTGCCCCCCTCCCTTCCCCTTACCTCGATCCCTGGTGGCTAGTAGGGGCAGCCGGGGGATGTCTGCACGATACTTGCAGACATCCTCCATGCTGCCCGACACGGCAGTCTATTATGACGGACAGCTGGTCCGTCATAATAGTCTGCCGTGTCGGGCAGCATGGAGGATGTCTGCACGTATCGTGCAGACATCCCCCGGCTGCCCGATTTACCCTGGTGGCTAGTGGAGCAGCAGTGGGGCAGCAGAGGAGGTCTGCGCGATGAGCGCAGACCTCCCCTGCTGCCGCCCTGAACGCTCGCCGGGACTTCTGTGACTAAAGCGGAAGTACCCGGCTTCTTCACATGTTGCTCATCGCGCAGACTTCCCCTACTGTCAGAGAGGGAGATCCAGGTCCCCTGCAGCTCTGCTGGGGACCTGGATCCATGTCTTATAATCTGACCTCAATTTGAGGTCAGATTATAAGAAGACCTCGATTATAAGACGAGGGGGATTTTTCAGAGCATTTGCTGTCTAGAACTGTTGGCAGGTGCTTACGCAATCAAGAGTTTCACTTGCAATTCCTCGAATTGTTCAGTCTTACTATGTATGGACAATGTGTCAGCGGTACGCTATATAAATCATCTGGGCGGCACGAGGTCCACGGCACTCTCACATCTAGCTATGGAGTTCTGGCGGTTCTGTCTGGATCACAATATCTCAGTGCAAGCCACTCATATTCCGGGCCTAGTGAACTTGGCTGCAGACTTGAGTTCTCGACACCACAGGGACATGAGCAATTGGCATCTTCTTCCATCGGTATTTCAAAGCCTCCAAGCATTGAGGGGACCTCTAGATGTAGCTCTGTTTGTGTCCCGTCTAAACAGGCAGCTTCCGAGATTTTACAGTTGGAGGCCAGATCCCGAAGCATTGGCTACGGACGCATTCATTCAAGATTGGCCAAGGAGCAGGCACTTCGCTTTCCCTCCTTTCTGCCTGATTGCCAGGAAGTTGGTCCACCAGCGAACGGCCGGGACGTCTCTGGTACTTGTCACGCCATGGTGGGAGTCACAACCATGGTTTCCGACACTTCTGGAGTTGTCTATGGACTGGCCACGCATTCTCCCGATGGTCCCGAACTTATTGACTGATCCGGTAGGGAATTATTATCCGTTAGTTCTGTCAAAGAGCCTGTTCCTAATGGCATGGTTGGTCTCAGGGGACCCTGGTGAATACAAAACATTTCACAGACAGCTAGAACACTCTTGGCGGGAGCTTGGCCTCCGGGAACTCGAAGATTGTACAGTGATGCCTGGAAGTCATGGAACAATTGGTGCGTGGAACACGATATGGATCCCGTTTCGGCACCTGTAACGGGCATGTTGGATTTTCTGGCTTCAAGATTTGATGATGGCTTGGCATATAGATCGATTAACGTACTGAGGTCAGCCATTTCAGCGGGCCATGAAGGTTTTGGTTCTGTACCAGCAGGAAAACATGCCTTAGTTTGTCGACTGATGAAGAGTATGAGGTTATCAAGACCACCTTTACCTAGATACGCTAATCTGTGGGACGTTTCCGTTCTTTTAAGATTATTAGAAAATTGGCCAAGTAATAAAGAACTTTCCTTGAAACAATTGTCAGCGAAACTTGTCATTCTTTTCGGTCTCATTTTTTGTAAGCGAGTGTCAGATGTTAGGGCCTTAGATATCACGGCTCGATCTTTCTCTCCAGAGGGAGTGTTATTCGATATCTCCAGAAGGACAAAAACCTCAACTAAATCAATTTTTTACCCCGCTTTTCCCGCACATCCCCAGTTGTGCCCAGTGTTGTGTCTTAAAGAGTATGAACATCGCACTACACAGTGGTGTTTATCGTCGCGGCCGGAGTTATTTCTTGCTTTACGTAAATACCATGCCCCAGTAAGGACTGGGTCCTTGGCGAGGTGGGTCAAATGGATATTAGGCGAAGCAGGAGTGGATACCACTCTGTTTGGCCCACATTCAGTCAGGGGAGCCATGGCTTCAAAAGCGTTCAACCTAGGTTGTAGATTAGAAGATATTATGAAGGCTGCGGATTGGTCAAGGGAATCCACATTTAGGGAGTTTTACTTTAAACCTTTTACTCATTTCACTTCTAGGGTGATTAATGAGCTTTAAACTTGCATAATAGGAGCCTCTGTGTATTTATAAATTCTAGGATTTTGCTAAGTCATGACATAAAGTCATGATTTATAAATACACGGAGGCGAGTATTATTCCCACCCATTAGATTTTACATGTTTTTTTCTCCCTACCCCTTTTTCTTTATCACGTGAATTGTTTATATATATTTTTAGTTTTCTCTTAGGATAACATGATTTATTGAAGCTGTTTATTATTATATTTTATTACCTTTGTTTTATCGGTCTCTCTTTTAGTTTGAAGTTCACATATCAAGAGGACAGTTCTTCGTTGTTGGAGCTCGTTTTTCTCCTATCACCGGTTTCAATTGTTTTAAGATGACGGCGTAAAGTTCCTTGGATGTTCTAGTTTTATTTCAAATCAAGAAAGAGGAGGAGCATCCTGGTTCCTGGGGTTTTATATGTGAGGGGGAGGGGAGGGGTTAATATCAAACGTTTTGATTGGTTATCTTTTTCATTTTCATGTTCTGTTATTTGCTGCTGAGGGAATGTATTAAAGAAAGAGTGATGCATAATACTCGCCTCCGTGTATTTATAAATTATGACTTTACGTCAAATCCTAGAATTATCATACTGGAGAACTTTCTGGTTAGATGTGGAGGCTCTAAGTGTTGCAGATGCCTGCCATGGAAGCTCTTAGTTTTAGGCTACATGAGGAATATAGCATCTTCACAGGATAGTTAATATATAGGGTAATGTACAGGGTGGGGTTAGCGATCTGTGACCGTGTTCAATGTTCAAGTGTGCGGGGGAAAGTTGTGACAGAGGTCTGTGCCAGAAGACTCTACACAAACAATACGGTATGTGATCTGCACCTCTTCCCCACTAGTAGATGTTTGGAATATGTAATAGAGGGATGTACTCCATTCATGGTTCACTTAATTTTCCACGATGGTCAGCCTAAATCATGGAAAATGTATTTCGTAGATAGAGTACCAAATGTTAAAAAAGGAGGAGGGAGGTAGGAATGGAAAGAAGGGGATATATATATATATATATATCTACTGCTCAAGACTTCTAACTGAAAATTAACAATGTAGAAAATGTTCAGGAGGATGTGTGGTTTTGGATGGAGGTGCAATACTGTGAGTAGCTGTGGTGGCATAGATATGGCTAGGAGAGAAGCTGATGGCCGTATAGAAAGAAAACTGGGGGAGGAAAAATGAGGAGGAAGCTACAAGATTCAGGAAGTATAAGACTGGGGAAAGGAAACATGGCCATAAATCAAGATAAAGCCAGCTTTAGATAATGGTTAACTGTTCTTCATTAATTAAATAGTTAAACATGTTGAGGACATTCTGAACACAACAACAATTGAAAAGATAAAATAACTTTTTTACACAAAACTACTATGGAGGATCAGAAATATACTTGGAACACATTTAACTATTTATATCATGAACATACCTGTTCCACTAAAATAGCATTCTGCATTATGTTATTGTCTTGAAGATCACAGACAAATTGCTTCATATTTGGATGGAAATCAACCAATGTAGAAACCTAAGAAATATGTAAAAGCCAAGTAATAGTTAATGATGTCTGCAGGAATATTCCAGACAAAAAAAAAATTGAAATACAAAAATGATACAATATATATGGATTTACAATACTTACCTTGAACACTTACTGTTCTCCCAGGTATCCCACAAATCTTAGTTGTCTTGATGCTCCCATAGAAATAGATTGGGGGTACCCATAACAATCACTTATGTTAAATCTAATCAGTCAGTTATCTTACAGGAGAAGTTTATGG
This sequence comes from Pelodytes ibericus, assembly GCA_036172795.1. Taxonomy (NCBI): domain Eukaryota; kingdom Metazoa; phylum Chordata; class Amphibia; order Anura; family Pelodytidae; genus Pelodytes; species Pelodytes ibericus. Next base: position 139,271,101 of record CM069859.1, on the reverse strand, counting down.
TAACCTATTGCAGCTTTGGGTGTGGTAGTTGCCTGCCAGGCCTCTCAGTCAAGCCCAATAAGCTCACATGGTTTAATTCAGTAGTTTGCCTGTTTTATACACTTATTTAATTTTTTAATTTAAAAGTCACAGAATTTTATAAGGTCGGCATCCTTTTCTTCCTGGTGTGTGAATAAGTTGCAACTGTGGATTTTGGGGCTCAGTTGGTTAGTTTGGAGTCAATGAAACCAGAACCGTGCCTTATGGATGTTCGTGATGGTGATGACCACTCACTATGTGCTGATTAACTGTGTAATGTATCTGTTCAGAAAACGAGTTCACTATATTGTATTATCTTGAATAACTAACCACAGAGCCTTTGATCATAAATTTAGGGACAATCAAATGCATCCCTGACAGTATTGAATGATGGATAAGTAGCGGCCTTTTCTTTACAGAATTGAGGAGACCATTACTTCTGATCAAATCCCCAACTCCATTTGCAGAAATGCAGCCCCACTTGCAAGGAACCTCCAACATGCTTCAACTGTTGCCTGCAGACACTCATTCATAGATGCACAAGTGAAAAATTTGTTGCCTCTAGTCTGAGGATAAATTGGCGTGTACCACACTAGAAAACGTTAATAAATAAGTGTAAAAGGAAATACGTGGGTAACAAATGAAGCACATTCAGGTGCCTTCTGTGTTTCCATTATTATTCTAAAGCGACTTCCCAGTTTATATAGGTTTCAATTCAGATATACCGAGTTTAACTCTGCAAGTGCTGTGTGTGATGTATACAAAATGTAACTGGAATGATGAACACATGTATTAGCCATCATATATATAAAACTTGGCAGCAATAAGTGGAATTATGCTTATTGTCCATATATTATGATGTAAAACTAAACTGAGCAACCGTGCTCCACAAATGTAAAGAATTTTGTATTGTATCAAAAAGATCACCCACCTGTGCAGAATTTGTGTACTAAGTGATATCATGTGACAAACAGCCCAATTATTGATAGATACTAATGTAATATAGTAATTGTTATTATATATATATTACTGATGGCAGGTAAGTGTGGTGTATGAATCCACAGTGACAACAAACAAAGTGGAAAACAATTTTAATGGTTATGCCTTTATTTAAAGAGAACACTTAATTTAACCCATTTGGTGACAGAATGTTTAATTATATCAAAAAAGACTCTGAATTAGACATTTATCCACATTCCCGCGATGTTGTGATGACATTTGTTTGTCAATGCTTTGAAATTTATGAATCCTGAGAGTGTACCTAAGGTAAGCTAATACTGGTCAGGCAATTACTAGGAATTTTATTAAGGACATCATTTATGTGTTCAAGGACCATGAACCTTAGTTCATTGATAGCTTTTAGTGTTTTTATGACACTAAATTAACATGGATTTTTGTCATATTTTAGGCCACACAAACACATATCTGGCCACCTAGATTGATTTGTGGTGAATGAACATCAAATGTTCTTGTTTCATCAGAATTCTGAAGATGATTAGTGTTGAGCATACTTTACATGCTTTGCACGTGCCGCACTTAAATGGTCAGATTAATGAAGACAGAGCCAAGTCTTTTTTTACAGAAGGTGGCTACAGACCAACATATCTTGCACGCTAGGTCCCCTTTTCATTGTAGCCATGGCTTGCTGGGGGAGGACATGATTCAAATGTTTGTTTGTTTTTTAAAGACCAGACAGAATCCGTCAATGATTCTCTCATTGTATCATATCCAGAATCAAGCAATGGTTTTGGTTTCTTTAATTTAAAAGATGAAATATAGGTAAATAGAAAAATACAACTTGAATGAGGACAGTGTTTTCCAATGGGCCAAAACAAGATAAACACTGGTACAATCCTTATATTAATAAGTTCTGGAATATCTGAAAAAGGATCCAATAAATACACATAGTCCGAGGAAACAGATACGTCTTAGTACAGAACATTATAGGCAACAATTCTAAACACTGAAGCAGGGTATGCATTTGCATAGTTCCAATATGCAGGTCCCGGTAAACAAGGCAAGTACTTATGTAGATGAAATGCAACTGTTATATACACAAGAACAAGTACTATTACAGCTGACCCTAGAGTGGTGCTAGCTCTGTACTGAACATGACTGAAATAATGAGCCTATCATATTTTAGTTTTTAATTGGTTGTATGGTACACATCACATTTTGGTGTCAATGGTTTGATCAAAAATATATTTTGCATTAGAAAAAAAAAAGTGATGTCTATACAATGTACTTGTTTAAACTAGCTTTTAATAGTAATAAATAAAAGGTTATTCAGGATCTCATTACCTATTAGGGCCCTTTTAACTGGATATATAAAAGGGTTCCTGGTTTTATGGTGCTCATTAAGAATAAACAAAGTTCATTCCACAAAACAATAAAATAAAATCAATTTCAGTTCTGAACATAACATTTTTACCTGCTGTTTAAAAGATTTTCTGACTTTTCCACTGGAGTCCATCCAAACTGTGGCATAACGTCTTATGCAATAGTTCTCTTTGATGTTTCCGGTTAATATTTTTGAGACCACTTCTTTAAGCTTTGAATGTGGAATGGTATCATATGCTCCTTTGACATCAGCCTAGATATGAAAATTCAGAATAATAATAAAAAGTTGGCTATATTTATGCAACAGGAACATTTTCTTTGTTATTATATTCTAATGTTAGACAATCCTGTAAATTACTTCCAAAGTAAACCTCTGGCTAGCAATTCTTGGTCTCCAATGTCATATTTCCTTTGTACTTTTGCATATTTTGGAGAAGGCAATCCCTCCTCATTTGTGCCACCTCTCTCGGAGAAAGAACTACTCTAACAGCACCTTTATAAGCATCAACTAACAAAAAGTAAGGCCACTGTCTGGTAACGTGCCGTCAGGGCCGGCCTTTGGGGTGTGCGACTGCACAGGGTGCAACACCCCAAGGGGCATCACTTTAAGAAAAGAAAAAGTTTGCCGATAGAGGATCATGCTGGGGACATCAGCTGCAAAGGTGAAGGTCTGCCCCCACCCTGTGAAGCGGCACAGCGCCTGCTTAACGGGGAGCCGCAGGCAGCATAAGCTCCATGTGTTAAACACAAACTGAGCTCAGTAAGTGCTGCTTGCGCTCCCAGTGCTTAGTGATGACGCACTGCATCGTATTTCTGATGCCCTGAATAATCACTACACATGGGGAGCGCGAGCAGCACTTACTGAGCTCCATGTGTGTTTAACACACAGAGCTTATGCTGCTCGCCCTTCAAGTAAGAATGGGACGGTGAGTGAGAACAGAGGAGGAGGGGAGATAACAGAGATGGCGGAGGAGGGTGAGAGAGAACAGAGATGGGGGGACATCTAGAAAGGATTTGCACAGGCCAAAGCTAATCCACAAGGTGTTTAAGATACTCAAAATGGACATAAAGAGATAATCAATTATTGATAGCAATCCAATTTAAATCTTGGTAATCCACACAAGGGTGTATGGGAGTCATTCATTTTGTCTAAAAAAAAAAAAACCTGCTTCCGCAGCAGAAATGGCAAGGGTAAACCTATTTAACCTTCTATTATCTTGAAGGTTTTCAGCTATGAGCTGTACTCATCCAAATGGATTTCAAGCACCATAGAATAAGTAAACAGGACAAACCTAGTTGTGTTGTGACAATTTGGTCTCTTCCTTCTGAAATAAATATTAGATGTAGATGTGGGACATCTAAATAAATAGGTATTATTCTTTGATAATAGTTCACTCGTGCAATATGTACCTTGACAAAATAAAAATGTTCATTTTCAGTTTTAAGTTCTTTAGAATGGAGGACAAAGGTTTTCCACCTTTTGTAGATGTCATCCAAACCAAATACAGATGAGCCTACAAGGTTGGGTGCTCTGCTTCTCTCATAGTTTAGAACACTAAAGAGATTTCGAACCTGAGAGTTGAACTGTTGAATCTGAAAAGAAAAAAAACGACAAAATATTGTAAACATATATGAATTTTACTTACTAAAACCACTCAAATAATAAAAGCCCATATAAGAACTAAGAACAGAAAAGGTCAATGGATACCATTGAACATGGTATTAAGGAGTACCTTCCTGATTCTACATTCTCTGCTCTGCTGTCCTCCTACAGTGTTGCACATTTTTGCTATGGGACGCAATCCATTTATTTTAGGTATAAATCGAAGAGTGGAACACAAATTGATGTTTTTTTGTTGTTGCAGATCTTCTATCTCATCAGACGACAATAAGCGAAGTTCTACTTTCTCCAAGTGTTTTCTTTGAATAGAAATGATGATTATAAACAAAAGTAGAAGCCTTTTAAAGTCTTTATGAAAGAGGGGACAGATTAATTATTTTTAAATGCAAGGAAAATAAGACAATTTACTAAAAAAAAAAATTTGAAAAAGCAATGAGAAAGCAAATCAAATCCTAAAACATTTTTCAAGTATATTTTAAGCAAAAGGTTGAAAAGATGATAAGATGACCGCAGAGGTGCTCACTTAATTTTTATGTTTAGTTTATTCCCACCAGGAACCAGTGTTAGGGATTTAACAAATAGAAGAAACAATACTGTCACCTACCTCATATTTATGACTGAAACATGCCAAAATACATGACAGATGAAATACATTGTAGATCAATAAATCTCATGGACCAGATGGGATTTACATTCAGATACTTGGGTACTTAAGGTCATTAAATCAACAAAAATTTATATATCATTTTTAGATTTCAATTTAGACTGGAAACATGCCGCTGGAGTGGAAAAAAGCAAATGTGATGCCTCTGTTCCCCTTTCAGGAAACTTGCAACCAGTAAGCCTCTCATCGATATTGGGGAAAAAAGTGTTTAACCCCTTCGCGACAATGGGCGTGTCAGGCACGTCCAGCCGGCAACTCTGTTGCCGACAATGGATGTGCCTGACACGTCTTGCGGTGGAACAAGTGGTCTTCACGATCAACGATAACGAAAACTGCACTGATGGTGCTGCTCTATTGCCTCGATGGCAAGGCAATAGGCAGCACCAAAATTATGGCTGTGCCCTTTTGTGGGTAGAGCTTCCAGAGTGAAAAAAAATTAACTTCCAAGGCTCTGATGCTGTTGTTTGACTGCCTCTAGAGGTAGTCAGCAACACTGCATTAAAAAAAAAAAGACTTAATTAGCTAAAATCTAGGGTTAGGGTTACAATTAAATTCAAATAAAAATATATTTAGGCTTAGCATAAGGGTTAGAGTTTGGGTTAAATTTACGGTTCGGGATGGGGTCAAAAATTCACTGTAGAAAAACACTATTTTTGTTTTTTTTCCCTATAACTCGGAAAAAACTGCAGAAAAACATGAAAACAAGTAATATTTCTGGAGGGGGAAGAGAGACTGGACAATAGCTGGAACGGGGGAAGGAAAAACAACACATTGTGGAATTCACACCAGGAAACAACATGGTCAGAGAAATGAAGAGCTCTGAAACTATTTCTTGTTAAAAGTAAAGCTTTCATCTTGGGCTAAGTTTAAGTGTCAAAAAGCTAAGGTTTAGTTTAATACCTTGTATTCTAACTAAAAGTAGAAAGTAACTGCTGCAGAACTTCTTTCAAAATCTTCCTTATCGACCTGGAATCAAGAGCCATTTTAGACACAGCCATGTGCTTTGCTGCACCTCTCTGAAGGTAAATACACGTTATCTAATTAATACAATGCTATATAGAACATAACAGTTGTATGTTTGTAACTTTGCTTGTGATATCCTTTTATATATATTGTTTTTACCGCCAGAGGTATAAAGTAAATTATATATATCACAACATCTTTTGGTATTCATCTTTACATAATTTATTTGTATTCTCGAATCAAACAAATTTATTGTTGTACTGTTAGTCTTGTTTGTCTAAATAAATATTTATTAATTATTTTATTAAATAATTTAGCATACAGCAGGCCATGACCGCAACAGCTCACTACCTACTTGCATTTGTTAATTGCATTTAAGTATTAGGTCTGTCTCCCAAGTTGCTATCAATGGGTTTGATTAAAAAAAAAAAAGTTTAATCGGGAGAAGTAGATTGGGCTACTGCTTTAGTCCCTGGACAAGTTTTTTTTTTCCCACACGCTTGATAAAGGTGCCTTTTCAAATTGATTTCACATTTTGCAGTTGCATATTTTTGCATAGTGCTGTAAGAATACTTTTTTACAAAAAAAAAAAAATACTGCTTTTTAAATTCCTTTTCATACACATTTGTTTAAGACACTGCGGGGCATTTGTTAGAATAAATTAACCTATTTACAATTGTTTTGTTTTTAAAAGTAAATTTTATTAGACATTTAGATGTTAACAATTGTCTTATTAGCAAATACTTTACCTCAATCCAATATTTTGAGCCTTCTTCCAGATACTTTTCCTGTAAAAGAAAAGTCTATTCTTCTGAAATAATGTTTCTGTAATGTAATAAAATGATTTCAGCAGCTGTAGAACGTAGGTGTCCATTAGCCAAAAAAAGAATTTGCCAAGGATTTGCTCTCTTAACAAGTGCTCTGACACAGGAACCAACCGATTGCCTATAAAATCATAAACAGCAATATTATTTGTCAACAAACAAACCAAAGTGAATATTAAGACTATTGATATATATTCAGTTTTGCACAAATTATTAAACATGCAATATGCTTATTTTAAATCATATCTACATAATCTATTTCATGTAGTAACTATTCCATGAAGCAGAATAATGGTTGAGAGATTAAAATTTAAAGCATCCTGCATAAGGAAGTATTACCATGATCTGTTCTACTGATAAGTAATCAGGCTCCATCATTTGGAAACAATGGAAAGACAGAAACATGAATATATGTAGAAATGTTTTAATATTTATTCCTATTAACAATTTAAAACATTATTCTAAAAGCAAGAGTAAATGTATTAAATTAGAATGATAGCAGTATTATTTTATTATTATGCTGTGTGTGTTTTATTTCTTCCTTGTGTTGGTGTTAAAACATATTTTTTTGCAGTATGTCAAGGTGCTATGAACCAGGCCTGAAAATGGGGGAACCCTTAGGATCAGGTATCTATGGTAATGATCCCATCTAGGCCTCATGAACTCTGCATCGTGAGTGTGGGGGGATATATCAAGCACATGCTGTCACTACCAGAAAGATAGCAAAGTCAGGATTTCTTTTATCATATAAATGCTCTGAAAAATGTCCCTCGTCTTATATTCTACGTTCGTCTTATAATCAGACCTCAAATCGAGGTCTGACTATAAGACTGGATTCCAGGTCCACCGCAGAGCTGCAGACGGCCTGGGTCCCCCTAGCAAGCAGCCGATGGATGTCTGCGCGATGACATCCTCTGCTGCTGCCCAGAAGTTTACTGGGACATCTATGACAGAAGACGGGAGGTCATGGAAGTGCCGGGAAGCATGGGGGTATGTCTGCACACATCGTCCAGACATCCACCGGATGTCTGCACAAACGGCTCTTCCGTTGGGACTTCTAACGGCAGCCGGGACGGAAGTGTTGGGCAGCATGGGAGGATGTCTGCACGCATCATGCAGACATCCACTGGCTGCACGATACGTCTCTTCCGTTGGGACTTCTATGACGGAAGCTGGGAGGTCATCTGGAATTCCGGCGGTCCGTCATTGAAGACGGAAGTGTTGGGAACGCATAGCGCAGACATCCACCGGCTGCCCCCACTAGCCACCAGGGATATTTGAAGCAGGGAGGGGGCATTGGCAAAGTCTGGGGGCAGATGACTCTGTGGGGGGGATCCATTGCTAAGTCTGGGGGCAGATTGGCAAATAAAAAAAAAAGTAGAATTTTTCTTATTTTCCTAAAAGAATATCCAAACTTTGCAGACGAAGAAGCACATTAAGATCCTGGAGTGGCCTTGCCAGTCTCCAGACCTTAATCCCACAGAAAATCTGTTGACGGACCTGAAGGTTTGAGTTGCCAAACATCAGCCTTGAAACCTTCATGACTTGGAGAGGATCTGCCAAGAGGAGTGGGACAAAATCCCTCCTGAGATGTGTGCAAACCTGGTGGCCAACTACAAGAAACATCTGACCTCTCTGATTGCCAACAAGGGTTTTGCCACCAAGTACTACATACGAAGGGGTCAAATACTTATTTCACTCATTGACATGCAAATCAATTTATAACTTTTTTGACATACTTTTTTCTGGATTTTTGTTTTGTTATTCTGTCTCTCACTGTTAAAATACACCTACCATTAAAATTATAGACTGATCTTTTCTTTGTCAGTGAGCAAACGTTCAAAATCAGCAGGGGATAAAATACTTTTTCCCCCTCACTGTAGGTATTGGAAGCATCTTCATGTGGTGAATCTAATGGCCTTTGGAATCATTTATCATCCTGTATTAATAAGATTAGATTTATAATGGTCGGATAGGAGTCTAATTTTAAACAGACTTGTTTTCGGATATCAAAACTATATCAAAAGTTATACATTTTTGAAAGAAGCTTTTCCTTTTGAAGAAGTGACTTTTTTTTACATTTTTTGAAAACTAGTGTAGTGTGTTAATTATATCAGAATGAGAAGCAAAAATAATGCTCTTGTCTAGATGAATACCGTATATACTCGAGTATAAGCAGAGTTTTTCAGCACATTTTTGGTGCTGAAAAATGCCCCCCTCGGCTTATACTCGAGTCGGTGTCTGGGGCAAAAAAAAAAAAATCTAAAACTTACCTCGTTCCTGCTCTGAAGGTGCGTGGCTGTGAGGGAAGCGTTGTGCGCTCCCCTCCAGCCGCGCGGTCAACAAAGTGTGGTTTTTTTAAACAAACTTTATTGTTCCGCACGGCTGGAGGGGAGTTCACACGGACCTTCAGAGCACCGGGAGATGCGAGCAGGAACGAGGTAAGTACTGGGGTCTGGGGAAGGGGGGGAGGAGGGTGGCATAACGAGCATACTAAGGGGCAATATCCTGGCATATAACATGGCATATTGGGGGCAATATCCTGGCATATTAAATGGCATATTGGGGGCAATTTCATGGCATATTAAAAAGGCATATTGGGGGCAAAATCATGGCATATTAAATGGCATATTGGGGGCAAAATCCTGGCATATTAAATGGCATATTGGGGGCAATATCCTGGAATATTAAATGGCATATTGGGGGCAATACCATGGCATATTAAATGGCATATTGGGGGCAATATCCTGGAATATTAAATGGCAGATTCGGGGCAATATTTACCAGTAGCTGCCTCATTTCCCACCCTAGGCTTATACTCGAGTCAATATTTTTTCCCAGTTCTTTGGGGTAAAATTAGGTGCCTCGGCTTATATTCGGGTCGGCTTATACTCGAGTATATACGGTACTGCTTCTGAATCGATATAAAGAAACAGAAAAATTATATTGAAATCATTATATCTATCTATACACACACATACATATATACATACATACACAATGAATAAATGTACCTTTTCTGAGACGAATCCAAGTGCAGTCTTCTACTCTCATCTTCCACATAAGCTCTGACAGAGATATTTTGTCAGATTTCACAGAGTACATGATGGCTTTAACATTTTTCAAGAAGCGGCATTTGTTATGACTTGAACCCCACAAAATGCCAGGGATTACTTTGTGCAAACATTCTCTAACAAACATATACACCTGCCAGACACTGCTATGCTGCTTAAGAAGGTCAAAAAGATGCAATTCCTCAGGAATAGGTTTCTCATCGTTTTCAGATTCAAGGACGTTATCACTTGCTTCATGACATAAAGGTGTAGAAATATCAGCCTTGCAAGTGGAAGGTCTTGAATGTACTGTTACAGATTCACCTCCACACACTTTTTCTTTCTGGTACTTCACTTGTTCTGAATGGATGCTGCTAATTCTTGCAGGACAATGTTTTTTTATAAGTGCCTTGTAAGGACACTTCTTATGGTTTTGTATTAATTCTCGGAACATACATCTCATTTGCCAGTAGCGCTTGGGAAGTTTTCGCTCACTTCTTCTTTCAAAGAGGCACTGCTGGGGTTCAAAAATATAGCTGTTGATAAATATGGTTTCTAGAAGTTTCTTACTCCCAGAAAGGCTACTTTCTAAAATATTCAATATAAAACTGCAGGGGAAGCCTTCTACGGATATTCTGCTTGAATATAGTATACTGCCAAACTCAATGAAAATTTTTGATGGTGCAGTTTTATTTCGGATCTTGGAAAGAGAACCACACAAACCTTTAGAACTTTGGTGCTGAGATGTCACATTTGCTACAGAGCTTGTTGTAGTGGTATTTGTATTTAAAACACTTTGTATTTGACCAGGTACTTCCTGACCTGAATTATATCTGTTGCTAATGAGTAATTCACTGCAATGGTCAAAATCCTGATCATGTTTTATAGCATCTGAAAAGCATTCTACAAATTTCTTGGTTTTGAGATTCAGATCAAAATGTGAAGCCCCAGGTTCCTCACCCTGTATTAGTTTCTGACGTTTCTTATCTGGAAAATCCCAATTATCCATACAAGGTCTTTTTATGGGCCAGACCTCTTTCGCAGTTTGTAATGCATTGCTTGAATGGGTTTTCACAAAATTATTTGTGCACAGGTCTTCATCGTCTTGTTTATCACTTTTGTTTTTTACATACACCTTCTCTGTTTTGCTTTTGAATCTATTTGTTTGTTTTTTCTTCCGCCTGCTTATCACCACACAAAGGTTTTTAGAAGGTAAAAACTTTCTTTGAACATAATGAGATGCAATATTAGTTTGATTACGCAGATGTCTTTGTTTGACCAATTCAGGAAAATGGTGAGCGTTGTTTAAAAGGTTGTATACTGGTTTCCCACTTATTTGGTAACAACAACTTGGTGGAACTAGCATAAAAAGAGAACAGTTCTCCAGTAAATGCATCATAACATCATCACCCACCCTACTAAGAAGGGTCTCCCACAAGATACTGGTGCTCACAGTCACTGTTGTTGGATTAGGGAAAAAACTGCATATATTTGCAGCAAACATAACATGCAATGAGCTGTTTTCATCAGCTAGGCCATAGCCAAAGCTCAGAACGTTGTTTTTTCTTTTTTCACAAATACGCTGAATTACACGTGCTACAACTTCTCTTTGAGTTGAAAACTGGAAAAAAAGAAATACAGGGAAAAAAAGTTACAAAACTAATTGTCAGGGCCTTTACCAGGTCAGGTAGGAGTTTCAGTGCAGGGATAGTGGAGTTGTCTGGTTGCATGTTATTTATTGTGCAGGTTGAGAACAGATAAAGAAACAAAGAGCTAGGGAATGGAATAAGGACTGAAGCAGAGACAAAAGGAAACTTTAGCAAACAACTGCAGTATAGGAAAAAGGTTAGCAGGAACTGCAGTATGAACCAAGAGCTATATAACTGACTGTAGACAAAGCAGAGGTAGGGGTAGAGAGAGAGATATACAAGGGGTGAGGCCTTGGGTAAAGTTAACTAATCAGGATCACCCCAGAGAGGGTGACTAGGGAGGAACACCCCAGAGAGGGTGACTAGGGAGAACAACCCCAGAGAGGGTGACTAGGGAGGAACACCCCAGAGAGGGTGACTAGGGAGGAACGCCCCAGAGATGGTGACTAGGGAGGAACGCCCCAGAGATGGTGACTAGGGAGGAACGCCCCAGAGAGGGTGACTAGGGAGGAACGCCCCAGAGAGGGTGAGGACTGAGAAGGGTAACTAAGCAGGACAAACACCGTTGAGAGGACTGAGCAGGAGCCTTTAACCCCTTAAGGACAGAGCCTTTGAAACATTTTTGTCCTTTCTGGACAATGGCTATTTTAACATTTCTGTGCTGTTTGTGTTTAGCAGTAATTTTCTTCAAAGTTTGTGGTAGTAATTTTTTTGTGTTTTTTTTTCACAAACCTTGTACTTCAGACATGAATTTACAGATTTTGGTATGTGTCACTGCCAAATAACACCCCAATAAGTGTTCAACAACATATCTTGAGTACAGGGATACCACCCATGCATAGGTTTGTTGGGTTGTTTGGGGAGTAAAAGGCCAAATTTGGTAGGTGCAGTTTTTGGTTTTCCAAATTGAAATTTTGACATGCAGACCGCCTGCACCCATGTCCCATTTGGGACATATTTGAAACCAGCCAGTGTATTTTACCCCATCAACCCATATATTTTTTAAAAGTAGACACCCTACGCTATTTCAAATGGTGGTATTTTAACACTTTCCATGCACTAATTCTACCACCAGCCTTTGTCAAAGTTTGTGGTAGTAATTTTTGTGTGTTTTTTTTTCACAAATATTGTATTTTAGACATAAATTCACAGATTTTGGTATGTGTCACTGCCAAACAATAACCCAATATGTGTTCAACAACATCTCCTGAGTACAGGGATACCACCCATGCATAGGTTTGTTGGGTTGTTTGGGGGCTAAAAGGGCCACATTGTGAAGGTGCGCATTTTCAACTTGGAATATTGACGTGTAGCCAGCCTGAGCCCATCTTTCATTTGGGACTTTTTTTTAAAGTAGGACAGTGTATTTTACCCCAAAAAGTATATATTTTGTAAAAGTAGACACCCTAGGCTATTTTAAATGGTGTTATTTTAACACTTTCCATGCACCAATTCTACCACCAGCCTTTGTCAAAGTTTGTGGTAGTCATTTTATTGTGTATTTTTTCCCACATACATTGTACTTTAGACACAAATTCACATATTTCGGTATGTGTCACTGACAAACAATACCACAATATATGTTCAGCAACATCTCCCGAGCACAGGGATACTACCCATGCATAGCTTTGTCAGCTTTGTTGGGTGTTGAAAGGCTACATTTGAGAGGTGCGCTTTTTGATTTTCAAACTTGGAATTTGAACATGTAGAGCAAGGAAGGGGTTAATAGCTCTTATAAGAGCCTTTGTAGTACTGTACAAAAAAAATTAACCCCTAAAAATGCACAGACAAGAAAAAAGGTTCTGCTGTGCAGTGATCAGTGGCAGGGAAGGGGTTAATACACTACACTATACAAAGGGTATGGCTTTTATAAAAGCCCTTGGGACTCACAATTTTTTTTACATTTTATTTAATTTATTACAATTAAAAAATTATGTTATACAGATCTGTCTCTTTCCCTCACTAAAACTCAAGTGAGGAGAGGGAGGCAGATCCATATGGGTCAGAACAATATTTACGAACCAGACGAATGGTGATGCTCATCTGAGAAATCACCAAACCACCTTTGCCACTGATCGGCTGTTACTGATCGCTATACACGCGTTCAGACAGCTTCAAAAGGAATACACGTAATCCCCTAGTGGGTATAACTAACCCCTAGCGAGTCTGACAAAAAAAATGCTGATAGCAAAAAAAAATCCTTCTGCGACTAGATTGCTCCATATGCGCTGCTTAGGCAGTGACCATATGCACTGCTTAGGCAGTGACCATATGTGCTGCTTAGGAAGTGATATACGGCAAGGAAGGGGTTAATAGCTCTTAAAAGAGCCTTTGATATACTGTAATAAATCAAAGTAAAAAAAAATAACCCCTAAAAAAATGCACAGACAGCAAAAAATGTGCTGCTGTGTAAGATCACTGCGTACACAGCGATCAATTGCAGGGAAGGGGTTAAATACTGGAAACGGCTTTTATAAAAGCCTTTGGGTCTCAATTCTATTAAATATATTATAATTAAAAACTTACATTATACAGCTCTGTCTCCCTCCCTCACTAAAACTCAAGTGAGAGGGAGGCAGATCTACACGGGTCAGATCAAATATTTACAAATATTGATCTAACCAGACGAATGGTGATGCTCATCTAAGCAAACACCAACCCGCCTTTGTCACTTATCAGCTGTTACTGATCGCTATACATGCGGTCAGACAGCTAAAAAAATTTTTTTTACGTTAAACGTAGTCCCCTAGCGGGTATAATTAACACGTGACGGGTGTAATAAAAAAGTAAAAAAAAATTTAAAAATGCTTCTGCAGCAAGATTGCTGCATTTGCGTCAGATCGCTGCTTAGGCAGTGATCTACAGCAAGAAAGGGGTTAATCTCTCTTAAAAGAGCTTTTTTTTATACTGTAATGAATTACAGTAAAAAAAAAATGAACCCCTAAAAAATGCAGACAGCAAAAAATGTGCTGCTGTGTATGATCACTGCGTACAGAGCGATCAATGGCAGGGAAGGGGTTAAATGGCTTTTATAAAAGCCCTTGGTGTTTAAAATTTTATTAAATATTTTTTTTATTATTTTATTTTATTTTTTTACTTTATCTGATCTGTCTCTCTCCCTTACTATAACTAGTAAGGTGAGGGAGGCAGATCAATACTTGTCAAAGGCAATATTTACTAATATTGCCTTTGACAGTATGGTAAGTGCTCATCAGAGCACTTACCATACATGCCTGCACACAGATCACATAGATCTGTTGTGCCGGCATCGATTGGCTCCCCCTAGAGGATCGGTAGTGAAATACTTTCACTTCCGATGCTCTTGCCATTAGAAGGGAAGCGCTGCCTGTATAGGCAGCGTTCCCTTCTACTGAGCCGATGGGGTCGCTCAGGAGAGCGACCACCATCGGCTCTGGGGCAGCTGAAGGTGTTGTTAAGTGCCTCGCTAGCGAGGCACTTTAACAACACCGCAGATGCTTAGAAAGCGAACGATCGTTCGCTTTCTAAGCACATGTGTGCAGCGGGCGCAGCCATTTTTAAATGGCTGCTACGATCACTCCGTGGAGTGATCGTAGCGCGCCCCTGCACATTTGGGGGGTGTTGCACAATGCCTCTACCTACCGCTGGTCGCTTTCTTTACTCCATTTAGTGCATGACGTGCCAGGCACGTCACCTGTCGGCAAGTCCTCGATTTGCCGTGACGTGCCTGGCACGTCACCTGTCGTTAAGGGGTTAAGGGAGCAACTTAGCTGAATAAATCTTGCTGTAGTCAGAGGGTATGAGGAGATGCTGAAAATCATCCACTGGGCTGGTTGAGCCAGGTTCAGATTCCCAGTTAATGAACAGGGTCACAATTCAAATGAGCTTTATGCAGAGGATCAGAAGCAGCAGCTCTCAGAACAACTTTAATGCAAACTGTTTGCAGTCAACTGCAGCTATTTAACATGGGCGTGTTGCAAAAGGTAATTAGCCCACCTGACACCAAACAGAGGGGAAGAAATACAAGCAAAGTAAGGTAGGGAGGCTTCTAGAGGAGGCAGGAGGTATATAAGCACATAAATTACTTTTATGCATGAGTCAGAAAGGCAGTGTAGAACCCTGACAGTAATCCTTACATGTTAATTGTAGCTAATGAATGTATATTCTTATTTAGGCTTGTGCCATCATTTACACCTATACAGAGATTGCATTATTTGGAGCAAATATTTTAATCAAGAAACTAGGATCACTCAAGTCTGACATGAGGACAAATAAGTGCATATTAAACAAACCCTGTCACCTAAATTTGTTTACATTCTGAATGTAGAAAATAAAAGTAATCAAAAACGATTGATATTTCATGTTCGCAGAATTGCAAACAAATGCTTAAATTGGGAGAAAATGTAATTCACCCACTTCAAGACCGAACTTTAAATTATTTTGTGCTGGACGATGGCTGTTTTAACATGTCTGCAGTGTTTGTGTTTAGCTGTAATTTCCCTCTCTCTCTCTCTCTCTCTCTCTCTCTCATTTACTGTACCTACACAAATTGTAAGTTGTTTTTTTCAGGATAAGAAGGGCTTTCTTTAGATACTTTTATTGTCATCATATCATAAATTTACTATAAAAAATCAAATATAGTGGAAATTAACTATTAAAGAAAACTTTTGATTTAAATAACTTTTACTCATCTACAAAAGCATATTTTGGGATTGTTTAAGTACAAGTACTGCATTGTTATTTCCAAACCATTTTTTCTTCTTCAAAGTTACAAATACAAGTGGTTTTGATGTTTTCTCTTTGCAGGACGATTTAGACAAAGGGGGGGGGGGGGGGGGACTGGGCATGCAAGTGACCAAGGAGGTTAATATATTAATATAGACAAATGTAAAGTTATGCATTGTGGGAAAAATAACAGTGCAACATATACTTTAAATGGTACCTCTCTAGGAAAAACTACTAATGAGAAGGATTTAGGAATCATTGTAGACAACAGACGTAGCAACAGTGTGCAATGGCAGTCAGTAGCTGCATGTACCCTTAAGGTATTGGCATGTATAAAGTGGGGATTGATTCACAGGAGAAGATATCATCTTACCTATTTACAAGTCAATGGTAGGACCTCACCTTAAATATGTAATAGAAGTCTGGACACTAGACCTTAAAAAGAACATTATGGAACTAGAAAAGGCGCAAAGGACGGCTACAAAATTAATAAGGAGATTGGAAGATCTTGATTATGAAGAGAGGCAAATAAACTTGCACTAATATGTGCTAGGAAAAAAAAGGTGCCTTAAAGGGGATATTACAACATTATTTAAATATGTGCATGGCCACTATAAAGAACAATCCAGTGACCTGTTCTCTAACAGAAATGTACAAAGAATAATGGGTCAACCCCTGAGACTGGAAGAGCATAAATTACGTAGACAAAGGGAAGGGTTCTTTACAGTAAGTACAATAATATGTATGGAACTCTCCACCAACAGAGGTGCTTCATCCAAATACAACAGATGCCTTTAAAAAGTGTCTGGATACTTTTTATTTTTATTTTAGATAAGTGGGACATACAGTCCAATAAATAATAGAATAAACATTAATAATTTAGAGATTCTTGGTCCAAGGAGCAATCTGAATGCCTTTTGGAGTCAAGATGGATGTTTCCCTCTAAGTGTCAAAATTACTTTATATAGGGTTTTTTGCCACCTTTTGGAACAAAAGCAGGGATGAAGGGTTGAGTTTGACAGAGAAGTCTTTTTTCACCCTAAATTACAATGTTATTCTGCAAACATGTCTGGAGAGTGTCAGTCCTGAGGCACTCACCCATGTCATTTACAGCCCAATCTCTGTATGCCAGTGGGCATACCGCGATCCGATCTGCAGGCCATGCCAGGCACGTCCATGGATGCATTTTCACGGAATTGAAAAACCCACTATAACTTTACCGCTCCTGTTCTCTAAATCATCTAGCTCCCAAATAGCAGCCTAGACACAGAAAATATTTCTGCCTTTGCTTTTGTTCTGAAATCTCTCTCCAAAAAACCAACAATCTTTCTGAAGAACATTTTGACTATTATTTTCTAAATTTACCCATACACAGCCAACGCTCTCTTAGAAGTGTTGCCCTGCTTTTGTATTCTATATTCAATGTACCCCATCCTATTCAATTTAAAAAAAAGACTTCCCATGGTACCTTTTTCATTCACCTCTGAGGAAGCCTTACGTGGCGAACCATGTCAGGTCTATCGTCACTTTTGGCACAGAATTGTCCTAAAAAAAATGTATCATTATGTTTTTTATTCAAAACCATATAAACATTTTTATCATGATTAAATCTTAATGTTCTTTTTATACTTCCCAACGAATTAAAATTACTCTGTTTTTGTAAATCTATTATTTCTCTATTATTGATGAGCACTCGCTCTAGTTATCTACACTTTAGTCCCTTTTCTCCTCTGTGAGCATTCGGGAACATGCTGTCTGGCGTTATGTCAGTAGATCTTTTTAGCCCAACACTTTCCCTCTATGTTCTGCTCTCCTTCCTCACTAACGCAGACCAATACTAAAATGTACAACAATGTATAGATCATTTTCTACATTCACAGTATAAACAGGTGACAGTCCCGTTAAAGCTGGCACTTTAAAAAATATGAATTTAATTTGATCCAGTTTTTGCATTTTAATTCTTAACATGAAAACATAACTGAGGTTTTCTTCTGGTTATTGATCCAGCCCATCATGACACCAGAAGCTAAAGAAAAATATTTGTCTTCCAGCATCTCCTGGAAACAATCACTGGTCTTCCATAAGGATGCAAGGGTATTCTTACTGCATACATCCATATGTGCAGTGATACCAGATAGCTGTTCTGCCCTTCCAAACACCTGTGGCTTGATGTACATATTAAACTACTTGCAATGGATAATGAGGACATAAACAGGAGACATCACAGACACTGAGACATTTTTCTTTTAATTTACATTTTGTTAATTATTCTGTACATTCACTTGCAATTCTGTGAATAGAATGTGTAGTTGTTTTTATTATTTACATTCATAGTATAAATAATGATTAGTTGATTTTTAGACTGTTAGAAAAAGCTTTTGGAAACTGCCAAAATTGTTCATGTCCAAACCATAAAGGTAGCTCCTGAATGAAGTTGTTACTGCCTATGCTCATGAGCCGATGACCAAGTGCACAGATTCTCTGGCAAGTAAGCAAAAGAAGAGGGACTGCTAGAGCAGGAATCTTTGCAAGACATTCCTAAGGTATGCCTGCATGCATTTGTATATACCGTATTTGCTCGAATATAAGACAAGGTTTTTTTCAGAGCAAATGCTCTGAAAAATCTCCCTCGTCTTACATTCGAGGTCGTCTTATAATCTGACCTCAAATTGAGGTCAGACTATAAGACATGGATCCAGGTCCCCAGCAGAGCTGCAGGGGACCTGGATCCCCCTCTCTAACAGCAGGGGATGTCTGCGCGATGAGCGCAGACCTCCCCTGCTTCCGCCCGGCACGACCGCCGGGGCTTCTGTATAATCTTATAATCAGGGTGGTCTTATAATCGAGCAAATACGGTATATATATATATATATATATATATATATATATATACACACACACACACACACACACACCGGTATATAAAAAAAACCCTGTACAATATACAGGTTAAACACTAAGTGACGAACTAAAGTTAGTTTGGATCTTTATTTATTAAAATGAACAGTAATACTTATAAATGGAAGAATTAAAATCAGTAGAAGATTGATTTCTTTCTGGATACTATATATGGCGTTACATAGAAAAAATATGTACACTCTGCTGACCTTTCACACTGACATGGTTCAGTTAATGTTCCTCTTATGTCACAACAAGCACATGTACCAGATCTGTACAAACCGATGAATTCATTCAGAGATTAGATTGAGATAGCACTTCTTATGTGCATTTTCTAGTTTAATATATTTTTTACTTTGGCAAAAGTAGCACAATATACTAAATATAATTCCCCAGGTTTTACACTTTGGAAATAGTAATGTACATCTTGTCATCACTCAAACATTTAAAACAGGGGATAACCCTTACATAAAGATATTCAAAAATAATTAGTATGAAGTCACAATATAAGTATAGAAATGACCAAAACCTAACTTTTATTAGTATCTTGTTGTAAAAATGTTTAAAGATATATAAAAGGTCTTTATACATTTAAATTTTTTAACAAGATACTAATAAACATTACGTTTTCGTTATTTCTGTACTTATATTGTGACTTCATACTTTTTGAATAATATATAGATCATTTTGTATTACTTACATTCACAATATGAACAAGATATAGAGACTGTCTTTGAAGAGAGTTAAAGTAAAACGCCAAAACACCAAAAAATTATCTTGTCCAAAATAGCCCAGATCGTTGAAGGGAAACTGTAGCCTTTAAAATAATCATAATAATTGATAGCTCTATAAAGACACACACATGCATTATTGCTAGATGATAGACATGTTCACATGAACAGAGTGCCAGCACGTATACAATAGTAAACACAATTAATAGTATACATCAACAGTAAATCTATATAGAATGGACTACGGACAACTAGGAACTGTAGTATTTTCCTACTTTATAGGTGTGATTAACAGGAACACATGTCTTTTTTTCAACGATTAAATAATTCATTTCCAATCAACGGTACCTAAAAACTAATTTTAAACATGCACCAGTGACTTTCACAAAGGTTTTTTGCAGTGCCAGAGGTTTGTCAACTACACATCACGTTACACAGATATATATAGAAAACCATTATTTGACAGCAAGTCACTGTTCCCAAGAATTTAGATTACAATTCCTTAATAAAACGTTATTCCTTGGATTACCTGTAGGTAAGATATCGGTGAACATACCGCCTTCGACCCCTTCAGTACACATATGAGCAGCTGAGAAAGAAAAGTACCGTATTTCTCTGTATCATCCTCTCGAAATACAGTCGCGCTATAATCATACTTGGTTTTCAACATTTCCACATAATCTACAACTCCATAGACCTCATTATATAAAAGTTTCAAAACGCTCGGTGGGTCGAACAAGTTTTCCCCAAGCTGCATGTTCAACGCTTGCACGGAGGGAGGGGAACAGGAAATGCTGTGCGGCATAGCTCACTGCTTGTGCCGTACGTACGTCAATCATTTCCTTTAACATTCAAATTGGTTGTGCACAATCCGCAATTTCAATACATTTTTCTTTTCACTTATTGTTCATACTTGAATACTAAAAAAAAGCATAGTATCTAAATATATAAATATCTGAATCAATGAAAACATGATGTTTAATCAATAATAAAGTATCAACTTAGTCACAAGGAATTTAAAGTTTAGTTGTTATTTACAACTGTAGTCAAGCTATCAGTTTTAAAACGGTAGTGGCTAGTTCCTATCAAGTAGAAGGACCCTGGTGACGTCAGCAGGTACAGACAGGGCCGCCATCAGAAATTTCAGCACCCCCTAGTTTATCAATTAATATGTGACTAGAAGCCTAGGGTCTGCATCTGCTGGATGTCACATTAGGGGGGGCACCTAATGTGACCAGTGAACTGTAACAAAATCCAGATATAGTCAGTGTCAGATGAGTTAACCCCTGGATTGCTTGCCATATATAGGCAGTGTCAGATTAGTTAACCCCTGGATGGTTAGACAGATATAGGCAGTCAGATGAGTTAATCCCTTGGGTGGCTAGATCTAGGCAATGTCAGACAGACAGTCTGTCACTCACACTGACATACACACACATAACACATGCCCCTCTACCATATATTACAAGATGGTATGATTTTAATGTGGAAATTTAAAGATATAGAGCACCAAATACCAGCTACTGATTACAAACAGACACTATTTAATAATTCAAAATAATGTTCTTTTAAAATCTCCCAATGGATCAATATGATATCAACTCAGATGTATCATACTCAAGCCCATATATAATATATTACAATATGGTATTATTTTACTGTGGAAATTGAAACATACAGAGCTCCAAATACCAACACACTGATTACAAATGACCACTATTCAGTCATTCTAAATAATTCTATTTTAAACAGCTCCAATCGTACCAATATTTTGTCAATGCAGATGTGTCATACGCACCCCCCTCTATGATATATTACAGTATGGTATGATATTATTGTGTGAATTTAAAGATATAGAGCTCCAAATACCAGCACACTTATTACAAACGGACATTTTTTATTAATTCTAAATAAGTTTTTTTTTTAAATTCCCATTGGACCAATATGTTTTCAATTCTTATGTGTCATACACACACCGCTCTATGATATATTACAATATTGTATGATTTTATTGTGTGAATTTAGATATATAAAGCTCCAAATACCAGCACACTGATTACAAACGGACACGTTTTAATAATTCTAAATAATGTTTTTTAAATTTCCCATTGGACCAATATGTTTTCAATTCGTATGTGTCATACACACCCCCCTCTATGATAGACTACAATATGGTATGATTTTATTTTGTGAAATGAATGATATAGAGCTCCAAATACCAGCACACTGATTACAAACGGACACTATTTAATAATTCGAAATAATGTTCTGTTAAAATCTCCCAATGGACCAATATGATATGAATTAAGATGTTTCATACACAACCCACTCTATGATATATTACAATATGGTATGTGTTTACGGTGAAAATTTAAACATATAGAGCACCAAATACCAGTTTACTGATTACAACGGACACCTTTTAATAATTCTAAATAATTTAAAACTAAAAGCTCCAATTGGACCAATATGTTGTAGATGCAGATGTGTCATATGCACATCCCTCTACAAGGTCTTAAAATATAGTATGATTTTACTGTGTAAATTTAAAGATATAGAGCTCCAAATTCCAGCCCACTGATGACAAACGGCCACTATTTAATCATTCAAAATAATGTTCTTTTAAAATCTCTCATTGTACCAATATGATATCAATTAATATGTGTAATACACACATCACTCTATGATATATTATGATATGGTATGATTTTACTGTGGGAAATTTTTTAATTTTTTTTTCCAACACTCTACAACACATTTAGTTTTTTAGTTTATTTGATCAATTCTTATGTGTTTCAGATCATCCTTGTGTCTATTTTTTCCCCTACAAGTCGGGGACATGAAAATATAAATAGAAAATATATGAAGGAAGACAAATTCAATAGTCTTCAAAATTAGATATTATATAAATGTTATGGCTAATGAATTAGTGTCTCACGACTTTATACTTATATTTGCCTTGGCATATTTTGCCTTTTTTGCCCCCCTTCATCTCACACATCTTCATGCACACTAGCAACCATATGAATCTTATTGAAAATAAAAATATAAGACACCGTTTCTACAGAACACCGTTCTGCTGGGCTCCGGGGCGGGAAGGGAACGAGGCGGGAAACCTCGCCGGCGCTTAATCTAGTATTGTTACTTTTATTCCTTAGATTTGCATCCCTGTCCAGGGTTCCCAGATCTCCCTATGTGTGTCTTTTTGACCACTAGCTATGTAAAAGCCTCTCTCCATATTACGCTGAAAGTCTATTTGAGTCCTCACCTGTTGCCATAGTATTGGGCCCTGTACTTTCCAATTCCTAGCTATACATAGCTTTGTGGCCAAGAGAATATGTATTAGTAAGCTCTTCCTTGTTTCACTACACCTTGGTAGGTTTATGTGGAACAAGAACATTTGAGGAGACCGGACAAGATCCGGAGCTACCGAGTTTCTCAGAGACCCCACAAGAGCAACCTTCAGGGAGTTCAAAAGAGCACATTCCCACCAAACATGATACATTGATCCTATATCGTTATTACAATTCCAACAAACATTAGAGTTAAGGTTTGACATTTTATGGAGTCTCTGAGGAACCAAGTACTATACTATCTATAGATCAATTTATAGTGGAGCTCCAACAGGTTTATACAGTATGTTGATTTCTTCACCAGGAGAATTCCTTTCAGCCAGTCAGACTGTGGGAAGGAATCACCAATGTCCATCTCCCATTTTATAAAGGGTAGGAATTTATCATTAATGGTTGAGTTGCAAAAAATATTTGAATATCTCGAAACCACTCCTTTCTTATGGTGGGCGTTGATGAATCCCTCCAGTTCCCCCGATTCGTAAATTTTCGACCCCAAGATAAAGTTCTTTATCCTCAGATATGTAAATATATCCCTTTGAGGGATCCCAAAATCCAACTGTACTTCTGAAAATGATTTCAACTTATCATTTGTCAGTAAATCACCTATCTGAGATATCCCCCTATCTACCCAGGTGTATATCTCCAATAGAATATTGCATGACCTCTATGGGGGTAGATATTAGCAGAGAATCTGCCACCCCGAATCTTTTTCTAAGCAGGGTACCCCTCTTCAGGACATCCTTGATTATGGTATTAGTTAGCCTTACCTTCTTTATAAAGAGCGAGTTTGCCCAAAACAAAAAGAAAGGGTCCCGAATCCCACAATCTTGCCTTTCCATACTCATCCATGCGGAATTCCTACTAAGGGGTTTATCCCACGCCACCAGGTGTGAAATCATAGCAGAAGCATGTAATTCAAAGACGTCAGGGAATGAGATCCCACCCTTAGCAGGATTTTTCTTTAATATATCTTGTGAGATTCTAGGCTTCCTACCTGCCCATTTAAATTCTGAGAACAGTCTCTGGTACTGTTGTAAGATGTTGTTGTTTACTCTAAGGGGGATAGCGATAAAAAGGTATGTAAGTTTAGGGATTAAATAGGCATTGACTATATTAACCCTTCCTAACCAGGACAGTTCCAGACCCTTCCACGTATTACTCGATCTCCTGAGTTCCGCAAGGAGGCCCAGGTAGTTACAAGGGACTAGTTCCTTGAGGGTCGATGTTATCTTTATCCCCAAGTAGTCAATCAAACTATTATTCCAATTGAAATGATACTTATTTTTAAGCGTTTCGATTGTTCTTCCTGGGGCATTGAACAGCAGAACCTGAGTTTTACTCAAATCCAGCTTATAATTGGAATAGATGCTATATTCCTTTATTTGGTCCAGAGCTGCTGGAATTGACAGCAGGGGATCGGTCAGGGTTAACAACACATCATCAGCGTACAGAGTGATTTTATTATTTTGGAAATTTGATGTTATACCGTGTATACCTGGATTTTGTCTGATCAACTCAAAATTTCCAGTTGACTCTGTCAAGCGCTTTTTCAGCATCGACTGCCAATATAACTGCGCATGTTTTATTAAGGTTGATATTATGGATAAGATTACCTATTTTCCTTATGTTATCGGAGGCATCTGCCCTGAACGAATCTCCCCTGATCATGGTTAATTACTGTGGGAATTTAAAGATAGAGAGCTCCAAATACCAACAAACTGATTACAAACAGACACTTTTTAATAATTCTAAACAATTTTGTTTAAAAATCTCCCATTGGACCGATACGTTGTCAATTCAAATGTGTCATAATCAAGCCCATCTATGAAATAACAGTTTACAGTAACATGTAAAAAATGAACCAATCAGCATAGGTGTAACATAGTAACCCTTCCCTCCCCTTCTATAATAGTCTGTAACATCCAATCCACTTCCTCTTTCTTTGCTGCTTCCCTCAGATAAGTACTGTGCTTCCCTGACTCTGTCATAAGCTTTTATAATTTATATATTTTACATGGTGATATGTTATTTTTAGTTTCCTCATTACATATTTCTTAATTTATACTATCTGATGTGATTGAAATATTTGATTTTTAATTTTTATTATTTAATCATATATGGTTTTTGTATTTCCAATGATTATGGTATTTGGATTTTATGTAATTTTGTAATACACATTTGATTTTATTAATCTTCTGCGTTTACTTTAATTTTCGTTAGCGGTATTTACCGCTTTTATCCTTTCCCTTTGCTCATTTTTTCTTTAGGGGCGGTGGTGTCCCTCCCTCCCATACTTTTTTACCATTTACCATTTATCATTAGTGGTTCAGTGGTATTACAGTTTATCCGACATGTGCGTGTTGCATTGCGGCAGCCATCTTTGTGGAGTCTTGTCTGACGGCTCCGTTTTACTTTCAGTATCATTGCGCGCTTTGTTTTTCTCACGCACGCCCATCTAGCCTCCTAAACAAAACTCGTTGGTTTGTCTAACGGTCTCACTGATTCCTGTCAGCTCATGCTATAGGATAATTCCTTTTTAACTGAATTCTTTTGCAAATTGTACAGCAATTTAGTGTATCCTTAACCTTCACTATTTGATTATTTACAGGGAGTGCAGAATTATTAGGCAAATGAGTATTTTGACCACATCATCCTCTTTATGCATGTTGTCTTACTCCAAGCTGTATAGGCTCGAAAGCCTACTACCAATTAAGCATATTAGGTGATTTGCATCTCTGTAATGAGAAGGGGTGTGGTCTAATGACATCAACACCCTATATCAGGTGTGCATAATTATTAGGCAACTTCCTTTCCTTTGGCGAAATGGGTCAAAAGAAGGACTTGACAGGCTCAGAAAAGTCAAAAATAGTGAGATATCTTGCAGAGGGATGCAGCACTCTTAAAATTGCAAAGCTTCTGAAGCGTGATCATCGAACAATCAAGCGTTTCATTCAAAATAGTCAACAGGGTCGCAAGAAGCGTGTGGAAAAACCAAGGCGCAAAATAACTGCCCATGAACTGAGAAAAGTCAAGCGTGCAGCTGCCACGATGCCACTTGCCACCAGTTTGGCCATATTTCAGAGCTGCAACATCACTGGAGTGCCCAAAAGCACAAGGTGTGCAATACTCAGAGACATGGCCAAGGTAAGAAAGGCTGAAAGACGACCACCACTGAACAAGACACACAAGCTGAAACGTCAAGACTGGGCCAAGAAATATCTCAAGACTGATTTTTCTAAGGTTTTATGGACTGATGAAATGAGAGTGAGTCTTGATGGGCCAGATGGATGGGCCCGTGGCTGGATTGGTAAAGGGCAGAGAGCTCCAGTCCGACTCAGACGCCAGCAAGGTGGAGGTGGAGTACTGGTTTGGGCTGGTATCATCAAAGATGAGCTTGTGGGGCCTTTTCGGGTTGAGGATGGAGACAAGCTCAACTCCCAGTCCTACTGCCAGTTCCTGGAAGACACCTTCTTCAAGCAGTGGTACAGGAAGAAGTCTGCATCCTTCAAGAAAAACATGATTTTCATGCAGGACAATGCTCCATCACACGCGTCCAAGTACTCCACAGCGTGGCTGGCAAGAAAGGGTATAAAAGAAGAAAATCTAATGACATGGCCTTCTTGTTCACCTGATCTGAACCCCATTGAGAACCTGTGGTCCATCATCAAATGTGAGATTTACAAGGAGGGAAAACAGTACACCTCTCTGAACAGTGTCTGGGAGGCTGTGGTTGCTGCTGCACGCAATGTTGATGGTGAACAGATCAAAACACTGACAGAATCCATGGATGGCAGGCTTTTGAGTGTCCTTGCAAAGAAAGGTGGCTATATTGGTCACTAATTTGTTTTTGTTTTGTTTTTGAATGTCAGAAATGTATATTTGTGAATGTTGAGATGTTATATTGGTTTCACTGGTAAAAATAAATAATTGAAATGGGTATATATTTGTTTTTTTGTTAAGTTGCCTAATAATTATGCACAGTAATAGTCACCTGCACTCACAGATATCCCCCTAAAATAGCTAAAACTAAAAACAAACTAAAAACTACTTCCAAAAATATTCAGCTTTGATATTAATGAGTTTTTTGGGTTCATTGAGAACATGGTTGTTGTTCAATAATAAAATTAATCCTCAAAAATACAACTTGCCTAATAATTCTGCACTCCCTGTATATGATTATTTATTTATCATATTAACTTATACTGCTTCCGTTTTTCTTCTTTATTAGTACTTTGTTTCTTCTATACCCAAATTATTTTATTGGTACCTTGGTTTACTGTTTCAAACTTTTGGCTTTTAGATTTATTTTATCTCATTCATGTTCTCTAATAAAATACCTTCCACCTCTGGGTCTCAGCCTTCTATGGCTGTCCCTGTGTCTGGTGGGTTCTCAAACCCTCGTAATAGTGAGGATCATTCCTCTGAAGTAATAAATTCTGATGATTTCCATTCTCATTCTTTACCTGACACTTCAATGACACGTTCTGTTTCTCAAGCAGTACAAGCTGCTATGAACGTGAGGTCATCCAATTTGACAGCTTGTCTATCTTCTATTTTGAGATCTACTCAGGATCCCTTATCTCATACAGGGGCACAACAATTAGCTGCGGTTCCCACAGGCCGCAAAGCTAGGGCAAAAGTCAATACTTCCACGTTTAGTAAGATGGATAGGTGGCATCCTTTCACAGAGGGCATTGTTACACCATGCAAAAGAGCTCATCACCGGGCAAAATCGGTGAGGCATTGGAAAAGAGCTAGAACTCTGTCTGACTCTGTCAAGCTCTGAGGAGGTTTCAGATGGGTCTGTTGATTCTGACCAAAGTGATTGGGCAGTGCCACGTACGCCTCCAGATATTATCCCATCAGTACTTACTGAGAGTAAGAAACAAATGCCAGAGTCTGAGGCTCCGCTTGATCCCAGCGGCCAACCTTTATTAAACCCTGACTTACTTCAACACCCTAGGTCAGTGGAGTGGACTCCAGCAGACCATGTTGTTAATTATTTAATGTATAGAGTGCGTAAGCCCCTAGATAAGATCGCAAGGAACAAATTGAGGGCTGAATGCCCAAGGCCCACAGTACCAGGGGCTGTTTGTATTACGCCAAACGTGGATCCTAAGATTATCCAGTTTTTGAGCAAGATAGGATGGAAGCCTAAGAAGGGCTTGGAATTCTCTCTCTGTAATTTCCAGGACAAAATCTTGGATATTTTGGGACCTTTGACACAAATGTTTAATATGGCGACAACTGCAGTGTCTCATGGGTTCCCTGTAGATCCCATTGTCCTTAGGGGATGGGCACAAAGAGCTATTTGCCTTCTAGGTAATGCCAACACAGCAGTAGCTACTGAAAGGCATAAAGCCATTCTATTGAAAATTGAGCCAAAGTTAATAAATATGGCTACATCTGAGTCTGGTCCAGAGGCCAAAGGCATGTTATTTGGAGACTCATTTGTGAGAAAATTGGGCTCTTTTGTTCAAATGTTTACTGCCCTTGATAAGGCTCAACTAAACATGAAAAAGGTGTTTTCTAATAAGGTTTTATTTGGGGCCGGCAGGAGTAGAGGCCGCCTGTCCGGCCGTCCCAACAGAGAGGCCTTAATCGAAGCGGACATGCTTTGCAAGAGTTTAGAATGGCAGTTCCGGCATTCTTTCCGCAGAGAGGCCGCCAATGGCACACTAGAGGTTCCAGAGGAAATCGAATTTTCAATTCCCCTTTTTCCCATGTAAAAGTGGGGGGCAGATTGAGTTGGCATCTCAACGCTTGACTGGGAATCACAGCGGATCCCTGGGTTCTGAATATAGTGTCAGGTTATCGCATAGATTTCATGACCTGTCCGGTCCAGTGGCGTCTTCCCAATAGAATAACATTTTCTGTGAAAGATGAATCACTGATAGAGGTAGAGATAAGATCTCTAGCAGAAAAAGGGGCCATTGTTCCATTTCCGAACGAGGAACTGGGCTTTATAAGCAATGTATTTATTGTCCCGAAAAAAGGAGGCGGTTCCAGACCGGTAATACATTTACGTGACTTGAATGTGTTCATCCGATACAGACATTTAAAAATGGAGGGCATCCATTACCTCAGAGATCTGCTACTTTTAGGGGACTGGATGGTCAAGTTAGACCTCCAGGATTCTTACCTTACAGTGCCCATGTCCCTAGATCATCAAAGATGGCTCCAATTCATTTGGCGACATCAGGTATGGAAGTTCACTTGTCTCTCATTCAGCCTATCCTTGGCTCCCTGGTGTTTTACAAAACTCCTGAAACCGGTAATCGGTTATCTTCAAAGAAAAGGGGTATGTCTGATCATTATGTCCAGGACCTCCCGACTTTAAATCTCCATCTTACATGGACTTTAGAGTTGGTTCAGAGCCTGGGTTTTCTTGTCAATTGGGACAAGTCGATCCTCATCCCGAGTCAGAGATTGGAATTTTCTGGGTTTCATCATAGATTCCGTTTACGGTTCTTTACACCTTCCTCGAGACAAAATAAAGTCAATAAAGAAAGAAATCAAAAAGAGTTTGATATATCCAACACTGACTATCCGACAATAATTTTATCAGCCTCTATTCAGGCAATTTTTCCGGGTCCTCTTCACTACAGAGCTCTTCAGAGATTAAAGATTTGTTCACTTCATCAAGGTTACTCATACGACCACTCGATTCTGTTGGATTATGAGGCAAAAGAAGAGCTGTCTTGGTGGCTCAGACACATGGAAGCATGGAATGGGCGTGCCATTTTCGGAGTATCGCCAGAGTTAGTGATACAAGCGGACGCAAGTCTCTACGGTTGGGGCGTCCAGTGCGGAACATCCGCGACCAGAGGAAGATGGTCTTCTGGCGAACAAGCTTTACACATCAACTGTTTAGAATTATTGGCAGGTAACATAGTAATTTAGGTTGAAAAAAGACACAAGTTCATCAAGTTCAACCCTTCTACCTATCATTTCAGCGTTTTGATCCAAAAGAAGGCAATAAAAACCCTAAGGAAGCTTTTTCGAATGTTGCCTCCTAGGGGGAAAAAAATGTATTCTTGACTCCAAAAGGGCAATCAGATTTTCTCCTTGGATCAAAAAGCTCTATTATTAATGCTTATTCTATTATTAATACCCCTGTATGTTCTGCTTTTCTAAAAAAAACATCCAGACCATTTTTAAATGCATCTATTGTGGTTGATAGCACTACCTCTCTTGGCAGTGAGTTCCATAATTTTATTGTCCTTACCGTAAAGAATCCCTTCCTTTGCTGCCTATGAAATCTTTGCTCTTCCAGTCTCAGGGGGTGACCTCTTGTTCTTTGTACATTTTTATTAATGAACAGGTCCCTGGCCCTGCACATATTTATATAATGTTATCATATCCCCTCTAAGACGCCTTTTTTCTAAAGTAAATAAATGCAATTTTTTAAGTCTCTCTTCATAACTAAGATCCTCCAATCCCCTTATTAATTTTGTAGCTCTCCTTTGCACTTTTTCTAGTTCCTTAATATCCTTTTTAAGGACTGGTGCCCAGAATTGTACTGCATATTCAAGGTGAGGTCTTACCATTGATTTGTAAAGAGGCAAGATGATGTCCTCCTCCCATGAATCTATACCTCGTTTTATACATGCCAATAGCTTATTGGCCCTTGCAGCTGCTGACTGGCATTGGGCACTGTTGCCAAGTTTGGTATCTACAATGAAGTTTGGTATCTACAATGATTCCTAAATCCTTTTCGTTAGTAGTTTTTCCCAGGGATCTGGTTCCGCCTAGACGATTGATGTATCGAACGGCTGATAATAGATGCATGCATAATAGAATGGAACAATTTGTTGACGATCGCATGAAACTGCGAACTGCAAACGTTCAGCTGGAGACCAGATCCGAAGGCAGTGGCCACAGACGCTTTTCTTCAGAATTGACCAAGGAACAGAAGGCATTTTGCGTTACCTCCTTTCTGCCTGACCGCCCGCACCTTAGTCCATCTTCGGCGTCATCGGACCTTGGTGGGATTCACAACCGTGGTTCCCCACTCTTCTGGAGCTATCAATAGATTATCCTCTCGTTATCCCGTCCTCATCTCTCCTGTTGACAGATCCAGAGGGGTTTCCACATCCCTATAAAATACTTGCTGGATTTCCTCACTCAGACTTCGTTTACTCAAGGGAATGAAATTGCGTAGACCGCCTCAACCTCGATATTCATCAACTTGGGACGTCAATGTGGTTCTTCAGTTTTTAGAAGCGTGGCCGTTCAATAGGGACCTGCCCCTAAAGCAATTATCGTCTATGCTCGTCACCCTATGCTGCCTTATTTCTTGCAAGAGAGTGGCAGAACTCAGAGCTCTGGATATTGGGGCGAAATCTTATACTCCCGAAGGAGTTTTGCTAACATTTCCCGACGCACTAAGACAGCGATAACGTCTATATTTTATCCCGTTTTTTCTTCTCACTATCAATTGTGTCCGGTTCTCTGTTTAAAAGAGTACGAATTTAGAACTTCTGAGTTTAGAAGCTCTACAGATTCCGAACTATTTCTATCTATACTCTGACCACACCGGCCAGTCTCTTCGGTTTCCCTAGCCAGATGGGTAAAATGTATCCTCCAATTGGCTGGGATTGAGATCTCTATTTTTGGCCCTCACTCTGTAAGAGGGGCGATGGCTTCTAAGGCTGTTTCCATGGGTTGTCGTTTGGAAGATGTTCTTAAAGCCGCAGATTGATCAAGGGAATCTAGCTTTCGAGAATTTTATACCGACCTAACATGCATTTTGCTTCCAGTATTATTGAACAGCTTTAAACTAGCATAATAGGAGCCTCCGTGTCTTTATAAATTGACAGATTTTGCTTAAGTCATGATTCATAAAGACACGGAGGCGAGTATTATACCCTCCATTTATATATTTTCCCTACCCATGAGTTTTTGATATATATTGATATAAATATATTCGGTTATTTCTTATAATATATAGTTATTTTTTTAATATGATTATATGTTTTTTTTATATGGTTTATGTTTTTTTATTTGATTTAGCTCCCCATGATGCTTTTTCTTAATAATAGAACATGTTCTCATTATATCCTCTCTCTTTTTTCTTGCAGTGTGAAGTTCTTGTTTTTTTTTACACAGATTCGTTCAGTTTGATGTTTCATAAGTTTGTTCTGGATTCTTTAATGAAGTTACCTGGGTGTTCGTCGATGGAGTTCGTGTTTTCTTGGAATTTTCGGTCTTCACCAAAGAAAGAGGAAGTGGATTGGATATTACAGACTGTTATAGAAGGGGAGGGAAGGGTTACTATGTTATACCTATGCTGATTGGTTAATTTTTTCCATGTTACTGTAAACTGTTATTTCTTGCTGCTGAGGGAATTAAAATAAAGAGAAAGCATAATAGGAGCCTCCGTGTCTTTATAAATCATGACTTTACAAAATCTGTCAATTATCTTAAATATGGCTGACAGCCATTCTGAAATGTTGAATTCTAATTTTGTCTCAATTTCGGCTTAAGTTAGTGTAATGCTATTGGCATCACATAAACCGAAATAGAGGTGAAATAGGTCAATTCGTATGAATTTCGACTGTATTTCACCTCTATTTTGGTTTATGGAATGCCAGTAGCATTACATACAACTTAAGCCGAAATTGAGACGAAATTCGAATTCAACATATCAGAATAGCTGTCAGCATCTGAATAAACAAATGGACGAATGATTTTCGTTTATTTATCATTCGTTAATTTGGATTTCGTTAGTTTATCTTTTTTGTTATTCAGACGAATGGACAAAAATGCTATTTTCGTCCGAAAATGCATTTGTTCGAAAACAAATGCACATGTCTAATATCTTTACATTTCAACAGTAAAATCATACCATACTGGGTGTGTATGACACATCGGCAATATAAAGATATTGGTCCAATGGGAGATTTTTACCTTATATAGATATTATTTGCAAATGTCAATTGCTGGCAAAGGGCTTACATTCTATGCTCTATACCTTTAAATTTCGATAGTAAAATCATAAAATATTTGATTTTATAGCGGGTGATATATATGTGTGACACCTCTGCCAAGTGTAATCATTATTTTATTACTTATGTGTAGATTTTCTGTGTTGCTTATGTGAAAAAAAAAAAAAACTGTCTGTTTTTGAAACTGTCTGACAGCTTGACTCCAGTCAGATCTCCATACATTTTTGCCCATGGCCTGATTAGAACTACACCAGGACAATGATGCACACAAAATTAGAGTAAACGTATTTTTTCCTAGTATGAATTAAAAAAGAGCAACTGTTATCACAAAGCAAACACATGCAACCCTTGTTATCACTATCATCCATGATAGGGAGGTAATTTGATCGTTATATAATAATGTATGCTGCTTAAAAAGCTGCAGGATGCGTGATGCAATTTCTATATTAATAAGATAAGCAATCGGCAGTTTATCGTCAGCGGAACACGCTCGGTCCCGTTGTGTTACAGACTTTGGTTCCCGTTACGGTATCAGAGAAACCGCAAGCAACATCTGGTGAGTGAAAGCATTGCTGTATTCTACTATGGTCGCCCGACGTGTAGGAAAGCGACAAGGTCTATACGATCTCAAGGCGGGTACTTTCGCTCAAAGCAAGGATGTGATTGGAGTTCGAGAATGACGTAAAAAGGAAGTGGCTCGCGGATTTCTGTGGCGCGCATGGTACAGTTTTTTGAAAGCAAAAATAATAATAATTTTAAGCTTGTGAGAAAACTTTACGGCACCAAGATTCTAACACTGAAGGTAACCGGGTATTAACAGTAATACCTATATTTAACGACGGTTAGCAAGCATTTTTACCAGGTAAATGTTTTTATTTTGTTGCCGTCATTTTCCACTCTACCAGATAGTTTTGATGAAAGCTAGGAAAGCTGTTGAACATTCCTTTGCATCTAGTTTTGGTGCGAATAAAGAAGTGTTTAAATACTTATATCTTTATCCAATTACTAAGATGTTGTTATACTAGCTATACTATACAAGATATTTTATATGTGTGATGTACTGGGTTTGTGTCTTCATTCTCATTGTTTGAGTAAGTTGTTAACCCCTTGGTGGCATTTGGCTGTCATTTACCTCTTTCTAATTTACTATATAGTGGGGGGGGGGGGGGGGGGTCAGGAGAGATTTGTTTAGATCCCATTAGTTTGATTATATCCTATTATTTACTTAAAAATCTAAAATACCGAAAGAAGTAAACACTTTCAAACTTTTCCTTGAGAAATAATATACACATCTACAAAAGCCAATGTTAAAACCTGCTTCATAGATTCTAATATTTGTCCTAAGGTTAGAAATACCCAAATACCAGCTGTTTCTGCACATTCTAGAGCAGTGACTGTGAATGTTTTTGGTCATGAGTTTCCAATTTTCTGACACAATTCAAGAAGAATTTTAAGTGCCAATAATGCACATACATTTTATTTTTTAAATGTGTATATTTGAATTCATGGCATTTCCGCAACCCCCTGCCCCGAGTTTCAGTAATGAGAAGTTTTGGGATACAATGTGCATATGGCTGCAAATGGGCACCCACATTGCACGGTCTCGGATGTCCAGTGCTTTCCCCCTTATTTTTAATGAGCAGATTGCTGGGAAAGTGCTGAAAAATTAGTTAGTGGTTGAAGCATTCAGTTTATTTTGCATCTCACCTATGAGAAAACTACCTAATTGTAGTGGCAAACACAATCTGCATGCTCAAATCCCAAATTAAAGAGAATAAAAATAGGTCAGCTTATACTTAAGAAATCGCTTCCTTACTTAAATCCTTGAAACTCTACATATGAGGCGAACAAGTTTTTTCTAAAGTGGGCCACATGATCAAAAATGCAAATGGTATCTTACTAACCATTGTTTGGTTATTTAGCAGTTATACAAAAGCATTCCAAAAAACGTATTAAAACCAACTTGCACATTTATAGGACTTATGCGAAAATTAGTAGTTTGGCAGCATTTTGCTGTTAGATGGGCTGAATGTTACACTGCCTTGCATTTACATAGTTTGGTGATCTATTCTAGTTGCCACCAAATGAGACTTAGGGTAGGGAGGGGGAGACGAGAAAGGAGCGTCCATACAAAAACTGCGCTCACGAGCAGACCAGTCAGCCATTTAATAAAGGCTTATCTACATTTTTATGCTACTTTTTTTTTTTTTTTTCTTCAATGGGAAATGTGGAATTTTCATGTTAAGTCACAGGTGATGTTATAAACTGGAGACCCCACAGACACATTTAAAACATATTTTTTCTCTAAATTTAGGTAATTGCTTGCAATTTTGCCAACGGAATGTATAGATCATTTTCAATATCTAGGCCTTCCAATAATGGCACTCTCAAAGAGTAAATCAAGCACAAATATTGTGCACAAGATTTTTTTTTATTATCCATACTAAATCAAGTATCCACAATAATTTTAAAACAAAATGGTGCTTGCTTATGAGGAGAAAAGTGAATGTGTTCATTCTAACCATGAACTGAAATAACTTGTATGTTGTCATTCTGCATGTAGTTTTTTTTTATAAGAAAAAAAACAACAATCAATTTAGAGATTATGTAACATTAGCATTACGTGTTTTGTAGGTAAAATATGGATGAAGCGGCTACTGACCTGAAGCAGGCTCTTCCTTCCTCGCTTGATACACTTCATGTTCATGTGGAAGTCCATCAAAAATCAAAAAGGTCTGTTTTGTGTGTTGTTTGTTAAATACAGTGGGTGTTTGTATGCATGTGTAATAGAGACCCCATATTCTAGATAAACCGTGAGAGCATTTACATTTTGGGAGCTAAACGGACCAATTCACAATTCAGCCTAGTTATTTTTAGTTGCTAGGAAATGCTGTTTTAAGTAAAAAAAATAAAAAAAACTTTTGAACCAGAAGTAGAATTTTTAGGAGCCATGACTCACTGATTCCTTAGATTTGTCCATCCCTTCACATTGCAATGGTACATAAAAAAAGTATTACTGCATGGTACACTAATAGTTGTCTAATAGATGTCATGAACCATCTCTCTACAGTTACCTAGTTTTGCTGCTAGCACACTGTAAAAAAATTGGTAATATATTTTTTTTAGACCGACAGAAACAAACCGTATGTCTGACTGACTAAGAATCCCTTGTTTAAAGATGGTTAATTAAGTTAGAACAGTAACACTGCAGGACTATGAACAATACATTTAAATCAGATAAATATTAAAATGAAGCATTAAAGTCCTTATAGGGACTATGTCAACCCAAACATTGTTTATACTGTGATTGTAGTCATGATCTATGTGTTGTATTAGCAGAATTGTATGCAAATAAAATAAGAGAAAAATATGTTTTAAATTTGTTTAGGTGTCTACTACTTACAACATCACCTTGTGGCTTGATATGCAAATTGAAAATTTCCCATTGACAATTAGTCCTTATGCAAATCAAGCCACAGGTGGCACCATAAACAGGAGACACATTTAACGCTCGGTTGTGCTTTCTTGTCCTTTTTGAGTTTGCATGTTGATCGTGTGCCAATAACACAGAGACTGAAACCCTGTGGATCCCTGTTAAAATATTGAGATACCTTACAACATCACTTGTGCACAACGTAGGCATGGAGTGATTTTGAGCGTTGGTTATATTTAACCAGTCAGACAGACGGGATCTACAGAACAGCTCACTGCCGTAGGCCATGATGTGCTGCAGATCAAAAGACTTTCTATGCCATTCTACGGGCATATGAGCCTAGTATTTTAGGATGACAAATAACGTCCTACCGGCGAAAATGGGTTAAAATATATTTTTCTCTTATTTTGTGTGTTTACATGCAATTTTGCTAACCTATTGTATCAATCATTTTTAATTATCTAAATTCACATTATAAGCAATGCGTATCCTTTTACCAGTCTACTGCTTCAAGTATTATTTTTTACTTTTTAAAAGGTATACAATACGTATGTTGTCATTAGTGTTTTAATTTCTTTTCTTTTTCTTACTCATGTATAGTGCAGTAAAAAGTAAAGACATACAAGTTCATGTCATGGAATTATTGAACAGGCACAGCTTTGTATTTGGCGATTATACCTGGACAGAATTTGATGATGTTTTTTTGGTGACAAATGTGAAGTCTGTGGCCATTGTTGATACAGAGCTGAAATTCAAACAACGGCAGGTGCGAACAATTCTGACTATATTTGTTATTAGGCTTGTTAAATCACGTTTTGATCAAATTCTTCTATGCAAGTCAAATCAATTTGTACGGTCTGTGAAAAGTTTCCATTTTACCTACATTATTAGCTGAGACTTTGTTTTTTTTTTCTATATGGTAATTTACTCTGCTCTCACCCTCACCTTCCGTAACTTTCATACATAACTTGTAGGCCACTGTAAATTGGATTTTTACAGTAAACCACACAGTCCCAATTTGTTTTAGTTTTTTTTACTCTAAGAAAGCTAGATTGGGAAAAAAATATTTTATTTACTTGTGCACATCCCACTCTTTTTTACTTTATTTCATAAATCATTACAAAATTGTAATCATGTTAACACACCTCAGCTTGATGGTTTCAGGATTACCAACACCTCCTACAAAAGTCTGTAGACTCCACAACCAGTAATTTCTTTATTATAGCTCTCTTTTTTGTATTTAATTTTAACTATATGCATGAGCCATATACTATACAAAACATGTTATGCTGGGGTAAAGGTGATGAGGAAAACCTCTCCACTTAAAATTCAGTCAGTGTAATAAAGGCATTATTCATGTCTACAAACGCCGACCAAGGCCAAAGACCTGCTTTGCATAATTTGGTATAATTTGCATATCAAGCCAGAATCTGTCATAAGCATGTGACACCCACACACATTTAAAAGATATGTTTATCTTATTTTATGCATTTGCATGCAATTTTGCCAACACAATGTCTTTTTAGATATTTTTTTATTCTCAACACTCACAGTATCAGCTAGTTTAGGTTGTCTAAGTCCCTTTAATGGGACTGAAACAGATATCCAGTAACCAATCTCATGCTGAAGAGTCCCTATCGGCTGTCCATGAGTGCTTTTTAGGTTCTGCACCACAGTCCTTGGCTGTTCGAAGAAATGTCTAAGCTAAAATATTTTCTCACTCCAATTATTATTATTTATTTCCTTTTTAAAGTCTAAATACCGTATTTGCTCGATTATAAGACGAGGTTTTTTTCAGAGCAAATGCTCTGAAAAATCCCCCTCGTCTTATAATCGAGGTCTTCTTATAATCTGACCTCAAATTGAGTTCAGATTATAAGACATGGATCCAGGTCCCCAGCAGAGCTGCAGGGGACCTGGATCCCCCTCTCTGACAGCAGGGGAAGTCTGCGCGACGAGCGCAGACTCCCATGCTTCAGCCCGGCAC
Source organism: Pelodytes ibericus (assembly GCA_036172795.1). Taxonomy (NCBI): domain Eukaryota; kingdom Metazoa; phylum Chordata; class Amphibia; order Anura; family Pelodytidae; genus Pelodytes; species Pelodytes ibericus. The sequence goes on along the minus strand of CM069859.1, from coordinate 139,232,913 downwards.
GACCGCCGGGGCTTCTGTGAAGAAGCCGGGTACTTCCGCTTTCGTCACAGAAGTCCCGGCGAGCGTGCCGGGCGGCAGCAGGGGAGGTCTGCGCTCATCACGCAGACTTCCTCTGCTGCCCCGCTAGCCACCAGGGTAAATCGGGCAGCCGGGGGATGTCTGCACGATACGTGCAGACATCCTCCATGCTGCCCGACACGGCAGACTATTATGACGGACCAGCTGTCCGTCATAATAGACTGCCGAGTCGGGCAGCATGGAGGATGTCTGCACGTATCGTGCAGACATCCCCCGGCTGCCCCCACTAGCCACCAGCGATCGAGGTAAGGGGAAGGGAGGGTGGCAGAGAGACAGGGGGAGGGAGGGAGGGGGGACAGAGAGAAACATGTGGGGGGGAAGAGACAGGCGAGGGGGGAGTGGGGAGTGAGACAAAGCTGGGGGCAAGGGAAAGAGAGGCAGCATTGGCACATAAAAGGAAATAAACACAAGAAATGCATTTTTTTAATATAATATTTTATTAAAAAAAGCAATTTACATGTGAATATATACAAGTTTAACTTTTTTCCTATAGGGTAGTCTTATATTCAGGCTTTTAGTTTTTTTCCTAAAGGAATATCCAAAGTTTGGGGGATCGTCTTATAATCAGGGTCGTCTTATAATCGAGCAAATACGGTATAACCTTTTGACCTTGTTTTAGACAAGTCATCCACTGTTCTCATGTATCCATTGTTATGCTTTACATAAAGATTTATTCCAACCATGTGTTTTGCAGCCTATTGATCTCAGAAAGTGCAATGTGACAATTAGTGTTTTTCATTTAAATGAAGATGGTCCCAGTGCAGAATATCTGGAAGATGAAAATGAGGATATAGTAGCTGCAAATCACTGGCAGCTTCCTTGTGGTAAACTTTTTTTTTTATTTATTTTTTTGGTCAATAACCATAAAGTGTCTGTTTAAAATAAAAATGTTTGTTTTTTTTTTGGCCACATCTTGCCCTTCGTGACATTGCCTGTTTTAACACTTACTTTGTCTTTAGCTGTAAGTTTTGTTTTTACTGTAACCACACAAATTACATTTTTTTTTTTTGTAAAATAATTACTTTCTTTCAATACCATTATTTTGATCATATAATAGAATTTATTAAAAAAAATGTAATATATGATCGGTGAAAGAAACATGTTTTCTAACTTTTTTACTTACAATCTTTTAACCAGCTACATATGCTAATAAAAAAAAATCCTTGCTAAATAATTTTATTTTATTTTTTGTAAATAAGTATTTATTAGGGTTTTACATTAATGAACAGGATCATGGAAAGGTCAAATAGCATTGCAAATATAACCAAACACTTGGCTAATTTTAAGTGTGTAGTAAAGTCTGAAGAAAAGTACAGTTAACAAGAAGGTAGGGAAAAGAGAAAGAAAGGGTGCAGAGGGAACAGGAAAGAGGAGAGAAGGGTATGTCGATCAGAAAAAGAGGTTGACCCAACCCCAGCTCTGGCAAGGGCAGGCTAGGGCACCGCGAGTGTTCCAGTATGAAATATAGCTGTCAGTCACCACTGTCATGACCACAAGCCATAGAAGATAAACAGTAAGCAAGGATAAAACAGCATTCAATTAGTCCCAGTTAGCATGTATAGCCTGAAATGCAATGTGTGGGTCAATCGTATAGCTGGACTTTGTGCTCAGTCTTCTGTGCCACATAGGCTTAAAGATGGAGGATTCAGGTTAAGGCAAATGTCAAACATGCATTAACTGTGTTAAAAGTGAGTCACTATGAGTGATCCTCTGAGAGATAAAAGCACCTTGTGTTCAGTGCGGGGTTAATCAGCAATGGCAGGTTCTCTGCTCAGATCCCAGAGTGGTCTCGGGAAAGTTTTTGGAGTTGACCAGCCTGAGCGCGATATACCCAGGCCGCTTTGGAATGAAGGTAGGTCCTTCGGATGGCGTAGGGTGTATAGGGAAAATGGTGTTCCCCAGGAGTAGGTTAGGGGAGTCATTGTGAGGAGAGCATTGGGACACTGTACCGCAAGTCAAACAGATCCCAAGTCTGTGGCATCTCTTACTTCCCTCAAAGTCTTCTCATGTCCCTTCTCATTTCTACCATTTCGGTATGTACGGGCGGGATTTCCTTATCCATTATTTTTGCCATGTCTTCCCCCGTGGTAATTGAGCTCAGTATCTCTCAACCAGAGAAGCTACGGGGGGGCTTCTCTGGTTGTTAAGACTTTTTTTAAGTAGGGCGGGAGGAACCTGTGTCTGGCCAGTAGGCATTTTGAGCGTGTCTGAAAAAAATCATCTTTTGGGGCGAGGGTGACGCTGCTTTTTTCTTACTCTTTGCTTTAGGGGACTTTATTCTGGAGCCCATGGTTGTTTGTGGCTGGTGAATCAGGCTAAACACTGCATGTACTGTTCAAGTAAGCTACATCTGCTATCTTTGCCGGTCGGCTCTGAACCCCCGCTAAATAGATTCTTATAATTGTCCTGGGTTTAGAAACAGCCCATGCTTTTTAACTTTTTTTTTTTATTTTTTTTCTACAGACTTTTTAAGAGTAACATTCCCTAAGACTAACTTATCCCCTTCGCGACAATGGACGTGTCAGGCACATCCAGCTGGCAACTCTGTTACCGGCAATGGACGTGTCTGGCATGTCCTGTGGTTTTCACGAACAACAATCGCAAAAATCGCTCTGGTGGTGCTGCTCTATTGCCTCGATGTCGATGCATTAGGCAGCACAACATTTTTTAATCTGGGGCACCCACGATCTCTGGAGCTGCATGTTCCTCCAATATGGCTGCTACCCTCTTGTGGGTAGAGGGTTGGAAGTGAAAAAAAATTCTCCTAGAGGCAGTCCGCAACATTGCAATAATAAAAAAAAGACTTGATTAGCTAAAATATATGCTTAGGGTTAAAATAATTGTTAGGGTTACAATTAAATTACGGTTAGAATAAGGGATAGGATTACAATTAATTTAAAATTAGAATAAATTAAGGGTTATCATAAGGGTTAAATTTAGGGTTAGGGTTGAGGTCAAAATGTCACTGTAGGAAATGAAACACTGTTTGGTTTTTGCTCTATAACTTGCTAAAAACTGCAGAAAAACTTTCAGGGACAAAATTTAGAAATTAAATTATTTAATTTGGGTCATTTTTAATGATTTGTATCTGTAAAAATTTTTTTAGGTCAAAGTAAGAAAGTTATGATTTTCTTTTTGTGGTAAATTATAAGATATGATGAACATAATGGTATCTAATGAAATCCCTTCTTATGGCAATAAAAACAACACCTAATTTGTGTGGGTACAGTAAATGAGAAAGAAGAAAATTACAGCTAAATACAAAAACCCCAGAAATGTCAAAACAGCCCTTGTCATTAAGGGAAAGACATGGTCAAAAGGTTATGTCACTAAAGGGTTTAAAAAGCTCAAACTTTTTTTATTATAATTTAAACAAAATTTGGTGGTTAGTAGGGTGTTTTGGGTGACGTGAGCAAGTTGTCCATGCTGTAATTAATATCTTTCTGCTTCACAATTACTGCTATTGGCTGTCACAGCAATCTGATGTGACACAGGGGGCCTACACAGACATGGCTGGAGTGCCTCGGTCCCATGGAACTCCGCCATGTCAGATTCAGTCCAACCGCAGTATGCAATGTGGACATACAAGATCAGAGCTGCAGGACATGCTAGGCACGTCCAATGCCATTTAAGGGAGTTTCTCCCAGGACATGATTGGCACTTCCCATGTCACGATGGGGTTAAACATACATGTATTTTTTTTAAACTGACAATAGGGCTACTGCAATGTTCTAGTGTAGCAACAACCTAAATGTTAAATACAACGGTAATAACTTTAAAATAAACTGACAGGTGAGAAAGCCAAAGAAAAAATACCACTGAATTTATATAGACAACGCAAGCACCAAAGTGTCACAATTTGCTCCTGGCTACCGATCACAAGGTGATCGGTAGCCAGGAATACTATGGCAGAGACCTGATCAGGGTCTTAATAGACCCTGTGGGTCCCTGCCAAAATATCGCACTACCTTGGGCGTGCCTGAACCCAGAAGTTCGGGTACAGCGCAATTTAATGAAATTAAATCCACTTTGAGCACCGGCTACCTTTTCCCTGTCAGACTGAGTCCACTCAAAGTGACCTCATCTGACGGGTAGGATCCCGCTCCAAGTCCCTGCAGCTGGATCAGAGTACAGCTGTTTAACCCTAGCACGTTCTATGCCTTCCTAATGTCTTTGAGGTACACTAAAATCAGGACAGCATAGAACGTCCAATCGACACGAAGGGGTAAAAAGGTGCTCTATTGATATACCAAATATTTAGAGGTAAGTGTGTTAATTATGCATATATTGAACTGGTTTCCTTACTCAAAGCCGCTAATTTCTTTTTCAAGACTGAAGGGACTATTCACTATAAAATGGAAAGAGGAAAAAACTGTATTCACGGGAGAATCCACCGGGCTTCAACCGAGACCAGAGCAAAATAATCCAGCTCTGAATGGGTGTTGTCCAGATAGTGCTTCCAAACAGGTGCCTCCCAAATATGCCGACCCAGCACAGCACAAATAGGAAAATGAATGAAAAGGAAATGGGAATGGCACTCTGAATGAATGTGAAAAACTCATTTAATGGCAGAAAAATTAATGTAAAGTAAATACAGCAAGGTAGTGGGAAAAAGACTTGACGCGTTTCGCGTGACTAGCACGCTTAATCATAAGTCCTGGTCAGTTTCCCCCACTAAGCAAATTCCCCAGGATTGTTCCTGCACAATGGATAGGTAAATTAGTGAGATTAAATGTTCATCTTACCTTTTCATGAATAGCCCCCTGTGAAATTCTAAATTGCTATACTGAGACTGCAAATGTCACTGTATCCATGAATATTTTTAAATATGAGATAACAGAGGGTACTTCACACTTTCCATGCAGGTAGCCATTTTGTCACCATGCTTGTCATGCACAAATGTTGCTTTTACAGCTGAAAATTGTGGAAGGCTGCTACTTGCTACAGTGAGGAAAACACCCAATGTGTGTGCAGCAACATCCAAACAGGGGTGACCCTATCCATAACATTGCAAGATTTTTGGGGAGGCCACATTTGGAATTTTGACTGATGACCGCAGACATTACTAGTCAGAAATGGGTCTAGCAAAGCAGTTACCCATGTCCGATTACCCATTTATTTACCCATTTTATTGCTTATCTCGGAGAGTTTGCAGTTGAATTTTTTTTTTTTTTTTATTGCCTTTTTGTAGATTGTATTGCGGTTGTGAATTGTCAGAATTGTATTTGATTTACTTAAAAATAACATTTTAGCTTTCTATTGGTTTGCATTTTTTTTTTTACAGCTGATTTTCATGGACTCTGGAACAGTTTGGTATATGATGCTGAAGTGAAATCCAACGTAAGTTTTATATTTATTACATGCAGTTTTGTATTACAGGACTGTGCAGTACATTTATATTGCATACTTTTTTTTGCTGACTTAAATTTTTGTCTGTATTTTCATCACACTCTATCACATATGTGTTGAACACATCACAATCAAACTGCACTGTACCAGACTGTGCAAGCCATTGGCATACTGCCATAATCTGTATTAGAAAAATACAAGTATGGTGGAGCACCTGCATAGACATGTGTTTCCCACAATAAAGACCTGGAGGATGAAACCTTCAGGTAGGAATGTAACTTAATGTACAAGTTTGTTGAAGGACAAAATAAATTTCCTACATAAAGGGGACATTTGTAATCCAGAGTTTTGTAAATGTCAATTTAAACTGATATTTACTTAATTCAGTATCTTCTTAAGAGCTGTTTTCCCTTCTGTCTGTGTAAAAAATCGTAAGTAATTGATATTTTGGAAGTCTCCCTGAGACCTGTGGACTGGCAGCCCCAATTTAGTGTGTGGCATCTGCAACACCGAACATAACTCCAGCAGGGAGCAGATGATCCGAGAAAGAGTTGGTCACTAGACCACCTTTCAGTGCTGCATCATAAAAATAAAAATGGGTTTAGTTCCTCTTTAAAGGTTTTAAAGAACCTTCCCCTCCCTCTTATACTATATCCGGCCCAGGGGCCCGCACCTACCTTGCACCAAAGGACCTCACGTCAAATGGCGGCTCTGGATCCCACAGTCGCAGGGTAGACCACATCCCCGGCTTAAATTTGCAGGCAGGCAGCATGCAGCAAATGTTTCTGTGATTGTAGGAGTCCAGGAGGGTTGGGGAAGAAGGTAGAGTTGCATCCACTCGATGCCTTACCAAGTGTTTAGGGGAGGAGTCCATGATTGATAGCTCTAAATTCCTTGTATGCCCTCCAGATAATGCTTGCTTGATAAACTGTGGTGCAGTCCAATTTGCCATTCTGCTGAGTATATTTCTGATCTCCTTGCTTTTTACACCTGGTTTGCCTCTACTGAATTCCCCTACCTTTTTACCTGTATTTGGCCTGTCTTTGTTTCTCTGTCTGTCTCTCTCGCTTTAGAACTTACACTACCCGACCTGACCTTTTGGACTGTTTGACATCCTATGCCTGCTTCTTTTGTTCTAACATACTCGCCTGACTGCCATGGCTCTCCACCCTGCGCTTCACTCACAACCCATACCTGACACCCTGGGTTGGTTAATTTTGAAAAATATACACTTAATTGCTGGGCACATATGACTTGGGCAATATGTCAAAATTACAAATGTGGCCTTTGTTTGCCTTCTCCAAAAACCTGCAAACTCGGATGATGGGTGTGCCTGTGTTGCTGAATACTTCTAAGCAATCAAAAATTGCAACCTCTTTAAAAACAAATATATATATATATATATATATATATATATATATATATATATATATATATATATATATAGATAATTTTACACTATATGGACAAAAGTATTGGTACACACCTACCTCCTAATTATTGAATTCAGTTGTTTCAATTGCCACAGGTATATAAAATTAAAGCACCTATCCATATAATCTGCATTTACAAACATTTGTGGGGGAAAATGGGTTGTCCTGAAGAGTTCAGTGAATTCAAGCATGGTACTGTGATAGGATATTACCTTTGTTATAAATCAGTTCATGAAATGCCATCCTTGCTAGATATACCACGGTCAACTGTAAGTGATGTTATTGGAAAGTGGAAGCGTTTAGGAACAGCAGCAACTCGGCCATATAAGACCACTTAAAGTCACAATGCGGGGTCAACAAGTTTGGTATAGGAGGGATAATGGTATTGGGCTGTTTTGCAGGGGGTGGGTTGGGCCCCTTGCATCCTGTGAAGGGAAATCTTAATGCTTCAGGATACCAAGACAATTTGGGCGGCGCTATGCTTCCAACTTTTTGGGAACCGTGTCGAGAAGGCCCTTTTCATTCAAGCATGACTGTGCCCCAGTGCACAAAGTAAGGTCTATAAAGATATGGTTGAATACGTTTTGGAGTGAAAGAACTTTATGGGCTCGCACAGAGCCCTGACCTCAACCCCATGGAACACCTTTGGGATGAACTGAAACTGAGATTGTGAGCAAGTCTCGTCCAACTTCTCGTCCAACATCAGTGCCTGACCTCACCTCTACTGCATGAATGCGCAATAATTCCCACAGAAACGCACCAAAATCTTGTGGAAAGACTTCTTAGAGTGGAAGATGTTATAGATGCAAAGGGTGGGATGACCAACTAAATATTAATGTCTATGTATTTAGAATGTGATGTCATAACAGTCACTGTTGGTTAATGCTGAGGTGTCCCAATGCTTTTTGTCCATATAGTGTGTCTGAATTTGTATAAAATGTGTTTCCAGAAAAAAATATGCACTCAAAGGTCTTTGCAAATCAAGCCACTCCAGTAGCTTTACTAAATGGATCAATGTTTCATTCAGTCAAGGCAAAAGTATATAAATATATATTTGTTTGTGGGTTAGTTCTGGCTTCTGTGACAGTCTCAGTATAGCATTTGCAATCTCTGTTAAATTTAGCTAATCTCACAAACTCATTTGTTCCTCACCCAAATTACAATGGCCTTCTCTATGATTGTTGGAAGAACAAAAGTAATATGTACACAAAAATGTAAATGCTGATTATTTGTTCCAACAAACTTAAAGCTGTGTTTGGCCTAAACATCTTGATAATGGGCATTAACTGTATTACTCTCCTTCAGCTTTTAGATTACGTTACAACGTCACTGTTGTTTTCTGACAAAAATGTTGATAGCAATTTGATTTCCTGGAACAGAGTTGTACTTTTGCATGGTAAATATGTTTCTTTTTAAAATCTATATATTCAGTCTATATTTAAATGGTGTGTTTATAGGTTACTTTGTATTATGTGCTGACTTCCTGTAGTTCCTAAAGTCCACTGTTTTAAATAGTGACATTGAATGTTAACAGCAACTAGTGGTAATTCTTTAAATGGTGTGCAGACCTTCTTTTTGGTCTTTGGTCTTTCTCCCACACTGTAGAGACATGCCTGGAAATTTGATTTGGTTAAATAGATGACAATTCAATTTCATGGCTGTTGCTAATAGTTTGCGTTCCAACGTCTTCTCACTCTAAACAACTAGTCTTCTCCAATTAATCCTATTGAAACTATACGAGTATCAAATGACTCACTGTTTTTTTGCATTTTGTATGTATACTTTTATTTTATTTCCTTAGGTCCTCCTGGAACTGGTAAAACTTCATTATGCAAAGCGGTAGCACAGAAACTAACAATCCGACTTTCACAAAGGTAATCCTTTTTATCTTTTTAACAATTGTTACATAACCTTTTTTTTTTTTTTTTTTTACATTGAATCAACTGTTGTGGGTGTATCAAAATATGGCGCTACCTTTAAGAAATGACAGGCTTATGTTATTATTATATATATATATATATATATAATATTTTAACCCCCTTCACAATCAGGATGTGGTAGGCGCCTCCAGGGAGAACATCCCGTGATTGAATGAGCTTATGAAGTGATCAATTATCGCATTTTTCGCTCAGCCTGTGTTGCAGAAATGCCTCAATGTTGAGTCGGTCAACTGTCCCCTCAATCTTAAAAAAAAAATTGACAGCGTGACCGTGTGTGTCTCCCTCTATTTCCCAAAAAAAGGGGAGGCAATTTAGCGATTATCTTTAAACTTGAGGTGTGTTTGTCATCTCAGACGCCGCACAGCTTGCCAGTATACGTGCTCAAAATGACATAATACATACCTGGGTTTGCAAAGTAAACCATGTGTGCTGTGGTCATTACATTTTAGCTACTGAAAGACACTGTTTTATGTTAACCAAAAGGTTTTCACTTCAACCAATTAAGGACCTATTAAAAATGTATTATTAAAGGTACACTTAACTTTACTTTTCACTTATGCTTCTAATAGCCTGCTGTGTGTTAACTGTGAGACACAGAAGAGACTAAATCCACGTGTATCTAATAAGATACATGTCGGGTTTATTCCAGACCAGCAGGACATATTTTTTAACCCTGGCTTCCTTCAAGGAAGCCAGAGTTAAAAAAAAAACTGTTCAGTTCTCCTTTAAAAATAAATAAATGCATTACTGTTCCTTTTAACATGTTTCAACTTTCATGAACCTAGGTCATGGTCTTATTGATTTTAAAATATGCTATTTTACAGCTTTTGCTAGTAATCAGATAGGTTTCTTTTTTTTTTTCTTTTCTTTCAGGTACAAGTATGGTCAGCTGATTGAGATCAATAGCCACAGCCTTTTCTCAAAGTGGTTTTCTGAGGTGATAATATAATATATAATATAATATTTTGCCTTATATTCGTATTACAACTGCTGTTTAAAATTTAAGGACATTGGAGCTGTCATGCAATTTAATCTATATGTAACGCAAATATAACAGATCTATTCAGGGAAGCACACACATTGTGTAAGCTGCTATGCATACTGTCTGTTATTTTAAGGAACTCTATTACCTAAACATTGTTTTCATATGAATGTGGAGAATAAAAAAAGTTTGAAAATTATATATACATTGGGTTAGCGGAATTGCAAGCAATGCCTAAATTAGGATACAAATATGTTTTTTATGTGTCTGTGGTGTCTCCTGTCTAATCTATCACCTGTGGCATGATATGCAAATTACACTTCCAAATGAAAAGCAATTAATTTGCATATAAAGCCACAGGTGATGTCATAAACGGGAGACACCATAGACACCCCTTAACGACACAAGATGTACATTGTAAATTATTTAAATTTAATTTCCATGTTCACTCTACACTAAATTAGAAACTTTTTAGCCAGGGTCTTTTATACCATTTTTTTTTTCTTACATTTTTCAACATATTTTATGTTTCATAGTAAATTTATATATGGTATTGTGAAAATGGTATCTTAAGAAATATTTCCTTATAATGATAAAACGGTGTGTAATATGTGTGGGTACATTAAACGAGAGCGAAAAATGACAAACACTGCAGAAGTGTAAAAACAACCTTGGTCACTAAGGGTTTAAAACACATTTTTATCCTAATTTAGGCATTTGCTTGCAATTCTGCCACAATATATATATATATATATATATATATATATATATATATATATTTCAGAATTTTTTATTATCTACATTCACAGTATAATTAGGGGACAGAGACACTTTAAGTACTTAATATTAAATATGTATTCTATCGGATTCTTGTGCTTTATTAATGCATTATTAGAACCCCACATAGACCGTTAATTGTCTGTGACTGGGATCATTTGGCATAGTTAAAATCGGGCTTTTGTGAAGAGCCCATTTTATATTTTTTGTTGGTCCATTCATTGCTTGGAGAACTAATTTCTTAAGATTACAGTTTTTTGTTTTGTTTTGTTAAAATGGTTAAAATCTCTGGGGGGCATGTCCTGGCACCTGAAGAAGATGGCCCACATTGACTGTCCTCCCGCTCTCTTCCCACAATGGCTACAGATATCATAGCCCAGCTTGTTATCTTTTTACCCCCAAAACACCACGGTAACTGACAAACATGTCCTCCACCCACAGAGGGGCCAAACCGGGCCCAACACTGGAGGTCCCTGAGTAATTCAGGCGGAAAGATGCCCTGCTAGAGACAGTCCTAGACCGAGAAGATGGCTCTAATTCTAGCTTGCGCAACGATATAGCAGGCCTCAAAGCCTTCATGCAAACAATCAAAGACGACCTTCAAAGCCGGCATACAGGTCTTGTCAGCTGATATTTCTGCCCTGGCCTCTCGCACAGATCAACTGGAAACCAAATGCGACTACGTGATGAGATGGCTTCACTGCAAACAGCCTACACAGAACTCCAAAACTCCTGTGAAGATCTGGATAACAGATCTCGGCGCTCAAATTTGAGAGCGAGAGGAATCCCTTACAGACCTCAGAGACTATTTCTACCGGTACTTCCTCAACCTACTGCCCAAAATACCCGAGAAGGAAATACAAATCGACTGGATCCACAGGGCCGTTGCAGCCTAAACCGATAGAGAAAGACCCACCTAGGGACATGGTGATGAAATTCCACTACTACACCACGAAGGAAGCTGTAATTAAAGCCACTCGAAACAGAACTCTGGCGATGGATGGCATCACACCTGTGTGGTACTCTGACATTGCACCCGTGACACTCCGCAAACGCGGAACTATCTCCATGAGCAGGATATCTCATATTACTGGGGTTTTCCCTTCAAGTTAATAGTCCAACGCAACGGAGTACTGATTTTGCTGTGGGACATGCATGAAACCGACAAGTTTCTAAAGCGCCTGGGTCTACAAACTCCATCTCGTCTCCACACACGATTACAAACAATTCACTCAACATTCCATAACCAATGAGGCTGATACCACCTGTAGCGGGGTCTAGCCATAACCAACCGCCGACTCAGTCGTCAGCACACCGACCTATTGTTCCTGAGAATCCACTGCCTGGAAAAATGTGGACATTTCACACCTGCAAGTTACCAGACTTTGCTGTCCTAACTCTCCTCAAGGCACTCCATGTATGCCCTCGGGCAAAACCCCAGTTTTATTACTCCACAGGAGAACGGTTACTTTGTTCTGAAAATTGTGCTTCTTTGACATAGTTACAACTTAATGTGACCTGTAATACCCTCTGGTGCTAAGCTATTAGAGGCTGGTCATCATATACGTAGACCCCCGGTACAACTGCATCACTTACCCTTGATTTTCACCCCCTGATGTGAACAGCTACCTGGCCACAGAGTGCTGGTGTTACCGACCGACAACTTCTACATCCTTTTGGTAGCTTCTGGGAAAAAGAGTCAGGCTTCTTTCCCTGAGACATGCCTTATTGTTAATTGACCAATAGACATATTTAAAGTCTCCCTAGACTATCTGTTCGCTGTGAGATGAGCTCATTATATTAAGTCTTATTGTTGTCTACCTGAAAATGACTGTTTGTTCTCGAGTACAACAGTCTGTCCTGTTGGACCCTTTCCCTCTCTTTCCCCTCTGAATTCACTACTGTACCCTTGACCGGACAATCTTATCTCCACTCTTGCTTCCCCCAAACCTATCCTACCCTTGCCTCAGAGAGAGACACAAGGTCCTAACACTACCTAAGGGAGAAAATAGCAAAAAGAGGACAAAACAAGTTTATAACCTTTTAATTCCTGTTTATAGAGGATGCCAACTCGGCAGACCTCCCTTTCCACAAGTCCTCACCCATAACGTGAAAGGACTCCAGTAACTAAACAAACGTAGACAAGCAATCCGCAACTACATGCGACTAAACACTGACATCATACTGCTGCAGGAAACACACTTTTCCAAATGTAATATCCCTAAATACTGGGATCGTAGATACACACAACACTACCATTCCACAGCCTCGGACAAACGCAACGGAGTAACCATTCTCATCCATATATAAATATTGCAGTTCCAAACATTGCACTCACACACAGACAATGACCGTAGAATCCTCAGACTTGATGGCCTACTCCTTAACCAACCTATAACAATTATGAATGCATATGCTTTTGGTGGTCTTCCCTCCTTCCTTTCACCCAACTACAGTTAAACTCTTGAACTCTTTTCACTTTTTATTTCTGTATGAAAATATGAAAGAATCTAAAATTATTTGAAATTCTCAGTAAAAATGTACATTTAAAAAAAAAAAAAAAGGTTCAAATCTCTCAAAGATCTTTCAAAAATATTACCTCACTAAATATTTTTTAACAAATATTCAAAATTGGTTGATTACTCATTGCAGCCCTACACCAATCAGCCATAACATTATACTACCTGCCTAATATTGTGTAGGTCCCACTTGCCACCAAAAACAGCACAGACCCCTCGAGGCATGGACTGGTGGTGTGCTGTGGTATCTGGCACCAAGATGTTTACAGCCAATTTATGTCCTGTAACTTGCAAAGTGGGATAGGACTTGTTTGTCCAGCACATCCCACAGATGCTCGATTCGACTGAGATCTGGGAAATTTGGAGGCCAAGCTAACACCTAGAACTAGTGTTTCTCAAACCATTCCTGAACCACTTTTGCCTTGTGGCAGGACGCATTATCCTGCTGAAAAAAGGTCAATGCCATCAGGGGATACAGTTTCCATGAACAGGTGTACACGGGCTGCAACAATGCTTAGGTAGGTGTTATGTGTCAGATTAACATCCATATGAATGGGCAGTGTTCTGCTGGGAAGCCTTGGTCCTGCCAAAGTATCACACGTCCTCTGCCGGTTTGCCTTCTTCCCATAGTACACCAGATAAACAACACACGCACCTGGCCATCCACGTGATCTAAAAGAAAATGTAAATCATTAGACCAGGCCACATTCTTCCATTGCTCTGTTGTCCAGTTCTGATGCTCACTTGCCCATTGTAGACACTTTTGGCAGAGGATAGGGGTCATCATGGGTACCCTGACTGGTCTGTGGCTACACGGCCCCATACCCATCAAACTGTGATGCACTGTGTGTTCTGACACCTTTCTGTCAGAACCAGCATAAACTTTTTCAGCAATTTGAGCAACGATAGCTTGTCTGTTGGAATGGACCACACGTGCATCAATGAGCCTTGGACACCCATAACCCTGTCACCAGTTCACCACTTTTTCTTCCTTGAATCACTTTTGATAGGTACTGACCACTGCAGTTGAAGATGCTCTGTCTCAGTCGTCACTCGGATCTTTACTCTTGGCCATTTCTTCTGCATCTTAAATAAAAACTTTGAGGACAAAATGTAAATTTTCTCCCTAATATATATTCACTTCACCCGTTAGTGGTTAAATGTTATGGTTGATCGGTTTGTACATGTGTATATATAATATACACACCGCAAGGGTTGCAGCAAGTAATCAACTCCTAAAATTGTAACTATAAAAAGTGCAGCGTCACGACCAGATATACACCGATTCAATACATGTTTAAAAAAAAAAAAAAAAACAATCATGCGCCTAAACGGCTTAAGTAATGAGGGATAACTGTTATGCTGGATTTAGACATAATGAAGTAACAACCCGCTTATGCTGGTATTCTGACTGGTTAATCAATAGAGCATTCCCATTAGCCAGTAGTGAGAATGCCGAATTTAGCCTGGGAGTCATAGTATACAAACATAAAACGCTCACAAATGTAAAATGTACGCTAGCATAAGTTAGCAATGATTGCAATCTTCTTTCTATAAATTGATGTTTAGGATCTCCTTTTAGAGGGGCAGTATCCCATTCAAAACTTTTTTCTTAATATTTACCGTATTTGCTCGAATATAAGACAAGGTTTTTTTCAGAGCAAATTGAGGTCAGATTATAAGACATGGATCCAGGTCCCCAGCAGAGCTGCAGGGGACCTGGATCCTGGATCCCCCTCTCTAGCAGCAGGGGATGTCTGCGCGATGAGCGCAGACTCCCCTGCTTCCGCCCGGCACGACCGCCGGGGCTTCTGTGAAGAAGCCGGGAACTTCCGCTTTCGTCACAGAAGTCCCGGCGAGCGTGCCGGGTGGCAGCAGGGGAGGTCTGCGCTCATCGCGCAGACATCCTCTGCTGCCCCACTAGCCACCAGGCTAAATCGGGCAGCTGGGGGATGTCTGGACGATACGTCTCTATCTATCCCCCCCTCCCCTTTTCTCTCTATCCCCCTCCCTCCCCTTGTCTGTGTCTCCCCTCCCCCCTTGTCTGTGTCTCCCCCCATCCCCCTCCCTTTGTCTCTCTATCCCCCCCTCCACTTGTCTGTCTGTCCTCCGTCCGTCCGTCCGGACCAGCTGTCCGTCATAATAGACTGCCGTGTCGGGCAGCATGGAGGATGTCTGCAAGTATCGTGCAGACATCCCCCGGCTGCCCCCACTAGCCACCAGGGATCGAGGGGAGGGGGAGGGGGGGACGGACGGAGGACAGACAGACAAGTGGAGGGGGGGATAGAGAGACAAAGGGAGGGGGATGGGGGGAGACACAGACAAGGGGGGAGGGGAGACACAGACAAGGGGAGGGAGGGGGATAGAGAGAAAAGGGGAGGGGGGGATAGATAGAGACGAGAGAAGTTTTGGGGGGGGAGAGAGACAACGCTGGGGGGGAAAGACAGCTGGGGGAGCGGGAGAGAGGCCGCATTGGCACATAAAAGCAAATAAAAACAAGAAATGCATTTGTATAATATAAAC
Organism: Pelodytes ibericus; assembly: GCA_036172795.1. Lineage (NCBI taxonomy): Eukaryota > Metazoa > Chordata > Amphibia > Anura > Pelodytidae > Pelodytes > Pelodytes ibericus. The sequence goes on along the minus strand of CM069859.1, from coordinate 139,217,312 downwards.
TTTTTATTAAATATTAAAAAGCAATTTACAAATATACAAGTTAAACTTTTTTCCTATAGGGTAGTCTTATAATCAGGCTTTTAGTTTTTTTCCTAAAGGAATGTACAAATTTGGGGGGGTCGTCTTATAATCAGGGTCGTCTTATAATCGAGCAAATACGGTATGTATGTAGTACATTTTGGTGTATTCTAAATTCATGCTGAGGTTAACACATCCCTCTAAATTGAAGGAGCTCATCCAAAGGTAGTACACAGGAGCAGTGTGCATTCAGCCTTTGAGAAGAGAGAGAGACAGGACTGTTGAAACAGCAGTAAACCTTATTTCAATTAAGGTTTATATGCTGTTTTTAGGAGATTTGAAAAGTTGAGAAAAAAACTCGACAGAATTGTTTTCTTTTCTATATATGACACAGCACATGTAATAATTTTTGCACACTACACATGGAACTGTCCATTTAAAGGCATCATGAGGGCTAAATGTTTGCTTTAATAAAACTGGTGGTTTCTCTAATTTATAAAATTGTATATATTTTTTTCCTCATTTACCAATAATTCAAACAAGTCTTTTATTGCAGAGTGGAAAGTTAGTTACAAAGATGTTTCAGAAGATTCGTGAGCTGATTGATGACCAAGATGCTCTAGTGTTTGTGTTGATTGATGAGGTGTGCAACTTTATTTCTATCACTGTTTCTTGCATTGAAATCTGAAAGTTTGTCTGTCTTAGAAAGTCATTTAATATCTGGCATATTCCTTTTAATAATCACTATATTTAGCAGTTAATTTCTGGTTAAACGACTATAAGACTGGGATCCAGGCCCCCGCAAAGCTGCAGGGGACAAGGATCCCACTTGCAAGGAGCCGGCAGATGTCTACAATGGGTGCAGACACTTCTGGTGCTGCCTGGCACTTCTATGATGGAAGCCGGGAGGTCACATGACCTTTCCGGCAGTCCATCATAGAAGACCGAAGTGTCTGCAGACTTCCACCAGGGAGATTGGGGGCAGCGGGTGGATGTCTGCACATACGCCAGACATCCTCTGGTACTGCTCAGCACTTCTGTCGAGACTTCTGTGACGGAAGCTTGGAGGTCACATGACCTTCCCTCAGTCCGTCATAGAAGACAGAAGTGTCAGGCTGCAACGGAGGATGTCTGCGTGTATCGTGCAGACATCCACCGGCTGCCCCCACTAGCCACCAGGGGGATTGGGTAAGTCTGTGGGGAGGGGGCTGAGAGAGGCAGCATTGGGCAAGTCTGTGGGGAGGGAGGGGGGAGAGGCAGCATTGGGCAAGTCTGTGGGAGGGAGGGGGAGAGGCTGCAAAGGACAAGTGGGGGGTGGGCCAGCAGTGGGCAGTGGGGACGATGCATTGGCTCTGTCTGGGGGGCAAATGGCTGTGGGGGCGATGCATTGGCTCTGTCTGGGGGTAGATGGGCAAATAGAAGGAAATATAAATATATACAAGTTAAACTTTTTTTCCTATAGGATTGTCCTATATTTAGGCTTTTAATTTTTTTCCTAAAGGAATATGCAAAGTTTGAGGAGTCGTCTTATAATCAAGGTCCTCTTATATTCGAGCAAATATGGTAGTTTAATTATATTTTTAGTAGTGTTTTTTTGGGTTATAATAAGATAATATAATGTATTGATTGTAACTGAATTCTTAATTGTTTATATTACAAAATCTCAATTCTCATGCATTTAAATATTAACAGTAAAATAAAATAACCTATTTGTGACAGTGGACATATCAGGTACGTCACAGAAAACCTGGTACATCCTGTGGTGAAACCGGCATAGGCAGGGATCAATGGTCTCTGCCTATGCTTAGCTGGTGTAGCTATGATGCTTCAGTATCAAGGCATCATGCCTTGATTGTGCCTCCACCCCCCAGGGTGCCGTATTGGATGGCAGCAGGTCCCTCCAATATGGCACTTCCCTGTAGCCGACGAGGGCTCAGATATTCATCAGAGATTGCTTGCATTGCTGTTGCTAGGCTTCCCCTAGAACATTTCAGTTAAAAAACAAAACAAAAAGACCAAACTAATCCTAGATCTTAACACTAGTTCTAGTGTTAGGGTTGCATTTAAAGTTTCAGATGGGTTCAGGTTAGTGTGAAAAGGTCTCTGTAGGAGAAACAAAAGTGCTACTTTTAGTCATTGCCCTATTTCTTGAAAAAAAAATCAGAAAAACTTGTAAAACTAGACAAAAAAAATGTATTTGCCTTTTCTATATGTGTAAAAGATTTTTCATGTAAAAGTTCGAAAAAGTCATTTATGATTTTTTTTTAAATAATAAATTATACGAAAATAATGGTATTTAAAGAGCCTTTTTATGGTGATAAAAAAAATGTGTAGGTACATTTAAATGAGAGAGAAGAACATTCTGCAATTTTTGTTTTACATTTTTAATATAATAAATGCGTTTCCCCCCAAAACCAATACTAGTAGTAATATTATTATTATTATGTTGTTTTTTGTTTTTTTTCTGTGACTTTCTGTAAATGTAAGCAATATTTGTATTGTGTTTTTTTCTTTCAATATAGGTGGAGAGTCTTACTGCTGCAAGAAAGGCTTCCCAAGCAGGCACAGAACCATCTGATGCCATTCGGGTAGTAAATGCTGTGCTGACACAAATTGATCAAATCAAAAGGTAAACAATTTTGCATATTTTTTATATTGTAACGGGACGGCTACCCAAGGCTGGTGGCACCTGTGCCCAATGTAGAAAATCACCTCCTTAGATCACGATTTTTAAAGCTCAGCATCCACCCAGCAAGTCTTTCTGGAGCCTTGCTCTTTGTACCCAAATAGCAGACAGGACCACTAGCAGTTAGGGACAGCAATAATGAACAACATTTATTTGTTAACCAGCATTGCTACAGATATAGAAAACCACATAATAACAGTTAACAGTTTAACAGTAAATTCAGTTAACACAGAACAATGGATGATGGAGTAAACTATCTCATTGTCACTGACTCCTCTGTGACAAGTTGTAATCCTTCAGAGTGGTCTCCTCACAGAATTATGCATTACACATAAACCAATATACTAACCGAATCTGACTAAATAACCATATTAAAGTATACAGTTATAGCACATAATCCAGGGTGAGTCAGGATTGCAGAGGGCACAATCCGGGTGCATGAGGAGAGACGGAGAGAGATTTGCAAACTACATGTATCTGGTTTTGTGCGTTCAGAATAAAACATTGGAAATATGCTGGTTCCAGTGTATACAAATTAGGCTTTTCTTTACACGGATAGCAGCATGGTAGGAAACACTCACAATATTCAAAGTTTCAAGGGTTCATGGGGCAGTTCCAATTTGGGATCTGTGGCCTGCCATCCAAGGATGTTGCTCTGGTGTCCTTCTTTTCAAAGACACCAGAAAAATTATAATAAGAAAACCCCAGTGCCCATGAGCCACAGCCTAAAGTTCCGTGCATGCCTGCACAGCCTATGCTCCCTTTTCCCAGTTCCGGTTTTAAAATGACATGGCATTGCTAGGATGCGATTCCTGCCTCTTATTGGTTTTGGATCCTCACAATGCAGTTTTACTTGTGCTTGGTATATATCAAGTCCTTTCTTAGAAGGTTCATTTGAATTTACAAGATTTTTATTTTTCACTTAGGCATTCAAATGTAGTTATCTTGACCACTTCCAACATTACTGAGAAGATAGATGTGGCCTTTGTTGACAGAGCTGATTTAAAGCTGTATATTGGACTTCCGTCTGCTGCTGCAATCTTCAATATTTATCTGACTTGTGTAGAAGAACTCATGAAGGTAAAAATTAATTAAAACAAAAATGCTTTTTATGTTTACTACAGACATGCACTGAAAAGTATGTTATTAGCAATTGGTACGGTTATTGAAGATCTGAAAAGGGGACTGGTTGTTACTTATTTTCTGTGCTTTACTTTGTTGGAAATCTTTAAACCCATTGCATTTTACCTGAAATTGATTATAGCTATATAAAGCTAAATTTGCCACAACTGTAATGTGTTAATATACATAAACCCATTAGCTGCTGATGGCTTAAGTCTCCCATAATACTTTGTTAGCTAAGCGAGTGACAGGGCAGTATGAGAAATTATAGTGCTCCAACAGTTGGAGGGCCACAGTTTGGCACCCCTGTAAATCTAAGAATCTTTAGCTTTGCAGCTAAAAAAAAAAAAGTGGTGGATGGCTAACCCTGATAATTATGGAAACCTGCTTTTTCAAATTTTACATTTTATTTCTTCTAAATTGAAGATCCGGTAATGCCCATTAGTAAGACAGAGACGGTATTTATGGAATCCATATTTATGGAATCCATATCGGGTAGGAACCGGAAAGTAGCAGTGTTTGTAATGAATACTGCAAAAAACTTAAAAGTTAATAAAATATTCCTACTCTAATTTCACTTAAGTGTATTTTTGCTTTACTGCAAATTTAACCCCTTATCACTAAAATGCTAGATGTCACTTGCCACAAAATATAGATATTTATTAAACAAATTAATAAAAAAACCTCAGAGGATAAAATGACACCAGGTCCATTCGGAGTCCATACTCTCTTCCTCTTTTAAGATGCTGAAAATGTAAAAAACAGTCTTTTCACATGCTGAGAAGACCACTGATTTAGCAACACTTCCAAATGATAATGCATTAGTTTTATTGTTCTTCTCCAAAAGTCTAAATTTAAATGGCATTAACAACCATTTCTCTTGACAATACAATGGTAATATAGTCAGAACCAGATACTGGTCACCATTTTCTTATCTAAAGATATTTGTTTTTTATTCAAACTTTTAGGTCATGTTCTGTCCACCTTTCATCCATGACTTTCCCATGCAGATTTTATTTGTATTTTAACAATGTTGAGATGAAAGCATGGGTAGTCTACGTGCACATGATCCACATGTGGCCCTGCTTGTGGTCTACTTCTTTCTAGTTTCTTGTACTGTTTCTCTTCCTTTTCTGTTTTAGGACATGTTCGTTAAAATGTTCAGATCATGTAACCTATATTAGAACATTTCTATAGGAATTCTTTCCAATTTTTCAGGGTTAGTACCTGGACGTTAGTTCCTTATACACACTGCATATATAACAACATCTAGCTTTATTTTATGTTTTATTATTTTGCTTTTTTTTTTTTTTTTTTCCAGTGTCAGATAATTTATCCAAGACAACAGCTGTTAACCTTAAGAGATCTTGAAATGATTGACTATGTGGAAAGTGATGTATCCAAACTCAGTTTGTTATTGAATGACATTGCCAGGTGAGGCCAAATTCCATTTAATAAAAAATCAAAAGCCTAATTTAAAGCCTTATTCCAATGTGGTAATAAACTGAACAAACAGATGCTTAATAAAGATGACCCTAAGAGATTAAACATGCATTTATTTGTTCCAGTTTTTTTGTTTATTTTTTTGAATTGCTGTAAAATCATTTACCACCTTTTGAATGAAGTTGTTACTGCACAAGCCTAGTCAAAGAGGACCAAGTTAAACTGGACTGGTCTTTTTGCCAGTAAACTATATCAGAAAGCTTTTGAAAGCATTCCCTGCATGCATTTGTTTGCAAAAAAAAAACCCTGGAAAAAAAATAAATAAAAAACAGGTTAAACACTGACCCTATTTATTCCATCAATTAAACACAGTGATATAATAACACAAGGTTGTCTAATGTGTATGTGGGCAACATTAATTGTTTAATTAATGTTAATTTAGAATGTGTGTGTGTGTGTGTGTATATATATATATATGTGTGTGTATATATATATATATATATAATCACACACACACACAATCCGTAGCTCAATCAATGTCTCACACACATACACAATCACAGTGTCACATACACTCACAGTGTGTAAACATCACATACACACATACACAATCACAGTTACAGTGTCAGAGTTTTATTTAAGGGGGAAAAAAGACATATTTTACTATATGTTCCCCTCACTGCTCTTTTACCATGCATGACATGGAGAGGGGGAGTTCCAGGGATGCCCAGCTTGGTCTATGCCTACTACATTGGCATAGACCATTCCCTACTGCGGCCCCATGACATCCGGCGCTCTCACTTTAGTCTCTAAGCACAAGAAGTCTCATACTGTATTCCTCAATTTTAATCTGCACCTTGATGTCGGGCGTGCCGTATGTTGGACAGCCTGGTAATAACATAAAATGTGTTTTAAAAGGATACTGTAGTGAGTTCTCCTCTTGGGACTCACACTAGTGCAGTTTAGACAAACCCCATCTGAATGGGGAAACCAAATGCCACTTTGCATACCACCAGCACATTCAGCTTCCAATCAAAAATAATAATTAAACATAATAATATTGTGGTAATGCATAAATTGTGGTTGTGTTTGTTCCAGTTCATGACTGTTTGAGTCGCTGGATATGCCCATTAATCTCTGCTTAGTCCACATAACACAACCCCAGAACATTAGAACTGACAAAGCAGGCTATGCACCATGGACATTTCATAAAATACACAGAGAAACACTGTCCTACCTCCTACTGAGATCTAATGGCACTCACTGGCAAATAAATGGTGAATAAAAAGCTTAAGTAGCTCAAGCAGTAGATAACCTCCAATATCTTCAGCATGTCGAAACAATTGTGTCTGTTTTTTCCACAAGCACTGAGCTGTTTGGCTGGTTGCCGGGAGACACAGTGATATCATGTCCCCTGCTAGGTGAAAGTGCTTGAAGCCATTTCACCACTTTGTTGGCAATTGTATGCAAGTGACATCACTTCCCCTGTAGGATGGGTTGTTCACCACATTATCATATCATGCCAAAGTTATGCAAATTTATGACAGCAACTCATTAATATTTTTGCCTGAAAATAGCTTACTTACAGTGTTTTGTATCCATGTTAAAAGACCAGATACCTTCAATTTAGTATTTTCTTCATTGCCTACACATGTGTTGTGTGTTTGGCGACAGAGGCCCTTTTAAAGTATAAAAGACTACATCTAGTATATCTTGTTTTATGTATCACTACTACAAATTTATTATTAAAAGCATATTGCGGCCCATCTGACATACATCCTCTTCTCCATCTTCTTTTTAGATGTCTGACAGATGGGCCATAATATGCTTTTGATAATAAATCTGTAGTAATTATACTTTAAAATACTTTTTTTTTTTAACATAGATGCATGTGCTGAGTGCATTGCTCTGCACACCAATGTTTGCCATGCTGGGAGTATCCTGACAAATTTGGGACTGCACGGACAGATAACGCCAAGTAGTGGTAGTGGTGCTATCGGTGTGTGCGCCTATGTATAAAGCAGAGCCTGCACTGTCCCCGCCAGAGAAATAATTTATAGCTGTGCCAGCACTCATTGTGCTAATGCAGCCAATGTATTAAAAACCAGGTGTTAAAAACGCCTACTTGTGTCGGCAGAGGTCCTTTTCCCACACTGACAATTGTCAGTTATAAAAAAGACTCAATCGCCATTGTACAAACAAACTGTGATTTGTGCCTTTTTTTATACCTCTCTCCTGACACTTGTTTTAAAAATGTATTTGCTTTAAAAGTCAGGACATGTCCTCCCAGACTTTAAACAACTACACTCCAAGGCCATTAGTTGGTCACTGCTTGCTTATACAGTAGCTAGCTTTACACAAATACTTACATGGCTTACATTGACCATGTCATCATTTTATTCAGAAATGCCAATGAAAAGTTACAGGGTAGACAAGGTACTGCAGGCCAGTCTACATTTCACTGATTACAGCCCACATGCATACACACAGACATAGACACAGAGCAAGGCAAAGAAGTGTAGAGTGAGGCATTTAGGACCCTATCATCCTGCTCCAAGCTGTGTTGTGTCAGTGCTGCTTTTCACATACGCTCCAGTTTGTCAGAAATGGGCAAGAACACAGGGGTTGGGGGGAATTATAGAGACTATTATTTGATAAGGCAAAATAGCTAAAGTTTGAAAAATTGTATCTGAGAGAGAATCACTAAAAAATACTAATCTTATGTCAGACACACACGAGAAGTACACAATGAAGTGAATACTTCATGATGTAAAAAACGAAGTCTAACAGCACCTTTTTACTAGGACATAAAGATTTGTTTTTCTACTGTTTTCCTGTAATGCATTCTTTTTGGTCAACTGTGCATAAAAATTGTAAACATAGTAGCTCATATTCCTGTGCTCAACAAATATTTAAATTTTATTTCAACAGGAAAAGCGAGGGACTCAGTGGAAGGGTTCTTAGAAAGCTACCTTTTCTGGCACATGCACTTTACATACAAGTAAGTAATTCTTAAATAGATAACTGCTTGCTAAAACTGAACTGACAAGTGAACTGTAAAATAGTTCATTAATAGCTGTTGAAAAGATAAGCAAGTTGGAGAATTTTTTCAGTTCAGCTCCCATAATTATTCTTTCAATATGGGAAAAAAAATAGCTTGAATACTTCCCCCCACCACGTAACAAACATAAAAGGTTTGTATATTTATCACACTTGAAATGTGACGAATTGTGACTTGGGGCCACTTCAAGGAAGCAAGAGTTTAAAAAAAAAAAAAAAAGTTTAATTGTTCTTTTTGGCGGTCATTTTTCTGTAGTGTTTGTGTTCAGCTGTAATTTTCCTCTTTGTCATTTACTCTAACCATATAAATTATACATCCTGTTTATCCTCATAAGAAGGGCTTTCTTTAGATACCATTATTATCATCATATTATATAAATCATAAAATATGATGACAAAATTTGAAAAACACACTTTTTCTAACTTTGACCTGAAAAATCTTTTACACAATTAGAAGCTGTAAAGAAGATCCTGTCTAAATAGTTTCTAAATGTTGTCCTGGATTTAGAAATATGTCAAGTTTACATGTTTTTTTGCAAGTAAACCAAAAGTAGTGTTTTGTTTCCTAACCATTTTCTTCTAATGTAACTTTTGACTAACACCAAACCAAACCCTTATGCCAACACTAGATCAAAGGCTAATGTCTTTTTATTTATTGTGATTTCTGAAAGGACATAGTCTATTATATCTGATGTGTAAAAAGGGCAGCAGCAATTCATATTTTGTCAAGGCCATGACTTCTGGAATACTTGGGTAAAATAAATGGGGTTGGTGCTCCAGTAAGCACAGATTGTCAGAGAATTCTAAGGGCTCAGAATTCTAAATATTCTGGTTAATTATATAGCTATTGGGTGGCTACAAATGTTGCAGGACTACATTTCCCATACTCCTCTTCCAACCTGTTAGTTGAAAGAGCATTATGGGAGATGTAGGTCATCAGCGTCTGGAGGTATGGGGGGGAGGACTGTCTGCGCTTCTCACCCTAATAAATTTGGTAACAAATATATAAACATAAAATAAATGAGCGCTTTTAGTTATGTTTTATATATTTGTTGGCAACTTTATAAGTGTGTGAAGTGCAGAAAGTTATTTTTTATACATTGTACTGCCAATCACACTGCATTTGCAACATGTTTACACCTGTTTTGGTAAGCTTAATTTTATACATTTATATTATTTGAGCCTGTGACTAGGTTAGCGCACCGACAACCCCACATCTATGGGCATCCGCAGAAATTTTTTCAGGGGGGGGGGCATACTTTTACCGTTGTCTATGCTGCGCGGCGCCTCTTTTTGACAATGTCATCAAGTGGAGGAGCTTAGTCATTATCAGTGCAGCATGTAAACGGTGATACCACAGCATCACTTTGCCAATTAAAATAAGCCACTGTCAGGTACCAATTAACATGCCACAGTCACTTTGCCATTAAAATATGCAACAGTCAGTTTGCCTATTAAAATATGTCACTGTTTGTCCATTAAATCAGGGCTTGACAAAGTTAACTGACTTTTAGGAGAGCGAGCTAAAAAATCTAGAAGCCAGACAACACCACATACACGCAGTCACATATATACATACACATACACACACACACACTTACCCATTAGTATGCCAGTATTATTTTCCCCAATAATATGCCAGTATTTTTTTTGCCATTAATAAGCCACAGACAATTTTCCCAATAATATGCCAGTATTTTTTAGCCGATTAAAATGCCAATATGATTTAGCCATTTAATATGCCAGTATTTTGCCATTTAATATGCCAGGATTTTGCCATTTAATATGCCAGGATTTTGCCATTTAATATGCCAGGATTTTGCCATTTAATATGCTGCGATTTTGCCCCTCAATATGCCAGGATTTAGCCACTCAATATACCAGGATTCCCCCCTCCTCCCCCCTTTCCCAGTACTTGCCTTACTTTCTGCTCTGTCTCCGGTTGTCTCCTCTGTGCAGTCTTCCCTCCTGCATGGAGGAGGGAAACACAGACACCAGATGTGACGTAACGTTACATCTGGTGTCATTGTTTTGCGTTTTTTTTTTTATTACTTTTTTTCGTGTGAGACAGTCATGGGCAGCTGCTGGGGGGCACTTATTTTTTTTTTGAAATTCCAGTGGGAATTGCCCCCTCCTGCGGACGCCCATGCCCACATCTGCAAAATTGTTTAGAAGAAACCTCCCCCCCCCCCCCCCTCCCCCTTTTTTTTTTTTTTTTTTTTTTTTTAAGTAGGTTAGGGAAGGTTTAGGGATTCAATTTCCCTGTAGGTAATCATGTGGGAAAATGGTTGGGAAAAAGCGAAGTGCTAATTGTAATAATTGGGGAAAAAAGAAAAATGGTGGTGTGCTAAGCTAGTTACAGGCTTAAATAATATAAATTTATATTATTTTGAGCCTGTGACTAGCTTAGCGCACCAACATTTTTCTTTTCCCTGCTTGCGCATAGTTGAGGTTGTTGACTCCTCATTGCCTGTTTGCAGCTTGATGTCAAATGATTAATTTTTAGGAGGTTTTAATTGCACCTCTTCCAACACATTAAAACAGTTTTGGTAGCAGTATAAACTGCTTTGTGTGCCCATTAAATAGGAGGTGAGAGTAGGTTCTCACCCTATTGAGAGTGTGCTCTGATGTGGCGGGTGAGCTTAATTATGCTTTGGCCAGTTCATATAACCAAAACCTCTCATTTTATATTGTGTTTATATTTTTGTTGCCAACTTTATTAGTGTGAAAGTGCAGACAGTTTTTTTTTTTTTGTATACATTGTTATTATTGACTTTTAACGTGCAAAAACAGGAAGAAAAAAAAATAATTGAAAACATGGGTTGGGTATAGCCAAACTCATTTAGGATCTACTAGCAGGTTTTTTCATTAGCTTTTGTAGATGTGTAAAAGATTTCTAAAGTAAAAGTTAGAAAAAAGTGTTTGTTTTTTTCTTCAATTAATGTATGAATTATAGTGAAATTGTTTTCGCGCTTGAAAATTTGTTGTATAATTTTAATATTAAAAGGTTACTATTTATGTGACTAATTATTATAATATTGTGTTTTGTGTTTAAGTCTCCATCAGTAACCATTGAGCGGTTTCTTGAAGGTCTTTCCCTGGCAGTGTTGAAACAGTTTGACGAAAGAAAGCAACTTTTCGAGCATACGTAATCTTTATAACTTTTTTTTTTTTTAAAGAGATTTTGGACTAAAGCTAGTGTTTTAAAAATCAATCTTTGTTCCACATAACTTTAACATGAACACACAAAATAAATTCTGGCCTCCGTTTGTGAATATTGTAATATTGTGTGTTATTTTTGTCTGTTACTTTAAGCCTGTCACTAAAATGGGATTGTGTATATTTACAAGACTACATAGGTGAGGTGGAAGAGTTCATTACCAATTTCTTTGCAACAACAAAAAAAAAAAAAAATATATATATATATATATATATAATTTCTTTTCTAATACAACGTTCTAGTACCACCTTAAAAGGTTCCTTGAACCTCAGAAACGTTGATTCATTTAAGTTACATTTAACAATGCATTAATCATCATTTTTTCTTTCTGAAATATGTATTTGCCAGTGGTGCAGACTTTGCTTTGGGGTATAATTCTCCTCCTTTATTGATGTCCCCAAACATCTCATTGCTGCTAAAATGCTGGCGTGTCAATGGCACAGGCAATAAGCATGCACAAGCCATTAAACTGCCTGTAAGTGTACAGTTACAGTTTGTCTACTCTTTTTTTCATGGTCAAACCTAGAAAAGCTGTATTGTTTGTAGATGCACAAAACTAGGTATTAATGAATGCAACCTTCTTCACTAGCTTCAGTTTTAATATTTCTAAATCTGCTTTTCCTATAATTGTATCTATCCTACATTATATTGAAGCACAACTTTCTTAATTTAGCATTTTAAAATGTTGTCATCACTTAATACATTTTTGTTGGTTTTTTTTTTTTTTTTCCCCAACTTCTCTTGTCCTGTTTATTCTCTGGTTTTAAAGTTAGTCAAGAATGTGGCCTCTCAGAAAAACTCATTATTATTGTATGGCAAAAGCTATGACCAGTTAAGTTCAAAGCAGATATCGGTCATTTATAATGTGGCATGTAATAATGCATGTGTTTTTGGAGGTATAAAAAAAAAACTGTATCAATTATGACTGGTTAAATTATATATGTGCGTGTGTGTGTGTATAACATATACATATATATGTATGTGTGGAGAGTGGCTGATTAGAGTAGTGGTTTAGAACACACACAAAAAATACAAATCCAGGTTGGAACCTACCTTACATGTAACCCCTATATAACTGTCTTCCCCAAATGTATCTCCTTCCACTCACTCCATACCTCTATGTGTCTCTGTACTCCATGCTACTCATGTCTGTCTCTCCTCCTACCCCCCCATGTCTTTGTCTCTTTCCATGCCCCCTCCTGACCTAATCTTAGAGCTCCTCAATCTCCCAGCACATAATGATGACTCAGAGCATCATGTTCCAACACTATGAGTCATCACTGTGCACGGAAAGAGCAGGAAGCACTGGCCTAAGGTCTGATGGGAAGAACAGTGCAGGGCTGCAGAGCTGGCTCTGGGGGAAGCAATGCAGCACATGGGAAGCCCATTTTCAAAAGTGTACCTAGGGTATCTAGCGCCCTTGGTGAGGAGATGTATCGACATACATACACAGCCAGACACATACACAGTCACACCTACACTCACACTGTCGCACAGAAATACACTCACACACACAGTTATACTTACAGGCACACTCACACACAGTTACACATTTACACACAGTCACACTTTCAGACATACACTTAAACAAACAACCTTACATACAGAAATACATTCAAACCCTTACACACACATAAGTGCACACACAGTTAGACAAAGTGACACACACAGTCACACTTACACATTTTATGTATTCTTACCACACAAAAAAAAGTTATGCTGTTTGCCCCCGCCCCTGCTCCATTTACCTTTTATTTGTAGACAGGATGACGGTTAAGACGGTGTCTGCCTTCCTATCGGAATTTGGCTTCTTCTGAGCTCCAGATGTCAGCTGGTTCTGGAACTACTACAGTCTCAGTGCAACTGGACATGTGTTTAAGCATGCGTGGGCTAGGCACAAGACTATCCTAGATATAAGATAGGGAATCGGACACTTATAAAAGTATTTAGAAATTGGGCAGACCTTTGGGACCTAATGATTTTTAACTGCTGACACATTCTATGTTTCTGTGCACCAGTCACTCTGCACTCACTCCTATGGAGGTGCGGTTACCGCAGGCACTCACCTGTGGGCTGCACCTCAGCTCAAGGTGTCGTTAGAGAGAGCAAGAGCTCCGAACGGCAGTGCCTTTAATCTGGTGCACCTGGGTGCAATTAATCCTGTGGACATTCCCCAGATTGGCCATGGGAATACATCAGTAAGATGGCACCCAACAGTGTGTTGCTGAGAGAATGCCTGAACCAGTAACAGGCATGGAAAGAAGATCAACTAGGAAAAGAACCCTCCACAGGCTGGAGGTGGCTGACATTGAGAAATTCTACTAGTGGCTGTGATGTATGGACTAAAAGACAGCACTGAGATTACAACAGATACATAGAAGCAGGGATCTACCACAGCAGACAGAAATTATAGGGGCACACATTTAAAAAAAAGGTAATGGATGAATGGAATAGCCCTCCTGCGGACGTGGTAGAGATAAACAGTAAAGGAGTTTAGTCAGCTTGGGTTAGGCACAAGGCTATTCTAGACATAAGATAGGGAACTGGGGACTAATAAAACTCGTTAGAAAATTGGACAGACTAGATGGACCGAATGGTTCTTATCTGCCCACACATTCTATGTTTCTTTGGTAGTAGACAAGGAGCAGAATATGTCAATGGTGATAGACATAGCGGTGCTAAGTGACTGCAACATCAGGAAGAAGGCGTACGAGAAATACCAGTGCCTGAAAGAACAACTAGAGCAGATGTGGAAAGGGAAGGCCAAAGTGTTCCCACTAGTTATTGGAGTACTCGGGGCTTTGACACCTAAGTTAGCAGAGTGGCTTCAACAGTTTCCAGGAATGACATTAGAGCACTCTTTCCAGAAGAGCACAGTGTTAGGAACAACAAAGATACCGAAACTCCCAAGCCTCCGAGGAATACACATACCACCCATAGGAGGGTGAGAAAAAAGGTTTTATTTTTTTAATTGTCAATATGTATGTACAATGGACAAATAAATATAAATAGTTGGTAGTATGACATAATTGCTCATACTGGAACAAGGCCTAGCTTGCTGTCTAAAGGACAGGTAGAGAGAAATATATATACTCTGATAAATAACAAACCCACAAAAATAAATGGATGCCTTTATTTGAATATTTTTATTAATATGGCTACAAAATTACAAGCTGTAAGTTTTCATTGGTTACACTCCTTGCCACTTTTATAAAGCTGACGTCTGAATTCCTATATGAGGTGTTGCAGTTTTACTATTTTCCTTGTGTTTTGTTATCAACAGAATATTTATCTGGGAATGCTACACACATTCTAGAAACAGTCACATAAAAAAAAAATTAATTAAGTCTGATTGATTGTATTGGAATTTTCTTTTATCCTTTGCCTTTTGCTAATGAAATGTACCAATGCTCCCAGAGGAATGAAGCCAACAGATGATACAACGAGAATTCCGATGATAACCAGTGCATGGGTTGGGTAGTCTTTCGTGATCAGTTGACCCTGCAATCAATACAATATTTTATTATTATGGCTACACAGTAATGTAATATTGAATTTGCCAGTTAAAATATAACATAGGAAATTGAAATTAGAATCTATAGGATATGTTTGTGATTTTTAAACATACTTAAAATGTGCACATATGCCCTTATATGAAGGAGGTATAATTAAATCCCTTCTTTATCCCTTCTGGACTCAGTGTTTGTAATCGGTAAATCCATTTGGATTCCATTTGTAATAGGGACTTATTTTCATTGCCTTTGTGTAGGGTCTTTTTTAATTAATCAATTGCTTAAAAACGTAAACAGTTGGAATTGGAATTGTGATGAGCCTTCACATGATGTGATATGGGAGTATCGACTTTGGTTGATGGAGTGACAGTGTATTATACACGTTATATTTTTTTTTTTTCATATGTCAATTCTTTTGCTGCTCCTTGTTAGTTATTTTGCTGTATCTAATCATCTACTTTAAGTTTCTCACACCTCTTCTCCTTTGAATTAGTACACTACATTACATTACATTTGTGTGCTACTTTGGAATACAAATAGTTAATGTGGCATGGACCATAATGATATGCCTAAACTCCATAAAGGAGATGATGGATATACCTTGAAGTTGCTTATCAAATTTAACACACACAAGCTGAAAAAACAATTTTTTTAAAAAAAATTCTTTATTTTAGGCAATTTGACAAAATAACATTCTTCTCTATATCATGATAGGGTTGTATTGCATGTGGTTAACATTTGAGAACAGCTGCAAACAAGTATTACAACACAACACTACAGGAATGAAATCGCGTGTGGCGACCTAAACATAAACATAGTAGTGAGAGTGAAAAGGGAGGAAACTCCAGTGATAGTAATGACTGGGGGTGGAGTTCGGAAAGACCAAGAAAGGAGGAAAAAGAGTGGGATGTAGTGGAAGCTGGGTGGTGTGAGCGTATGCCATCGTCAGTTAGGCGCTTGGCTAGTGACCGCTGGCCAGGACCTCCAGCATTGAAAATTCTTTTAAGAAAATGGGTTTTCCAGGGAAGCTACACTTTCTCATATGTGGAGGGTGTGCCATGTATATATGCAGTCAACTGGTCCATGTCCCTTGCGTCCTCTATTAGTGCTATGACCATAGGTAGGGTGGGAGTGATCGGCTGTTTCCAGACGTAGGCCAGAGCCCTTCTGGCACCTAAGGCAATTCTGGCCAGGAGTTGGTTTTCTTTTCTGGTAAAGACATCTCGGGCCAGGGAGAGGAGAAATATACAGGGATCAAGTGGTATTGGTTTAAGCCAATGGACTGCTTTTCATTTGTTTCCAGATGTCTGGAGATGTGGACACGTCCACCAGGTATGGAAATAAGTACCCTAGCTACCACAGTTTTTCCAGCACAGGGGTTTTTGGGTGACATACATTTTGGCCAATTTAGAGGGGGTGGTGCACTTTATGGATGGTGCATATGGACATTTTTGAGGTTGCATCCCAAATATCCACCCAGCCTTCCCTGTCCAGTGTAGTTCCCAGGAGGCTTAGAAGTAGCTGCCAAAATGACTGCTGGTTTGGAGGCAAAGTCTCTTAACTGCATATACCGGAAAAAAATCGAAGGAGGAGATGGTTTGGGCTAGTACCTGGAATTGTTTCGTTTTCCTGTCTAGGTAAAGATCATATACTCTGGAAATGTCCCCCTGGCCAAATGGTTTGACAAGCATTGGGGTCATGCCTGGGGGGAAACTTCTATTCCTGTATATGGGCATGAGTGGTCCGTGGCCAGGGCAAATTAAGTGGCATGTCGGTCCCACATATTGAGGGAGTGGAGAATTGTGGGGCATAGAGACCAAGTCAGGGGTCTGCCACATTTAGGAGTCCATATATATTGAGGCAGAACATCGGGACGGAAGATATCATTCTCTAAGTCAACCCATTGGATCTGTGAAATCAGGGCATGCCATGCAGCAATCTGGGACACCTGCGCTGCAATATAGTACTTTGTAAGATTCGGCAGTCCCAGACCTCCAGCCCGTTTTGGCATGTACATTGTGTGTCTGTTCACTCTCGCTTTTTTCCCTTGCCAGATGAAGGTGTCCACGACTTTATAGTGATTGGTGGCCAAGGTGAGGCCTGATATGTTCGAGTGATCTCTGATTGTTTGCAAGAGTGGTTCAAGAGAAAGGGCAAACAGCAACGGGGATAGTGGACAACCTTGTCTTGTACCGTTATGGTTATAGAATTTAAGAGGCCTGGCACCAGGGATGCAGATTCTAGATGAAGGCTTATGGTAAGTTGAAGAGAGACCGTTCTGGAAGGTTTGTGAGAAGCCCATGCGTTCCATTGTCAAACGTAGAAAAGACCAATTCATGCGGTCAAAGGCCTTTTTGGCGTCTAAGGATAAAAACAACGTGGGCCCTTTACTGCGACTACTTTGATTTCTTCTTCCGTAATGGTATCATCCAAGATGGCATTATCAGCTTCGGATAGTTTTGGCAGGTTCTAGTCTTCCAGATAGGTAAGTATGGCTTTGACATGGTCCATATTCAGGAGTGTTTTGTCTGGGGAATGATTGTAAAGGACTGAGTAGTACTGTAGGAATACTTGAGCGATGTCCTGTTGATTAGTGGTAATAATGCCTTTGGTAGTGCGGAGACTTGGGATCACCTTAGCGGCGGCTTGAGATTTCAACATAGATGCTAGTAAGCAGTCGGCCTTGTTTGCTTTTTCATAATAGGTTTGTTTCGTATATAAAAAACAATGAAGTGTTGCACAAAAAAAAATCAGTATAAGTATACTTATCTTAAAAATTGCAAGTAACTCTGCAAAAATACATGTAAAACAAACAAACAATAAAAAAAACAATGTGTAGTATTGTGAAACAAATCTAGAGAGATATATATTTCCCCCCAGTAGTACACCACTCACAAAGTGAAGAGCCCTCAAACCGGCTCTAAGTATATGCGTAGACAGGACTCCAGCTCTTGGCCGTGGGGGGTGAGGAGGAAAGTGGTTAATGTATCGCCCACGCATATATTTGATCTGCACCCCAGCCATTCGCTATGATCACATACAAACAACCAATTACAAAACAAATCAGAAAAGCTGAACAAGTTTTGAAAAAAACAAGAAACAAAATGTGATAGTAATAGCAGCAACTCAATCAACCAGTGTTTCACTTCTGGTTCGGTACAATAGACAAAGAAAAAAATGAAAAAGTGCGCTTTAACCAACACTTAATATACAACAAAAAATGGATTACCCTAAATTATGTAGCAATCCGCTTGATTTATACATGGAGGGAAAAACAGAAACAAAATAATAATAATATAGTGTAGTATTTTAGTGCAAATACAGGGAAGTGAAAATACACTCACATATCCCTGAACAAGTTTACACATGCCGCAAGTATTGTAGGCCATTGGTCCTCGTCTCCAAGGCCTTTCCCAGGGAGTTTCCGTGCAGGGGGTAACTTAGTTGGGGGCAGCGTTAAAACCATGCTATGTTCGAGACGCAGAGTCCCTTAACTCACATATGGGCCTGAGGATAGTTACAACTATAATGGTTTCGGAGTGCTAGTGGGACCTGATTACAGTGGAAACATTTCCTAACATTTTGTGGGGGAAAGCCTTGGAGATGTTGACCCTGTGTCTGTTTAGCTCCAGCGTATTAGCTGGGGGTTTGGTACTACTTTGGGCTAGAGGGCTACGGGTGGCTCTGGCCTGCGCGGTCTCCAGGGCCTCACCTACAGATTTAGTACAATAAAACAACAACAACACTTAGCATTATGTGTCTGCACCCTGGGATATGTTGCTCGGCAACAGCCCAAACCGGGGGTTCGTGGGCCTTTCTTCCAGAGTTAGTACAACAGAACAGTACTTAGGTATTTGCCCCTTTCTCCGGGAGATATATTGTTCAGTAGCTTCCAAAGCCGGGTGCGGGAGAAGTCACCATTTGTCTGACCAATGTGGAAGGAGCCACCTTAGAGGGATGTTTCGGGGAAGTTCAAGAGTTCCGTCGAGTGTTGGTAGAGTTCTGGGATTCCTCAACTTGGCCGTGTTATGCTGTGATGGAGGTAAGCCCCCCGGGAGGTTGACAGGTAAGTGGAGTAATCCTAGGTATTTCAGAGGGTCGAAGGTGTCGCAAGGGCTCAGTTCCTCTCAAAAGAATGAGACTTAGAGGATAGATGTGTGGCCTAGTCCCTTGGGGGAGACCATCGGTTGTTCCCGTTAGCAGAACTGCTTGGTGAGTCCAGGGCACTCTCCCAATATTGGGATCTGACTCTTCTGAGGGTGTCATCAACTTGTAGGGTGTCCGTAAAAGCTTGCAGATCTTCATAGTTTGAGAAGATTTTTCTGTTCCATTTTCTGTGAATATGAGTTTAAACCACATGCGGACTTAAGGCCTGCATTGCGTACGATGTCCGTGAGGGGCTTCCATTGTTTCCGCTTGTATAACGTCACTGGTTCTAGGTCCTGAAAGATTAGTATCGGGACCCCTTCGTAGCGTAGAGGTGTGCGGCGGGTCATCCTCATCACCGCCTCTTTAGTCTGGTGGTAGTGGAAACGGAGGATGACATCTTACAGTCTGTAGCCCGTAGGGCCTGGGGCCCATAACGCTCTATGCGCTCTTTCGAGTAACAGCCTCTCAGGCGGTGTGTCCAGGAGTAATTCAATCAGCATCTGATGCAACATGCCTGGGAGTGCTTCCGTACCCACCGTTTCGGTAAGTCCACATATGCGTACATTATTTCACCTGGAACGGTTGCCCAGATCCTCTGTGATGAGCTCCAGAGTGGTAACCCTGTAATGTAGGTGGTACAGAGTGGTAACCCTGTAACAGTATCGTTCACAATCTGGTCATAATCTGATGAGAACGTAGCGATCTACTCAGTGTGTGTATTCACCGTTGTTTGTAGCTCCTAGAGGACCTTCTTGACTGCTGTGATGGCAGTACTTATTTCTTTATGCATGAAGGATTGCATTCTGGTGAAGACATCTTCCAGGTCTTGCTTGGTGGAAAGAGACTGCAACATCGATTTTTCCCGCCATTTCTTCCGGAGGTGTGTGTTCAGTGCCGGATTTAGTTTTTTTTTTTTAAAGATTGGAGACACTTCTGGCGGGTCCTTTTTGGAATTGCTGTGGTTGTTCGACGGGGACCCATTTAACCCTCCGGGAGGTGTAGTAGGTGGTCGCAGATCCCCTTAGGAAGCTGTTGTACGCTTTATAGGCTGCAGAGCTCCGAGTCTAGGCGGCCATCTAGGTTCAGCACCACGCCCCCTCTCTGAATAAACACATTTAAATACAAGATCCGTCCACTTACAATAATGAATAATCGTTCAAAATAGGAGGATTTCTAACCTCCACCTTAAAAGATGTTCACTGAGTTGGGTAGGCATCAGACATGGAAATATAGCTTAAGCTGTGTTGTATGAAAGTTCTAGATTTTTTATAGCACACTGCTGTATTATTGTTTTTGCATATATATATTTGTCTTCTACTTATTTTTGCTTGCACTAATGTTATGTATTTATAGCTTTTCGTGTTCTGTCCCACTTTCTTTATCTTGAGTTATACCATTTTATGTTCACTACACCTACTTCACACTGTTTTGGCCCATATCTGCTAAGTGGCTCTCAGTTGTATTGTGTTAGCAATTTGCTTTCTGGTCATTCATTCACACTATTTTTATATGTATATTTTACTCTTTTTGGTGTAGTTTGGAAGTGTGTATTTTAGTGTAAATCTTTATTTATACTTATCTCCGCAACTGTTTAGGGGTCCTTGTAGTGTACCCATACTCACTTCTACACACCCGATCTTACCACTTTCCCCCAAATTTTGCCTGACCTTAGGGTTTAAGGATATTAGCTGAAAAAAACTTTTAGTGGCTCTTTAAGGCATCTTGTAGGTGTGGAATGTGGAATTAACCTTTTCTCATTGCTGTATATTCTATGGAATGACACCAGTAAAAGCAGTCTATTAACCCACGTCGGCAGGATAAAAATGAAATAAAATAAAATGCTGAAAATACATACCTGTGTTGCATCCCAAGCCTTATATTGCAGTGTCCCTGCCATAATGTAATCAACTATGTAGAATATAAATAAACTTATTATTAACAAGGGACTTGCAAATCCCCACATTATTTTCCAGTACCAGCTTGGTTTATGTCCAATCATCATTTGAATATCCTTTTCAAATCTGTGAAAATAATAAATACAGATTTCTTGGTTCACTATTAATTATTATAAATTACATATCTACTATAGAAAATTTAAGTCTAATGCCATGAAACAAGTTTTTCATATTATGAAGATATAAACGTTTGATTGAGTTGGAGCACTAAAGCAGCCCATGGAGCAAGTAGGGCTTTTAGAGCAGAAATCATTTCAAATTGTATTATTTTTTTATGTGTTGACTTTGTCAGGGGAGTCATTGAGGCTTCACTGTTTCCTGCACAACACTAAATTTGTAGCTCACAACTATTCTAAATTTGTCGCCCTCAAAGAGTGGCATATTCTATTTTTTGCATTTAAATGAAGAGAACCCATTTTTATCAAACTGAAAATGTCTCCCTACTGGAGATTTTGTGTCACTGTTTTGTACTGCAATTCAATGTTATCTCATATGGTTTTTTGGGCTCAACTGATGCATCTGAAATTTAGCTTATTACATTGTTGGCACTTAATGAAACTGAATCATCTAATAGAATCTTTAGAATTACAAGTTTTGTATAATGTGACATTTAATCTTAGTAGCTGACGATGTACAAATCTGAGAGATCCCAATATGTTGGCAGCAGACAGATTGGAGGTCAATCTTAAAGGTGTTGCCTTCAGAAAAGTAGCACAACTGTGCCACAATTATTGTGCAGCCATGTATAAAATGAATTGCGCCAGAAAAAGCCAGTGTGCCAGACTCCAGTTTCACCAAAATAAAAAGTGATCAAATTATTGTTTTAAGAATTTTGTTACAAGCTATGTATTTGTACAATGTGTCCTATTTTAGATCATTTTTGCCAACATTTGCCATATGTCCAGGGAGCACCTATATGTTCCACATGGTGCAGAAATAACATACAAAGCGCAGGCCCGCAGCAATCGCAGACGCCCTATTGGAAGGCAGCATGCAATTTTTACATGGTGCAGCTCTGTTGTGGAAAAGAGTTTAGTAAGTGATCACTTCCATCACTGTTGTTGTTGCTAGACTACCTCTTGAGGCAATAAGCAACATTACAGTGAAAAAATATGTAGATTAAGTTAGCCGTAGATCTAGGGTTAGAGTTAGGTTAGTGTGGATTTGCAAAAATCGAGAGAAGGGGGAAGGGTACAGAAAGAAAAATAGGATCATTAATGGGGGGAAGGAAAGGGTCATAATAATGCAGTATAAGTACACAACCATGTTCCCCTTTCACATCAATACATGGTACAAAGGAAAAGCAAAATATGATGGTTACATAAGGGTCTAACACACTTCTGTCTCCATTTATGTCTTAAAGATATGGTAAGACCTCACCCTGAATATTGTCACAACTTACCTCGCAGCAGGTCTCCGGAGTATCCCCTCCTGATCGCGCACCCGGCTGTGCCTGACTGCACACAGCCGGTGACGCGCGTTTCTCCGCTATCGGAGCTCAGGCACGCCTCCGATGACGTCACGCCTGACTGTTTAACCGAGTATGAAGCTTGCTGATTCCCCTGATCTTGGACTGTTTGCTGACCCTTCTATTTCGTATGCCCCTGTCTGTACCGTTGTTATCTCTGCTGGTTAACCCTCAATACACTGAATTACAAGTGCTGTATTCACCTGCTGGTTTAACACTGTGTCGCTGCCATCTCTGTGGTTAACCCTTTCCTCACTGGATTACAAACATTATATTATTTGTATCTCGTGGAGGATTTTTTAGGAGCAGAAGAAACATATCCCACCAGCGCAGCAAACCACCTGTGTCAGGTTCGTACCATTTTCCATATTTACAATACATAGATTGCCTTCAAGTGTTCGGATCAATCCTGCCTAATGGTCTCTCCTTGCTCTTCCTATCTGTTTATCACAAACATGCAGTTCAATTCTGGGTGTCTTTTCTAAAAAAAAGTCATTATGGAATTAGAGAGTGCAGAGGAGGACTACAAAACAAATAAGGGAAATGGAAAGTTTTAGTTATGAAGAAAAGCTAAAATAGTTACATCTGTACACACTACAGAAATGGCATCTCAGAGGGGATATAATAATGTTATATAAATATGTACAGGGCCCATATAAGGGCTCTCTAATTAACTATTCATTAACAGAATAGTACAAAAATTTTATTAACACCTTCCCTACATATGATGGTCTAGGTCCCTGCTGTCTGGCGAACTATTGCTTACATTGGACGGACCTAGTCCATCCTGCAGTTAAATGAGTGGTGTGTGCGATCTAAGTTCGCAAACACCGCTCAGACGGTGATGCTTTAATGCCTCGAGGTCGAGTCATTAAGCATCCCCTAAATTCAGTGCATTGGGCAACATGCTACTCCAATATGGCTACTGCCCTTTAATGGGAAGAGTTGGGGTAATAGGTCACTTTAGGTTAGAAAACCCACTATTTTTGGTTATTGCCCTATAACGCGCAAAAAAAAAACAACAGAAAAACATGGAAACAAGCATAATTAAAAACTCAGGACAAAATGTAGAAACTATTTTAGTAGTAAATTATAAGATATGATGAACATAATGGTATCTAACAAAAGCCCTTCTTTTGTCGATAAAAAAATGTATATAATTTGTGTGGGTACAGTATGTGAGAGAAGAAAATTACAGCTAAACACAAACACCCCAGAAATGTCAAAACAGCCCATGTCATGAAGGGAAAGACAATGTAAAAAGGTAATTTCACTAAGGGATTAATGATCCATAACAAAGAGTGCTATGCATGTTAGTATTGGCATTAATAGTTTAGTTAGTGCTTGATGATCCAAGGGGAAATCTGATTGCCATTTGTAGTCAAGAAAGATTTGTTTCCCCATTTAAAGCAAAATTTGAAATTGCTGAAAAAAAGGAGGGGGAGCCTTCTTTTGGATCAACAGTGGTAAACAAGGAAAAGGAAAAGGGTTGAACTTGATTGACACCAGACTTTTTTCATCCTAAACTACTATAGAACTAAGTAAGCATGCTTTTTTCAACAATTTTATAATATTATATTTTTTTTACCTGCTCAGTCCATATATGTAACAGACAGCTATAATCTCCACAAAAACTATAAGAAGTAATGAGAGGGTAGCAGCATAGTCATTGAATATATCAAACCAGTAGTTCCCAGATTCCATTGTGAACACCAGTCCAATAAGACAGCTGACAAAGCAGAGTAAACCTGTAAATACATACAATGATAAATTAGTGAATCTCAAAAATTCAAAAGCAATTATAAAGTTTATTAAAGTGTAACTCTCATATAAAAAGACAATATCCCTTTATAAACATTGTCATAGCCAAAATTCTCAAGGCATAACTTTGTATGCCTTGGCATTAAACTTATTTGCCAAGGGGATAGCAGTCAAAAGCTACAAAGATGGCAACGGACATGGATGCCCACATTTATCCACCCCAAAATATTTATGTAATTAAATAAAACATACGGTGCTATTTGCATATTAAGCACTGTGAGATTCCAACATCAGCTGATAGGAGAGAGAAGATACACACCCATGTCTGCCTCCATCATGGCAGCAGCAGTTTGTTTATAGTATATCTCTTGATCTACAAATTTGGCGTTTCAAAGGAAGAAAACTCACAGCATCACTAGGTGAACTATTGTCTGTGCTAGGCTAAATATATACTTATACCTTATATCCTTTACCAAGTTTGTGTGGGTTTAGCTATTTATTAGTTAGTCTGTGTATGGCTGACTATAAATACTCATACTGATGGGGGAAATACTGTACTATGCCTATGTGTATAAGTGTACATCAGAAAACTAGCTCCACCTCAATAACATTTAGAGTAATACGCTCATGAAGCAGAGGAGTAGTTTAGAGAAATGGAAGAATTATAGTTCTCCCCAAAAACTTGCTTTTCCCACAGAACTCTACCACTGAAACGGATCACCTTTTGCCTCTATATCAACTATATACATGGACCTCCTTGGAGCATAAGCATGGGCTCTAGGACAGCCTTTAAAGACAGCTCAGGACAGAGGTGCAGTAAGCCAGATAACCATTCATGGACTGCTGTTTTATCCTTAACCACTTCACAACAATGCCTGTACATGTATGGGCTGCCATTAACCCCTTGGCGACACAGGACGGACCTAGTCCGTCCTGTGTCAAAACGAGCACTGAAAGTGGAGTTTTTCTGCTTTCAGTGCTCTAATGGTATTGTAACGATGCTTCCGTGTGGAAGCATCGTACAATACTAAAAAAAATGCCCGTCGTAATTTCGATCGCTCCGGAGAGCGATCGAAATGCCGGTTTTAAAGGCACAGAGCCTTTAAAACACGTGCATTAAAAAAACGAGCATATGAAGCGAAAACATCCCCACTGACTGGTCAGATCAATATTAACCCTATATTGATCTGACCAGTTATGATCTGTCTCCCTCTCCTCACATTTTTTTTTTAGTGAGGGAGAGAGACAGATCAAAGTAAGTAAAAGTAAAAAAAAAAAACAATAAACACACAACACACAAATAATAAAACGATAAAAAAAAATTTATTAAAGCAATTCCCTGCGTTTAACCCCTTCCCTGCCACTGATCTTGCGTAAGCAGCGATGGTGCACATCAGCGCATTTATTTTTGCTGTTTGTGCATTTTTTAGGGGTTAATTTCTTTTGTACTGTGATTTACTATAGTACTACAAAGGCTCTTCTAAGAGTTATTAACCCCTTCTTTGCTGTCGATCACTGCTTACGCAATGATATTGACGCCAAAATTTTTTATCTGTCTGCATTTTTTTTTTTTACACATACCCGCTAGCGGATTACATGTAAAGTAAAAGTATTTGAGATTTTTTTCATAGCGATCAGTAACAGCGAATTAGTGGCAAAGGCGGTTTGGTGATTTCTAAATTAAGTTCACCATTCGCCCTGGTCAGATCAAAATTGGTCGGATCAATATTCACAAATATTGATCTGCCACCCTCTCCTCACTTACATTTTTGTGACGGAAAGAGACAGATCAGTATTAGTGATAAAAATAACATTTTATAAAATTGGCAGGTTTTATGAAAGTCTTTCACTGTGTATTAACCCCTTCCCTGCCATTCATCACTTTATAAGCAGTAATCTTGCACAGCAACAGTATGTTTTGCTGTCTGCACTGTTTTATGGATTAATTACTTTGTACTGTAATGTATTACAGTACTAGATAGGCTCTTCTAAGAGCTATTAACCCCTTCTTTGCTCGAGATCACTGCTTACGCACTGATTCTGAG
This sequence comes from Pelodytes ibericus, assembly GCA_036172795.1. Classification (NCBI taxonomy): domain Eukaryota; kingdom Metazoa; phylum Chordata; class Amphibia; order Anura; family Pelodytidae; genus Pelodytes; species Pelodytes ibericus. The sequence continues at coordinate 139,190,873 of CM069859.1, read as the reverse complement.
GCCGCAGACTCAGGGTTCGATTTTGACCCTGGTCAGCTTTCTGATACATCATCTTGTGATGTATCGGTGGCTGCTGAGCCCTTGCCACAAGGAGTGATGGGTGTCTACCGTTAAAAATTATATGGTTTGGTGGGGGTAAATAACATTGGCTGGCTTCAAAGATATATCCCATATAGGACACGGACGCAGGTTGACTACATGTCAAAATTCCAAATTGGAATTTTGAGATGCGCATCTCACAAATGTTGCCTTCTAGCCAAAAAAACAAACCAACAAACCTATGCATGGGTGCTATCCCTGTACTCGGGAGATGTTGCTGAACACATTTTGGGTTGTTGTTTGGCAGTGACATATACCAGAATCTGTGAATTCATGCCTGAAGTACAATGCATGTGGTAAAAAAACTCCCAAAAAAGAACTACCACAAACTTTTACAAAGGCTGGTGGTAGAATTAGTACATATACAGTATTAAAATACCACCATTTGAAATAGCTTAGGATGTCTATTTTCCAAAAATATATGGTATGATGGGGTACAATTCATTGGACAGCTTCAAAAATGTTCCAAATGGAACATGTGCGCTGGTTGACTACATGTCAAAATTCCAGGTTGGAATTGCGCACCCCCTAAATGTGGCCTTTTAGTCCCAAAACAAACCAACAAACCTATGCATGGGGGGTATCCCTGTACTCTGGAGATGTTGCTGAACACATATTGAGGTGTTGGTTGGCAGTGGCAAATACCATAATCTGAAAATTCCTGCCTGAACTACAATGTGTGTGGGGAAAAAATGACATCCCAACCCTTTGACATAGGTTGGTGGTAGAATTAGCACTTGGAAAGTGTTAAAATACCACAGTTTTAAATACCCTAGGATGTCTAGTTTTCCAAAATATATGGTTTGATGGGGTAAAATACTTTGATAGGCTTCAAAAGTGTCCCAAATGGAACATGGGCGCAGGCTGACTACATGTCAAAATTCCAAGTTGGAAATGCACCCCACCCCCCCCAAAAGTGGCATTTTAGCCCCCAAACAACCCAACAAACCTATGCATGGGTGGTATCCCTGTACTCAGGAGATGTTGCTGAACACATATTGGGGTGTTGTTTTGCACTGACACATAACAGGATCTGTGAATTCATGCTCGAAGTACAATGTATGTGGAAACAAAACATAAAAAAATTACTAACCTAAAATTTGACAAAGGCTGGTAATAGAATTAGTGCATGGAAAGTGTTAAAATACTATCATTTGAAATACCCTAGAGTGTCTAGTGTGCTAAAATGTATGGTTTTGTGGGGTAAAATACACATTCTGGCTTCACAAATGTCCCAAGAATTCCAGGTTGAAAAACCAAAAAGCGCACCTCTCAAATGTGGCCTTTTAACCCCCAAATAATCTATCCCTGTACTCAGGAGATGTTGCTGAACACATATTGAGGTGTTGTTTGGCACTGACCTATAACAGGATCTGTGAATTCATGCCCAAAGTACAATGTATGTGAAAAAAAATTACTACCCAAAACATTGACATAGGCTGGTAGTATAATTAGTGCATGGAAAGTGTTAAAATACTACCATTTGAAATACCCTAGGGTGTCTAGTTTTAAAAAATATATGGCTTTGTGGGGTAGAATACACTTTCTGGCTTCAAAAATGTCCCAAATGGGCGCAAGTTTTCTGCATGTCAGAATTCCAAGTTGGAAAACCAAAATGCGCACCCCCTAAATGTGGCCTTTTAGCCCCAAAACAAACCAACAAACCTATGCATGGGTGGTATGCCTGTACTCAGGAGATGTTGCTGAACACATATTGAGGTGTTATTTGGAAATACCCCTTCACATTTTAAGGTAATGTTTACCTAAATTGCAATCTATGTGAAAAATTTAAAAAAAAGATTTTTTGCTGCAAACTTTGGCAAATATTGGTGGTAAAATGGCTACATGAAATGTGTCAAAATACCCCAAGTTAAATGCCCTGAGTGGTCTAGTTTTCAAAAATATGTACATGTTGGGTGTCATTCATGGATTTAGTACAGAAATCAGTGTTACAATGTCACTATCGCTAATTTTGAAAGAAAGGATTTTAAAATAGCTTTGCACTACTTATAGTTCTGGCCCTGTAACATGAATAAAAAAGCACAAAAACATAAAACATGGGCTATTTCTGAACTCAGGACATATATTAGAAACTATTTAGCAGTGTTTTTTTGTTGTCTCTTGTACATGAGTACACGATTTTTCAAATAAAAGTCATAAAAAAAAATCAATTTTCATTTTTTTGCCATATTTTATTATTTTTTTTACATCAAATGATATGCTATTATCAAAATAATGGTATCAAAAGAAAGCCCTTCTTATAACGATAAAAACGATATATAGGTTGTGCGGGTACACTAAATGAGACAGAAATAAATTACAGCAAAACACAAACACCTCAGAAATGTTAAAACAGCCCATGTCACCAAGCGTCGGACAAGCCAAAAAAGTCATGTCACTAAGGGGTTAAAACAGCACGATTGCTGCATATTTATTGTTTATTTAGTGTTATTTTCAGCATACCTGGAAGCTTCACATGTGAATGATATTGAGAAAAGCAAAAAGAAGGCCACCAGGACCATTGACCTGTCAATCACACTTCCTCAACATATGCAAATCGGGTGAGGAGTTTCTCAGGCTGCCTCTGATGGAGACAAGTCTGAAACACACAGAAAAAGGACTGTCTTACCTGCAATAGCTGAGACAGGATGTCTCAGCCATAGCAGTATGGACTGTGATTAGGCTAGGGCAGTGGGGCCAAGTGCCAACACCACATATTACAGTACATAAAGTACATGCATACACATGCACACATAGTACATGCATACACACACACATATATATATATATATATATATATATATATATATATATATATATGTGTGTACAAGGGTAATTTATAGGGCAGTAAAATATTACACAGGATAACACTGGTTAATGAGTTGTAATATAGGGTAATATTAATTTTGGGTGATGTAGAAACATCCCCAGGGTAATATTGTATAATATAAGGTAATACAGGATAATATTAGGTAACAAGTGTAATACAGTGTAGACATGGTGATATTCTTTTTTTTTTTCTTTTGATATATGAAATTCTTTAAGTGAGCCAGCCATGCCTTATTGATATGATTTCCAGCTTTTCTTTCTTTTGGCTTTGCTTGGCTTCTGGGAGTTTTTTGTTGTTGTTGAGGACTTGTTAATGTAAACGCTTACATGCATACACACTTACATCCATACTCTCTCTCTCTCACTCACACACACAGTACATGAGTACATGTATAAACACTTACATACACACATACAGTACATGCAGAAACACATACATCACACAGCTTGTCATTTACACACAGGAAACGTGAGCTTCCCCTGTGTGACACTGGTGCTCTGCCCACCCATGATGTCCCACTCCTCCCACCGGAGACGTCTGCATACTGTTTGCCTTGAAGTCAGTGCTGGTGACTGCGCACTACACCACAATCCAGCAAGATCGGTCAACCTGGCAATTTGCCACAAAAGATGGAGTGGCATGTCATAGGTTCGCCAACACTGGACTAGGGGCTTAATAACAATCCATTGCCATCCTCCACCAAATTTGGGGGGATGAATATGGTGAGGTGATTCGGGTTGCCTTTACAGTTAGGCAGACGAGGACCAACCATTATTTTTTGCATTTATTAATGTGATCACTCTGAAAATCAATCACATTGATCACATGCAATAAATGCAAGAATACAGTAAATGACAATCAGTGCTGTATGAACACTGATTTTTATCTTGTGTCAGAGAGAAAGAGGAGAGAAATATGCTGTGTCCTAGAAAGTTGAATAAAAAAAAACACAAAAAAAACTTTTTGCCATTTTTACACTTTTTTTTTATTACTTTAATAATTTTATTTAATTTTTTTTTTTTTTTTACATTTTATTACTTGTATATTTATAAATGTGATACATTACACAAAGGGCTAAGTCTAAAAAAATGGTCTCAAAAGAAAGCCCTATCTGACCTTAACCCCTTTGCGACAATGGACGTGCCTGGCACATCCTACTGTGAAATAAGCGGTATTCGTGATCAACGATTGCGAAAACTGCTTATAACGATGCTGGTTTATTGCCTCGATGTCGAGGCAATAGCCAGCACCGAAATGTCCTATCTGGGGCACCCAGATAGGAAGCCATATTGACGGAGCAGCATGCTCTGTCAATATGGCTATGCCCTCTGGTGGTCTGAGCTTCAAAAGTGAAAGTAAATTAAATTCCATCGCTCTGAGTATGCTGCTTGACTGTCCCTAGAGGCAGCCAAGCAACATTTCAATGTTAAAAAAAAAAAAAAAGATTTAATTAGCTTAAAACTAGTATTATGTTAGATTAGCCTATAGGGTTAAAATTAAATAATTTTTAGCATAAGGTATAGGTTTAAAATAAATTAACATATATTAAGGGATTGCATAAGGGTTAGAGTTGGGGTTAAATTTAGTGTTAGGGTTAAATTTAGGGTCCTGGTTGGGGTCAAAAGGTAAATAAAAGAACACTATTTTTGGTTTTTGCCCCATAACTCGCAAAAAAATACCGAAAAATATGGAAACATGCATATATCTGAACTTGGGACAAAATTTAGAAACTATTTAGACGGGGTCTTTTTTAATGATTGTATTTGTGTAAATTATATTTTAGGTCAAAGTTAGAAAAAGTGTTTTTTTTTTAAAAATCATCATATTTTATGATTTTTTTTATAGTAAATTAAAAGATATGATGAACATAATGGTATCTGATGAAAGCTTATGATAAAAACAACACATAATTTGTATGGGTACAGTATGTGATAGAGAAGAAAATTACAGCTAAACACAAACACCCCAGAAATGTCAAAACAGGCATTGTCACCAAGGGAAAGTCAAGGTAAAAATGTATTGTCACTAAGGGGTAACCCAGAACGGACATAATACCCATTGTCCTGAAGGGGTTACTCCTCAACATGACATTGGTTACTGGCTTACTGCTTGAGACTTGGAGCAGTACGTGTATCATTTGCCTACCCAGAATCCCTTGTAGTAGTAGTAGCACTGTAACTGTTAAATTTCTGTCTCTTGACTTGTTTACTGTGTGTACATTAGATTTAATAATGCCTTTGATACCCACTGAATTTCAGGTGGAGGGTTTTTTCCATTACTTTTACCCCACCATAATGTATTTGGCGTTAAATATATTATACATAATTCAAACATAACAAATTCTTCAATAAAACCTATGCAATAAACATGCTGAAAAACAGGGATAGACAAAGTGTTTCGTACAAGGACAGCAGGGTATGTGGCAAGGTCTGTGAAGTTCCATAGAACATCATTAAATTATCCCTCACAAATTCCAGTAAATCTCCACCATGAACAATGTCAGTGACTACACTTGCTCAAAAACAATAACCAAAACCATGAAACAGGGAATTTACAATGGAATGTCAAACTCAAGGCCAAAAATGAATTGGAGAATTTTCCAAAATGGTTTCTTTGAAATTGCCTTGTAAATTCCCTCAAATTCCCTTTTGGTGAATAAAGCCCTAAATAATTAAAAAAATGCAACATCCTTACCTGAAATGGCCTCCTTAGGTAAATATTTGGAAATCCATTTGCTGTCTGTCATAGGTGTGAGGATTGCAGCAGTATTTCCTAGCATGCTTCCTAACCCCAGCATCAGCAACATCACAAAATATAACACAGACCAAAGCTGTGAAACTTCCATGTTTTTAATTGCTTCAGTGTAAACTATAAACGCAAGGCCAGTTCCTTGGACAGCCTAGTTGAACATAAAAAAAATTAAATATAGTTTTCCATGATGAAATATTTAACTTATATTACTGTTTTCTTTATTTTGTAATACAGACAATCTCTCATATATCTGTTGATCTGGATACAAAATCAACTACTTAATGGATAATTTATTTTAAGCTGTTGTATTTATTACTTTTCCCAGGCTTAAAATGTCCTCTGGTGTGCACCTGACATAAAGGGGATTGCAGTGAATCGAGATGGGAATTTCAAATGTACCGTATTTGCTCGATTATAAGACGACCCTGATTATAAGACGACCCCCCCCCCAAATTTGTACATTCCTTTAGGAAAAAAACTAAAAGCCTGATTATAAGACTACCCTATAGGAAAAAAGTTTAACTTGTACATATGTAAATTGCTTTTTAATATTTAATAAAAAGTTTATATTATACAAATGCATTTCTTGTTTTTATTTGCTTTTATGTGCCAATGCGGCCTCTCTCCCGCTCCCCCAGCTGTCTCTTTCCCCCCCAGCGTTGTCTCTCTCTCACCCCAAAACTTCTCTCATCTCTATCTATCCCCCCTCCCCTTTTCTCTCTGTCCCCCTCCCTCCCCTTGTCTGTCTCCCCCCTCCCCCCCCTTGTCTGTCTGTGTCCTCCCCCTCCCTTTGTCTCTCTCTGTCCCCCTCCCTCCCCTTGTCTGTGTCTCCCCCCCATCCCCCTCCCTTTGTCTCTCTCTATCCCCCCTCCCCTTGTCTGTCTGTCCTCCGTCCGTCCCCCCCTCCCCCTCCCCTCGATCCCTGGTGGCTAGTGGGGGCAGCTGGGGGATGTCTGCACGATACTTGCTGACATCCTCCATGCTGCCCGACACGGCAGTCTATTATGACGGACATAATAGACTGCCGTGTCGGGCAGCATGGAGAATATCTGCACGTATCGTGCAGACATCCCCCAGCTGCCCGATTTACCCTGGTGGCTAGTGGGGCAGCAGAGGATGTCTGCGCGATGAGCGCAGATCTCCCCTGCTGCCGCCCGGCACGCTCGCCGGGACTTCTGTGACGAAAGCGGAAGTTCCCGGCTTCTTCACAGAAGCCCCGGCGGTCGTGCCGGGCGGAAGCAGGGGAGTCTGCGCTTATCGCACAGACATCCCCTGCTGCTAGAGAGGGGGATCCAGGTCCGCTGCAGCTCTGCTGGGGACCTGGATCCATGTCTTATAATCTGACCTCAATTTGAGGTCAGATTATAAGAAGACCTCAAATGTAAGACGAGGAGGATTTTTCAGAGCATTTGCTCTGAAAAAAACCTCGTCTTATATTCGAGCAAATACGGTAATTCCCTGCAAATCTCTCTTTATTGAGTGGACCCTTAAATGTATATATTGTGACAGAGTCTATGGGAGGGTAATAGAAGGAAGGTATGTAGGACCCAGAATCCTACATAGCCTGTACTCATTCACCTGCCCCAATTAGCAACTGCTGAGGCTTTAATTAGCTGATCTCAGAGTAGAAAGAAGAGAGATACAATCTGACCTGCAGAGAGAGAGCAGGTCTGTGCAGAGTAGCACCAGTGAAAGGGCTAAAGGTTGGTGAAACCAATGTTTATTTTGTTGCTTAGATTATTACCCTGGGTTAGTAAGGGGCATTACTTTATGTGTAGTAAGTGCTCGAATTTGAGCTAGGATTTTGTTTGTAGATTTTTCCTTTATGTTTTGCTGCATGGATTTATTTTGAGCCCAATGTGAATAAACCACACTGTTGTTTTGCATACAATTACTGTTGTTCTATACCTGTTACCCTAGAGGTCTGTGTTGCTTTGCCCTAAAGGTCACAAGATGGTGGAGGATGCGGGCAACTAAAGCACATTTATACGGTCTGTGGGTAAAGAGGCCTAATGTACTGTGACTCTGCAAACTGAGACTGGTTGTTTGGAAACAGAGGCCTGCAGGTGTGGTGTGTGGTATTTACCAGGTGGCTGTGAAAAATAAAAAGCAAGATGGAAGAGTTAGTAAAAGCCTTGGTACAGGCTACTACTACCCAGCAAGACACAAACCGTGTAACTGCGGCTCAGATCAGTAGCCTCATGGAGGCACAGCGACAGGCTGTTGCGGCCCAACAGGAGACAAACCGCTTATTGGCTGCATAAATGGACTGCGTATTAGAAACACAGCGGGAAGACAAAGTACAACTAACAAGTGCTTTGCAACAAACCCTACTGTCAAGTGTGACTACCGCTACTATGGATATGGGGCGCCGGATTAGAGCTAATGACTTTTTTTACATAAAGTGAGTGAGGTTGATGACATGGAGGCTTACCTGACAACCTTTGAAAGGATTGCTACCCGAGAAGGATGGCCTCCAGGTCAGTGCGCAGGATTGTTAGCCCCTTGCCTCAGCGGAGAATCCCAAAAAGCATATGATGATTTGCCTCTCAGCCAAGCACAAGACTATGACTGTTTGAAAGCAGAAATACTAACACGGCTTGGAGTTACGCCTGCAGTCCGAGCCCAAAGATATAATGCATGGGTTTATGATACAGAGAAATCTACTAGGTCACAAATGTATGACCTCTTGAGACTTGCCCAGAAGTGGCTACAGCCAGAAGTCAACTCTGCTGCAGTAATCATTGAAAAAGTTGTTATGGATCGCTTTCTCAGGAGTCTGCCGATAGCTCTACGGAAATGGGTCAGTCAAGCGGATCCAAAGGACCCAGAAGAAATGATGAACTTGACAGAGAGATACCTGTTTGCTAATGAAACTCAGAGTAAAGAACCGTACCTCAATGCCAAATTGCAAAGTAACAGGAAACCTGCAAAGAATTCTGGAGGATTTAAAGAAACAGATGAAAAAAAAGATTCTGTACAGATCCGTAGAGAGACTGACTAAATGGAAAATTGGGTGCCCAGGTTCCCAATCCGGCTACAAGGCCAGACTGAGAGACAGATAAGGTGCTATAGATGTCAGGAGATTGGACATATAGCACGTAACTGTCCACAGACTGATGAACCTATGGAATGCAATTTGGGGAGGGGGGAGAAATGTGGTGCATTGTTGGTATACACACGAATGTCTGCTTTAACAAGTACTGTTGGTATTAACCATGTCAAATCTGTAAATATGGAAGGGAGGAGTGTGCTAGCACTCTTAGATTCTGGGAGTGAGGTTTCATTGGTAAAGAGGTCCTTACTTCTGAGTGAGCAAGTAGATAGAATTCACGTGTTGGATATAATATGCATACATGGTGACACCCACACGTATCCCACGGCTGAGGTGGAATTTGCTACCGCGGTAGGGGTGATAAAACATAGAGTTGGGGTGGTGCCATCATTGCCTTATGATGCTGTATTGGGGCGTGATTTTCCCCTCTTTCGGAAGATATGGGAAGATACTGCAATAAATCAGGAAAAGCATACAGAGGTAGAGGTAGAAACAGTGGGTATAGAGAATGTTTTCCCTTTTTCTACGATTGATTTGGAGCAGTATAGTGAAAATGAACCCGCTGTAGTATGTGTGGGTGACGAAGGGGAACGCAATGAAAGTGATTCCTCCCTAGTAGAAAATCTAAGGGAAGAGGTGGAGTTCCATCATCTAGGTATTAGTTCAGGAAATTTTCGGGCTGCCCAATGGGAGGATCAAACCTTGGTAGCTGCCCATAACAATGTTCAGGTAGTGGAAGGTACTCCTGTTAACCCGGAAACCCAATTGTCTCTTCCCTATTTTGCAGAAAGAAACAATTTACTTTACCGAGTAGAGAAGAGGGGGGTTGAAGAGGTTGAACAATTACTGGTACCTCAATCCCACAGGAACCTAGTCTTAAAACTAGCTCACAGCCATGTATTAGGGGGGCATCTTGGGATTGAAAAAACCCGGGAGAGAGTACTAAGAAGATTTTATTGGCCAGGAATCTACTCTGCTATTGAGCAATTTTGCAAGTCATGCCCAGAATGCCAAAGAAAGGCTCCATTCCAAGCTTTCCGTAATCCCCTCATTCCTCTTCCCATCATAGAAGTCCCATTCAAAAGAATTGCTATGGACCTGGTTGGTCCTTTACTGAAATCTGCTAGGGGGCACCAATATATATTGGTAGTACTAGATTATGCTACCCGCTATCCCGAAGCTATACCTTTAAGAAATATCTCGGCTAAAACCATTGCCAGAGAGTTAATGTTTATGTTCAGCCGGGTTGGAATACCTAGAGAAGTACTCACAGACCAAGGTACCCCTTTTATGTCACGAGTGATGAAAGAGCTATGTAACTTGTTGAAGATTAGACAATTGAAAACTTCAGTGTATCACCCACAAACTGATGGGTTAGTGGAAAGATTTAATAAAACCTTAAAAGCAATGCTCCGTAAGGTAATTGATAAAGATGGTAAGAATTGGGATCATTTGCTCCCATATCTAATGTTTGCTATCCGAGAAGTCCCCCAAGCTTCCACCGGGTTCTCGCCTTTTGAATTGTTATATGGCAGACATCCTAGAGGCCTCCTTGATGTTGCGAAGGAGACATGGGAACAGGAACACACGCCTCATAGAAGTGTTATTGAACATGTGGCGCAAATGCAGGATCACATTGAGGCCATAATGCCAATTGTCAGGGAAAATATGGAGAGAGCACAGGAAGCCCAGAAAGCTAGTTATAACAGGAATGCTAGACTTAGAGCCTTTCAACCCGGAGACAGGGTTATGGTACTAATCCCCACAGTAGAAAGTAAATTCCTTGCAAGCTGGCATGGCCCATACGAGATCATTGAACGAGTCAATGAGGTGAATTATAAGGTGAGACAACCTGGTAGAAGAAAGCCCGAACAAATATACCATATAAATTTACTTAAACCCTGGACAGACAGAGAGGTCTTGATGGCCGTGACAGACAAAGTTCCTCAGACCAAAGCAGACAAAGTACCAGAGGTTAACATTGCTGACACTCTAGCACCTCATCAGCAAAATGAGGTCCGAGAGTTTGTTGCTAGAAATCGGGATGTGTTTTCTCAAGTACCAGGAAGGACTCATGTTATTGAATATGACATAATTACGGAACCTGGAAAAAGGGTTAATTTGAAACCCTACCGAATCCCAGAGGCCAGAAAAGAAGCCATTAAAGCAGAGGTCCAAAAGATGCTTGAGCTAGGGGTTATCGAGGAATCACAAAGTGAATGGAGTAATCCTATAGTGTTGGTACCCAAGCCAAACGGAGAAATCAGATTCTGTAATGATTTCAGAAAATTAAATGAGATATCAAAATTTGATGCTTATCCCATGCCTAGGGTTGATGACCTAATAGAGAGATTAGGACGATCCAGATATCTGACTACATTAGATCTGACTAAAGGTTATTGGCAAGTTCCCTTAACAAAACGGGCCAAAGAAAAAACTGCTTTTTCCACACCAGAAGGATTGTTTCACTATAAAGTCTTACCATTTGGATTGCATGGTGCACCTGCCACCTTCCAAAGAATGATGGATAGAATCCTTAGACCCCATAGTGAATATGCGGCTGCCTACCTTGATGATGTGGTTATACACAGCCCAGATTGGGAAACGCACCTTCCCCGAGTTCAGGCAGTAATAAAGTCTATACGAGATGCAGGTCTAACTGCCAATCCATCCAAATGTACGATAGGTTTGGAAGAAGCTAAGTATTTGGGCTTCACTATTGGGAGGGGTCTCCTGAAACCACAGAAAAGTAAGATAGATGCTATTTGGGATTGGCCACGTCCTGTGACAAAGAAACAAGTCAGGGCATTTCTAGGCTTAGTGGGCTACTATCGTAGATTCATACCTAACTTTGCTACAATCGCAAACCCGTTGACAGAGCTAACTAAGGCAAAAGGCCCTGTTATGATCAAATGGACTCCCGAGGCAGAGAAGGCATTTAGTGCCCTGAAAGAGGTTTTGTGTGCGGACCCAATTTTGGTTGCCCCAGATTTTACAAAATAATTTTTGGTACAGACAGATGCATCTGATGTGGGACTAGGAGCGGCTCTTTCTCAAGTACACAGAGGAGAAGAACATCCCATTATGTACCTGAGCAAAAAGCTGAATCCCCATGAACAGATATACTCAGTGGTTGAGAAAGAATACTTGGCCATAAAATGGGCACTAGAAACACTTAAGTATTATCTATTGGGGAGAAGGTTCAAACTTGTCACAGATCATGCACCCTTGACGTGGATGAGACAAAACAAGGAAACAAATGCCAGAGTAACTAGGTGGTTCCTTAGTCTTCAGCCATATAACTTCTCTATGGAGCATAGAGCTGGTAAAGACCAGGGGAATGCAGATGGTTTGTCCAGAGTCCATTGTTTGTGGTCAAAGGTCGCTACGACCGATGGGTCTAAGCTGGCGGGGAGGATATGTGACAGAGTCTATGGGAGGGTAATAGAAGGAAGGTATGTAGGACCCAGAATCCTACATAGCCTGTACTCATTCACCTGCCCCAATTAGCAACTGCTGAGGCTTTAATTAGCTGATCTCAGAGTAGAAAGAAGAGAGATACAATCTGACCTGCAGAGAGAGAGCAGGTCTGTGCAGAGTAGCACCAGTGAAAGGGCTAAAGGTTGGTGAAACCAATGTTTATTTTGTTGCTTAGATTATTACCCTGTGTTAGTAAGGGGCATTACTTTATGTGTAGTAAGTGCTCGAATTTGAGCTAGGATTTTGTTTGTAGATTTTTCCTTTATGTTTTGCTGCATGGATTTATTTTGAGCCCAATGTGAATAAACCACACTGTTGTTTTGCATACAATTACTGTTGTTCTATACCTGTTACCCTAGAGGACTGTGTTGCTTTGCCCTAAAGGTCACAATATGCTAACTAATTGCTTATTATTAGCCAATACACTATAAGAGTACAAAACACTTTTATCATGACAAAGTAGAAGGTAAGTAAAGAAAAACAAAGAAAAAAAAATTTATATTTGTATCTTTGGAAAAAATGATTATTATTCAGGTTGTATTTTCTTAGTGAAAATCTTTTCCAAAGGTTTGATTAGATATAAATGTGAAATGATGGTGCTGCTCTGTAGCCGACAAGAGCAAAGGGAAGTGTTCGGAGATCACTAGGGGTAGGTTAGAGTTAGATTAAACATTAGAGCAACTAGGGTTAGGTAAGAGTTAGATTAGAGTTATTATCAAAAAGTTCACTGGAGGAGAAAAATAACTTTGAGTTATTGCCGTATAACTTGCAAAAGACAACAGAAAAATACGTTAATATTAGAATCTAGTTAGTATGCTTTTTATTTGCGTAAAAAATATTTTTCATGGAAAAAATTATATTTTCCATCATATTTTATACATTTTTTACAGTAAATTATATGATATGATCAAAATAATGGTATTTAAAGAAAGCCCTTCTTATTTCGAAACAAAACCCAATATATAATTTGCGTTGATACATCAAATGAGAAAATTTACATCTAAACACAAACACCGCAGCCTGTGTCCTGAACTGTACAACATTCCAAAAACATTTGTGTCCTTAAAGGGTTAAAGGTAAGTATTACAAATGAAAAAAAGAAACACAATGCATATTTGTATTTATGTCAACTTCAGAATGTATTAATTAATTGATTCTTTAATTACCAAAAGAATTATAATATTAATATATGCACATTTTATAGATGGATATACCGTGCTTAATTCTGTTTCAAGACTGCAATTTCTTATCTGGGGAAAGATAGCAGTATATTGCTCATGGAAAGTTTCATTCAGATAGATTTTCACATTTTCAAGGTTTTCTGGATTTACATATCCTTCTTCTAGATCAAAAGTGTTTGTTAGCAAAAGTATCACTCTGCAATAAGAAAAGAATACAGATTGTTATTGTACCATTCAATTAATACAGTGCTCTGTTATGTAGATTAATCTAACCAGGAATTTACCTAGAGTATTTGGCACTTACAATGGATCCTGTGTTTGGCATGTAAACAAACACAAATTAGTAAATTTCCTTTATCCCTCCTTTTTTTAAATCCCTCCCTTATCTAACATTTATGCTTACGGCCATTACCAGAGGGGGGGAATAAGAGGGACATTTGTCATCGTCCCCGGGAATTCTAGCAGTCCCACTGCAGCAGCAGGTTAAAGAGAAGGATTAGGCTGCTTAGGGAAGGGTAACCAGACAAACAGACCAGGAAAGATATATGGCAGGTGTTGTGTGTGAAGCAAAACTGCTTTTATTTAATTCCTTCAACTATCTTGCTATCAGAGTGGTTTGTTTTTGCTGTCTTCATCTCCGTCTAGCTAGTCTCCTCCTCTTCACTCTGTCAGCTGGTCCTTCATATGTACAAAGTCCCTGCCTGCGAAGATACAGCTTGCATATTGCAGACACAAGGCATATTTTTTAAAACATGCATTGAAGCTACAGTTACCCAATACTCTAGCTATTGAGACTCCAATTAACTAATGCTCTGTCTGTTGAGACTACATTTTCCATGACTCTCAGAGAGTCATTTGACATACTAAGCATAATAAGAAATGTAACAACAGCAACTGAACTTGAAAGTCTTTATTCAACCTAAACTATTATGTATCTATGTAACTGTAAAGTCTATTTTGGATCCAAGCCCTTGTGTATTTCTTTACTACCCTATTTTTTGTAATAGTTCAGAATGTTTTCTGTGCATCACACAGTGACACCAACATTGGTGGTTGATCATCATGGGATTTGTAGCTAACTGTAGATGGCGCTGTAGGGTAGCATACACTACGTCTCCACTACAAAGAATAACTTTTTGACTACATCTAAAATGGTTTTCCACTAACAATATTGCCAGCTAAAGATCACGGAAATTGTAGTTAACTACAGACTACGGCCATGGAGGCTTACACTTTACTACACACTACCTTTTGTTGTTCACTGCAGCTCCCATAAAGCCAGCCATTACTGTCTGAACACCTATAGTTTATTGTACGGCACTTCTCCCACGAGCTAATATATCAGACAATGTAGAGGCGGTAAGTAAGTATTCGAGTGGTAACAATTAGATCCAGATATACAGATTCTATATAGCAAATGATTATAGCAATCCTTTCTTTACTGTAGATGCTGTCGCATCTCAGCTTGTTACATTGCACGCTCATGGAACAATGAACATGCAATTGCAACAGCCGCATAATTAACTGGACCTCTGACTGTGCTTGTACCCTCCTATACTATGCCACCCAGGGCAGACTCTCAACCGGGGCAGACTGCCCCCAGGCAGTGCTGTATTTACCGCGAGGCATCCTAGGTGGATGCCTAGGGCGGCAAATTTTGGGGGGCAGCAGCCCCCCAGCACTGCAAGAAAAAAAACGTGCTTGCAGAACACAGAAGATCCCTCCTTACTATCTCTGCCTGCCGGCAGGCTGCACAGAGAAGTCTCCGTGCTGCCTTTTCGGCTTCCCGTGCAGTGTGACACGGAAGTGCCGACAGTCACGTGACCGGCGCGCTGACGTCATACGCGCGCCGGGTCACGTGACCTATCAGCACAACCGCCTGGGAGCCGAACAGGCAGCATGGAGAAGACCATGCTGCCTGCCACTAGCCACCAGGGAAAGGTAAGTGCTGGGGAAATGGGGGGAAATTGGCTGGGGCTTATTAAATGGCACATAACACTGGCATATTATTGGGCAAATTTACTGGGGCATATTGATGGCAACTAACACTAGCATATTATTGGGCAAATTTTCTGGGGCTTATTAAATGGCAAATGACACTGGCATATTATTGGGCAAATTTGCAGGGGCATATTAAATGGCAAATAACACTGGCTTATTATTGAGCAAATTAGCAGGGGCATATTAAATGGCAAATCACAATGGCATATTATTGGGCAAATTGGCTGGGGCATATTAAATGGCAACTAACACTAGCATATTATTGGGCAAATTTTCTGGGGCTTATTAAATGGCAAATGACACTGGCATATTATTGGGCAAATTTGCAGGGGCATATTAAATGGTAAATAACACTGGCATATTATTGAGCACATTGGCTGGGGCTTATTAATGGCAAATTACACTGGCATATTATTTGGCAAATTGGCTGGGGCATATTAAATGGCAAATCACACTGGCATATTATTTGGCAAATTGTCGGGCATATTAAATGGCAAATAACACTGGCTTATTATTGAGCAAATTAGCAGGGGCATATTTAATGTCAAATCACACTGGCATATTATTGGGCAAATTGGTTGGGGCATATTATTGGGCAAATTGGCTGGGGCATATTAAATGGCAAATAACACTGGCATATTATTGGGCAAATTAGCAGGGGCATATTAAATGGAAAATAACACTGGCATATTATTAGACAAATTAGCAGGGGCAAGTTAAATGGCAAATAACACTGGCATATTATTGGGCAAATTGGCTGGGGCTTATTAAATGGCAAATAACACTGGCATATTATTTGGCATTTTGGCAGGGGCATATTCAATGGCAAATACTGGCATAATGGGCAAATTGGCTGGGGCATATTAATGGAAAATGATACTGGCATATTATTGGGCAAATTAGCTGGGGAATATTAATGGCAAATAATATTGGCAATGTGTATGTAATGGGGTGATGGAGGCATGTAAATGGGGTGATGGGGCATGTCCTTGGTGTGCAACGTGGGTTATGGGTCATTTCATGGGTGTGCATCGTGGATAGGGGGGGTGCCCAAAATTTGTCTGCCTAGGGCAGCACAAAACCAAGATACACCACTGCCCCCAGGAATCAAATACGTGTGAATGTAGCATTCTCCAGATTCATGCAGTGAAATTGCTCAAGGATAAATTTGAAAAGACAAAATCTCAACTCTTATAAAATACTTTTTTTTTTTTTATCAAATAAGTAGGGAGCTGTATGAAGTTCATTCACAGACAATTTAAATATTACAGTGCGAGTATCAAGGTAAAGGGAGTGGGTGCACGTAGGTTGAAACGTTGTCAGATTTATCACTTGGAGTGTGAAATAAATGCCACAGGAAAGAGCTACAGAGTGTGAATACATTATTTCTGTGAGGCGAGAGTGGAGTCTTGTGACAACAACACCCCTATTCAGATTAAGTGAGTACAACAGGGATGATTAGCAAAGTTTGTTTTTGTCAGTCCCGTTTGATTTAATAGTTGAAAAAAAACCTTTCATGTACTCATTTCAGAGACTAAAAAATATATTTTCTTACTTGCTCAGACAGCTTTCATAGTTGAAAGTTGCCTTAAACCCATAGATTGAAAAAGTGACAATACTGGCAAACACTGATGTTGCACTGTTAATCAGAGACACAATGATGGCATGTCTTTCACAGTTGTTGTTGGGTTCATTATAACTTGCAAAGGCGATAAGGCTTCCAAATCCAAGACCCAACGAGAAAAATATCTGTGTTGCAGCATTGATCCAGGCTTTAGGATTAGCTAGTTGATCCAGCTGTAAAATATAGGGAATTATTACAAAAATAGTGACATTAAAGTAATGGAAAGAGGATACTACAGCTGTTTGTGTGAATATAAATACATATAAGTAAACATTATAAAGTAAGTATGAAAAGCACATTGAAGGCATTGAGTCAGATTCAAACAACAAATTGTAATAGTCCATCCCAGCTCATTCATTTACCACTTCATGTTTTTAGCATATCTTCTTGTAATTTTTTATTACATTTTTACAATTTATTATATATCCGACTCTGTAAAAGGTAAAGATACATTCCAGTCTAAAGAAAAACAAACTTGAATGCATTTTACAGCTTTCATGGTTAAATAAAAATATACATTCATTATTTTTCAAGCTAAATTGGCAGTGTACATTAATAGTCTTCAAAAAGAGCTCAGAGGGTGGCATCCAGGATAAATCTCTCTGAGCAAAATAAGAAAGTTTTAACAAACACACACCTCTATAATATTTAGGGACATAGTTATTGATGCAAGTATGTTATTTGCTGTAAGCCTTATTTCTTGAAAAAAAGTAGGCTTGGTATCTAGAAAATATCCAAGAGGCAACAGTGATCACCTATGACTGTACTTGCTGTCACACCTCCACCTCACCATCAATACCATTTGCTCGCCATACTGCTACACCCACCCTGAAGTGCTTAACTTAAAGGGACTGTCTGGTGCATTGCTTAAAATATATATAAAAAACCATACAGTTAAATGAATTTGTGAAATTACAGCAGTTTGCAAGAAACCAGGACTGCCCCCACTAGCTATTTAAAGGTCAATTTATTTAATTTTTTTTTGCTGCAGAAACCAAGGAGAATAATTTCATTCAAATGAATGTAATTTTCTCTCTCCCTCTAGTAATGTCATCAGACAATGTGTTTCACTGTTAAGAGATCCTACTGTGTAGAATAGCAAGGTCACTAAGATTCCACACAATGTAATCTATTTCATCAGCACAGGAAGTGACTAAATGAAACAAAACTTTATCTGCTCAATGTCTATATAATCAAGGCTGCCTCACCTGCAGTAAACATGGCGCGTAATCACTGGGGGGGCTTGAGACAAATATTAAAAATTTGGTTTATGCAGAATGGCTGCATCAAATCATACTGTGTACTATACAAGCAGTAGTCTTCAACATGCACCAAAGTGAGTTTGGGGACTACACTGTCCCTTTAAGGCATGGCAAGATCAAGAAAGACATAGCAGGAGATATGTTATGCATTTGTAAACATTTTATGCATGATATACAAGAATGTGTCACAATATAACAACCATTAAGTTATAAATATATACTCCAAATAACATTATGTACCTTTGGAGTAAACATAAATGCCAGTCCATTTACTGCTCCATGCAGTGTTAGTCCTCTAACCAAATATATAAGAAGGACAAGGTATGGTAATGATGCTGTTACATATACAACCTGCAAAGAAAACATTGCATGTATTATAGTTAATGCTAAACCATTCCAGCAATGTGTATCTGTGTGTGAATGTTAATTTACTATCTAGAAGTTACATGTGAAATGTTGCAATCCTTTTGATGTTTGACATTTAGACAATATCTGCATAATCGTACTTGAATAATAACCCACCTATTTACAGTTCAACTAACTTATAAGATAAAAAACAAGATTCCCAGAAGAAAAAAAAGCTGTCACTCTGTGTACCTCTCAATCAGTGTGGGAGACAAAGCAACTGTCTACATCATTTGACTGTTAGTGATTTTTGTTGTATTTGATTTACACTGCTATTTGTTA
This sequence comes from Pelodytes ibericus, assembly GCA_036172795.1. NCBI lineage: Eukaryota > Metazoa > Chordata > Amphibia > Anura > Pelodytidae > Pelodytes > Pelodytes ibericus. The sequence goes on along the minus strand of CM069859.1, from coordinate 139,171,903 downwards.
TGTTATTATTTTGTTCCTTTATAATTTACAGCAGGGCTCGACAAACCCAGGGCGCCAGGTCGCCCAGGAAATCACGCCTGGCGCCCGCCCGGTGTTTGTTACAGCGTGCCCTTGCCGGCTGCCATCCGTTTTTCTTTTACATTCAGCACAAGGGGAGAAAGTCTGTGCGGATCACACAGACTGTAAGCTGCGCCCCCTCGCACAACACGCTGTAGTGCCGAGTGTCACATGACAACACGGCACTTAGCAGGAACCGAAAGAAGATCGGGCTCCAGCATAAATGTCCCCCTCCCCTGCAATAAGGTAAGCAGCAGGGAGGGAGGACACCCTAAGAAATACATTTTTGTTCCTTAACCCCCCCCCCCCCCCAAATGGTTGGCTGTGTATGTTGTGTGTGTAAGTATGTATGAATGTAACTGGCTGTGTATGTGGTGTGTGTGTGTGTATGTATGTATGTGTGAATGTAACTGGCCGCGTATGTGGTGTGTGAATGTAACTGACTGTATGTGGTGTGTGTGAATGTAACTGACTGTATGTGGTGTGTGTGAATGTAACTGGCTGTGTATGTGGTGTGTTTGTATGTGTGAATGTAACTGGCTGTGTATGTGGTGTGTGTGAATGTAACTGGCTGTGTATGTGGTGTGTGTGAATGTAACTGGCTGTGTATGTGGTATGTGGTGTGTGTGAATGTAACTGGCTGTGTATGTGGTGTATGTATGTGTGAATGTCACTGGCTGTGTATGTGGTGTGTATGTATGTGTGAATGTAACTGGTAGTGTATGTGGTGTGTGTGAATGTAACTGACTGTATGTGGTGTGTGTGAATGTAACTGGCTGTGTATGTGGTGTGTGTGTATGTATGTGTGAATGTAACTGGCTGTTTATGTGGCATGTGTGAATGTAACTGGCTGTGTATGTGGCGTGTTTGTGTACGTATGTGTGAATGTAACTGGCTGTGTATGTGGGGTGGGTGTATGCGACTGTCTCCGTGCGTTTATGATTTTGTGATGTGCCGTTGTCTGGCTCCTACATTTTTTAGCTGGCTCCTAAAGCTAAATTAAATGTGTCAAGACCTGATTCACAGTAGTAAATCTCTAGATGGGTATAAAGATTAACATCTGGATGAAAATAAAATGTAACACTTGCTTTTCCCGTTGACTCTGTGCCTCTGAGAATGCAAAGGTAAACAGCAAACCATGCCAAAATTAAACATACAGCCTGCTCCCATTGGATTGTTCCATTGTCTGAAATGGATGACGATATGTTTATTGTTTCTCTGTACCAAAAGTATTGAGTAGGAGAGCTATTTTCACACTCTTCAACATAAGCAGACATATTGACATTCAGTGGACAACTGGACCATGGCAAAGGATCCTGAAAACAAATACACAAAAAAATAATCAAAATACATTTTTCATTGTGTTGCTAAACACATTTTTTATAAGATGGCATTTTATATTCACTCATACAATTATTAAAATGTTTAATTTTTGTATTTAAAGTAGATCCACTTTTTTTACCTTTAGTTTTTTATGTAGGTAGTTTTTCGAGTGTATTTACATTTTCATATTATACAACACTTAGCTGTGATATGAGACACATTCTTGAAGCTACACACTATTTCAAAAGAATAGTTAATGCATATTAGCGGCTCTTACCTTTTGCCATTTTCCATAAATGAATCCTTTTCTGTGACTGCTCCTAAAATGGTAATTCTCTGATGCCTCTTTAGAGCCATTTAGAGGGCTCTTGTAGAGATTCATGGTAACGACCTATGAGCATGTGTCATCAACTCCAATGCTTGGCCCACTATTTTCGGTCCAACATTTCGGCAGCCGAACTCTCAAGAAGTTCGGTTGACCAAAATGGTAGCCACAGTCCTCCTCCAAAGAAGTTTATGGGGAGGAGTTTGGCTATAGACAAAAAAAAAAAAGCCCAAGTCCTCCCGAAATGGCCCCGAAAATAGCTTAAGTAAAAAACATGAATAATGAATATAAAAATAAATTATGTTGAGTTAAAACATATAATAAATAAAACAACAGCAAAATAAATGTATTTAAAATATACCATGCATATATTAATGTTATATATACTATAATAATATATAACATTAATATATTATTAATGTATATAATACATTTTTATTTCACAAATATCAACTTTTAATTTTCAGGACTTTTAAGTTCCATTCTCTAGCTAATATCTGGAGAACAGAAATGCCTAAAATTCAGCATTTTGGGGCCATTTCAATTTGGGGTAATCCATAGAATTCTCCAGGCCATTTCCCCCCGAAATATGGCTGAATATCGTCCAGGAAGTGGCATAAATTACTGATTCCGGGTTGAAATCATTGAGTAGTCATTGAGTAGCAATTCAGGTAGAAACCCTGATCAAGTCTAGTTCCTTCAAATAGCTTAATCCATAAAGATAAAGGAATTCTAAAAATAAGCATATTGAATCATAAATTATGAAGGTATAATGTACATTTATTCTAAAGAGGGACTAAACTACAACATTTCCCTGTAATAAGGCACCAATCAAAAGATATTCAGATAGGGAACTTTCATCTCACAGTGCATCACTCTGTGGCAACAGAGCAAGTTTTTTTTTTTGACTTACAAAATAAATGAGTAGCTTCTGACTGGTCCTCCACAGGAGCATCGTTCAAAAGCCTTTTAATCAGACAGAAGGGATCATTTAGTTCACTAAAATGTAAAGCTTGAACCTCAAAGGAACTAGACTGGGTAATTTTGAACAGGTATCTATCTGCATGTAAGCTTATGAATAAAAGCAAGACAATCTGTTGAATCTGAAATTTAAAGTCTACCAAAATGTAATGGCCTTGTTTTGTGTTGCAATAAAATTTGACAAATTGCAATGAGAATTAACAAAAGTAATCTTTATAAGCTGCTGTGGGTATTTGTAGTCATACAAATTATCACACTAAACGTCTCGTTTTTGTTATCTTTACCTAAACAATTTATAATGAACATTTCAGATCCTACAGGAGCTCCTTGATTCAGTCTTTTCACTTTACTCTTTACAGGTGCTGTAAAATATTGCATGTTTTCAGAATTGTTAATAAAATTATCACATTTTTTATTTAAAAAAAAAAAACAAAATTCAAAAATGCATAATTCTACACATACCTGGAATGAATGAAACAGGTACCAGAAGGCCCATGCATTTATCACATTGTAATACATGCATAAGAAAAATGATACAACAACACTGGCATATCCTGAAGGAAAAAGGGAACATAAATTATTTACAAAGATTTTAATTACATTTTTAAATCAAAAGATTTCGAGGGTCTACACAATAAAGAGAGAATTGCAGGGAATTGACATGGGAGTTTCAAACTTAAAGGGACTGTCTAGTGCCCTATAATGCATCTTCCAAATAGTAATGCATATTTTTTTTTTTAATATAGTTTTTATTGAAAACAAAAATGTTATCATACATAAACTTGACACACAAAAAAATAAACATTACATATATCGAATCAGTGTTGGGGAAAGAAAGAAAAAAAAAAGGAGAAAGGGAAAAAAAACAAACAAACACAGGAAGTAATTCAATTTTAAAGTTTGTCGGATATGACATTACGATTTCACCATTAGAATACATTATGGTACAGTGTTTCCAATACGAGCTGCAGATGTAGAATACAGATCTATGGCATGATATATAGACCAAGCTTCCCAAGTTTTATCGTACAAAGTTTTTTCATTTTCAATCGAAAAAGCTGCTTTTTCAAACACGCTGTTTAGCGTTTTTGTATTTGATTAAGAATAGCTTCTTCTGTGGGAGGTCTGGGATCTTTCCAAAATCAGGCTATAGTAATGCATATTAATGTGCTTTCAACATACTTTAAAATGAATGTCTTACATTTTGCATTGCTTAAAATATAAAATACTAACAGCTAGAAGAAATTGTGAAATTACAGCAGTTTGCAAGAAACAAGCACTGCCCACACTACATGAGTAAAAGTAATTTCCTTTTTTTTTTGCTGCAGGAACCAATGAGAATAATGCCATTCAAATGAATGGAATATCCTGTCTATCTAGTGATATCATCAGACAATGTTAAGAGATGCTACTGTGTACAAGAGCAAGGTCACTCATAGGCCATTCAGTAGACTCAATTTGAGGAGGACAGGAAGTGACTATATGAAACAAAACTTTATATCCTCAGTCTCTATAGAATCAGTGCTGCTGCACCTGAAGTAAACATGCAGCGTAATCACTGGGGAAGGCTTGAGTCAAATATTAAAAATGTGATTTATACAGAATGCCTGCATCAAATCACATTGAAAAAAAGCCTGTGCATTAAACAAGCAGTGATCTTCATCTTGTACCAAAGTGAGTTTGGGGACTAGACTGTCCCTTTAAGGCCAAAATAGCTGAGCTGGAAAAATTCTCCCATCCAACTATCTTGGCCAAAAATTATCATGTGAACTCCCTGCTGCAAGTCTCTATGTATTGAGAAGACCGTTAGGTTGTGTTTTAATAAAAAAAAAATTTTTTAGCAAGATTTTCCACATTTCAAGTCCGATATGGTTATTCTGATTGTTTGGAAAGCAAAGCCTCTGAGGCATTCAGATAAACAGAATTATTTGCCCCGTTAGGCTCTGGAACTGCCCACGGGCCACAGATTCCAAAATAAATAATCCCTGACCCTCCACCTATGTATTTTTTAGGGGGCTGGAGCAGCTCCCAGCCCTATTTTTGATAGCGGTGGGATTAGGGCTATCTGCCCTGACCCCCCATAAATGTAATGGGAGTTGCAACATTTTTTATGGGGGGGGGGGGGGTTAGGGCTACTTTCTCTGGCCCCCCATTGCAATGAAAAATACAAGTGATTTTACATACCTACTCCGCTAAGGTAAGGACTTATTGTTTTCCATGCCCCTATGCTTCCTTGGCGCATGTGCTGACCAACAGATAATTCCAAATATAACAAGGGCATCCCTTCTACAATTAACATGATGAGGTATGGGATCAAAAATCCTCCTGCAAACAAAAGTAAAAAATACAATTTAGGTATGTAAAGTTTGCGTTGTTATTTTAATTGCTACGCAAAATGCAAAAATGTATTCAACAAAATCCTTTATTTTATAACATTACCTAGATAAATGAAATAAGTTTTATTGTTTTTTTTTCCAGAAAGATGCATACGTATACAATCAGTGTAGCACAAGTTCTGATGTCAGTAAAAGAGGACACAGAATTGGTAACATTGCGATTGACAATTATAACAACGTTTAATACAATCTGTAGATTCCAACTTCACTAGATGTGGGATGTTATTTCTTTTTGCAACTTTCTTAGTAACTTTTTTATGTTTTTAGATGGACATTAGCCCTTTAGTAATAGCAGAGAGAACACACTAACACTAAAACACATACACAACACGTACTCACATAACTCACACTAATGCACACTCACATAACTCACACTAATACACACTCACATATAGTGGCATAACTCGCATGGGTCAATAGTGGTGATGTGGGTTTATGGAAAGAGGTGGATTTTATTGGTAGGGTAGGTGGTCAATGGGAATTTTTGTACCTGGGCCCAGTATTTTCTAGTTACGCCTCTGATATGAAATTTCACATACATATTCACATTCACTCCTGTGCCACTGTCAACCTCCCTATTTTCACAAGCATTTTTATTCCTATTCCCATACACACATACTTATGTATGAGTGTGTGTGTGAGTGAGGATAAGTGTATGTGTAAGAGTCAGTGTGTGTGCGTGTGTGTGCGTGTGTGTATGCAGTGTATTTCTCCGTCACTGCTATAGATAGTCATACAAATGGTGACTGCACTACAAACAGGGGAGCATATACTGAGGGTAGTGAGGGTTAAAAACTTTGTATTAAACAAAAACACATCATCAGACATATCAGCTGTTATGGATTCAAAGAGGGACCATCCATAGGCAAAATCCCCACTATAAGTGAATAGCCTCTTCCTTGGAACCATTTCAGGGTATAACTCGCTCAGTCAGTTCTAACGGCATTAAATTAGAACAGAGGTTAGGGAGGGACAGAAAATTAGTAAGATGAAGAAAATAACTTATTGAGAAAGAAAAGAAAAGGCCAGAAAAAAAGAGAAGAATGAAGCTGGGATGGCTCAAGGTGAGGAAATCAGAGTGGACATAGAGGGCGAGACTGTAGGACAAGATCAGACATTTGAGGAGCAATTAAGTACAAGGGGAAAAGGATAGCATTAGAGTCTTCACTGCTTGTTCAGGGTCTTAGATGGCACTCTGCTGCCAGAAGGCCCAGTCTTTGTCTTCTGGAGAGAGTACAGGGCGTCTTCTGCACCGCTACCTCCTGGGTTCCATGAGGAGGGAGGTGTAAAGGGTGGCGCATTCTGATTCATGGATCTTGCTGGAAGAGTAGGTATGGGAGGCAAGGAGAGGTTAGAGAGGAAGGACCGAGTCTCCCGGATATTGGTTAGGCGATGCACAAGTCCATCTTTGCAGATCAAAAGAGATCGAGCCGGGCCCCATTGATATTGTACTTGTAAGGTGCGGAGATGAGTGGTTAGAGGACGTAATGAACGTCGCCATGCAACTGTTGGGTGAGTAGGTTCCGGGTATGCTTGTAAGTTGCAGGACTCAAACTTGATCGGGTTAGGACCCAGGAACCTCGCCAGGAAAAGGTTCTTGTCTGCAAAACTTCTGAATTGAATTATTACATCCCTTGGAGAATCTGGTGGTGCAGCTGCGGCTTCAATATGTAGTGACCTGACTTGGGTATTAATGGAGAGTTGTGTCATTAGCCTTCGAATGAGTTGCGGGATCTCTTGCAGTTCTATTCCTTTGCCCACCCCACGCAGCCATACATTTTTGCAGCGTGATCTGTTTTCTAATTCCTCAAATTTAAGGTGGAGCAATTCCTGTTGCTTGTCGAGGGTTCAGTAGTGCTTTTCCTAGCTTTCCACCTTCGAGTCGGAAGTCTTTTTCTCAATTTCCAGGTATGTCACTTTGGTCTCCAAAGCTTGGACATTACTTCGAATTTCCACCACACCACAGTCTATTATTTGCTTCACTTCAGACTTTAAATGAGTAATTTAAAATCTTGTTTAGTGATTGGGGAATCATCCTTAGTTGTAGTCGAGGCAGTAGGCAAAAAAGGGGTAGAGCAGGTTTCCAACATGGGAGAGTCGTCATATTCAGAATCATCTGAGACGTCCGATGCAAACCCAGGTGGGAGCATGTGTTGGCTCATAGATCGGGGGTCTGGATAATAATACCCCAATATCATGAGAGTCTGGGCCAGGCTTGGGTTTTCTGGACTTCTTCCCCATGGTGAGTATAGCCCTTAGGCCAGTAGACTGTCAGCAGGGTGACCCTTACAAGCCACCAGTAATCTGCAAATCTGGGCACGGTGTGTGTCCCGAAGAGAGATTGTACTCTCTGTATGGCTGGAGTGTATTTTACACCCAAAGTGTCCTTTCTGGATGAGCAAACAAACTTGTGTTAGTGTCAGTATGTGTATCAGTGTGTATGTATGTATGTGTGCGTGTCAGTGTGTGTGTCTGTGTGTGTAATTGTGTATGTTTCAGTGTGTGTGTATTGCAATGTGTGTATGTTTCAATGTGTGTATGTAAGTATGTGTACATAAGTGTGTCTTTGTGTGTCTATAAGTGTGACTGTGTGTCTAAGTATGTAAGGGTGTCTGTGTAAGTGTGTATATTTATGTGTGTGTATAATGGTGTCTGTGTAAGTGTATGTGTGTATTTATGTGTGACTCTGTGTATAAGTGTGACTGTGTGGCTGTGCATGTGTGTAGGCAGGGCCGTTTTAACCGATGTGCAACGTGGGCACTTGCCAGGGCCCACAGGTTAAAGTGGCCACTGCTGGCCACAACATGCTCCCGCTGCCCGCGTGACTGTCTCACACAGAGGGCATCCGTCCGCAACCAGCCCACGGCAATTTCCCGCCTCCTGCACTCGGTGTGCATAGATGGAAGACTGTGCGGAGGAGAAGAGAGAGAGAGAAGCAGCACGGTGAGTACTGGGAAATGAGGGAGAGGGGGTAATGCTTTTATTTGGAAAACTGGTTGTGGCATATTAATACACAAACTAACAGTGGCATATTAATGGGGAAACTGACACCGGCATATTAGTGGGCAAATTGGCTGTAGCATATTAATGGAAAAAAAACTGAGCATATTAAAGGGGAATTTATCTGTGGCCTATTAATGTGGAAACTAACAGTGGTATATTAATGGACAAACTAAAAACCTGCACCCAGGCATCCATGAATCTAGGACTGGCCATGCCGTTGAGAAAGTAGTATCATTATCCATTATTGTGAAATAAGCATCTCATATGTTTCTCCCCAAAGGGTATAGCGCAAAACCCAACTGTCTTCCTCCTCTCCAAATAACGATGTAATCTGATGTTTTATGGATGATTGACAGTCATTTTAAGTTTAAGTGGATCCGTCCGAGAGTTCCAGGGAAATCTTGCTGTCCTCCAGTCAGGTGGAGGTAGCGATGATGGCATTCTGTAATCCCAGGATGGGCAGGTACAGGTATCAAAACAGGAAAGTGTATCTAGACTTTAGTGTAAATTATAATCCCTTCCACGGCCCATAATCTGTAGGCTGTCCCTCAGGACCCTCAGTAGCCAATTGTGATGTAGGCTTCCTTCACATGTATCCCCTTTCAGAAGGAGGGCCTTTCCCTGGAGTCCTCTCAGCCACTGGAGAGAAGGCAGGGTGGCTGGCACCCCTCCGACACCATGTTGGCAATCTGGACAGACTGCCCAGCATCTCTGGGGACCACAGGTGGTGACTGTAGTGTCATCCACCTTTACCAGACAAAGATCCCCCAGTGTTTGTGATGCAAGCCAACATCCCTCTATTTACATGCCAGCCCCTCCACTGGGAGCGGTCGATGGGGCTTTCCTGGTCATCCATGATGTCACAAATAGGGGTGGGAAAAAACCATTGGTGCTCTGCCCCAATGCCAGCATTTCTGCTGGGGCTGCTAGAACAGACACTGCAGATCTATCCCAGTCAGGCTGTAGTGCCACAGATAGTGGTGGGCAGAAACCAGTGCTTCTTCTGGGACAATGGATACTGCAGTCCCAGCCACTACACATGAAACTTGTTACTTTGTTGTGTGAGGGCCCAGCAGCACTCAGTTGCCATCGCTTCAGCTGAGAAAAAGGTGCATACCTTGGGCTCCATTGTCATCAGAGCACTAGAGTTCCAGCCTCACTGCAAGTGAAGGCTAGAGGTCAGCAGCATGCTGCCACTCAGAAGGGAGCCCATGTGGAGGGATGCCACCTGCACCTTCTGCCTGTTGCACATTTGGCCATTGGGAAGGGATCCAACAGCATCCCCTTCTGGAAATTATTTCTGATGCTGGGGAGGCAGCTTTGTGGTTGGGATCTCAATGCCAAGGGGTTGTGGATCTAAGCCAACTGCCCTGCATCCCTGTGACCCGGGTGTGGAGACCCAGTGGGTACAAGCCATCCTTGACAGTTGTATCTCCAGGGATGCAGATCTTCTGGAACTCCAATGAAATTCCACCAGCCTCAGCCAGCACTTTGGAGATAAATTCTGGTGAGGGGTCTGTTCCATACAGGGCCAAGTGTCCTCGAACATCCCACTGAAGCTCCAAAATATCTGATAATGAGGGGAGTTCCTGGTGGTGGTTTGGATGTCCCACAGACAAGAAAACAATCCCACCACTGCCACCAATGGATAGCTACCACCAGACCATACTTTTTGTTTGAAGAACTTAGGCACACCAAAAACATTTGATATCACGGCTTTAAACATTCAGCACAGGTTTTTTTTAAATTGCTCATGTGGTATGTATGGGAAAGTGGAAACACTGTATTTATAATTAATCTAATTACTAGCAGGATACTTGTTGAAGATTTGAATCATTGTACCTGTAAGTGTTTTCAGGTTTCCAGTGAAGAGAATTTGCAGTAGCAGATGGTTGGTGCATGTTGAATATGCATGAATATATTTTTGCAACAACCTTTTCTCTCCTTATTTATTTATAATTAAATTTTAATCTGATTCCCTCTTATACTTTTTCAATTTCTATATTTTTTCATTCTTTTCATTAATTTGTCACCTGTAAGTGATTCACATTCTTTGGTTAATTGTGTAGTTCACACGCTCATATATAATTTCCAAATGGCTATACCTGCTGCGCATGCTACCCGTACGACTACCCCTAAATTGGATAAGGTCCTTCTAGTATGATAGAGGGTTTTATTTGGGCTGGTAAAAAAAAAACAATAACTTCAAGAAATGTGGTATATTGGCAGAGGAAAAAAGGAGGTCTAGGCCTCCCTAGCTTGGAGAGATGCGCTCGGGCCAGTATGTTAATGCATACTTTTAGGCTATAACATGTCTCAAGCCAAATAGAGGATTGGTTCCACATAGAACAGGAGTTAACGGGCTTCTCCATACTGTGGTTGCATCATGAAAATGCAGCTAGATTAAAACTTATGAGACTGCTTCTAATTATTTACAAAATCCTGACACCCCTTAGTGACAAGACATGTGTAACGGATCGCCTGGCACCCCGACTGGGTACCTCCGTTAAAGGATGCTCCTAGCGCTTCCTGAGGACTCCAAGCACTGCAGCAGACACCACAACCACCAAACCGGAGAAGCATATGAATCCTCCCAAGCATATGAATGCTGTAGACAGTTGAATAGGAACCATACGAATAGGTTTACTCTCCTAGCAGTCAAACTGGAACAGCATACAATAAATCCTTCCCCCAATAATGAGACGACACTTCACTTTGAGGGTTAAGCAGGAACTTTTACAGCAAGATTGAACTACTTTATTTGACAAACAACACAGACTTATATACACCAAACTGCAATCAGATAACACTTGATTAAACAATAGAAAACTTAAACACATCACCAGTAAAGCAGTATCTAGCCACTTTAATCTGGAGCCAGAAGCAAGGTAGTCAGACTGGGTGGCTGACATAACTAAACAATGGAAGGCTTAAACACATTACAGACAGGGTCCATAATCTATAGGGAGGTGTTTGGCCCTCAGGCCCCTCCAAGAACCCCAGTCAGTCAGACTGTCAGAATTCACTTCGTGACAGCGGCCACCCCCGAGAACAAAGGACGGCTACTTACTGTTCAATTACCCGTTCGCAACAATGTTGCAACGGGTAATTGAGGACACACTTTAAAATACAAAGTCACATTTTACACATAACACACAGACATTTCACATATCCCCAGATAGCTCAGGTCTGAGCGCACATTATTAAGTGAATGGCGCTCGGACCACACAAATACAGTTTAATCGCCATGGAGCCAAAGTCTTTACAGTCAGTTTCATACGAATGGGCTCCATGGGATTCCTATCTGGGGTATAACACATTCACATAAAGTCTGGTCCATAGTCCAAAGGCAAGAGGCGGGCAAGCAGCCCCCTCCAAGGACACGTGGCGAGGCCGGTTTCGCCACAACATGTTGACCTTGACTTTCCCTTGGTGCCAAGGGCTGCTTTTACATTTCTGGGGTGTTTGTGTTAAGCTGTAATTTTCTTCTTTCTCACATACTGTACCCACACAAATGATATGTTTTTTTTATCATCATAAGAAGGGCTTGATACCATTATGTTCATCATATCTTATAATTTACTCGCACAGAAATCATAAAATATGATGAACAAATTAAAAAACACTTTTTCTAACTTAGAATAACCTAAAATACAATTTATACAAATAGAATCATTAAAAAAGGCCCCATCTAAATAGTTTCTAAATGTTGTCCCAGAAATATGCTTGTTTCAATGTTTTTCTGCAGTTTTTTGTGAGTTATGGGGCAAAAACAGAATTTTTGTTTTTTTCTTATATTGACCTTTTGACCCCAACCCTAAATTTAACCCTAACCCTAAATGTAACCCCAACTCTAACCCTTATGCTAACCCTTAATATATTTTAATTTTAATGTAATTTTAACCCTATCCCTTATGCGAACCCTAATTTAATTGTAACCCTAGCTGCTATACTAGCCCTAAAACTAGATTTAAGATAATTAAGTCTGTTTTTTTGCAATGTTGCAATCCCAACCAGTCAAGCAACATATTCAGAGTGTCGGAAGTGAATTTTTTTTCACATCCGATGCTCTGACCCCAAGAGGGCACAGCCATATTGCCAGAGCATGCTCTGTGGAGCGATCGTGGGTGCCTCAGAGCCGAAATTTCAATGCTGGCTATTGCCTCAACATCGAGGCAATAGAGCAGCACTGTCAGAGCGGTTTTTGCAATCGTTTCACTGCATGATGTGTCAGGCACTTCCATTGTCGGGAACAGAGTTCCCGGCTTGACGTGCCTGACAAGTCCATTGTCGCGAAGGGGTTAAAAAACAAATCGATTGGAAAGACCACCTTTTATGAACAGCACCCCTAGAGTCACTACAGAATAATGTGAGTCAGTTAAAACGTAATAAATGGCAAAACTTTAATTATTATTATTCAACGGCAGGCCCACTAGAAAGCAATAAAAAAGTGGTACAAAATAGTTGAGAATTTTGACAAACCCAAAGAAGCACTCAGCAAGACTGGCTTGGCAACAAGATCTAGGCCATCAAATTGAAAGAAAGACATGGGCAGATAGTCTAATGGGGATATCTAGAGCAACACACTGTCTAAACATGGTCGAACTGCACTACAAATTAATGCTACGCTGGTACCTAGTCCCTGAAAGGCTCTGTAAATTCTCTGCCAACAACACCTCTATCTGTTCCCTCATTTGTGGTGGGCTTGCAGTAGAATTTATGGTACGTGGGAGAAAGTGTTTCAAATAATTTCCAACGTAACAGACATGATTAACCCTCCAAAATCCGAGAGTACGTAACTACATATGGGGCTAGAGAGTCTTAATTTGAGGAATAGATGTTTTGAAATCCAATGTTTCTTGGCAACGAAAATAGTAAGGCGATGGAAGCAACAAGAGCAAATACATATAGAGATAGTTTTGAATCAGGTGCATTATCAGTGTGAAATGGAAAAGGGGTTTTAGCAGAGACAACAATGACTGGATACATTTGATGCTATATAGCAAAAATGGCTCCTGAATGTATACCTGAATTGAGAGTCAGTAAATGAAAGGGTATGATGGAACAGTTCCAAATGGTTGAAGATCTTTTTCTCCGCCATGTCACAAATGTCAAATGTCTGTTATTGTTAGTGTATTATTAGTGTCACTGTTAGTATGTCTTATATTGAGCATGGAATTTTTATACATGCTGACAATAGTTGCTATGTATGTGATGTACAATGTCAAAGTTAAAATAAAAGGTTAAAGAAGAAAAAACTGTGAAAGGGGAATATGGTTTTTACAATGCTTATCTATATACTTTAGCTGGTAATAATAGTTTAATGGTATAATAGTTTTAGTATAGTGTTTGTACACTGTAAAATAATACCATTATAGTCAAAATAGTCAAAATGTGTTTACAAAGTGGCATCATATTACAGAGTAGTGGGGTAAAGAACAAATAGCGGCAATGAGGGAGGTACCAAATTAGACAGACTGAACTAAAAAGGTGCAGATTGCCCAGCAAAAAAATAGTGGGGTTTAATATGTTTATTTTCATTCCTACAACTGTCACGTTGATTTCTGAAATTGTTTTGCTATGATTAATACATTCTCTCTACCCTGTTGTTCAGTTGTAAGGTTTGGGGGTGGAAAGAAGCCATACCGAGTGCTGTATTTTGATAATAACGCACTGGGTTCCTGTGGACATCTAGATGAAACAACAATAGTCTCTGGTGCCAAAGTCAGTAAAATACTTTTGTTACAAATTCAGTTCTCAGCAATACTCAACTTTGATTGTGTTTGTTTGAGTTGGAACTTGTTAAACCATAATTATTTATGTGACTGACATAATATATGCTGTTTATCAATCTGTAGTATTTTAATTAATTTACCTTGGAGGTAACCTTTATATATATGGTCTATTCTAGCTGCAATAAAACTAGTATACCTAGCCTAAGCCTATGTTTTATAATAATGGCTTCCCCCTATCATTTTCTACAGTAGCACAGCTCCAGATTTCCCAACAGCACTCTCCGCAGCAACAGATTGTCTTTATATCCATTTTCAGCTCATTCTGTGTCATTTGTTGAAATGTCAGAAGTCTTACACTAGTTAGAAGAAAAATACCCTCCTACTGCTCCAAGCAAACAAAATACCTTGCCCTACTTCAATTTTAACATTGTTTCTAAACAAACAGAGCACCAAGTTCATCAGTGTGTGATACACATGGGTACATAATGTTGCTTTTCATACACTGCTGGTGTTGAAGTCTTCACATTTTTAACTTACTCAAGCCACACTTTGATTTAACAGACACCTGAAAATGATAACATTCTTCAGATGGATACATCATATTTACTGGCAAATAATATAGAACCTACCCAATACTATGCATTTAACTAATATAATTGGGCTATTCAAATCAAAAGTGAGCAAATTGTGATCTCTGAACAAACACCCACCAGAGTATCTCTCACAATACACACCTTATTATATGCATTAATTGTTTATTCCTTACTTCTCTTTCCTAAATCAGAGTCTTTCTGAATTATTTGATCATTAATATATTCACACAATATGATTGGATATTTCACATCACTTTGGTAAAGTAATAACCTTTTACTTCTAGTAAAGATTTTACAGGCATTTAAACAATATGAAGATGTCATGTTATTCACAGTGTTGTTGGACTTTGAAAATACTTTGTCCAAATGTGTATGAGTTACCTCCGAATTTATTAGAACTGCATACCATAGTAAAAATCATGGACAGAGCACTGAAAACAGAAAGATAAGGGGCTAAAAAGATTACATAACATTTAAGAAAAACAGAAAAAATAATTTTAGATCTATACATAAAAATAGACCAGTTGAGTCTAAATGCAGCCAGCTATACAAAACAAGTTCAGAGTAAGTAACTTCAAAAACCAGTGCACATTGGGGGCTTTAAAAAGTGCTCTGCCTTTAATTTGCAATTATGACCACGGGGGCCCAATTTGATGCTGTGGACAAAGATATGGTGAATCTGGTGCTGTGGAAGCTATTTTTTGCTATATGAAGTGAGCTGGAGTCAATTTAGTGCAGTGGAGAGGTATGTGGGGGCAATCCAGTGCTCTGGAAATGGATGTGGGAGAAATCTGCTGCTCTGGAAATAAAGGTGGGGTAAATCTGATGCAATGGAAATGAATGTGGGTGGCAATCTGGTGCTATGGAAACGGATGTGGTATTCTCTCATGATGGGGAAAGTAAGGGGGGCAATAAGATGATGATGTGAAAAGGAATGCAAGGACAATCTGGTGCTGTGGAAGGGGGTATGGGGCAATCTAATACTGGGATGGCAATCTGGTGCAGTGGGGGAGACACGTGGAAGCTATTTATTGCTGTGGAAAACAGCTTGGAAAGACTCTGGTACTATGAAAAAGCATAATGCCCTCCAGCGTCTCTTTTCTTTATTCTCGCTTTTCTTTTCTTTTTTCTCTCTCTTCAAATATTCTTTACATACCACTTTCTTCCTTCTTCTCTCCCTCTCAGCCATGCATGTGATGAAACTATGACTTTTTAAAGATAGCATAAACTGATCAGCCGTAACATTATGACGACTGACAGGTAGTAAGCTGGCGGAGGCAGTGTGATGCTTTGGGCAATGGCTGCTGGGAAACCTTGGGTCCTGACATTCACGTGGATCAGCATTAACATGGGATCAGCATTATCATTTATAGAGTACAAAGAGGCCAACAAAGCCTGCAAAAAGGCAACTAAAATGGCTAAATTGGAAAATGAGAAAAGGGTTGCCAAGGAGAGTAAAACTAACCCCAAAATGTTTTATAAATATATAAATGGAAAAAAGCTAAAGAGGGAAAATGTTGGGCCCTTGTTATCCCAAATGGGAAATTTGGTAAGTGAGGACAGAGAGAAAGCAGACATTTTAAATACTTTTTTTTCTTCTGTTTATACTAAGGAAGAGCAGATGGAAGAGCCCCTGCTGCAGGAAGTTATGGGACATTCGCCACAGACATGGGATTGGCTGACACAGGAAAAAGTGCTTAAGCAATTAAACTCTGTTAAGATAGACAAGGCGCCAGGGCCAGATGGTATACACCAAAGGGTACTTAGAGAGTTAAGCATAATTCTAGCCAGACCACTATTTATGATCTTTAGGGATTCTTTCAGTTCAGGTACAGTGCCAACAGACTGGCGAAAGGCGGATGTCATTCCAATATTTAAAAAGGGATCAAAATCTCTGCCAGGTAATTATAGGCCAGTGAGTTTGACATCTGTAGTGGGGAAACTATTTGAAGGATTGCTAAAGGTATACACTCAAGAATACATCTTGAACCAGAATATAATTATTAAAAGTCAACATGGTTTTGTGAAAGACAGGTCTTGTCAAACAAACTTAATAACATTCTATGAAGAAGTCAGTAAAAATATAGATCTAGGTGTGGCACTTGATGTGATCTATTTGGATTTTGCGAAAGCATTTGATACAGTTCCACACAAAAGGTTACTCTACAAATTGAGAGAAATAGGTTTGGGGGCAATTGTATGTATTTGGATTGAAAATTGGCTAAAAGATAGAACACAAAGGGTTGTTGTAAATGGAAAATCCTCAAATTGGACAAGGGTATTGAGGGGTCTGTTTTGGGCCCTCTTCTTTTTAATTTGTTTATTAATGATCTGAAACATTGTGCTGAGAGCCATGTCTCCGTGTTTGCGGACGACACTAAATTAGGTAAGGCAATAAAGACTAATTTTGATGTTTTTTCTTTGCAGGAAGATTTGGACAGAGTGGGGGACTGGGCAGTAAAGTTGCAAATGAGGTTCAATATAGACAAATGTAAAGTTATGCATTATGGGAAAAATAATAACAAAGCCATATATACTTTATATAAGGACAGATCCTTTGAAACATTTTTGTCCTTTCTGGACAATGGCTATTTTAACATTTCTGTGCTGTTTGTGTTTAGCAGTAATTTTCTTCTTTGTCATTTGCTGTACCCATACATATTATATATTGTTTTTATCGGGACAAGAAGGGCTTTCTATGGATGCCATCTTTTTGATCATATCTTATTATATTATTTAAAAAAATAATAAAATATGGTAAAAAAAAAAAAATACACAAATTTCCTGACTTTTATTTAAAACAACTTCTCCTCATCGACAAAAGCGAACGAACAAACCTGCTAAATAGATTCTACTATTTCTCCTGAGTACAGGGATACCACCCATGCATAGGTTTGTTGGGTTGTTTGGGGGCTAAAATGCCAAATTTGTGAGGTGCAGTTTTTTGTTTTCCAACTTGAAATTTTTACATGCAGACAGTCTGCACCCATGTCCCATTTGGGACATATTTGAAGCCAGCTAGTGTATTTTACCCCATCAACCCATATATTTTTTAAAAGTAGACACCCTAGGCTATCTCAAATGGTGGTATTTTAACACTTTCCATGCACCAATTCTACCACCAGCCTTTGTCAAAGTTTGTGGTAGTAATTTTTTTGTGTTTTTTTTTCACAAACCTTGTACTTCAGACATGAATTCACAGATTTTGGTATGTGTCACTGCCAAATAACACCCCAATAAGTGTTCAGCAACATCTCTTGAGTACAGGGATACCACCCATGCATAGGTTTGTTGGGTTGTTTGGGGGGTAAAAGGCCAAATTTGGGAGGTGCAGTTTTTGGTTTTCCAACTTGAAATTTTGACATGCAGACCGCCTGCACCCATGTCCCATTTGGGACATATTTGAAACCAGCCAGTGTATTTTACCCCATCAACCCATATATTTTTTAAAAGTAGACACCCTACGCTATTTCAAATGGTGGTATTTTAACACTTTCCATGCACTAATTCTACCACCAGCCTTTGTCAAAGTTTGTGGTAGCAATGTTTGTGTATTTTTTTTTCACAAATATTGTATTTCAGACATAAATTCACAGATTTTGGTATGTGTCACTGCGAAACAATAACCCAATATGTGTTCAACAACATCTCCTGAGTACAGGGATACCACCCATGCATAGGTTTGTTGTGTTGTTTGGGGGCTAAAGGGCCACATTTTGAAGGTGCACATTTTCAACTTGGAATTTCGACGTGTAGTCAGCCTGAGCCCATTTTGCATTTGGGACTTTTTTTAAAGTAGGACAGTGTATTTTACCCAAAAAAGTATATATTTTGTAAAAGTAGACACCCTAGGCTATTTTAAATGGTGGTATTTTAACACTTTCCATGCACCAATTCTACCACCAGCCTTTGTCAAAGTTTGTGGTAGTAATTTTTTGGTGTTTTTTTTTCATAAACCTTGTTCTTCAGACATGAATTCACAGATTTTGGTATGTGTCTCTGCCAAATAACACCCCAATAAGTGTTCAGCAACATCTCTTGAGCGAGGCACTTTAGCAACAACGGAGATGCTTAGAAAGCGAACGATCGTTCGCTTTCTAAGCACATGTGTGCAGGGGAGCAGCTTTTTTTAAATGCCTGCTAAGATCACTCCGGGGAGTTATCGTAGCGCGCCCCTTTACTTTTTGGGGTTGTTGCACAATGCCTCTACCTAGAGGCATTGTAGCAACACCGATAGAGTAAAGAAAGCGACCGCTGGTCGCTTTCTTTACTCTGTTAAGTGCATGACGTGCCAGGCACGTCACCTGTCGGCAAGTCCTCGATTTGCCGTGACGTGCCTGGTACGTCATCTGTCCTTAAGGGGTTAAATGGTTTTTCCCTGGGAAAAACTATTAATGAAAAGGATTTAGGAATAATTGTAGATAACAAATTTGGCAACAGTGCCCAATGCCAGTCAGCAGCTGCAAGGGCCAATAAGATATTGGCATGTATAAAACGAGGTATAGATTCACAAGAGGAGGATATCATCTTGCCTCTTTACAAATCAATGGTAAGACCTCACCAGTACAGTTCTGGGCACCAGTCCTTAAAAAGGATATTAAAGGAACTAGAAAAAGTGCAAAGGAGAGCTACAAAATTAATAAGGGGATTGGAGGATCTTAGTTATGAAGAGAGACTTAAAAAATTGCATTTATATACGTTAGAAAAAAGGCGTCTCAGAGGGGATATGATAACATTATATAAATTTGTGCAGGGCCAATATAAAGAGCTCTCCAGTGACCTGTTCATTAACAGAAAGGCACAAAGAACAAGAGGTCACCCCCTCAGACTGGAAGAGCAAAGATTTCATAGACGGCAAAGGAAGGGATTCTTTACGGTTAATTAAGTTATGGATCTCCCTGCCAAGAGAGGTAGTGCTATCAACCACAATAGATGCATTTAAAAATTGTTTGGATGTTTTTTTTTTAGGAAAGCAGAACATACAGGGCTATTAATAATAGAATATGCATTAATAAAAGAGCTTATTGATCCAAGGAGAAATCTGATTGCCTCTTGGAGTCAAGAAGGAATTTTTTTCCCCCAGGAGGCAAAATTCGAAATAGCTTCCTTAGGGTTTTTTGCCTTCTTTTGGATCAAAAGCTGTAATGATAGGTAGAAGGGTTGAACTTGATGGACTTGTGTCTTTTTTCAACCTAAATTACTATGTTACTATGTTACTTTGACACATACCACGTACCTAAGCATTGCTGCAGACCATGTACACCCGGGGTGTCCAAACTTTTTTCAAAGAGTGCCAGATTTGATGAAGTGAATATGCGTGAGGGCTGACCATTTTGCCTGACATTCTTTGAACCATTAAAATGAAATGCAAATTAACCATTTTATGCAAAGTTTATTGCAAACGGCATACTTTTCATTTAGTCCAATAGTATGCGAGTATTATTTTGTCATTAATAAGCCACAGCCAATTTGGCCAATAATATGCCAGTATTATTATGCCATTTAATATATGCCAGTATTATTATGCCATTTAATATATGCCAGTATTTTGGCATTAAATATGCCAGTATTTTGGCATTAAATATGCCAGTATTTTGGCATTAAATATGCCAGTATTTTGCCACGTAATATGCCATTCAATATGCCAGGATTTAGCCATTCAATATGCTAGTATTTTGCCATTCAATATGCCATTCTTTTTCCATTTCATATGCTAGTATTTTGCCACTCAATATGCCGTTCTTTGCCCACTCAATATGCCATTATTATTTTGCCATTAAATATGCTAGTATTTTACCACTCAATATGCCAGGATTTTGTCACTCAATATTATTATTTTGCTCGTTACATGAACCCCCCTCGCCCCTTCCCCAGTACTCACCTCCTTGCTGCTCTGTCTTCTGGTCGTCTCCTCCATGCAGTCTTCCCTCTTGCACGGAGGAGGGAAACACAGTCATCGGATGTGACATAACGTCACATCCGGTCACAGTGATTATTTTTATTTTTTACTTTTTTTTCCGGCTGCCAGAAAAAAAAAAGCTCAGCAGTGCGATGTGCTGTGGGAGGGCCCCTCAGGACGCCACTGTAGGGCTGTATTAAACCAGCTCACGGACAGCAATTGGCCTGCAGGCAGGACTTTGGACATGCCTGATGTACACCCTTTCATTGAAACAGTATTCCCTGGTGGCATTGGCCTGTTTCAGCCTCAAAGCAAAAATGGTTCAGGAATGGTTTGAGGAACACAACAACGAGTTCAAGGTGTTGACAAATTCCCCAGATCTCAGTTCAATCGAGCATCTGTGGGATGTGCTGGATAAACAAGTCTGATCCATGGAGGACCCACCTCGCAACATACAGGACTTAAAGGAACCGCTGCACACAGAGGTCTTGTGAAGTCCATGCCTTGACGGGTCACAGCTTTTTAATAAATAAAATGCACCACATATAACAGATGTATTTACTATTACACATTATTGTACCATTTCTCCATCTTGACTCTAAAGTCGCAGTCAAGACCTGCTAAGTAAGTGAAAAACAGATTTTCCTACTTTCACTACAAGCCAAAAATATGTGGTTTATAAGCCTATTGTTGGGAATTTAGTCAGCAGAATTAACATTCCTCTGAATCACAAGCAATTTGGGCCGTAAATTATTTAAAACTCCACAGCAATTGACAGAAATAAGTTCAAACAATATTACATACTAATCTGTCTTGTAGTTTTTGCATTGCTATGTTGTATTCAGCACTATTCTTGTTTGATTGCTTCATGCAATGCTCTGTTGGATATTAAGTAATGAGGTATTTAATCCATTCCCAACTGGTATTTAATCAACAGAATTATATTTCCTTGATTTAGAATGTTAGAACTGGTGTCAGTCATAAAAGTAACATGCTTATAATATATAGTTTTTATGCTTGAAAAAATCATTGTTTTGGGTCACTTTACTAACCTCTTCATATCAAAGGTGCATGCAGGACCATATCTGGTGGGGATTTTTTTTTTTGGATGCCATGTCTGTGTATGAACGGTCGGGGGTAATATGTAGTGATGGGGCAGTTCTGTCAGTGGATAAAGTGTCTTGTCATAGGAGGGTTTTGATACCTTCAATTAAAGCAGATGAAGTTTTCCAAAGAGAAGAGTTACTCAATTGGCTGTGTTTTGAGTGGGCTGATGGGATATATTAGTAGCTAATGGTAGTGTGAGATCTGCAGTATCCCCTCTGTGAGATGAGGCCACTTTGAGTGGTGTCAGTCTGACATGGAAAATGTAGCTGCCGCTCAAAGTGACCACTGGTTAAATGTTATGAATGTGGTGTGCCAGAACTTCCGGGTTTGGGCACACCTCCGTGATGTCACAAAAAGACCTTGATCAGGTCTTTGTCTTTGTGTCCCTTGCTCCAAATCACTCTGTGATCAGGGCCAGGAGCAAAAAGACACCTTTTTGTATTGTGTATTGAGCTTGCTTCCTCTCCCAATGCACCCTTTTTTTAACCCCTTCAAGCCAGATGTCACTGTGGTCATTATGTCTCAATGCAACTTATGCAACTTGGGAGATCATTAATAAGCAAATTAAAAATGAGAGGACCAAGGACAAGCCTCAGCAAGACTGAGGTACTCTCAATGGCATAGCCACTCACAGGACTCGCCCTAACACCCAGGACCTACCCCAGCATGTAGATTGCACTCACAGGACTAGCCCCAGAACTCCCAGCTTCATGGTGTCTATTGGCAGGCAGCATTGTGTCTGTGTGCTGCCCGGGCACACAGACACCCTACCATACTGCCTCTCGCACTACTCACGTGGTGCGAAGTCTGAGCAC
Source organism: Pelodytes ibericus (assembly GCA_036172795.1). Classification (NCBI taxonomy): domain Eukaryota; kingdom Metazoa; phylum Chordata; class Amphibia; order Anura; family Pelodytidae; genus Pelodytes; species Pelodytes ibericus. The sequence continues at coordinate 139,149,669 of CM069859.1, read as the reverse complement.
CGGCAGGTCACGTATCCCTGGGCTCAGAGCACTGTGCAGGGAGTGTTAGACTCATCGTGGCATGGTGACTGTGTACCTGGGCAGCTCTTTGCAGAGGTCCCGCTGATATACTGTATATATCAGGAGTTCTAAAAAAAAGGGCATTTGCCGTTATACATAAACCTTAATTGCATCTTTTTATAAAACTTCCTACGCTTTGCAGTGCAGTAGTTTTTATCCATAGCCCCCATAATGTTTTCAGACTGCCCTGCAAAATGTATAATTCATATGTGTACAGAGGGAAATCAGTAAATTAATCAAATTGGCTTCTATGGCATACTATCCTTGACTAACTTATTGAATCCCTTTACATTCTACATTGGTAAAAGGTGTAAAAGTTATATGTGTCTAGCAAGACCCTTGTAGACCCGATAATGCTAAATGTATGCTTGATTTAAAGAAACTGCAGGTGTATGCTTTGTAAGAGTCGTGTGCAATATATTTCTGCACAAACTGCAAGTACAGTTATCTTTTGGGAAACTTTGCATTTTGCATCTTTTTGGGGTGATGGGGATTAGGTTGGGTCATACTATGTCTTCATAAAGAGGCAATATTTGTTAACCAGTAACTGCAAAGAGCTATGACTTGATTCTGGGATAATACCCACTTACTAGAGTCTCACATGGTTTTTCGGCTCACTTGTGGCAGAGAAGAATACATTTTCATGTACACTACCTTGGGTATGTTCACTTATGTCCATTGTTTCTCATTATCATAACATTTGTATGTTTCACCAGTAACACACTGCTTGTCATTTTGCCTCAATGAAAAATGCAAATAAACATATCTGTGTTTATTTATATGTTTGAAATACAAACAAATAGAAATTCTCCAGACCTCTGATCTGACTTCCAGTCAGGAGCCCCTGCTATTTCAGCTGTGACTGCTGTCTTCCAAGGAATGTTTATGTCCCCCAGTATCTTGGCCTCTTGAACAATGTTATGTAAGCAACAAGAGGCAAAGATCATTTTATTTGCAGTCCTGTGGATATTCAGTAGGTGTTCCTCTGGTTTTACAGTGGAATCCTAGATGATGAATTCATCAGTGGAATCAAAATGATGAATTTCTTTTCTTTCTTTTTTTTTTGCTTGTTTGTTTATGTTCAGTATTGCTTTGTTTGTGTTTTAATGATTTTTTTTTTTTTTTTGCATTTTTAGAGGGATATGATATAACAGAAAAAAGGATATAAATATGGGGGAGGAGAGATAACAATGGAATACATTATAAATACTGGTATTCAGTTACAACACTGAAAATGTATTATAATAAAAAATAATATTTAAAGCTATGTTTTAACATTTTTGAAAGTCTTAAAGTGGCTTGCTTCTCTGTCCCTTCTGGCAGTTTTGTTAAATAGGCCTGTATGGTTCAGCCAAGGTCATGGATGCCTTTAAAATCCTCGCACAGAGTTGTTTTAGCAGGGGAGCTTTATTAATTTTTTCAATTTAGGAAAGTTGTAAGGTGTTCTGGTACTCATTTTTTTTTTTTTTTTACAACGGATATGAGTGGTGGTCATTTTTGGTGTAGCAACTTATTTCTAAAGCCGTGAGTTAATATGGATCACAGTAGTTATATTAAGCTAGTGTCTTGTTTTATCTCGACCGTCATGTGATCATGCTCTGGGTTTACTGAGACACAGGCCAGGCTGACGTGATTGGCAATCATATTATACATATGCCAGTGTGCGTGTTAAAACAGACCCCCTCATTCGGCCAACAATGCACTTTTGATATTAAAACGGCAAGCATTTTAAAATAATACATTGTCAGATAAATTAACTGTAAGTGAAAAAGAAAAAGGGGAATAAAAAAGGATAAAATAATAAGCAAAGTAAAACCTAAAAGGAGAGAGGTGAATAAAGGAATGCCAGAGAAAGCTTCTGAAAAGAGAGGTAGCCCTAGAGAAGGACTGCAAGCAGCTGAAAGAATGAACTGCCAAAAAATGGGTTTGAGACCACTCAGACCACATGGTCGGCAGGCCTCTCCGCCTTCAGAATACCTCGGACTCTGAGGTTTCACATTCTTGTTCTGTGCACATCCTGGTTATCACTAGCCTGACCAAATGCCCATGGTCCCATACCAAATCCAGTTAGATCTGCATCAAACTGTCTAATGTTTGGTATATGTGATATTGTATTTAAGTTGAAAATGTCTTTCACTGTGCTTGATATAATTTGAGTCTCATTGCTGACTTTGTGTTCTCTTAGAATGTGTATTCTGCCTTTTTGATTACCCATTAGGTCTGTTTCATAGGCTGTCTTTATACCAGTACTTGACAAATTGAATTCACATCTAGAGGCCAGCACAAAAAATTAGGATCCAGACAATACCGCAAGGTCAAATTTAGCAACACAACAGCACATCCAACACCTGTCATGTACCCCCATAACACAAATATACCACCTACCAGGCACATCTAACACAGATTGTACTCGTCAGGCACAACAACTAAATGCTGTGGTAATGACCCCCTAGGATGATCCCACTCACATGTGGTGGAGCCTAGAAGTCCAGGCTCAGGATGATGGGTATGACGTGAGTGGGTCACTCCTAGGGGGTCATTACCACCAAATGTGATTAAACAAAACAGTCTGCACTATGTTTTATACTGTTTTTTTCTCTTCTATGTAAATGTTTTGTACCAGCAAAGCAAACCATAAGTGGAGAAGATACATTGTTTTTTTACTACCGTATTTGCTCGAATATAAGACAAGGTTTTTTTCAGAGCAAATGCTCTGAAAAAGACTCCTCGTCTTATATTCAAGGTTGTCTTATAGAAAAGTTTGGGGGGAGGGAGAGACAACGTGGGAGGGAAGGGGAGAGAAATAACACTGGGGGAGAGACAGAGAAAACACTAAGGGGGGGAGAGAGAGACAACGCTGGGGGGAAGGGGGAGAGAGAGAGAGAGAGAGAGAGAGACAAAGTTTGGGGGAAGGGGGGAGAGAGACAAAGCTGGGGGGAGGGGGAGAGAGAGGCAGCATTGGCACATAAAAGGAAATAAAAACAAGAAATTATTTTTTTTATTTCATAATTTTTATTAAATATTAAAAAGCAATTTACATGTGAATATATACAAGTTAAACTTTTTTTTCCTATAGGGTAATCTTATATTCAGGCTTTTATTTTTTTCCTAAAGGAATATCCAAAGTTTGGGGGGTCGTCGGTCGTCGGTATTTGTCTTTATATACTGCGCACCCTCATCTTTTTATTGTTTAAATTACTTTAGGTGCTGTGTTCGAAGTGGTACATCACTGGAGTGGCTTCTGCACTGCACAATATACTGTTTGAGCGCCACTGTCATAATTTATTTTATTTGTCACAACACTCTTTAAGCACCCCAAAAACACACATGCTACACATCTCATAAAATGCCTACAGCAGCTATGAATTCGACAACAGAGTCACTCACTCTGTTGCCAATTCGTCAAGCAGTAAAAGTATACGGATTTTCGTACTGGTCGAATTGGCAACGACTCTGTTGCCGCATTTACAGCTGCCGTCTGTCCTCCGGATGTATTTCCGGTGTTTGTGTGCTCTCTGTTCAGAGCACAACAGCCCCAGAAATATACAGCACAGCTGCACCGCTCCTGCATTTATGGAGCATCCGCGCCTGGCCTACAGCACCCACAAGATGTTTCCATAAACTCCACATGGCAGCCACCAGATCAGTCAACCATTTGGCTGGTTGAACATTATGGGAATGTATATCCAAAAGATTACCATAACTCCCATACCAACTGGCTTCATGCGCATCATAGGAATTGTAGTCCAGAACATTCAGGGCTTTAAAGTTAGGCATTAGGGCATTTTTGTATTATGTTTATTTTTAAAACTGTCCACCCTTTGCCCATGTTCATTAACATGTTGCCTTCAGGGTACAGGAAGGAGCCACCAGCTTCCCCAGTATGTATAGTAACACAAAGGAGCAGGGATCTATGCTTACACTGGCACAGATCCGATGCACACCTCCCTTGCATGGTAATACTGAGCATCAGGTGTAAAGTCACATCCTAGGTCTTTGCATCAAAACACTGAGAGGAAGAAGCGCATCAGACTTAGGCCAGGGTAAGTTCAGATCTGGGCTCCCTGGTGTATACCGCCAACTAAACCTGTGGAAGGTAGTACCCTAGACGCCATATTACATTTCCTGGTCACCATGGCATCTGAGATTTGTATTGTTTTATACAATAATACTCATCATGTCCCCAATAAAGAAGACAATGTTCATTTATGCAGTCGCTCAACATGTGTGCTCAAACCCATGGGGAAAGCTGTACACAACATAAAAGCATTCCTTCTAGACTTAAGCCATGTATTTAAATTTTAATATTCTGTCTGAAATAGTGATTATAACGAGCAATTTAAAAAAAAATACTGAAGTTCTTTCCTTAAGCTTGCAAACTACATCCTGAATTTTCCATCTTTCATTAACTTTGCTACTGGTACTAAAACAACTGAATCAACCTGTCACCTGGTTATAGCAATACTGTATAATTACCCGGTTAGTCTAATTGTAAAATCCCCTGCTGTTAAAACGTGCCTTGGCATCCCTACTTATTAAACAGCGATAGGGGCTGCTTCCATTACTGATAGAGAGAGAAGTCAGTACCAGAAAAACTATTTTTGCAGCACCTTCTGCAACATCATTTTTCAATTCGGCAAATCTATTGGAGTGTACATAAGTCATGACCAGTCATAGTTTACTCCCCCCCCCCCCTCTATTGCCATATCTGTTATGCCCCAGTGCTATACCCTCCATTTCCTTCTTGTACCCTATTTGTCTTCTGCCTACTAGTGACCATTTTTTCATAAGGTAGGATGTTAACCACTGTTTGTTCTCTTACAATCTATCAAAGTTACAGGAACTCTATCCAGCACGATCCTTAAGCCCCTCCACATGAATGAACAACCATCTATTTAAAGATAACTTAGATAAACACTGGGCACTGAGGCTACTGATTTCCACGGATTTCTGAAAAGTATTTCTGAAACCAAGCAGCATATAGACAAAACGCGTCAGGTCATCAGTGACACACAGACGTGAAAAAGCTTACTATAAAGCGAAGTTGTCAGTCCTCAGAGAAAGAGTACATTTTATTTTAAATATTATGCACACTCTGGTTTTATGTATATCAAAGATATTTATTTTAAAAAGTGTATTTTTTTATGAATAAAAAACTTCCAGCATTGAATTAAACATTAAGATTTGTTTGTACCAAGACATATTTTTAACATCTCGAATCGAGTCAATATAGTAACGCAACATTTTGACACGTGCGACTTTTCAATAGGGTGCAGTTAAACAAGAACCCTTGCAAAACGTGTCATCTAAGCTGGCAACATGGCATATGCCTGAATTCACCCATTACCTCACTAAGTCACAATCTGCTGCTCTGTTGAGGCTACATTTTGTCAGGACAATTATAATTATTATTATTCGTGCATTTTGACAAACTAATATCTGAGTGAGACTTACGTCAAGCATTATAAAAATGAATATGCATAAGCAATTCAGGCATTATTGGAAAAGGGAATATAATTAATATTGAGTGAAACAACTAACAACAAATTATATTACTGTATATGAGTGCAGACTCTAATTTATCCTGTTTGCATGCACTGCATGTGGCAGAACACAGAACTCTCTGTCAGTCTGTGGATTAAAGGGAGTCTGAATTTCCCTGTCTATAAATGTTACTGGCAGGAGCTTTAAATTCCTTTAGTAGCAATTAAAAACAAAGCAGAAAAATCATATTTGATAGACAAATTGCAAGTTTTCCTTACTTGAATAACAATTGTAATATTTCCAAAACCAGAATTGCTTAAAACTCACAAGAATAACAAAACATAGCCAGTTTTCATTATTTCTCATCAGGTCTAGTATCTCAACATTGTCTACATTAAATTAAAACCACATTGCATGATGTCCCTTTACAACAGAAAAAAACCAAAAACTTAAATAATGATCAAAAACTCAAAAGGGACATGAAATATATTTGGTGACAGATTAATAAAAAATATTGTATTGTTTGTGTACTTAATTAATTGTTTAACATTTATATGAACTTAGCCTTTTTCTTTGAAATAAAATGTATAAAAAGTAAACTCACCTCCTCCATACATTTGGCATAAGTAAGGAAACCTCCAAACATTTCCTAATCCAACAGCATAGGATATACATGCAAATACAAACTGTATAGGGTTATCCCACAATGGACGTGGCTTTTCCATCCTTATCTCTCCAAGCCAAGGATTTTGTTGCAAGTGTTTGAATGAGAACTTGGTTTCCTATGTGATGTACTTCATCAAGAATTGGAATTCATACACAAGGGGGTGTGTTCTTTCACTAGTCTTTGACAACTTTTTTTTAAAATTACTAATCTTATTAACAGGCAGCAAGGAATGCTGGTAAATAGATTATAGACAAACAGAAGGCAATATGAAATGCATTTAGGATTGTAAAAGAGGGGCAACTAATGTGAACTTTTATGTCTCCATTTACATTTTATGGCAAAGATTAAAAAAAAACTTAGACAAGGGAACTTTGATACTTTAACAAAAACACAATAAAATAGCTTATCTGTGAATATGGTTTTCTGGAGATTCATTGTTTTATTGAAGTATAATAAGTTACATAACAAATAGTACAAGTCATCAAGTTAATAACTAGGCCCAGAAGTAGTATAAAATGATAAACCAGTATGACTGCCTGCCACCTTTGGAGAGAAAAAAAATCAATTGCTATAGGTTACACAGGTTTAATCAGGTGCCTAAGGCTCTTTCTAATATACACTGAGGCCCTATCAAAGGTTTAAAGGGACTCTCTGGTTCCCAAAATGCATCTTCCAAATGTTAATGCATGTTAACGTACATTCAACGTATTTTACAATGCATATTTTACATTTTTTGCATTGCTTAATATATCAAAATCTCACATTTAGATGAATTTGTGAATTTACAGCAGCTTGCAAGAAGCCAGGGCTGCCCCCACTAGCTGAGTTAAAGTCAATTTCCTCAATGTTTTTTTTTACATTTTAACATTGCTGTAGGAACCAATGAGCATAATGCCATTGACATGAATGGAAGATCCTGTTTCTTTAGTGATGTCATCATACAATGTGTTGCACTGTTAAGAGAGCCTACATATACAAGAGCAAGGTAACTTAGGTTCCAAACAATACAATCTATTCCACCAGCAGAAGAAGTGACAAATTGAAACAAAACTGATACATGCTTAGTGTGAATGCTTGCTTCAAATCACACCAAAGTGAGTTTGGAGACTAGAATTTAACAAAATGCATTTTAGAAATAGTCTTTTTAGAGGAAACAAAAGACAATTTTTTTATACAGTCTTTTCTCCCAGATCTATATAATTTTTGAATGCTGCTTCTTAAGTACAATTAAAAAGACACCCAATATAAAAAAAAAAACAACAACAAAGACTTGGCAAAATTAATTGACATGGTCCATTGAGATGGACAGATAACTGTCAGTAGCTCCTAGTGGTGTGTCTGTGTGTTAATCATGTAAGATGGGAGGGAGGAATGTATTTGTGAAAGAAAAATTGGAAATGAAATAGACACACACAGGTGTTCATTGGGATACTTGATCAAGTTTGATAGAGTTTGATAGTGTATTATGTTTGATAGCTGCTAGTCTTTTACAATACTATTGTACAGCTATTATCCTACTACAGGAGAGAAAGGAGAGAAAGCAAACAAAAGATTACATAAACAATATACAGCGCCACATGTGTAAAAAAAAAAAAGTATTTTAAAGTATATTTATAAAAATCACAATAAATCACATTTTGTTTACAGACATGGACCCCATAGGGGCACTCGGAATTTCTAACTGAACTTATGGAGTTACCCGTTTTTCTTTGGTACCAGACATGCCATGTAGCCATCCCTACACCCTTCCCCCGTTTACCTTCTCTCTGTGTACTGTTCAACTATAAAACTGATTTCTAAAACACAATAAATCAAAACAGTAAAATAAATAATTAAATAAAAATACAAATATTGCACTGATTTTCTGAAGGCAATATACAGATTTCAGAATGTGTGCAGTACACTGATTATTAATTGCATATGCTGGTAATATATGGGGTTGCGACCTGGCCAGGTATTCGCAAAGTAGAAAGGCTGCTAGATGCCACACAGGGAAGCATTTCACTTCTTCCTCAGCCACTATTGGCGTCCAAAACAAATGTTTTATAGGGAAATAACCAATAGTAGTGTTTTTTGTTTCCTAACCATTCTCCTTAAGTGACCTTTGGACCCCAACCCTAAATTTAACCCTAACTCTTCACCTACCCATAAATGTAACCCTTGCACTAACCCTAAATCATCTGTAACACTAACCCTAATTATCTTAATGTTGCTGACTGCCTCTAGAAGCAGTCAAGCAAATGTAACAGAGCAACTGAAGTGATTTCTTATCACTTCCGTTGCTCTTGCCTCATATGGGTAAGCTCCATTTTGGAGGAGCATGCTCCTTTCCAATATGGCTCCCACGATCATCACATGGGATGATCGCGGTGCCCTGGGGGACAAAGTTTGGTGTGGCAAGATTCTTTGACATCAAAGCATCATAGCCACACGATCACTTGTAAGAATGGGTTCTCCTACCGTGGGTGATGGAGTCCACATGCAGGTGGTATAGCCACACACATGTGCAGAGACACTATCCCAAAGCAGTTGGAGATGGAAACAATTGCAGTGACAGTGAATGGGTGCACGAGCGCAAACAAAGTCTGAAGGCAAGATACAGAAGGGTAAGGCAATAACTTAGTCAAATCTGGAAGCAGAGGTCAGGGCTAACAGCAAAGGTTCAGGAATGGGGAGTCAGGCTAAAGGTCAAAACACAAGTTAAGGTAAGTACAGGAACTTCAGGAACACTGGTCCAACTGAGGTAGCTTAACCCCTTTGAGACAATAGACGTGTCAGGCACGTCCAGCCGGCAACTCCGTTACCAACAATGGATGAGACTGGCACGTCCTGTGGTGGAAAGAGCGGTTTTCGCGATCAACGATTGTGGGAAAAAAACCGCTCTGATGGTGCTTCTCTATTGCCTAGATGTCGGGGCATTAGGTAGCACCGACAGTTTCAATCTGGGGCATCCACGATCGCTCCATGGCTGCTGCCCTCTTGTGGGTAGAGCGTCGGAAGTGAAAACAAATTCACTTCCATTGCTCTGATGCTGTTGCTTGACTGCCCCTAGAGGGAGTCAGCAACATTGCCACAAAAAAAGGGACTCAATTAGCTAAAATCTAGGGTTAGGGTTAGAATAATTGTTAGGGTTACAATTAAATTAGGGTTAGCATAAGGGATAGGGTTACAATTAAATTACAATTAGAATAAATTAAGGGTTAGCATAAGGGTTAGAGTTAGGGTTAAATTTGGGGTTAGGGTTAAATTTAGGGTTCAGGTTGGGGTCTAAAGGTCACTGTAGTTAAAAAAAAAAAACACTATTTTAGTTTTTTGCCCTATAACTTGCAAAAAACTGCAGAAAAACATGGAAACAAGTATATTTCTGAACATGGGACACATTTTTTTAACTATTTAGAAAGGGCTCTTTCTGAATGATTAAATGTGTGTAAATTATTTTTTTGGTCAAAATTTTAAAAATTGTGGTTTTTCTTTTTTTATTTCATGATTTTTGCAGTAAATTATATGAACATAATGGTATATAGTGAAAGCCCTTTTTATGACGATAAAAACAACATATCATTTGTGCGGGTACAGTATGTGAGAAGAAAATAACAGCTAAACACAAACACCCCAGAAATGTCAAAACAGCCCTTGGGAAAGACAATGTCAAAAGGTCATGTCACTAAGGGGTTAATAACCAAGCAAGAAGTGAGAGAAGGAGTGGTTATTTATAGTGCAGCACAGTAATCACCTGGAGAGGATCATGCTGGTGACTATTGTTGTTGTGTTGCTATAGAGACACCATAGCAACATTATGCAGCTCCCTGTTTAAAGGAGAGGACAGGGCCACACCCTCTCTGTAGTTGGAGGAAAGCTACCCAAAATTGGGGATGTGACACCACTCACCATTGATTGTAGCCTATGCACAGTATATCGCATAACATGCCAGGCATGTTAATTGTCAGCAACTGACTTTTTTGCGTGACATGCCTGTCATGAAGTGATTGAATAGTATTAAATGGGAGGACACATATGTCCTTGTGATTTGTGATGACACCTCGCTATATACCAACATTGCGTATAGGAGAGGCTATGAAGTCGTACACATTTTTTTGAATACTGAGAACATCTACCCTAAAAAAACAGAGTTTATTTTGGAGGGGATTAGATGGACCCTCTGTAATAATTATTTTTTGGGTTTGACAGGAGTTTTTATTTGGGTAGGGAAATGGGCACCAGCTTTGCCTCAGCAGTGCTAATCTTTTTATGTCATACTGGGAGTATCATTTTGTTTTCTCCACGCATGGCTTGGGACGAAGCATGGTGACCTATCATCAATGTTATTCCTTTGGAATGACCCTGGGTCACTTTTGGTGGAATTTTTGGCCCATTTAAAAAATGATGATTGGAGCATAGTGATAAACAAAAATGAAAATGCACTTTAAGTGTGGATGTGAACAGTTATGTTCTATATACTAGTAGGTATTTTAGTCTGTGGCTTTATAACCTCCCCAAGGGATAACTTTTAATAATTAAAAGACATTGTACAGAGGATGATATCTTCAAAGCACAAGCTCAGATATCCGTGGATGATTTTGTACCGAAAAGGTATCCAAAAGGAGACTATTATGGAAGCATACAAAATTGTAGACAATATACAGCATAATATATATATGTTTTATTGAATAAAGTAAGGAACACTAAACAACAAGTGAATATGGCTAGTGTGTGACTGGCCATGGATTTTAACCATATTAATTTCCCTATCAACCATATTCGCTCACCATTAACACACATCGGGGTTTGTACCTGCAATTTTACAACAAAGGATGTACAGTATTTTGTCAGGAATTCTGAAAAAATGGGAAGATTCCTGGAAGAACACAAAAAGAATGTAGAACTAGTAATGAGTAGTCTTCAACAGCATGTACTAAAACAAATTTAGAAAAATGCATTGGTATAGCACTCAAATTAGTGCAATTTTGTGGGCAAATTGTAGATGACAGTGGAATAAGAAAAACAGAGGACAAAAGAGTCTACACAATAAAGGCTGAACTTTGGGCCCAAACTAATTGGCCAGAAGCTCAGAAAGATTCCGAGAATATTGGAGTCATATCTGAAGCCGAATTCTGGGCTACACAAATGGCCCAATGTGACCCTGAAAATCCTCACAATTCGGCAATCATGGCTTAATGTTTTCAAAGCCGAAAGTACACTGAAATACACAAAAACAAAAATAGCCTCTATCATCCCCATAGACTTATACTAGCCAATGGGGAAAATGGGATTGAAGCCATCTGATTGGCTGACAGTCCAATATAGCCATATCGGACCCGATATGCATATTGTCCCGGCATAGTGAATTTCCAAGGAGATGCTCCCAATTGCCGAGATTATCCAGGCAAAAATGGGACAGTTGGCAACTATGATTTAATAGTAATTTTGTAAATGCACTGCTTTTTATTCTTAATATGTATTAATTTGGCAGAAATTTGGGTACTGATTTTGTGTCTTGTTTTGATGTATTTTTATACATCAAAAGAACTACTTATTGAGTAAACATATTTTAATTATCTTAATGGTTCTCGAAGTTCCCTAAGACACACCATGTGGAAGCATGTGATGATGGAGCAGTCTTGTTTATGTTCAGTGCTCTAAATTCGCACTGCGTTTAAACTTTACAGTGCCTGTGTATACTATGTCCTTTGCGTATTTCAAAACCAGAGAGCAGCTATTACAGAAATCGCTTTCCTATGAATTTTGCCCTGTAGTGCGTACCGTAGTTTAGTTGGAATCCTTCAGCTGCTGCCTGCCATAGATTTCGCTTCTGATTCCTCTTCGGCTCCTGTAGTTTATAGTGCCGGGGACACGTCACAGGGAAGAGAGTGTATTCCTTTCGCGTGGAACAGATGATTACACTTTATGTAGTGGTGTATTTATAGAAAGCAGTTTATATGTGATTTCGGTTTTATTATATTGATTGTGCGTGTGTCAGAGTTTAAACAAGAGTCGTGGATCATGGCGTTGGTCTATGAAAACCTCAAATTGTGAGTACGAGGCGATTTAAAGGACGTTCTAATTGTGTTCCAGAGACAATGTTATGTATTATTGATTGCTCTCTTCTTCGAGACAGACATTTAAGAATTGTGCACAAGCTGTCCTACACCCCCTCTCTACATATCCTTCAGCTTTATAAGCGTCACAGAACCGGAAGTGCCAAGGTCTGCAATGACTTGTTAAATGTAGCAAACATTAGCAAATACGCATTGCGATTTAGACAGGCGAGGGAATGAAACGTATGATATCAAACTATTACAATAAAAAGGGATAAGTAAAATACATTTGTAAAAAAATAAATAATAACTATTCTCATAGTTGCCCTTACCTGGTGTAAAAGATTCCTTTTTTCAATAGAACACATTTTGCATAATTTTGTCTATTATTTATGAATGTTTATTGAAACCATGGAAATCTAGGTCCACTGTAAAAAAAAAATGTCAAAAATAATCTTCTAACTTTATGGTTCCTTAAGACTCCACAAATCCCAATATTCGGAGAGCAATGACTACTAAAATCCAAAGAGCTGCCTCATAACTTTTAGGATTGTTTAAAATAGAACATTATGTCAGTGGTGTTTGCCTGGCACCTGAACTGATGTGTTTAGCTCCTAAATTCTACAGGGATTTATAAAGGTGCACAATGTGTATACTCCAATGTATAACATTGCCACCCAACAAGAGTTGGGAGTTTGCACTACCTGTGCCGCCAGAGTATGGCAATTGCCTCCCGGGCTGCTCTCTGACCTGAGTCAATGGTCTGAGGTTTTTCACTTCTAAATGCCTCAGTGCAGTGATGGTGAACCTAAAGTGGCACTCTGAGATGGCAGTCAGGATGTGCCTACAGTATCACAATCATTTCTTGAGGACCAAGTAAACATTATGTTCTTAGACTGATAATAGTGGATATTAGGCACAGTTTTTACTTAAACTCATGGGTTCAAGATATATTGTAGGAAGGGAAGGAGGGCAAGAATGAGTAGGGTGGCGGATATACCGGTATGTTCAGAAAAATGCCTTAAATGACAGGTCACTTTGAGAATTTCAAAAATGTTTGCCATCACAAAGTTTTGGGACGCACCTCTTATTGAATTCAAGTGTTTCATTCAGACCCATTGCCACAGTTGTATAAATCAAGCACCTAGCTATACAGTATGCATTTACAAACATTTGTGAAAAAAGTGGGTTGTTCTGAAGAGCTCAGTAAATTCAAGCATGCTTCTGTGATAGGATGCCACCTTTGCAGTCAGTATGTGAAATTCCAACCCTGCTTGATATTCCACAGTCAACTAAAAGTGATATTATTGGAAGCATTTAGGATCAAAGTGGCCCCATCTGACAGGTGAGATCCCGCTGCAGGTCCCGGCAGCTGGATCTAAGCACAGCTCATCATGGGGAGCCGCAATGAGCTGTTAAATCCTTGCTGACATTGGACGGACTAGGTCCGTCCTGTCTGATAAAGCGTCACCAACATTGGACGGACGTAGTGTAAATTGAAATTAGAATAAATTAGGGTCTGGTTGGGGTCAAAAGGTCACTGTAGGTGGAAAAAACACTATTAGTTATTGCCCTATAACTCTCAAACTGCAGAAAAAGATGGAAACAAGCATATTTCTAAACTGGACAAAATTTAGAAAAAATTTAGACGGGGTCTTATTTTTAATGATTTGTGCTTGTGTAAATTATTTTTTAGGTCAGTGTTGGAAACTTTTTTAAAATAATTTTTTCATCATATTTTATGATTTTATTTTTTGTAAAAAATTATACTATATGATGAATATAATAGTATCTAACGAAAGCCCTTCTTATGGCAATAAAAACAATATATAGTTTGTGTGGGTACAGTATGTGAAGAACATTCTAAACACAAACACCCCAGAAATGTCAAAACGGCCCATGTCACCAGGTGAAAGACAAGGTCAAAAAGATCATGTTACTAATGGGTTAAATGCATTCTATGCCATCCTAGTGTCTTTTGGCACCATTAAAATAGGATGGCATAGAACGTCCTAGTGTCGGGAAGGGGTTAATCTTCACCTGAACTGTTACATCTGCTATATTTACAGCAGGGCTCGACAAACCCTGGGCGCCAGGTCGCCATGGCGACCAGGAAATCAGACCTGGCGCCCGGGTGCTTTTTGTCACAGGGAGCCCTTGCCGGCTGCCATCCGTTTTACTTTCAGCGCGAGGGGAGAAAGTCTGTGCGGATCACACAGACTTTAAGCTCCGCCCCCTCGCGCAACACGTTGTAGTGCCGATTGTCACGTGACAACACGGCACTTAGCATGAACCAAAAGAAGATCGGGCTCCAGCATAAATGTCCCCCTCCCCTGCAATGAGGTAAGCAGCAGGGAGGGAGGACACCCTAAGAAATACATTTTTGTTCTTTGGTCTGTGTGTATGTATGAGTGAATGTAACTGGCTGTGTATGTATGAGTGAATGTAACTGGCTATGTATGTATGTGTGAATGGAACTGGCTATGTATGTATGTGTGAATGGAACTGGCTGTGTATGTATGAGTGAATGTAACTGGCTGTGTATGTATGAGTGAATGGAACTGGCTGTGTATGTATGAGTGAATGGAACTGGCTGTGTATGTATGAGTGAATGGAACTGGCTGTGGATGTATGTGTGAATGGAACTGGCTGTGGATGTGGCGTGTGTCAATGGAACTGGCTGTGGATGTGGCGTGTGTCAATGGAACTGGCTGTGGATGTGGCGTGTGTCAATGGAACTGGCTGTGGATGTGGCGTGTGTCAATGGAACTGGCTGTGGATGTGGCGTGTGTCAATGGAACTGGCTGTGGATGTGGCGTGTGTCAATGGAACTGGCTGTGGATGTGGCGTGTGTCAATGGAACTGGCTGTGGATGTGGCGTGTGTCAATGGAACTGGCTGTGGATGTGAGGTGGGTGTATGCGACTGTCTCCGTGCGTTTATGATATTGTGATGTGCCGTTGTCTGGCTCCTAGATTTTTTAGCTGGCTCCTAAAACTAAATTAAATTTGTCAAGCCCTGATTTACAGCATCATGTCCTTACTTTCTTTATGATATTAGGTAGCATTATGATCTCTGGTTACTCAAGATAATGCTTCCCCTTTGTTTTTAACTTTTCTTCACAATTCTCTGTTAGCATGGGTCTGTAAACTATACTTATGTTTAACTATTTAACATGTAGTTGTAGACTTCAGACAACCTGATACTGTACTGTTCAATTTCAGTATATCTTTCAGCTGCTAAAACGTTATTTAAATATTTTGTGTTTATGAATTCCTCATTACCCCATTTGGTAATAAAAACACTTTTTCAGGAACACATGAAACACATTATAGACTGGCAAATTCCAAACGCCAGTGATCATTGGCTCCTAAATTTTCTACTCCTGCATTCCAAGTGCTTGCTTGTTTTTATATAGAACTGTATAAAAGTACCATTTCCCTGACTCCTGTTACAATAGGCATGCACATTTGTTTCACATATCACACATGTATACAAAATATGCACACACCTCATATAGGCACCACAAAAATAGAACAGTATTCACCCTGTTTTGCCGGTCGTTTACCCTCTATCGTGCAGCTCCCTAAAAAAAAAAAGGCTCCAGGCAGAAAGAAGTTGCAGAAAAACTGTACTATCTAAGCACAGTTCCCAGATGTGGGCAAGCATCAATCCATTATAAACAATTAATATTTGCTTACAAACTCCCATCTATCAGTTGGAGATGCATTCAGCATTGATTCTGTTACTTTAAAGTCCTGACCAATATATACAACTCTTCTCCATTAACCTTGACTGAGAGTGTAAAAGAGGCGTGTCAGTTAGTACATAGACAATGAATCAGAGATATCCAACTCGTGGCCCATTGGCCTGATCTGCCCCACAAGGATTTTTGTGGTGCCCCTCTCCTGACTCATGCATTACCTCATAAAATGAATATTGTGTGCCACTCCTCAACCTAAGCTTGTGATGTGACCCCAGAGAACCTTCCTGTCAGATGTTGCGGTAGGGACCCACATGGTCTATAAAGATCCTTATGGTGTCTCTGGCTTTGTGATTGGTACAGGAACACACAATTCACATTGTGTTGCTTTCATCCTTAATGGAAAAGCATGAGCTCAGTCGCTCTGTAGAATAGCAGTATTCAAATTTTAATAAATGTATACATTATTTATAATTCTTGAATTTTGATATGCATGAGAAAATTAAGATATTTTTTTAATTCTTTAATTTATGATGGTTCTAAATGGTAGCTACATTAAAGATCTTTAAATGTCAGTGTACAACCTATCATGAATTCTATAATTGATCATGTTATGTTGGTAACACTGGTTCAAAGTTGATGAGGATGGAAGATCATAATGGAAAATTACAGTGAACCCATGATGGAATGATGAGGCAGAGCAAGTAAGCTATTCATTCTGTGTAAAGCACTGCAGAGATCTCTGCATCGTCATAGTCTGCACAATAAGGCAAAGCATGATCTACCTCTACCGCAGAAAAAAATTCTCCTTGTTCTTTGTCTGGCACTGAATAGGTTAAACACAAAATTCCAATGTTATTTCTCTGATTTAAGATTATTTTTTTTTAGGTCCATTTGACATAGTAGTGGGATTTAAATAAACATTTAAGACGGGATAAGCATAGTAATTATAAAGAAAATGAACATGATACCAAAAATCGCCAAATATTATGAATGAACCAGCAGTGGTGTTTTTTGTTGTTGTTGTTTGTTCTCATGGAATGGGCACATTAGCCAGATGTACTGACCCTAAATATATTGTTTTTGGTGGTGAGTTGGCATTGAATTTCACACAACCTATTGAGCAATAAATGGTGCACCTCCTTAACAGCACAGCTTTAGCATATAACGTATACAGACAGATTAAATGTTTTAACTTAATATATATATATATATATATATATATAGTATTATTTTATATTGGATTAAATTCAAATTTCTAGCAGTTGTTCAGATGTACTATTTCTACAGCCACTGATGGATTAAAGTTGACATGGCCCCTAAAAAAAGCTACACAAGCAACATAACATTGGAAGTTAGTCTTGTTTTTATGTATTTCTTTTGATTGTGTTAAGTATCTTAATGGTGCTCAATGTTTCCATAGACACACAACCCCGGAAAGATTTTATGTGGAAGCGTGTGATGATGGAACAGAGGATGTCCTGTCTATAGACAGAGTGTCAACAGAAGTAACTCTTACAGGTACCAATACATATTCTATACAAAATAAGTAATCATTATTATTACTGTTATTATTATTACTGTTATTATTTTTTTTACAGCACCAGTAAATTCACTTTAGTGATTAGTCTCCAAAATGTTAAATGTTTCACTGTACTGCTACATTATTTATCTAATACCCCTTACATCATATAGTATTGAGTAATAGTGTCTCAAATAATGTCTTAATTTCTCCACTCACCGAAAAATAGTGAAGAAGGAATTGACTATGTTCAACTGCATCTCCATAGAGATACATTATGACTCTCTTGATAGTCAAGCCCACCATGCATGGCTATGGGCTGCCTTGTGATTGGTTCCCATAAAGTGTTGGAGACAACAATTTGAAAACAGCTGGACTGGTGATGATCAATTTCTGGTAGAAATCTTGCAACATTTGTATTATAGTAAAGATGTTCTAAAAAATCTGGTTATGAAAACTATATACCTAACACTTAGAAAACCATGAGGTGCTTTCATTAATCCTTTGTAGGTCAGAAAGGTAAGAGAAATAAAGAAAGGCAAACAAATAGTTGTTTCAATAATTCCCCTGCAAACTCACATGAGTATGAACACCTCATGTAGTCTTCTTTGGCATTGTATTATTTTCTCTAGAGAAAAAGGTTAAAGGAATGACTGATACATACTTTTTTATACCTCAGATAACTGAAACAAAATGTTCAAAACACATTTCTTCTTTTAATATGCCATTAATCGCTTATGCTATCAAATGTTTATATATAGCGTTATAAACAAAAGAAGTCCACCAGATAGGCCAACATCTCATGTTTGCTTATAATCATATACTTTATGCTGTATATTGTGATGTATGATAATGTTCTTTTCACTGCTGAAATATGTGGACCCAATGAAAATGTATGAAAATACCAGTGGCTGGGATATTTGAAGTTACAAGTTTGCTTACTGGCCAAACAAGTCTCCTTGAGATGAAAAGATACAAGCAGATCTGGATTGGGTTTGGTTAATATAGGTCTAGATTTGTGCATATGTAGAAATTTGTCCGTGCTGTATGTATTAATGTAAGTAATTTTACATATAAAATATTTTGTTTTTCAGTTAAGAAGGACATACCGCCATCAGCAATTACAGTTCCGATATATGGTATTTTAGGTACAATTCGACTAGTTGCAGGTAAGCATTTTTTTCTCTTTAGTAGCTTATCATAATGATTGCCAGATATGTTTTAACTTGCATTCTGGAAAATATATTGGTTATATTTTGCTTATTTTTTTTTTTTGTTTGTTTATCAATCTACAATGATAAAATGACCATAACAATTTGCTTTCACCTCCCCATTCTTTCTCAACTTACAGTTACTATTGCAATAAATTTGTGCATGATAAATACTTACAGCAGTTATTAGCACTGTCAACCATTTCTGATAACTTAATTTTATGAACGATATGGGAATAATCACGTGTTATATGGCGTTTTGTTGCTTTGTGGTCTCTTTTATGAATGTTTTGGTACAAAAAGGCAAAGTATGAATGATTTTCTCAGTATTAACGGGACAGTCTAGTCCCCAAACTCACTTTGGTGCAAGATGAAGACTTCTACATGTATAGTGCACAGGTTTTTTTCCAGTGTGATTTTGATGCAGGCATTTTGCATAAATCACATTTTTAATATTTTACTTAAGCCCTCCCCCAGTGATTACGCTGCATGTATACTACAGGTGCGGCAACATTGATTACATAGACACCGAGCCTGTAAAGTGTTGTTCCATTTAGTCCCTTCATGTGTTGCTGGAATGGAATACATTGTGAGGACAGCAATAAACTTGCTCTTGTACACAGTAGGATCTCTTAACAGTGCAACACATTGTCTGATGACAAAACTAGAGAAACGGCATATTCCATTCATTTGACTGAAATTATACTCATTGGTTCCTGCAGCAAAACAAAAAAGGAAATTGACTTTTACTCAGCTAGTGTGGGCAGTCCTGGTTTCATGCAAAATGCACTAATTTCACAAATTTTAACTGTGTTTTTTAATATTTTAAGCAATGCAAAATGTAAAACATGCATTTAAAGTACCGTATTTATCGGCGTATAACACGCGCCGGCGTATAACACGCACCTCATTTTAAGAAGGAAATTTCAGGAAAAACAACTTAAATTTCAAATAAAGAACTTTGAAGCCCAATATGCCATTTTAATATGCCATTTAATATGCAGGATATTGCCCCCAATATGCCATTTTAATATGCCAGATATTGCCCCCAATATGCCATTTTAATATGCCAGGATATTGCCCCCAATATGCCATTTTAATATGCCAGGATATTGCCCCCAATATGCCATTTTAATATGCCAGGATATTGCCCCCAATATGCCATTTAATATGCCAGGATATTGCCCTTTAGTATGCTCGTTTAAAAAAAACCACACTTTATTGACCGCGCGGCTGGAGGGGAGCTCGCAACGCTTCCCTCACAGCCACGCAGCTTCAGAGCACCGGGGGACAGAGCAGGAACGAGGTAAGTTTTAGAATTTTTTTTTTTTTTCGGCGTATAACACGCACACACCATTTCCCCCCTATTTTCAGGGAGAAAAAGTGCGTGTTATACGCCGATAAATACGGTACTTTGAAAGCACGTTAAAATGCATTAACATTTTGAAGATGTATTTAGGGCAACCGACAATCCCTTTATGACAGACCCGGGCATCTTACGGCCCACGGGCCACATCCGGCCCTTTGTGCGTCGTTGTCCGGGCCGCGTGAGGCAGGGCCGATCCTGGGCGGGTGGAGGAGAGGCGCTGTAGCAGGGAGCTCTCTCCCTGCCATTCTCCTCCTTGTTATCCAAAGCACAGCGCGACGGGTGTAAGCTCCGCCCCGTCGCGTTCTGTGATTGGCTGCTTCAGGGAGGAGGACGTTCTCTAGGGTATCTGCCAAGACACCATAGAGAACGTCCTCCTCCCTGCAGCCAATCACAGAACGCAACGGGGGCGGAGCTTTCCCCCGGTTTGCTGTGCTTGGATTAACAAGGAGGATTAGGTAATAACAGTTTGGGGGGGGGGGGGTTAAAATAAAAAAAGAAAGGAAGTGTCTGTGGAAGTGTGTGTGAATGTGTATAAGTGTGTATGTGTGTGTGTGTCAATGTGTATAACTATGTGTGTGTTACTGTCTGTGTAAGTGTATGTACATGAGTGTCTGTGCAAGTGTATCATGTGTGTAAAGGTGGCTGTGTGTGTATTTATGTATGTGTGACAGTGTGTATAAGGGTGTCTGTGTAAATGTATGTCTGTGAGGGTGACTAAGTGTGTAATTGTGTTTGTGTGACTGTGTATTTATGTATGACTGTGTGTATTTATGTATGTGTGACAGTGTGTATAAGGGTGATTGTGTAAATGTATGTCTGTGAGGGTGACTAAGTGTGTAACTGTGTTTGTGTGACTGTGTGTGTTTATGTATGACTGTGTGTACAAGAGACCAGCATGGGGAACAGAAAGATAGAGATGGAAAAATATATAAGGGATGAGGGGAGAGACAGACATGGGGTATGAGTGACGAGAGAGAGACAGACATGGGGTATGAGTGACGAGAGAGAGACAGACATGGGGTATGAGTGGCGAGAAAGAGACAGACATGGGGTATGAGTGGCGAGAGAGAGACAGACATGGGGTATGAGTGGCGAGAGAGAGAGACAGACATGGGGTATGAGTGGCGAGAGAGAGAGACAGACATGGGGTATGAGTGGCGAGAGAGAGACAGACATGGGGTATGAGTGGCGAGAGAGAGACAGACATGGGGTATGAGTTGCGAGATAGAGACAGACATGGAGCATGAATGGAAAGAGAGAGAGACATGGAGCATGAATGGAAAGAGAGAGAGACATGGAGCATGAGTGGAAAGAGAGAGAGACACGGAGCATGAATGGAAAGAGAGAGAGACATGGAGCATGAATGGAAAGAGAGAGAGACATGGAGCATGAGTGGAAAGAGAGAGAGACATGGAGCATGAGTGGAAAGAGAGAGAGACATGGAGCATGAGTGGAGAGAGACATGGAGCATGAGTGGAGAGAGAGACAGACATGAGGGAATGGGGAGAGAGAGAGACAGACATGAGGGAATGGGGAGAGAGAGAGACAGACATGAGGGTACGGGGAGAGACAGATATTGAGCAAAATTTAATTGAAATATGGTCGATGTGGCCCTCCAGCAGTGCTCGGGTTGCTCATGCGGCCCCCGGTAAAAATGAATTGCCCACCCCTGCTTTTGGTGAGAATTGCCCTCTCTCACCATAATCCTAAGCATTGACTGTGACTGGCTTAGAGTTTTATGTGGTCTTGAGTGTCTGAGAATTGTTTTACTTGAGGTGTGAGCAAATTCAAAAATGGCTTTCCTTAAATTGTTGGCAACTTTAAGGGAAAGAAAACTTGGTTTTAATAGTTTTACGTGATATACCCCATGCTATTTATTTGTCAGCTGTGCTTGTAGGAACGATGGTGTTGATATACAGTGTGTTACCCGTTTGACCTCTCATTGGGCCAAAATCAGTGATGCAAAATATTATTAACTGCTTTTAGCTCATATTTTTCTATTGCAGACTTTGAGATTCAATGACATGATAAATTAACTCAGGTCATTGAACAGACGCCAAATTGTCATTCTTTACATCAGCTATTGGCACATTTGCATCTCAAAAGATCATCTTATACCATTACCAAAAAAAAAGACTTTTTAAATGGTACGTTGTATCATCTTTTGAGATGCAAATGTGCTTCTTGGCTTATAGTGTGACGGTTGAACTGTTCAGAGCTCACCGGGCATCTGCATACTCTAAAACACAAAAAAGTTTGAGCAATGGAACTCTGATTAGAGGATGTGCATCAATAAAACTTTAATATCTGGGTATTGATACATCGTACATAATTCCTAATTTTGGTTACTAGCAGTTTGAGCTTTACAACGAACAACATGCAAACTTTTTTTGTTTTTAGTGATTCATCTGTTAACTTAGAAAAGTATTCTTGTAACACAACCTCAGGATGAAGCTTTGCTTTCAGCAGTTAGATCATTTATAAATAGTTTCCAGAATGGGACATTGGAGAACTCCACATGTAACTGGAGTGATGGGTAGATGCCGTTGGCAATAGATGCTCAATGGTTTCTGTAAGATATACCGTATATGAATACATTTAATTTAGTATCATCTATACTTGAGTTTTGAGTTTATAAATACAAGAGTTTATTTTAATACATGCCCTAGCTATATCAGTGCATACTTTTGTAAGGGCAGTCATTTTTTAAATAAATTGAAGTAGGTTTATAGTATTGCTATTAATTTTATTTCTCTGCATTTATGGATTAAACGTAGTTGGTGGTAAACTGAGCGTTAGCAACTCGGCAGACACTAGGTCAGGCTCTGATTGCAAATATGATTTTATATTGCAGAGAGAATGACCTGAAAACTATCAATATTCTTTCCCTTAGTTTGAATTCAGCAGTTTTTTTGGGCCAGTGTGAGATTGTTTTAGTCTGGTCATTGCTGGTGTTGCTGTTGGGTTGCTAGATCTTGATTGTTTCTGGACATTCACATTTTCCAGTGGTATCACATATACAGTTTTTGAACCATGTTAGTTTATAGATTCCTGATCTGCATTTCAGAACATGCACTGTAAATATTGCATATTTTTTTTTTATAATTCTTTATTTTGAAAGAAGAGGTTTTTTGTAGCAGTACTGTTAACAGCATAACAGCAGTGGGGGGGGGGGGGGGGGGGGAAGAGAAGGAAAAAAAAATCTTATATGTAGTAATAGTTCAAGATAAAGAGACAGAGCGCATACCATGTCTTCCCCGCTGGTGAGTGGCACTCCGTCTCCCCGCCTCCCCCATAGTTCTCGAACGGTCCCCAGACAGGTTCCAAATGGGAGGGGTCTGTGAATTGCAGGAATCACACAGAGAACACCCGGCCACTCCATTGGGGCATATGGGCCTCCAGCACTGGATCCCATATTTGTGAAAAGAGTGTGTAGTGTAATGAATGTAAGCGGTAATTTTCTCCATGGTGATTAAATCATTAATTTTATTGTCAATTTCGGGGTGGGTAGGTCCTCTGGTCTTCCAGTTCCTCACTATGCAGAGGCGGACCGCAGAACAGACCCGGAAGATACGTTTATTAGCGTGTGGGGAGCGTTCTGGCGATCTCTGTTCAAGAGGGCCTAATGCAGTATCGAGCAGTGGGAAGGCGTACTGCACATATGTAGATAAGAGCCAATGGCCCCGCAACCTCGGTAGCACATTGTGGTAATGGAAGGGTGAATGTGCACTAGTCGTAAGGGGTGCATATACCAATGAGCTAACAGCTTGAACTCATTCTCTTTTGGTAGCATGCAAGCTGTAGTCTGGAATGTGTTGGTAATGATATCTGACCAATCCTCTGGGTCTAGGCTGTCTTTGAGGTCTGTTTCCCACTGTGCTCTGTATGATGGAGGGGATGAGTATTTAACCATCATAAGGTGCTGATTCATCTGGGAGATCATCCCTGGGGTTCTCCTGCCCTTCTGGACTACTATTTTAAATGTGGTAGGTGTCCAGGTGGGATGGTGTCTGTGATGAGTCTGAGCAAAATGCTTAAGTTGCAAATATCTAAAAAGTTCTCCAGAGGGAATGTCATGGGAAGTTTGTAAGTCTGGGAATGTACGGACAGAGTGGAGGAGAGGAAACCAGTCGTTCCTCTAGCTGAAGCCATCTTGCATGCGCGTAGGGGCAGTGTAATTGAATGATGTGTGACAGTTGCGCTACTTTATAGTAGGAAAGTAGATGAGGGCTTGCCAGGCCACCCAGTGCTCTGAGGCGGTACAGTAGGTTCAAGCCGAATCTGGCTTTCTTACCTTGCCAAATGTACCGTTGCATCTCTCTCTGAAGCAGTTCAATATCGTCTCTCTTGGGAGTGTGCGATAAAGATATAGGATTCTGGGTAAGAGCGTCATTTTTAAAGAGTACGCTCGCCCTAGTAGGGAAGTGTGATATCTGGACCACACGTGGAGGTCGTTTTTAAGTTTGGTAAGGAGAGGGCTGTAGTTAGCTTTATATGTTCCACCAATTTGGTTAGACAAACCCCCAGAGATTTAAGCTTGGTCTGACACCATTTGAAATCAGAGTTAAGTCTAAGGAGTTTCTCGGTCGGGAGTGGTAAGGTGACATTCAGGGCTTCACATTTACTGTTATTGATTTTGAATCCAGAGAGTTGGGAGAATCTATGTATCGTCTCGTAGAGATTTGGGAGGGAGGTGAGAGTCGGAAGAATGTCGTCAGCGAAGAGGCTCAGTTTATATTCCTCGCCACCCACCACCACCCCCTTAATGTTTTGGTTAGCGCGGATCGTCTGGGCCAAAAGCTCTATGCACAGCACGAAAAGCAAGGGTGAAAGTGGGCATCCCCATCGGGTGCCCCCTTTGATAGGGAAATATCGAGAGGCCACTATGCCCGTGTCCACTCTAGCTCGAATGTCACCGGATAGGGCCCTAATCCCCGACAGGAAGGCCCCAGACACCCCAAAGGCCTCTAGGACCATCCACATATAAGACCAGTCGATGCGGTCGAATGCCTTTTCCGCGTCAAGTGAGAGAAGCATCATTGGAATTTTTTGGGAGTGTGCGGCTTGTATCAGATAAATAGACCGCCTAATGTTGTTGGGGGGCCTCCCTCCCGGGGAATCATTTCATTTTTTTTAAAAGTGGTTCACGCTTCCTTGTTGAGCTGAATACATATAACATAACCTTCCAAAAAGTATAAAACTTTCCTCTAGTTTTCCTCTAGTTGACCATCAAGCTGCATGGTCAATGAATGAAAAACACATATACAGATATATACATATACAGATATATATGTGTGTGTGTGTGTGTGTATGTGTGTGTATGTATATATATATATATATATATATATATATATATATATATATATATATATATTACACATACATACATACAATATTGTGTGTGTGTGTATATACCTATATGCCCTAGGTTTAGGGTTGGGAACAAACGGTCACTGTGGGTATTTATAAATTTATCTAGCAATTTGTTTGTGTTTGTAGATGTGTAAAAGATTGTTCATGTGATAGTAAAATTGTTTTTATTTTAATTATGCAAACACTTCTGATGCAATTATAAATCTATTTAGAATTTTCCATTGTTAATATAATTTTCACTGCAATTTCATTTACCAGGAATGTATCTCATTGTGATAACTCAAAAGAAGAAAGTAGGAGATTTACTTCAACACTCCATATGGAAAGTAACAGACTTTGAAATTATTTCATATAAGAAGACAATGCTACATTTGACAGATAGTCAGGTAAGTTGTGACTGTATTGTAAGCAGGATACAAGCCATGTGTGGATATTTACCAATGTGACACATTTGAAAAGAACAGTCATTTTCATGTTTTTATTACTAAACAGCAGATTGACAACAGAGTTGAATTATTTAGGTCAAAAATATTTGTTCTTATATAGCATAATTATTCCACCCCCCCACCCCCCATTTATTTCTTCCCAATAAAATGTCAATATGAGCCTGTTTACCTTTAATGAACACTACCCTAAAGACTGCTAAAGTGCTCTATGATGTGTACAGCTACACACATTCTAAAGTGGCTCCCACTTTAATTTCAAAGTCTGTTTTTACTTGAAAATAATTTACAGTTCTCCTGTATTTATTACACTATGAAAAGGGACCTCTAAATTCCATGCCATCCTATAGGAAGGGTGTGGAGAGGCAAGACTGTAGCTATAGTAACTAACACTATCAGTTTAGCAGTTTTTAGTAAATATATAGCAATGTACGTAGAACTGACCATTTAAGACAGATGTTAACGCCGCTTATTGAGTCCTTTTCCTTCAGAATACAAGCTTATGAGAATCCAGACTTTCTCTTGGCTTTTTTTCCCTTTAACATTAAATTTGATTTTATTGGGTTATTTTTTCCACTGCTGGGAAATATGATGACATATAAGTAAAAACATAATCTATTAAATGTGTGATACACATGCACTTGTTATTAGTACTGTTTTCCTTTTATAGTGCTTGCGCATGGTATGTACATGATAACATCAGTCATTATTCCAACAGTTGCAGGATAACAAAGCCTTCCTTGCCATGATCAGGCACGTTCTTAGCGTGGATGGCTTCTACTTTTCAACTTCTTATGACCTTACCCATACACTTCAACGATTAGCAAACACAAGTCCTGAGTTCCAAGAAATGAGCCTACTGGAAAGGGTAAGGAAAAAACATAAGGTGATATATTTGTCACACCTCAATTTCTTTTTTTTTAAAATTAAACCTAGAACTGTGTCCATCGGCAGTTATGCAGAATATTGCTGAGCATTTAATAAGGTGGCTAAAAGGTAGTGAGTGGAGAAAGAAGTAATGAGAATTGATGCAAAGGACATTTTAGATGACCGGCTAATTTTGTGATGTAATTAGAGTTGGTGGTGGCGGCACATTGATTGTAGAAAAGGACGCATGTACTATGGTTTAGGTGAAATTTGACAACAGTGACAGAGTAAAAAATAATTAGTGTGTTTTGTCTTAGTGATGAGCTCTCTATGGTTTGCATGCCATCTCATGACATTCCGCCAACCAAATGGATGTCTATTCCACAGCAGCTGCAGTACCAATCCGTAATGATATGATGCCTAACCTTTGGCACACCAGCTGTTGACTACTCCCTTTCCCATGATATATAATATAGTATACTCGATGAGTGTAATGGGAAATGTAGTCTCAGTAGCTGGAATATTAACTTACCCTAGCTGCAATAAGTTTGAAATAAACTACCTTGTGTCTACAGCATGCAAGCTGGATCTCAGGTGGGGACTTTATGCATGTGAAGTAGCACCAGGCAGAGTAAATGGGGAGGAGACCTACTGGAGGGAGAGGAAGAGAGCAGACTAATCCACTCTGACAGCAGGGGGGGGGGGGGGGGGGTATAGAATTTTGCTGCACTCCCCTGCCTGCAAGGTGATTTTCTGCTCTACTGCTTCTCCCCCGATGTTGCTGTTGGTCTGTTTGAATTTCTTGCAGGTCAGAGGTGGGCAGTTGCCCTCTCATACCCCCCCCCCCCCCACCAATTGTTCTCAAATCTGGCAGCCAGGCCTCATGTTAATGTGTAACTGCCCAACTACCGTTGAATGCATGTTGCTTGAAGCTGGCTGAAGTGATATTGCTGGGAAAGCATGGGGGAAGGATGAGGAGAGGGATGGTAGTGAAATGGGGGAAGTCACATATGAATGGGCGGAATAACCCCTGAAAATCTTCTCAAAAGTTGGGGGGTCGTCTTATACGCCGGGTACTGGGATTTACTCACCTATTTTCTGCTCTGTCTCCTCTCCCGCTGTTAAGCCGGTCCGTGGCTGTGAGGGAAGCGTTGTGAGCTCCCCTCAGGCCGCGCTGCTTCAATAAAGTCTGTTTAAACTATTTTTTTAAACAAAACTTTATTGACCGCGCGGCTGGAGGGGAGCTCACAAGCTTCCCTCACAGCCACGGACCGGCTTAACAGCGGGAGACAGAGCAGAAAATAGGTAAGTATTGGGGATTGGGGAAAGAATGAGGAGGGTGGAAAACTCTATATTTTAACCTAAAAGGTTAAGATATAGATGCGATTTTTCCGGCTTATAAGATGACTTAGTTGGGGGGTCGTCTTATACGCCCAGTCGTCTTATACGCCGGAAAATACGGTTCTCAAGGTCCTATCAACATTAAAGCATGCCTGTTATGCACAAATAAAGTGATAGGTTTTTATCTATATTTCTTTTCCGTAGTTCTATATTGGCTGAAAATGTATAGATTAATTTAAAGTTGTACCTGTATTGTTCACCTCATGGGTGTCTTTATTTCTGTAACTGTACACATGAGTATGCATCTATAGTTGTAGTTTTTAACTGCTTTTCATAAATTATTGTGCTAGCAGTTATGTGACAAGTTGTCCCTTTAAGGAGAATAACTGATGCAGTTGAATGCCCTTTTAGCCTTATTTTGTACACCACACTTTTCTTCTATTTACCTTACCTTTTCATTTCATCACCTCTTTCCAATAATTTCTATTGTCCCTGTTGTTATCCTCCATAGCCTAGCAGTTGGTATCTAATCTTTGACATCCCAGCTGTTGAGGAATATACTTTCCATTATGCTGGATAATAGTTTTTTTTTTATTATACTTTTTGTTGACTACAAATGGCCTGCTGACTGCTAATTTTTGTCACATCTGTAGTTTTGAAGGCTGTGAGCTACATAGGAAGTGGGGACTGTAGACCACACAAGCTGGAGCGCCAAAGTATAGCCATTGTTCTGCTCCCTCTCACCAACCTCTGTGCCTAATGTGTAGTGCATGAGGTTCTAAGGTGCTGTTCCATGTGGAATGACTTGACAAAAGTGGTGCATCACATAAAGGGAAGTTAAAGAAATATCATTTTATTTTGTTAAAAAAATAAATTGAATAAAAAGGTATAGGAAATTTTCTTGGGGTTTGTTCCCCAAAAAGAATCGTGCCAGTTACTTAAACCCCTTATGTGACATAAGGAGAACTATAACCCCTCTCGCCTGTCATCCCAATGATGACCAGTATGAATCAGTGTTATCAGCCTGTTGTCAGCTGGAAGCAGGTGTGTATTTTTCTTTGAATGCAAACACAGAGAATCGAAGAAGGAGGCTATTAAACCGTAATTGTGAGCTTTCGAAGTCCGTGACCGTGTTAAAGTCCGTAAATTAATTGGACGCACACAGATTTTAAATAGTTGATAATTGTCTGCTACATGTTGCGTTATAAACTCATGCAACCATACTGCTGAGGAAATCAGTTTCTTGACTAGATACTTACTGATTTAAAAAGGTATTTAATATCCAGCATATACTATTCAATTTCAAGATGTGTGCAAATATATATTCCTATGCCTCCTGAGGAAGATAAGTAATATGGCAAAAAGCATCAGGCACATTCTTTCTTTGATTGAACAGGTGTTTACAATCTATATATACACAACATGTTGTTTTTAAATGTATGATTCTTATATATTTTTTATGTATTGTTTTTATTAAAGTTCTATATTTATAGATGATCTATTTTTAGGTTCATACCAATACCATTTTATTAGTTTATAGAAGGCTGCACCGCTCTACTATTGGCATAATGACTCTTACTACGTTTTAAAAGGAAATAAATATTGTTTCCTCTCTTTTTAATTCTGCCATTCAGGAACATGTTATATTATATCAATTATTAGGCCTTGGGAACCATGTTGATTTCAGATTGAATAATATTTTTAAAATATACATACAATCATTATTAGCAGATATGCTGTTTCAGTAAACGTAACCCCTGCATTGCTTAGATATTATAGGCTGTTTCAGAAAACGTAGCCTATATCAAAGCAATTCATGGGTTGTTTAAGAGAACTGAACACCTTTTATCCATTAGACACACACCCACACAAACATACACATGCTGCAACTTTTGAGCTCCCTGTGAAGGAAGCACTGAGCCAATCAGGAGAGTTGAGAGGTCTCACCTGATTGGCTGAGACCTCCTTCTCTCAGAAAACAGTGAAGTGTGTCTTTGGCGCTCCAAGGGTTAACTTACAGTGCTACTACCTATTTAGGGGTGTACCCTCCAAATACACCGCCTCAGTAGGAATTTGTGCAAAATAGAGAAATAAAGGTGTGCATACCAGTGAAATAAAATGACACTCCGCTTTGTAGATTATCTTGCACAGATTTTGTATACATGTAACAAAACACAAAAGAAACCACATAGTGTAGATAGTCAGGATTGAATTAATCACTTCTATCCAATCTCTTACATATGGCACTCACGTGGTAGGGAGCCAAACATACAGGCTCTAGACATAGGGGCAGGTGGGCAGTGTAAGTGAGGGTCTTGCCGGATGGGCGTTAACCCATACATTTACTCTGGTCCATATTGGTGCTCTTGAATTTGGGGCTTGGTATTTGCTATCAGCAGCGTATAACATTCTAAATACATATCAGTGCAGTGATTACAATATTCCGTGTGCCTCTGTATCCCTTGTTACCAGACTCTGCTTTGACATGTTCAGTGAATGGCCCTCACATCTGTTTTATTTATTTTTATTTTTTTGGGCATGAGGGTAAACAAACTGCTTGCTCAGCCCCCTTGTGCTAATAAATATTTATTGAGAGTATTAGGAGGGTTAGGGCGGCTTGTTGAAGTGTTACAAAGTGAGTGGAACCGTTATCTGTGCAAGTAGTACCTCTTTTTGCTGACTTATCAGATTGGGAAATTGTTTTTGATAGTGACAGCATAGAAGAGAATAGGGTAGAATTGTGCCTAAAGATGTTTCAAAGTCTTAAAGGAGAGTTTTTTCCAAGTAAGAGAAGAAAAAATTAGTTAACCTTTTGTGTGAATCTCCTCTTCATCACAACACCTTAAATCTACTTGTTCTGTGTGACTAGATAGATATCCTTAGTTTTTATGTTTTACAATGAAATGTCCTGGTTATTAACAAATGTGAATCCCACTACTGGACAGAAGGTTGTAGCCTCTGCAGTGTTGGTTTGACTGGTGTGATTAGGACTCTCGACTTCCCAAGATCCCCACCCAGGCGTTTCTGTTTGTCTGCTTAACCCATGCTGAAATGCATACTATTTACTTACAGAGAAAGCAGCAGGAGTAAATGGTACAATGTGGCCCAAAAAGTCCAGTCACAAAAACGTGAATGGATCTCTGCTTTGGGCAATATAGATCCCTAGCATGTCTCCCATTAGAATTAAGCTGTGAGCTACACTGTGTTGTCATCCTCATAGTGCCTGCTGTTGGGATATCACTAATATAAAAGTGATTGCTAACCTTTGCAATGAAGGTGTTTGGAAACTACATATCCCATGCTTCTCAGTTTTGCAGCATTCTATCCCAAAAACCCATTTGTGCAGCGACGCTTACCACCAATCTTATTAAAATTCTGTTTTCTGTATAAGAAACTGATGTGCCTGGCTCTAGTCATAGCCACCCTACTTTTCTATTTTTTTTTTAATCAATTATTAATACAATATTATCAGTTTATTTCTGTCTCTCTGTCAATAGCCCACTAGTTCTGTATTATGTTCCTATGCCTGTGGTTCCTCAAGTCACAATAAGTAGAGGACCTTGTAGGGTACAAAAGTGTGCTTGTAAAACAAAGTGTGTTCCTTTGTGTACATAAAAATCGAAAATGTTTTTAAAAATGCAGGATATCTTACTAAACTTAAGGTTTTGACTCTAAAAAATTGATTTTCTTTTTTTAATTTTATTACAAAGTATTTAATGTGACTAACATGATGCATTTTTCTGTTCAGGCTGATCAAAGATTTGTTTGGAATGGTCACCTCCTTAGAGAATTTTCGGCACAGCCTGAGGTAACACTGTTAATGTACATACTGTATGTCTGTAAATAAAAATATATAATATACTGCGCCTGTATGTGATGGAGTAAGCAGCACCTAGACACAGCTAGTGTTTCACTCCTAGCAGACAAGTGTAAACTAGAACAAAAAAGAGTGACTTGTGCGCTAAACCAACACTTCACACACCATATAGTTACCCTTTTCAGTAAGTAGAACTTACATATGTGTTATGCAAAGAGAAAAATAAAACATAATATAGTGTAGTATTTTCAACCAAATGTGGCATAAATAATAAAGTCTGTAAAGTGACCACTCACATGTGTCTGAGCAGAATCCTGCTCAGAATAAACAGCATCAGGGAGCCCAAAAATGGGTAATGGATCACCATATACAGTCCACAGCTCCAGGAATTGTACCCATGTACATATGAGGAGAGAGAGCAGGGATGTCAGTACAAACACGTTTAAAATACAGATGCAAAATACATAAAATCTTACACTTAAAATCGCAGGAGTCTTCTCCACAATTAAAAACAATGCAGGTCATGCAGTACTGTATGTCTGTTCTGCTTGCCAAAATGCAATGATTGACACTTATTTGATATAGATTTTTTTTTTTTAAATTGACATGGTTAATGGGCAGCCAGCGGGATTTCTATAACATGAATGGTTAGTGTGAAATAAAAGAAAACAGCAAAAATGGTTTAACAATCCTTCACATTGGGCAAATTTAGCACCTGAACTGTGTAGCATAAAAATCCATTGTGTAATTTGTTGGTACTAGCCATTTGTGGCATTACTGGTTTGCACTTTATGCAAATACGTAATGATAATAGGCAGAATCAGCAACTTTTTATAATCTTTTGTTCCTCTGTTAAACTATACATTCAGTCAAAACATATTTTTTTTTTTTAGTGAGCAATATCTTCAGATAATGGTTACATTCTAGCACAGGCCTGCCGTGGTATATAAAAACAGATTTTTAGCCTTTGTGTAGGAAAGGTTGTCACGTTGAAGCAGGTAATATCTTTGTTAATTGTATGGATTCTGATCATTTTTTATCTTCCTGTTATGTAATACTCGCCATTTAATATTTAAATGTGCTAATCATGTTCTTTTTATTTCAAAAGTATATATATAAAAACACAGAATGTGTTGTAAAATCAGCTGTTATTGCTTGACCATGACTTAACATGTTAAATATTACCGTCAATATATTCTTTCTTCATTAGTTACACATTAAAGCACCACAGAAATGTTTTTATATTGCTGCTCTGGTATGCTAACTTTGTCTGCATTCTGTCAAAAAAAAAATAAAATAAATATAAATATATATGTGTTCCCATGCATTTTTATTGTTGACCAGGAGAGAGACAGTATAGAATCATTCTGGTCAACAAAAAATGTAATGGGAAACGAATTGGTAGTTCTGTAGCTTGTATGAAACAGGATATTTAGGGGGAGGGCAGGACCCTATGTAAAAGTTATGCATTTATCCTATTTTTATTACTCCAAGGGTTTGAAACGTGTAGCAGACAAAGGGCTATTATATTTTCATTTGTGTATTGTCAGCTCAGTGACCATGAGTTCCAACTAGCTGAAACAATAAATAGGTCCATCATAAAAATAGGGACTAAATATTATTATGATTAAAAAGATTATGTATTTTTGTTTTTTGCAGAATTGTAAGAAAATGTATTTATTAAAAGAAAAGTGTGTCTCCTGTCTATATCACCTTGAGGCCCAATATGCAAATGACACCTTTTACATTTTAAGTTGATTATTAATTGGCATATGATGCCTTAGCGCTATTGTCATGAAGGGTACAACATTTTCAAAATGGGAATTTGAGGGTCAAGGGTGGCAGCATGGATATCGGGCTGTCAGCAGTTGGTTTACTATGTAATTTATTTGTGGATTAAATGTTTGACATTTGTTTTTCACAGATTCAGAAATTTGCAATGCCAGTGATTCATGGATGTATCCTTTTATGATTTATGCTCACTTTTGTTTATTCTTAGGACAATGTGCTACATGTTAAATCGGTAAGAGTTTCTCTATTTTGCCTTCATATTGTACATTGTACTGTGGTATGCTAATGCTTTATGATGGCACTTAAAGTTAGTTTCTAATCTGTAATGTTTTAAAAGATCCTGAATTGGGATTGGGAAATTGTTTTATATTTGCATCTTAATTCCACCCTTGCCCATGCTCTGAATTGTATTCTTTTTTTTTTTCTCTTGGCATTTCTGCCCCTTTTCACCCTTTGTCCGACTCTAAAGGCAGTGTAAAGTAGAGCCATAGATGTGCACATAAGTAGCTACAACCAAACTCACGTTAAAACTGTTAGACTTGTAGCTGTAATATTTACTTTGGAGTTGATGATGATTCTTGTATAATATTTCATTTGCAAAGCTTAAATAAATGATTTATCAGACTTAATCAAATGATAACCTTGTGACCTGAAATTCCGATGGCAAAACTTTTAAATATTATGTTTTTATGATCTTATCCTTATCACGGTTGCCAGTTATTGCAATACATTCGTGTTCCATTAATGGAAAATACTTTGATTGGGTCCTTATCTCCAGGAGAAGCTGTTTTCGGGCAGGCGTAAGGTATTATGTGAGAGGTAAGGTTAAGCATCATGTAAGTGATATTCTGAACTTTTTTTTTTAAAATATCAATATATTTAATATTTCATTTTAAAACTGATCCCTGCTCAATGTGCTAAAAAAAAAAGTACGGTATATACTTGACTGTTCACACCCACACAACACACCTGCATTTTCCACTCACACCACTAGGGAAAGTAAGGTATTGTAGAGAACACACATGACCAACTCCAACCCTCCAGCCCCACCCCCCTCCAACTGCCCATGTCTGTGAAAACCTATCCGGACCGCAAGAGAACTTGTTATTGAATGTTTAATAATCACATATTATAATGTATATGTTGACTTGAATGTGTTTTTTTTTTTTTAAATGTTTTATTGTTTTGGAATGGCTTTCAGGTATTGATTCAGAAGGGCATGCAGCAAACTTTGTTGAAACTGAGCAGATTATACACTTCAGTGGAAATAAAGCTTCCTTTGTTCAGGTGAGTTAAAGAACCTATAAAACTTTTATTTTCTTTTGCCACTTGGACTTAGTGCAAGTGGAAAGTTCAGTAGCTCTAGTATTCAGATACAGTTGTACTTTTTAATATATATGACATTGTAAAATCAGATCAGGCCTGACGGTTGTGAGTCACCGCTCCAATTGGCTGTTGGCACACATTAATGTTCTAACCTACAGTTACTAAAATTAAATCTACTAATACATAGCTATGATTTTAGTTCCCCTCTTGTCTTAAAATGTTCTGAAAAATTGTAGTTTGAGGCTGCTGTCAAAGAAAAATCACTGATTTCCTGGATGACCGTGAGAAACAATTTGTCAAAATACTTTCATAGTGTCTCTATTGCAGTCTGTGTACCTTAGCTAAGATGGTAATTAGACCACTACATTTGAAAGATACATAATTGACTGTTAAAAATGTTACAGATCAAAGAAATAAAAGTAATCCCCTAAAAAGGAATGACTATATGGAAGATATAAACACCCTCTACTGTGTAGCAAACTTAAATGTTGAATTCTGTTGTCCTACATAATAATTGGGAGCTTGTTCATGCTTGCTTCTTATTTTCCTCTTCTGTCGCCAGGTTCTTTCACTGGACTTGTAACTGATAGAAAAGTTCACTTAGCTGCCTATCTTCTCTTCAAATAATTTTTTGTTGAGTTTTAAAAGACATAACAAGTTACATAAATGATAAAACATATAACAAGATATACATCCATAATACTTAAGAGAAAAGATAAATATAAATATATATATATATATATATATATATATATATATATATATATATATATATATATGAGTTTTTCTCCTACCTGCTTTGAGGTGAGTGCGCTGATCTTTGGAATATATATATATATATATATATATATATATATATATATATATATATATACACTAATATAATATCATAAGTATATGTACAGAAGGTAATAGAAATATATAAAAATGCAAAAAAATAACAATAAATACATTTTAAAAAATTCATGTTGGTCGACGGGGGGGGCGGGCATCACATCACACCAGACTGTACTTTTTTACTATGTTCTCTTCTCACATTGTCCACTCATGATTGCTGCCCATCTTTTTGTGTGGAACTCTGGAAAGATCTCTGAAAGATCAGAGCTTCCTGACTGAATTTATAAAACAATGGGCTTTACAACCCCTTTAATATGTTACGAATAAGCAGAGGAAGGACTTTGATCACTCAGACAGTGGAAAGTGTTTAAGCCTGTTTTCACACCTTTGAAACTCTGTAAATATTAGCACTAAAGTACTGTATGTCTTTAAATGAATATTGGCCTTGCAAATGTTTTTGCGATTAAGGAACAACAGGAGATCTCAAAAACAAACAAAAAACTGAACTCTGTTTTGCCCTTGCATGTCTAGCTGAGACAGATGCTTAAACATAAATTCATAATGTCATTAACTGACAACTGAAAGATTGGCCCCTAGTGTAGATGGTTTAGATAGAAATGCATTAATGAAAGAATTTAAATAAAGTGGGTCACTGAGCCCTCTTTGTTCTATATAGCTCTATCAGGGGGCAGACATTTTGGGTCGTCTGCATGCATCTGACCCAAGATTCTAAACAACATGCCTTCCCCCCTGATAGAGCTACGCAAAGAGGGCTCAGTAAGGTAGTTTATTTGTATTTTGTAAAGCATTTCTATTTGATGCCTACACTTGGTACAATCTTTCAGTTTACATATCTTATTTTTTGTGACAGTTCTTTAAGTTCTATAGCAGCATAGTCTATGTGCACAGCTGGGTGTATATATAAACTAGACCTTCCATAATGCCTAGTTAGGTTATTATAAAAGTATTACATCCATAACATTTGAGTCATTGTAGTAGGAAGAGGGGATTTGTCTCTGAAATAAAGAGCTATAAGAAATATTACATCCCTCACAAAGTTTGGGGCTTCGTAGTTCAGTACTAGATGTATCAATTTCAGCTTAAATTGGGCTCAACTTGGATAGTTTGGAAATGCTGCCATAATAGTAACTTCACCAAGACCACCATATCTTAGAGCTGCTAACTGCCATGGCACCATCAAGTTTTATCCTTGATAATTATTGAATAAACCTCGAAAATGCAAATGATATCAAAAGATTATTTTTGTTCTTAATGATTACAGTTTCTGCAGAGCTAGGTTAAGTAACTAAACGGCATACTTACAAAGACAAGCATATACTGCAGATCTTAAAGGCCTTGCTCAAATTAAATGGATCACTGAGGCCAATGTTCATCTTATGTAGAGTTTAATAGTAATAGTGTTGTTCTCTTGCGTGACAAGATTCAGTCTTAACATAATACAAATTTAGTTGCACAAACAACTAGCTGAAGGGGAGCGTCTACCTAATAATGTCATTGGTGCCTACTTATTGCTTTCTTTTATTTTTATTCTCAGACACGTGGATCAATTCCATTTTTCTGGTCACAGAGACCAAACCTGAAATACAAACCAAAACCACAGATTAACAAAGTCATAAACCACGTAAGTGTCTTTTCATTTTTTTTGATGGGAAGCAGAAGCATAATACAACTGCAGTAACTACTAAATGTACATTTACCTGTTTATTAGATGTCGCATAACGATCAGGCTACATAAGCCTGAAAGGCATATACAGGCATGTTTTAAATAGTGTTGACTACCTGTGAAACACGAAACCAGATAATTTCTGAAAGTCAATAATTTTTATGTAAGAATATTTTCATTTAATGTAGAGAGTTGAAAC
The DNA here is from genome assembly GCA_036172795.1 of Pelodytes ibericus. Lineage (NCBI taxonomy): Eukaryota > Metazoa > Chordata > Amphibia > Anura > Pelodytidae > Pelodytes > Pelodytes ibericus. The sequence goes on along the minus strand of CM069859.1, from coordinate 139,111,941 downwards.
TATGTAATACCAATACAATGTGTGGTGCAGAGTATCAAGTGTGATATTATGCATGTGTTACCAGCTAGTTTCACATTCATTGTAAACCATAAAATATTTTACAAGTAATTGACAACTGCGACAACAAAACATCTTAAAGCAATTCTGCCATCTTGAGGACCTTTTAAGAAATGATGCAGGTAGTAAAAGCTGACGTTCAGGCAGTGGCCATAAATGTACAAAACGTAAAGCACACATAGAACCTGTTGGTTGTAATCCTCCAGATATTGCGCAGTGGTCAGACGTACAGGGGTCCTAGATAAATCCATCCTTCACTCTAGGAGACAGGGTTATAGAGATGAACACGCTTAGCTCATAGGTGCACATGACATAGAAGCTCCAATCCACCTGAGGTGGCAAGAGATGGCCAGATCCGCATAGTGAGACGCACTGCAGAGGGGAAAGTTCCCTACCGCTCCCCAAAACTAATATGCAACAAACTGGCTGATCCACGCGCAAGATAGAACAGCAGCCAGGGGTGTCCGAATGTAAGAAACGCCAAGTCACGTTTCCCCAATATGGCTTCTTCAGGGGCCACAGGAAGAAGTTCAATTGGGTGTGACCAGTTCAGCTCCCCTCTGTTTATAAAATATACCTTTTTCCTAAGACTGCAACAATCCATGCACCATGTATGACTTGGATAGGATTCCATTCCAGTTTTATTTATCTCTGAAAACTCACAGATTGCATGACCTACATTTGGTATAAAGCACAGCAGAACAGGATGCAAAAACGGGGAGATTAAATAATGATGCAAATGACTAAAGGAGCTATTAACCATACATTGTTGTCATGGTATAGAAATCACTTCTAGAATTAGCGTCTTATAGTGACATACTTCCATATGTTCCTAGTGGAACAGTAAAGTCACATGTGTCTTGTGTGAGTGTAAGTTTTATACAGAAGAAATAAACTGCTCGGGACTCTAGTATAGATGAAAACCATGGTGCATTCTTTCCATGAATCATGCCACAGAATTAAGTGGAAGACAGAAAACACTGCTTTTGCCTATGAACGCAATCAAACGTTCTTCCAAAGTTTTCTTGAAGACTGGCCCGGAGTATCCGCTTATATTTAAACCATTCAAGTGGTGTCCGGCTTCCTTGTGTTATTGGTGCAAGTTTATACACCCATAAACAATTGCCTTAGTAATTGGGGTTTCATTGTACTATGTAATGGTAGCTCATTTAGATGTACAAGAGACCTGACAGTGGAATTTTTGCTAATTGAAGAAAGTACTGTAACTGTGTTCCCCCAAAAGAAACTTTGCTCTGTTGTTGCCTTGCTCTTGGTTTAAGGGTTTTGTTTCTTTTCTTTTGCTTTGCTCTCCAGTTTTCTTTTTAAGTCTGATTATTATCATAGAATTTAGGTTTTGATGGGCACTGCAAAATGTGACAAATAATTAGCAACGAATCGGTAGACGTGTGAAGTTTCTCTTTGTTATTCATTAAATTGAGTTGTTTCAATGTTTTCTTTTTACAGATGGATGGCTTCCAGAGGCATTTTGACTCACAAATCATTAGCTATGGGAAGCAAGTAGCTATTAACTTGGTATGAAGTTTTCATTATTTATCTATTTTCAGTTCAACTTGCATGTGCGAGAGAGAGTCTAACAATTATTTTAAAGCCACAGAAACAAACAAACTTGCCACATACTATTAGGTTTTTCATGTATGCTTGATGGCTTTATGTGAACCCATTTATAGTTCAAACTGACCATTGCCTGGATAGCTTGCATGCCACAACACTCCGTTTTTGGTTATTTGACATTTAATTTTACACACTGATGTGTAGATTTCGAGTATGATACGTTAAAGCATACATGTCCTCTAAATTTTGCTCAGGTGCATTATAAAGAACTTGTAACTTGACCATTCGTATCGTGAAGATAAAAATAATATCGCTGGTCTACCTTGCTCGAAGTATGGATATCATTTATAGGGGTTTTGTCTGGTGCAGCTACCACAGAACTTAGTCAAAGCTAACCGGGTTACAGATATGGCCAAGGCCATATTTAAACAGGGCAAAAAGGGTAACTGTTCTGGGTCCAACATGTTATGGTGGTCTAGAGCTGCGGTCCCCTCTGTCAACAGCCTCTTCTTCCTCTCTTAGAAAAATTCTATTTCTGATTAAAGGAGGAAGTCCAGCTGTATGCTAGTGGATGTGGACCAAATAAATCACTTTTATTGTGATGTAGGCATTTTTGGTAGCCTTCCGTTGGTGTCATGTCATGCACATGTGAGCATGCATGGAAAGGCTCAATCGGGGCTGGACACTAAATTATCTGTTGTGCGCTTGCATTCAGATAGGTGTGGAATTTGCAACTTGTGGCAAAATCTGAAAATATTTCTGGATAAGGGATACTCAACCTGTATAAAGGGAGGGAAAAAATGCACTGCGGGGACCAGTAATTAGGGAGAGACATTCCTGTCAAATTAGTGCTTAAAAGGGTTTGTGTTTACATTTTGGACTAACATGAGTGCAAATGTGCTGGGATGAAAGGGGCATATTGAGCTGATGGTGCAGAGGAGTCTTTATCATTTAGCTTGAAGCTATTGTGCATGTGCAGTATTTCTAATTTATGGGTTTTGTGTTGTTTTAGGTTAACCAGAAAGGTTCAGAGAAGCCACTGGAGCAAGCTTTTGCAGAAATGGTGTCCAGTCTTGGAAATGGAATGGTTAGGTAAAGTGATATTTTACTGAATGCCACTCCGTTTGTTGCTACAAAACACCACAAAAGTTCAGTGTTAAACCCTGCAACTGCGGAGAGTGGGCACCAAGCATATAGTGTGAGCATGTATACAATTCTTTGTCCATGACGGTGGAAGTAGGCAGTTTCTGTGTGAATTACTGCACAGAATCTCTGAATCAAAAGAAAAAGGCACATGCACTCTATTATGCTGATACATCTTAGCATATCTTTGCCAGCCTCTGAAATGTCAAGCTCCATATAGTTTTGTACCGTTATAGAGCAATAGTATTATACCTGCTAAAATGTTTGATTGCAATGCTCCGTATTTCACAATTTAGTCATTTTAATTTCCTCATTTTAGATATTATGCTTTTGATTTCCATAAAGAATGCAGCAGAATGCGCTGGGAGCGTCTACAGATTTTGGTGAATCAAGTTGCGGAGACTCAAGATGACTTTGGGTAACCATCAGTAATGACACTACAACTCAGATGCGTTATTGCCATTTAACCTAAAATGTCATGAAACTGCCTTGTGACTATTCTTTTTTTTTTTTGGGGATATTGCCCCCAATATGCAGGATATTGCCCCCAATATGCCATTTTAATATGCCATGATATTGCCTCCAATATGCCAGGATATTGCCCCTTAGTATGCTCGTTATGCCACCCTCCTCACCCCCCTTTCCCAGACCCCAGCACTTACCTCGTTCCTGCTCTGTCCCCCGGTGCTCTGAAGCTGCGTGGCTGTGAGGGAAGCGTTGTGAGCTTCCCTCCAGCCACGCGGAACAATAAAGTTTGAATAAAAAAAAAAAAAACACTTTATTGACCGCACGGCTGGAGGGGAGCTCACAACTTTTCCCTCACAGCCACGCAGCTTCAGAGCACCGGGGGACAGAGCAGGAACGAGGTAAGTTCTAGATTTTTTTTTTTTTCGGCGTATAACACGCACACATTTCCCCCCTATTTTCAGGGAGAAATAGTGCGTGTTATACGCCGATAAATACGGTACTTTAACGTGTCAGTTAATGACAGCTTGCTGATGGTAACTATACTGTCCCATCTGTGGCTGGCTAAAAAGATACTGGTAATAACTGAACCATCCTGTCTGAGGCTAACTATACATGAATAGGCAAAATAATAATTTATTGGTTGGGGTTTTTAAGGAGGAAGCAACAAAGGTGTGTGCGTTAGTCAGGTACCAGGGCTCCATAGTCCGAATTTGGCTAAAGCAGTATTAATCCTTGGACCAGCACTTATTAGCATGTTTCTAACATGAATTTTAAAGGGAAATCGAAACACCTTAAAATTGAATTGTTCTTTAAACCACTACAAGACTCATGCATAGGTAATGTGTATCGTAAAAGGCATGATTATGTGGAAAAATATGAATTCTGCTGAGAATAATACTGCATTGTCTGGAAGTATGAACCCCTTGGGCTGTAAACCTAGGAAGACATTAGTGACAACATTTCCTGTGAAAGGCACATTTGTCTCCTCATGAATCATAATCACAGTTTTATCAAAACAAAATCACTAGGGTTTCTGCCATTTAATAATTCAAGGATGTTTGAAATGTACCCAGCTGAAATGACATTGCCCTTGAGCTTTGGGCCTATATGGGACATGTATTTTATTTTAGGGTGTACATTGCTGTGAATTGGCAGCGTTGGCTGTTTTGGCGCCAGGTTAATTTATGAATTTCATTTTTTATTAATGTTGATCGTCTGTTACTTGCGACAGAGTTAATACTCTAAGTATTCATGTCTCTTTTTGACTAGTGTTTTTGAAGCTGTGAAAGTAATATACTGCGCTCTTTTTATGCACTCTAGCTATTTTCTGGTAGATACTGAAGGCAGAGTGATCTTGCAACAAGAAGGTATTTTCCGAAGCAACTGCATGGACTGTTTGGATCGCACAAACGTTATTCAGAGTCTTTTAGCACGCCGCTCCCTCCAAATGCAACTGCAGGTACAAATGTGTTGTGAATTACATTTTGTGAGAATTTAGAAATATAAATGTGTACATGTGCATTTTTAATACATGTACAGCGTCTATGTATTTAAGTGTGTGTGTGTATATTCTGAACATACATTTACATGGAGCTATTCAACTCGTTTTATAAATGTTTAAATACATTTTACTGGTACTATTTAAGACACTTAATGCTATGGAGATAAAAAAGTGGGCGGGAGCACAGACTCATTGCAATAGTCTGTCCTATAGGAAGGTACCTACCTGGGAGGGCGTCACCAGTTTTTGCTTGCTTACACAATTACAGAGGAAACCACTGTGTTAGCACCAGACTAATCCTGCCCATAAAGGCAGTCCATAACCAAACTGTATGACCAGTCTCCTCTGCATGAGGAGCACAGCAAACCACAGATCTACATTTCGGCCTACATTGGCCTCGTCAGTTTGATATGGCTGATGATCCTCTTGGTGCAGCAAGCCAGAGACCAATGGCCGTTTGGGCATACCCTGATAACTTTTTATGGAGCCAAAAAGAGTGTGGGGTCACAGACTCGCCGAGAATGAGAACTTTACATGTTAGTATAACAAAGTTGGTTTGATGCCTGCAGGGTCCTTTAAATACCTGACCATACAGAAACGTATAACTGTGGCTGTCTCTTTAGAGTTCTGACTATAGTGTTCTACATATTTAAACGTCCGATCTGAAGTAGAGTTAACTATCCTCTGTCCAATATCCTGGAATGGAAAATGTATTCTTAAAGATTTGAAGTGGTTATTGGATAATCTAGCTGCTGTTGCTTCTCTGTGATCTACCGAAAGTCTGCTTTTAAAGCTGTTTTTATCTAAGGCTCTTATCTTATATAATCCTTAATTCAGAGGCTGGGTGTGCTGCATGTTGGGCAAAGAATTGAAGAGCAAGTACAATTTGAAAAGATCTATAAAAATGGTAAGTTTCTTCCGATGTAACATTATTTTCATCTAGCTATCTAAGGCATCTATAATTTCTGTTTGTGTTCAGATAGTCATCATACATTAGGCTACAATGTTAAATCCAGCCTTTTCTCTTATCAGTTGTTTTTGCATTTTTTTTTTAGCAATTTTTTTAAATTAACTGTTTTTAACTATTGCCATCAATCAGAAGTTCTTCTTTTCAAAAATATGCTTTTGATCTTAGGGCCTTTCATTGTACAGGTGAGAGTAAAAGACTCTCAAAATATGCATAGTGTCCAAGGCAAAATGACAGGAAGTATAGGTGTGTTCGTTTTCATTCATAATATTGCTGGGCACATTTATAAGTAGATTTTTAACATCCAATAGTGCAATGAAACGGACTAATTTTTCTATTTTTCGTTTTTCTGGTTGCGCTTTATTCATTGGCTGTTCAAGTGGAATGAAGATTCTCAGTCAGTTTATTTGCTTCATACAACTCTGTGTACTATTAACACTCTTGGTTACTAGGATGCACTGCAGTGGGGTCCATGACTCTGATTGCTAACATGCAGTGCAGTGGGATATATGAATTGCATATATATTGGACTCTCAGCTTCGTATGGCTGAAAATCTGTAATAGCATGACAAGGCCTTTAAATCTGACGTAATATTTTGTACTATATTCACAGCTTGGGCTGACAATGCAAATGCTTGTGCCAAACAATATGCTGGAACCGGTGCTTTAAAGACTGACTTTACAAGGTATGTTTAGAGGGTTTTTTATGTATATTTATGCTCAAAGTTAAAGGACTGTTGTCACCTACAGTGCCTTGCAAAAGTATTCACCCCCCTTGACATTTTACCTATTTTGTTACATTACAGCCTTAAGTTAAATGTTTTATTAATCTGAATTTTATGTGATGGATCAGAACACAATAGTCTAAGTTGGTGAAGTGAAATGATAAAAATATATACATAAAACTATTTTTTAGAAATAGAAAACAGAAAATTGGCATGTGCGTATGTATTCACCCCCTTTGGTTGCACCAGAGCTTTTTATGGGCTTCATAACAATTATTTTCAGAAGTCACATAATTGGCGAAATGATGACCACCTGTGTGCAATCTTAGTGTCACATGATCCGTCATTACATATACACACCTTTTTTTTTTTTTTTTGAAAGGCCCCAGAGGCTGCAACACCTAAGCAAGAGGCACCACTAACCAAACACTGCCATGAAGACCAAGGAACTCTCCAGACAAGTAAGGGACAATGTTGTTGAGAAGTACAAGTCAGGGTTAGGTTCTAAAAAAAATATCCAAATCTTTGATGATGCCCAGGAGCACCATCAAATCTATCATAACCAAATGGAAAGAACATGGCACAACAGCAAACCTGCCAAGAGACGGCCGCCTACCAAAACTCACGGACCGGGCAAGGAGGGCATTAATCAGAGAGGCAGCACAGAGACCTAAGGTAACCCTAGAGGAGCTGCAGAGTTCCACAGCAGAGACTGGAGTATCTGTACATAGGACGACAATAAGCCGTACACTCCATAGAGTTGGGCTTTATGGCAGAGTGGCCAGAAGAAAGCCATTACTTTCAGAAAAATCAAAATGGCACGTTTTGAGTTTGCAAAAAGGCATGTTGGAGACTCCCAAAATGTATGGAGGAAGGTGCTCTGGTCTTATGAGACTAAAATTGAACTTTTCGGCCATCAAAGAAAATGCTGTCTGGCGCAAACCCAAAACATCACATCAACCAAAGAACACCATCCCCACAGTGAAACATGGTGGTGGCAGCATCAGGCTGTGGGGATGTTTTTAAGCAGCCAGGACTTGCAAACTGGTCAGAGTTGAGGGAAAGATGGATGGTGCTAAACACAGGGATATTCTTAAGCAAAACCTGTACCACTCTGTGCGTGATTTGAGGCTAGGACGGAGGATCACCTTCCAGCAGGACAATGACCCCAAACGCACTGCTAAAGCAACACTTGACTGGTTTAAGGGGAAACATGTAAATGTGTTGGAATGGCCTAGTCAAAGCCCAGACCTCAATCCAATAGAAAATCTGTGGTCAAACTTGAAGGAGCTAGAGCAGTTTTGCAAGGAGTAATGGGCAAAAATCCCAGTGGTAAGATGTGGCAAGCTCATAGAGACTTATCCAAAGTGACTTGGAGCTGTGATTGCCACATAAGGTGGCTCTACAAAGTATTGACTTTAGGGGGGTGATTAGTTATGCACATTGATTTTTTTCTGTTATTTTGTCCTATTTGTTGTTTGCTTCAGAATAAAAAATAAAAAATCTTCAAAGTTGTGGGCTTGACGACAAAGGCACATCCTGGGAGAAACTCCCTTAACGACAAAGGACGTGCCTGCGGTGAATCAAGCGGTTTTCGCGATCAACGATCGCGTAAACCGCTTTAACGGTGCTGGTCTATTGCCTCGATGTTGAGGCAATAGCCAGCACCGAAATTTCTGCTCTGGGCCACCCACGATCGCCCCACAGAGCATGCTGCTCCGTCAATATGGCTATGCCCTCTGCCGGTCTGAGCTTCGGAAGTGAAAGTAACTTCACTTCCGTCGCTCTGAATATGCTACTTGACTGCCCCTAGTGGTAGTTAAGTAGCATAGCAATGGAAAAAATGTTAAATAAATATTTAATTAATTAAAAACTGGTTATATAGTTAGATTAGCCTATAGGGTTAAAATTAAATAATTTTTAGCATAAGGGATAGGGTTAAAATTAAATTAAAATTAAAACATATTAAGGGATATAATAAGGATTAGAGTTGGGGTTAAATTTAGTGTTAGGGTTAAATTTTGGGTTCGGGTTGGGGTCAAAAGGTCAATATAGGAAAAAAACACTAAAATACCGAAAAATATGGAAACATGCATATTTTTGAACTCGGGACAACATTTAGAAACTATTTAGACGAGGTCTTTTTTAATGATTTTATTTGTGTAAATTATATTTTAGGTCAAAGTTAGAAAAAGTGGCTTTTTAAAAATTTTCATCATATTTTATGATTTTTTTTGTAGTAAATTATAAGATATGATGAACATAATGGTATCTAATGAAAGCCCTTCTTATGACGATAAAAACAACATATAATTTGTGTGGGTACTGTATGTGAGAGAATAAAATTGCAGTTAAACACAAACACCCCAGAAATATCAAAACAGCCATAGTCACCAAGGGAAAGTCAAGGTGAAAATGTCTTGTCAATAAGGGGTTAAAATATTTTTTACATGTTGTCATGCTAATTTACCTTTTAACCCCTCAACATCACTATTTGCATGAGGAGAGAGTCACCATGTCTTCATGTCTCATGTGAAGACATTATGCCAGTCCTCTGCATGCATGATGAAGCTATTTAATGCAATTGTTTATGTCTTTGTGAGACCCTCTGATTCCAGCTCAAAGCACAACATGGCAGATAACAGAGTCATCCCATATTGGCAGTGACTGGCAGCACCCTAAACTTTGTCAAGGAGATCTAGGCTAAATGGTAGAAATGGCCACTTAATTCCCTTGCAGACATACCTGCTAAGGAGGGAAACAGATACATTTTATTTATTTTAACAGTTTAACATTGACAGGCCTACTCAATAAAGAGAGAATTGCAGGGAACAGAGATGTGAATCTCAAACTTTAGGCTAATGCAGCTGAATGGGAGAATTTTTCCAAGCTTCTTGGGCCTTACGTTTGAAATGTCCTACTATTTACTCTGTGTTGAGTAGACCCTTAAACAAACTGTATGTTTGTTTTTATTTAGCATGTAATGTTAATTGTTTTTATTTTCGAATACAGTCCTTTAAAATCTGAAGTATAACAATGACTGTCATAGCAAATGTAATCGTTGAAAAGTTGATCTGACACCGCTGAATGAGTTGAAGGTCTTGTATCAGAGTTGTTTGCATATTTTCAAACTTAACCTTTATTGGCATTAATTGGTAAAATAAATTGGGTTTCATAACATTTTTTAAAAAAAAGGAAAAAAGTCTTAATAACATATAACAGTGCTGACACCTAGTGGTGTAATCAGGTATAATTAGTCCCATGAATCAGAAAGAAGCCTCTACGTTGGAAAAAGTGTAGAAACGAACACTTAACGTGAAAACACTTTTAAATACAGTTAGTGGGGAAAAACCCTCACAGAGCCTTATGAGCCTCTTATTCAGGAAAAGGCTTGATAGACTAAAAACAGCAATAGGGTGAGGGCTTATAATCGCTGAGGAAGTTTTAGCTATAGTGAATGCCGAAAGGCTTTAATATATCTTATTGGTGAAAATTATCAGTTATCCAAAATACTTCTGGTCCCAAGCATTTTGGATAAGGCATCCTCAATTTGTACGTTGAGACTACCTGTAGTAGTGGAAAGGTTTTTTTTTTTTTTTTAAATAAGAACAATAAATCTAAGGAATTCACTGCAGGCACATTCATAGCCCCAGGCATGTGAGTAGTGCCATAATCTCCCTTTTGTGCTAAATTGCACTTGAGCAACCATAGCTCCACATGTCTTGTTTTCTAGTAATCTGCCCGCTAATGATCAAATGCATGGGAGTGAAATAATGTACTGGCATAAACATGACACTGCAGTTTAAAAGTTCGCCTGTCCTCAAGAGAGCACTGATCTCTGCTACTTTCATTAGAGTAAATCTAACCTTTTAGCTACAATCCACTCTATGATTCTGTATCTCAAAGTGTGTCACTCACTGCATGAATAGTGAGTTCTATACTGACCTGTATTCTTCAGACTGAGAAAAACAGGTTGTTGTTTGGAGAAAAAGTTAATTCAAGTTATTTTACTCTCCCTCATACTGATAACTTTCTCCTATAAGATGTTATTGTAAATCTTAATGGCACCTCAATGGTTTCATTTGTTTTTACATCTATTTAACTTCTCCTATCTTGCATGAACTGGCATGTCTCTACCAATGCTGATTCTAACTCTCTTTAACCACATCTCTATTTTTTATTTTACAGGACTGGGAAACGAACTCAATGGGGACTTCTTATGGATGGATGGAACTCAATGATACGATATTACAAGAATAATTTCTCAGATGGATTTAGACAAGTATGTTTGTTTGTTTTCCCTTGCTGTTTAAAGATTGCTAAAATCATAGGCATATTATAGTTAGTCAGAAAGTAATACTGCCACAAACTTATTATGTCACCACCATTTTGTCTGTTCTACTAGCTTGGGAAGAATTCCCACTATATAAAAGACACACCAGTTAGTAATAGACCTTGTGTACCACCACTAAACCATATAATGTCATCCTTCTTGACGTGCATGCCATTCAAGAACTTTAACATAGAGCTGCAGTTATTCAAAAGCATTATATTGATCACATATGATACATTAAGTGAAATCTTATCTTATATTAGAGGTCATCTTATAGTCTGACCTCAAATCGAGGCATTTATGTGCAATTGGCATTTTGTGCCAATGCTGCCCCTACCCCCCAGACTGAGCATTGGGCAAGTCTGGGGGGTAGGGGCAGCATTGGCACATAAAAGGAAATAAAAACAAGAAATGCATTTTTTTTATATCATAATTTTATATTAAATATGAAAAAGCAATTTACCTGTGAAAGTTAAACTTATTTCCTATAGGGTAGTCTTGTATTCAGGCTGTTAGTTTTTTGGGAGGTCGTCTTATAATCAGGACTGTCTTATATTCGAGCAAATACGGTAATTGAAGTGGAAATATCAATAGAAACTTACTGCTGGGTTATAGGTTGCTATAAAGTGAGTGACTTTAAAATAAGTTTATTCTCAACCCCTTCCCAGCTAATGATATGCCTGGCATGTCACGCAAAAAAAATGCAGTTGGTGACAATCAATGCCATGCAGTATGATGCGCATCGACGGTGATCAACAGTCAAGGCCTATGCTTTGATAGTATGGCTATATTGAGGCATCGTGCCACACCAAAATCACTGTCAAAGGTCACTGTAGGAGAAAATGGTTAGGTAAAACAATGGTATCTTAAGAAAGCACCAGAAATGTTAAAAAAGCATGTTGTCCAGAATGACCAAAAATTTCCAAAACTGCCGGTCCTTAAGGGGTTAAACAGGGCCACCAAACTTGTGCTTCTATGTTGGCACAAGTGGGGAAAAAAATGTTTAGGTTACCTTTTAAAGTTTTTTTTGTGAGCCTATATCTTTATATTTTCATAAAATAAATCAAATTTAAAGTGGAAAAGAATTGTTCGAGCTTGAAACATGTAACCCCTTAACCCATCTGGACGTGGATATATATGTCTTGCAAAGCATGGTCCTTGAGGACCATGAGGACGTGTGTATATATACGTCCTGAGTTTTAATGTAGTGTGTGCTAACTACACGACTAGAGTCTGAGGGTCAGATCATAGGCTTTCACTGCCTATGCTTTAAAGTTTTTGCCTCGACATTAAAAACATCATGCACCACCTGTTTCTGCCCCCCAGGGTGATCACGGGTGCCATATTTAAGAGGAGCATGGTCCTCCAATATGGTGTGATCTGTGTCCAAAAGAGAGCGACGGAAGTGAGAACAATCACTCACAGCTTTACAACCAAATCTAGTGAGCCATGTAGAGTGTAAAAAAACAAACTGGTGAAGTAATGCAAAGTTTGTGTTTTTGGTCTTTATAATAATTCATTCTTTCTTCCAGTTTATATAGGTAAACAAAATACTTTTAGGTTTTCCTCAGCTTCTTTGTGCTTTCACATGAAATTACTCTCTCAGTGATCAGCAGGCTGTGCTATCAAATGCAACAGACGGATTTAATAGAATATAAGAAGGGTTTTTAAGAATTAATACATATAACATTTTATTTGTACATAGAGGAAGCTAACTGAAATCTGTGAGCCCAGAAGGGACTTGATTCCATTAGTGAAATCATTTTGAAAGCACTTTAATTTGTTTTCTTCTGGGTTGTGTTGTGGTTCTTTTTCCCTGCTTGTTTTTAAAGCGGTAAGTATGTCTGCCAGACAAGATTAAATGTCATTTTTTTTTTTCAACATTCATTTAAGAATACTGACTCTCCACTTGACCCAAATCCTTAATCAAAGTAGCTAATTTCTCTTGAAGTTTGTTTCCAAAATTGAACATTTTTAAATATAAATAATTTTCTTGAATGTGCAGTATGTCCAAAGCTATAGCAGACCTTTCAGAATGACAGACTGTTTTGTTCCTTTTTTGTTCTACCCACACCCTTCCTTGATAAATATTTGGGATTTTTCCATTAAACTCATACAATTCTTTAAAGGTTAAATTTGTGTATTTCTCTCTAATTTTAGGATTCAATTGACTTATTCCTTGGTAATTATTCAGTGGAAGAAGGATATGCTACAAGTCCATTGAATGTGCAGGCAGACTGGAAATTTCTTGCGGTATGCTATTTTTGTGAAACACTGTTTCTTTATTGCATATATCCATTCTATCTGTTTCTGTATGAATAAAAATATGCATTTTGAACTGCTTATTTTAAGCGTTAATATGCTTATTTTGTCTGCACTGGTTCATAGAGTGCAGGGCCAAATGTGACTCCTATGTTATTTGAGCATTCACTTAGCCCTTTACTTGTTTGGCTTAATTTTTTTTTCAAGTGTATTACCTCACAACAAAACATGTTACCAGCAGAAATTGGAGCTATGCTTTCTACCAAATAATAAAAATGTAACATGTATTGTATCAGTATTTTGGAATTATTCAATTTCCCTATAAATTGTTTCTTTCTTTCTTTTATTACAGTTACCAATCATCATGGTTGTTGCTTTTTCAATGTGCATTATCTGCCTGCTTATGGCTGGTAAGTAGTGTGGACTGTTCTTATGTTATCTATTTATCGTTTAGGTTTTCTTGAACTAGTGAATTTTGTAAAATGATACTGCCAACAAATTCACAATATTCTCTTGTTCTTTTGCCAGGTGATACCTGGACTGAGACTTTGGCTTATGTACTCTTTTGGGGCACTGCAAGTTTTGGAACAGGCGCCATCATTCTATACAACGGGAAAGACTTTGTTGATTGTCCAAAACTGGTGCAGAAAGAAAAGATGGACTGAATGTGTGCGTGTGGAAGGCAGCTTGGAAGTGACCGTTCCTCAAGCCATACATGGAGTCTTTACTGATCTGCTTTCCACACTGTTTTGCTGTTCTCCCTAATTTTCTGGTAGACATAATAACAACATCTGCTACGGCATTTCCTCTTTTTTTGTGCTGGACAAGGACCAACACTTTTTTATATATACAATTGTATAATTTCACAACTGGTATTCTATAATTTCACTCCTTTGCATCCCTGTCAGAGTATTAAATTGGGGTTTGTACTTCCATTTGCTATTACAGTTAATTAGATGCAAACACAACATATTGGAGGATTAAAAATCAAGGCGATCAAAGTATACACCTGTAATTTTAGAATTGTGTCCTTGACCAAATCATAGTTATTACATTTGTTTTCAAATTTAAATTAATTTTAAGACATATGATACAGATGTGATTTGCAAAAAAATAAAACAAAAACCTTTTCATCTGCCTTGGTTACATTGTATGCCCCATATTATTTCCATTATACACTAGTGTTTTGGAAAATGTGCTGTGGTAAGAATATGTTATTGTCTATTCAGCGGCATTCAGAATGCCAACTGCAGCCGGAAGAAATAATTAGGGATACTGTCACCTAAACATTGTTTATACTGTGATTGTACAGAATATCAAGATTATGTCACCACAGATACATTTAAAACATGATTTTGAATTAATTTAGGTACTTGCCTTTAATTCTGTATAGATTTATTTTGACATTTCTTCATTTACTACATTCATACTATAAAAAATATTTAGCTGATCATTCCTTTAATTTACTTCCGATTATTAAGCCTTTAATTTCCAGAGAGCAAGTTAGAATGAACTTGGTTTTGCTGTTTAAATACGGGTGAAAATGAGCAGCATGGTGCTGCCTTCCCCAAAAGGAAGGAAGTAGCTCATCTTGTGGGCGTGCTTCATGTCATCATTTGTCTTCCAAAGCTTGATGAACCAATCTTTACAAATCAGATTGGCAGTGTGATAGACACACTTGTAGGGAAGCATGCCCGCCATCAGAAGCTTAAGAATCTGTCTCCTACCACTTGATTCCTTTTCTCCACTTAAGCAGAGAAAAAGAAAAATGGTAATGAGATAATATACAAGTGATGGGCACATACTCTCCAGCTGTCGTCCTACGTTTATGCGTGATGGCCCCTATTTGGAACTCCTGTTCCTTGACCAAGGTTTCCCTGCTTGGGCAAGGTAACAAATGAGGGGCACACGCTCTACACATATGCAGACTGATCAACCCGTGATGCACATGTGTGGTGGTTTCTTGGCATCTGATATGCTCTGTAACAATACAACCATGTGCAGTGTTACTGGTATGCTATCATACATCCTGGATAGCTGAGCCACATTGTGGGAGGATATGTACATAGCTTGAAACTTATGGTATCCCTTCTTTTTAAAATGATTGTAGGGACTTTTAATGCATTAGTGTCAGTTATTTCATGGGCGCACTAAACTCTATTGGATGTTTTTATGTAGTTTTGAGCAAGTGAAATTACGAGGAAGACAAATCTTAAGAGTCCTCTCAATGTGTTTGTTTGTTTGTCAAATGAGATTAATTTGGTTACACGTTATTTAAATCTGAAAGGGTTTGGTTTGCCTTTTACGGTTAGATACTTTATAGCAATTTTTTTGCCATTTTGGTGCCTTTTTGAAAGGGGGAAGGAATATCATTTAATCTGCTTTTTTTTATTGTATGTTAAATATTACTGATTAAAGTTACCCTTTACAGCAAAAAAACCCATCATTTTACAAAATAGGTGACTCCATAAAAGGCGAATTGGAGCTAAAATTATGGATCAAAGAGGCTGTTACATAAATATTATTTATGCTGTAAATGTAAAGAATAAAAAAAGTATCAAATTTTCTATACGTTGTTTGCTGAATTGGAAGCAGATGAATAAAAGAGAAAATGTGTTTTAAACATGTCTGTGGTGTCTCCTTTTTGACATATCAAGCCCAGTGATAAACAGGAGACATGACAGACACTTTAAAAACACATTTCTTGTACCATTTTGATACTTATACCCCAAGCAGCCATCCCTCTTAATCCCACTTTCTCAGTGGCTACTTGATATTAAATAGAATACATCATACTTTAATGCCTCCTACATTTCATTCCATGCATACTCATGTATTCTCTGCCATTTTTTTTTTTTTTTTTTGAGGGAAACCGATCAACCCTGCACAACTCATAAATGTTCATAGAATAAAAAAAAAGGAAGCTCCTGTAACATCTTCTCCTAAAGCAACTAAACAGTTCCTTCTTGAAACATTTGCATTCTACATTCTGCAAATCAGTAGTATCCTGTGCATTAAATTTGTGCACACATTGAACTGTTTTTTTTGCATATTTCAAACATTTAAAACTATTTCATACATTTTTATAATTATTTAAATTTAATATACAGGCAAACCGTTTTTAAATTGGTGGTTCTTTAATTTACACATTTGCTTACAATTCTGCTACGGTATTTTTGACCCTTTTTTATACTTTACATTCACAATACATACTATTTATTGTGTATTAAATATTTTAACATATTTGATATGCAAATATGACCACTCGTTAATGCACTTTTGGGTTAAGGCCACGTTTTTTCACAGCTTTGCTGTCTCTGCAGTAAGGTGACCAGATGTCTCTCAACTTAATGTCACGTATAAAAAATGTATACTGCCAGGCTGCATTGAAATAATTTCTGCCATGCATGAGGTATTGTCTATAAGCAGGTGATCATTTTAAGGTTTTCTGGGAATATTGCTAAGTTCTAAAGATAAAATGTGGATGTACATTAAATTTAAATATGCATGAGATTATTTTTATATTTCATATCACAGTAATGCCTGTTTTACAGTAATGCTCATAAATGCAGTATAGAAGAATTTAGCAGATGATAAATGCCATTTGTTTGTTTTTTCTTTAGTTTTTTTTTTCCAAAATGATTTTCAAGTGCAGTTTTTCATCTGAAAAGCCAGCATAACCTTACTGTTGAAAACGTCTATTGCATAGCATTAATATTAGTAAGGCAGACTAGTAACAATATCAGCTTGCTTACTGCTCTCCTGTCTCATCTGTCACAGGTTCAATGAATGAACCTACTGGCAGAGTAAGAGAGCAGGGGATTGCCTGCATATATATTAAAGGACAACGGTCTTTCCGTTGGTTAAAATAAAAAAATATATATATAGCCAGGAGAGAAGCACTCAATAAAGTAGATAAGTCAAGCCACAAATGGGTCAAAGGATCTGCATGATTAGACAGGCCGAGGTAGGAAGTCAGGTGGTTCAGGATCAGGTAGAAAAACATGTGCGAGTCAGGAACCAGTACATGAATTAGGTACAAAGTAGAAGGAACAAGAGCAGAGATTGTAGAAGGGTGAAATGAATCGCTTTTATAGGTAGGAATGTCCATGGGATACCCTACCTTGCTTTGTTTTTCTGCTCTTTTGTGCAGGGAGGCAGAGTGAGGGCATAACTTTATGGGCACAGTCTGCCAAGCATAAGTGCACTGATCCCCAAAAGGAGGCAAGGACGCATACATCTACTGCTGGAGTTCGCTGAGACAGCATACACCCATGAAGAAGAGCTCCCCATGTCCCGGCAGCATTCTGCACCATGCATTACTGCCCAGATAAGTGGAGTTCTCCTTTTATTTTAAGATGTCTGCAAACCTTTAAAGTCATACATCACTTGGGCCCAAGCAATCAGAAGGCACATTTGATTCTTTATACTTTATTCTGTGATACTGCAGATCACTGAAACCTACAGCAAAATGAATTGATGATTTATTGGATGCTTATTTGCCTTGCTGCTCAAATTGGAATGATTTGATCTTGCATACATTCCAATAAGCCTCTTGTGTGAAAATATAGAGAATTTGTGTACATGTTCTATACAGAATAGGTTGTAAGCATTTCCTTTTGTATCAGTATGTCTATTTATTTCTTATGTGTTTGTATTTTGTTGTCTTTTTTTTCTTGTACAGATGCGTAATCTGTTGCCGCTTTACAAATAAAAGATAATAATAATTTATATTTTCACTCAAGTCCTTAGCTAACCATGTATTTTCATTTTGGACTCTTTTCATGACTGTTCACTGTAGGATGATCCTTTATAATGTGTTAATCAGAAAGACTTTTCATTAAATGTATGACTGGATACAGGACTGTCCATCACATAACTGTATAATTTAGGTAAAGTATAGGACATTTGATTGTGCTCCATTTTAAAATGTATTTGCGGAATCCCCTTGTGTTTCTCATCCATTAAACAAGATTAAAAGCAAGTCCATTCATCTCCTGTATCTGTGTATAGTACTGCATGTCCTAAAGTCACTAAAATTACTTGTATGCCTTTCTACAACTCTGTTGAATATGGAAAACCTTTAGAAGTAAATGTGAATAATAACTATAGTTATACAAATATATTATGTATTATTTCTACTTCTTTTCTGGAGCTGGCTGTAAAAGCAAGGGAAACCTCATATTGATAATTATGAACGGTCATTGACCTGAGCTGCTCATGCAAGTCTCTAGGATGTGATGTCATATCTTGGCTCTGATAAATCTGAGCCTTCTCTTGTTATGTGCTTTATGCTCAAATGTAGGGTGCCTCAAAATAAACCATTGAAGTATAAGGGAAGGGTGTACCCAGTAAAGAGGGAATTGAGACAGAAATTTCAAACTCAAGGCCAAAGTAACAGAGTTGGAAAAATTCTCCCATTCAGCTGCATTTCAATTCCCATCTCAATTCTCTGCTTATTGACCCTTAAGTCTTATTTTCTTTCACTGGCCTTTATATATAAAGAAGGGTAAAGTAATGAACCGCACATGATGAACAAATGCTGTCTGTATCCAAGATCACTGTGCTGCTCTCTGACACAAACCACATTTGCTCATCATGGGTAGTTTTTGACACTTGGTATTCACTTTAGGTCCAGTTTGAAGCCACATTAATCAGTGGATTATATTAATTGTGTGGTGCATCCATGGATTTAGTTCAAAGTTTCATTAATATGGCCAGTGAAAGAAAACAATATACACATACAATACACCGATCAGCCATAACATTATGACCACTGACAGATGGCAAGCTGGCAGAGGCAGTGTGATGCTTTGGGCAATGTTCTGCTGGGAAACCTTCCATTCATGTGGATGTTACTTTAACATGTACCACCAGGGCCGGTGCAAAGATTTTTGCTGCCCTAGACAAAATAAAAATTGCCCCAATGCCCCCCCACTCCCCCCACCCCATTATCAACCGCTAGAGGTGCTTCTGTGATTCTCACTGTGAAAAATACAGTGGGAAGACGCGGAACATCCATAGAAAAGCATTCGCAGCTGAGAGGAGGATCGGGGAGGAAAGTTTCCAGCGCCGGAGAAAGGTAAATGGCTGAAGGGGTTTTAACCCCTTCAGCCCAGTGGGAGGGGGACACGAGGGTGCCCCACTCCTAAGGACTATATAGTGCCAGGAAAATGAGTTTGTTTTGCTGGCACTATAGTGCTCCTTTAACACCAGTACTGCACTGTCTGCAGCGACATGCTATAGACACCAGTACCACTACATTAAACTGTAGTGGTTCTGGGACTATAGTGTCATTTAAATGTGAGGTAAATTAGTTTCCAGTGTAGTATTAATAACTAAACAACTACATAATAAACATATTGAATTGTGTACTTACCACCAGGACAATAAGATGATCTGGTCTCTGGCTGCAGTCTGGCTCTTGGTCTGGCTCTGGGGACTGGAGACAAACACCAATGGATTTTGCCCCCCAATATGCCAGGATTATTATGCCACTCAATATGCCAGGATTATTATGCCACTCAATATACCAGGATTTCCCCCCACAATATGCCAGGATTTGCCACTTAAAATGCCAGGATTTCCCCCCACAATATGCCAGGATTATGCCCCTTAATATCCCAGGATTATGCCCCTCAATATGCCAGGATTATGCCCCTCAATATGCCAGGATTTAGCCACCCAATATGCCAGGATTATTATGCCACTCAACATGCCAGGATTATGCCCCTCAATATCCAAGGATTTTGTCCCTCAATATCCCTGGATTTTGGCCCTCAATATGCCAGGATTATGCCCCTCAATATGCCAGGATTATTATGCCACTCAATATGCCAGGATTATTATGCCACTCAATATGCCAAGATTTTCCCCCACAATATGTCAGGATTTTGACCCTCAATATGCCAGGATTATGCCCCACAATATGCCAGGATTTGCCACTTAATATGCCAGGATTTCCCCCCACAATATGCCAGGATTATGCCCCTCAATATCCCAGGATTTTCCTCTCAATATGCCAGGATTTTCCTCTCAATATGCCAGGATTTTCCCCCACAATATGCCAGGATTTAGCCACCAAATATGCCAGGATTATTATGCCACACAATATGCCAGCCAGGATCCTCCCACCTTCCCCCTTACTTACCTCTTCGCTGCTGCTCTGTCTCCGGTGCTGCAGGTCCGTGGCTGTGAGGGAAGCGTTGTGCAATGCGCATTCAATGTTTAAACTTTTTTTTTTTAAACAAACTTTATTGAATGCACATTGGCTGGAGGGGAGCGCACAACGCTTCCCTCACAACCACGGACCTGCACCGGGGCAGCAGCGAGGAGGTAAGTAAGGGGGAGCATTTTTTTTTAACGTAGGGTTCCGGCGCCCACAGCTAAGTTGCGCCCTAGGCAGCTGCCTAGGTTGCCTTACTGGTGGCACCGGCCCTGTGTACCACCCACCTATGCATTGTTGCAATCCATGCACACCCTTTCATGGAAACAGTATTTCCTGATTGCATTGGCCTATTTAAGCAGGATAATGCGGCCTGCCACAAACCAAAAATGGTTCAGGAATGGTTTGAGGAACTCAACAATGAGTTCAAGGTCTTGACATGTTTTCCAAATTCCCCAGATCTCAACCTTGCAACTTAAAGGCTCTTCTGCTAACATATTGGTACCAGATACCACAGCACACCTCCAGAGCGGAGTCCATGCCTTGACTGGTCAGGGCTGTTTTGGTGGCAAAAGGGTAGCTACACAGTATTAGGTGGTCATAATATTATGGCTGATTGGTGTATGTGTTATATGTGTGTATGTGTATAATAATATATTAAGTGTTTATCCATACACCAAAGAAGGGCTTGTGATGGTGACTCTGGCAAAGAAAATATTTTTCATTCTACAACCATAGAGGGCCTTTCTTGGAAATGACTTGCTTTTCACATCCATATTAAATTTGAATAATATTGAAAAAAAAACATATGTATTTGTTAAAATGTAAATATCTGTATGAACACTGGAGCAAGTAAATTATCTGGAGGCAGTATAATACTTTGTTCCAGAGACCTCTTTCTAGTTAACGATGCAGTTTATTTTAGATGGTATGCTAAGTGGATGGGAGAAGCCTAGCTGAACGACATGCATATGTATCAAGGTTCTGTTGGATCAAATGCAGGCTGTTTCTATATTGCTCATTCTCCCTATTAACAATAATAAATATCAAATAAAACATTTTACTAGTGCATTATTTATTTTAAACATTAAACATTTAACAGATAAAAATTTCCATAAACTTTGTCACATCGCATCAGAAGTTAACGTGTTGAACAATTCTAGCTGTGTTCACTTTTCAGAAACCTCTTTTCTGATATGGAGCAATTTATAAGCCCAACTTTATAAAGTTATAAATAGATGTGTAATGAATGTAACATGTTAGAAGCAGTGGTTTGAATTGTTCTTCATGCAACTGTTCTGTCCATGTTCATCGTCTTTAGATTTGGATTTCTGAAGCAATGAGACTTGCAAATAAGGAGTCTCCGTGAGTCAGTCCACTTTTCAGTGTTCTTCTTACTGGCAGAGATAGAGAGAAGACAAAGTAACATTATCTTTGTGTCACTGGCGTCTCCTGCTTATGACATCACCTGTGGCTTCATAAGAAATGACCTAATTTCCAATGAGAAATGCATTAAGCTGCATAATGTGCATAAAGGTGATGTCATAAGCGGGAGGCACCACTGACACATTTCCATGTATTTCTGCAAACACAATGTATAAATTATTTGACATCGTTTTGTAATTCTCTACATTCACAGTATAAGAAATGTTTAGGTTGACAGAGTCCCTTTGATATGTGGGACAATAAGTAAGAGTGCTTCCTGCTATTCTTGTTTCTATAATTGCAACTAATATTGTATTTAGTTATTGTCTATGTTTGGTGGTTTTGACACTTAAATGTCCCACAATAGTGTACATTCAATACCATCTCTTATGTTGTTTTCGTTTCTGTGGATTACCATACCCAAGCCAGTCACAAAGCATTTCAAGGTGTCAGGCCATTTATGTTTTTTAAACATGGATGGGTTTCAAAAATGTCTATGACCTGCAAGGGACTTTAAGAACCATGTAGTCGCCTATATACTTTGCTGCCAGCTCAAAGGGTTAACACATTTTCTAGGGGCCAAGGTTTGAGAGCACTACCTCCCATGCACATTCAGTGGTGGCGCCACAAGAGTACTAAAGGACAGGTGTTGGGTTACTGTGGACCCCACCACTGTTGGTAAGTTAGTAAGCTCATTACTTACTTGATATTACAGTGTACAATGTATCTACTACAGTTACAGTCATACTCTACCAAACAATGTAGATAAACTAAAGTGGTAATGCAGTTCAGTGTAAGGTTAATAGTGATTGTACAGTTAGTGGACAGCAATATATGTTATACTACATTGCCGAAGTCAGGGACAGGAATTCACACTTGCTGCATGTTCTATTTTCTTACAGGTGGATTTAAGAAAGCTGTGGTACAATATAGGGACCAATTCTGAGATACAATTTTAAAATAAAAAATGTATATGAATTTCCTAGGGTCAGGTTATGTTTTTTTTTGTGCTGATGCTTAAGAGGAGACAGGGAAATATTTATAAAATACTTAAGACTAAACAAACAACATGGACATTGTTTTGTCAGTATACAAGAATAGTTTGTTTTCTGTGACCCAAAAGCCTTTTAAAGTTGTTGTTATAGGTTTGGCATGCTTTTATAAATAATGGTATCAACTGAACACATGCCCACAACTGAAACACTGCACATTGTTGAACAGCAAAATAGTATGATGGAGGTGTCATTTGCTTGGTGGTGAGGGCCTGCTGTTGCAAATGGGGTAGTCATCTGCAGTAGAGTCCACTTTATTGTGGTGGCAGTGCTCAGGCTCTCTTTAGAGAGAAGGCATCCCTATTTATGCCAAGTGCAGAATATTCTTTGCCCATGATGTACATTTGTCTCCTTTCTGTTGATATGTGCCACCAGATAGTGTAGACCAATAGACCCATCCTAAACTCCTGGATAGTCCTCATACAGGCTATTGCTGAGGCTAAGAGAACCACCACGGTTAGTGCACTGTAGAGATTCATGTATTTGATTTCCAATAACTGGCTATTAGAACTACTAGCTCCAAGAAAGGAGGACTGTATTTCAGCACCAGAGGGCAACAGAAATGCAAATAGGTCTAACTATGCACCCGCTTTCTACAGCTGGGAAGAGCCAAAGATGATTTAACATTTTTTTCCTACTGTATTAATAATGACAATTTCATCTGTGACTGACCAGACCTTACCTGGTGCGCCAACGTCCCTCCGCATCCCCACCAAGATCAAATGCTACCCCACTGTAATCAAACTGGTGAACGGCAGCCCTAGGCTCACCAGCGCCATGTTTAGAGCTGGATTTTCCTGTATATTTCTATTTATTGTGCTCGTTTACATTATAGTCCTAGTTGCTTTTTTTAAGGATTTGTAATACTGAGCACACTTATCTTGTCCCCAGAACAAGCCTGTTGCCTAAAGAATAATCAGGAAAGCAGAAGAGTACTAAGGAAAATGCTAGGAGATTTGAGAAATTATTGTGACTCACTGTTTTTTTATATTATATATTTGGGCATTATTTATTGCTTCATTTTGTTCTGAGGGAGGGAGTGTGGGCATTATTGCCTTTAGTGTAATTATGACTTACATGACCTTCTGTTTGCTCTTGACCGTTTTCTTTCTCGTGGTAGAACTTGATTTGATACATGAGTTGCCGACTCTATAATGTGATCCATAATTTCATCGGCAGATGTGTTTGCATGATTTGATACATCATTGGTGCTGTAACCATCTGAACAAAAACGCCCTGAAGAAAAAGTAACACAGATATACCAATATAAAAAGAACATTCTAGTTATAGATCTTTGGGGGCATGTGCAAGTCTGTGGAGTCAGTGGCAGCAGCTCACCTCTGTCATCAGTTATGGATTTTTCTTCTCCAGTAAGTGTGTAAACAATCATTACTATTCTTGAGGTAAGTTAAAGTTTACTGTTGCATGTGAAACATCTATATATATATGTGTGTGTGTGTGAGTGACTAATCTGGGCAGGAATACAAAATTGCACCATCCAGCATCAAGCGGCTAATTGTTTGTACAGTTAATTCCAGTGAATTGCTGTTCTCAACTACTCAAGTACCGTATTTGATTGAGTAGCTGCAGAGAATCCAACTCTCTCTGCCAGAATGTGTCATTACTTAACTCATTCTGGCAACAGGAGCAGCAGATGTTTACTGCAGGTGCGGTAGCACTGATTCTGTAGACACTGAGGATATAAAGTTTTTTTTGTTTCATATAGTCACTTCCTGTACTAGTCAAATTGAGTCTATTGAGTGGCCTATGAGTGACCTTGTTCTTGTACACAGTAGGATCTCTTAACAGTGCAACACATTGTCTGATCACTAGAGACACAGGATATTCCATTCATTTGAATGGCGTTATTCTCATTGGTTCCTGCAGCAAAAAAAAAAAAAAAAGGAAATCTTTCTCATGTAATGTGGGCAGTCCTGGTTTCTTGCAAACTGCTGTAATTTCACAATTTCTTCTAGCTGTAAGTATTTTATATTTTAAGCAATGCAAAATGTAAGAAATACATTTTAAAGTACTTTGAAAGCACATTAATATTTGGAAGATGCATTTTGGGCACTAGACAGTCCCTTTAAGAGACTTCACATTTTTGTTTTGTTATATATGCCTGATGAAGAGACCTGAGAGGTCTTGAAAGCTTGCACTCTTAACCTACTCAGCCAATAAAAATATCAACTTGACTCTACCGGTCTCCTTGTGTTTCTACGGCTAAGATGGCACCAACTCTCACCTTTTATAAAAAATAATACAAATATGTATCAGCCTGAATGGAGGAATAAAGTCAAAATCCACCTGTTAATTTTTTTTCTTACCTCTGTTTATTCTGTTTCTTGATGTTGTGCCAAAGGCTGTAGCACTTTCTACTTTTGGAGATGATATTTTCAGCATAGCGACCATGTTCTTATGTTCTGTGGAATCTTCATCATACTTCAAACCTTGCAGGTGAGATAGACCATCGTCAGTCTGTTTAGCAAAGGTATTTTTTGAGAACCCTCCAGTCTGTTTAAAAATATATTTGACATTAGTATAGAGATGTAATGTATCATAGTATGTCTTCAAAACACAAAGCACACTGATTCAGTAATAACACATAATGTTGTGTTCAACATCTATTCCTTTTTACAGCTAAGCTAAGAGGGATCAAGCTCCACCCAGTGTTACCTTACGACCACGGTTATATGCCTGGATTCCCATAATCAGCATAACATAACATTTGCCTTTTAAAAGCAATTTGCATGTTACCAGTCTCAGTTTTAGGTAATTTGGAAAAATAGGATTGTAAAGTCTCAAAAATAGTATAAAACATAACTTTTAATAATATAAGTTAAATATATATGATAACACACAACAAAACCAGTGCATAAGTGGAAAAAAAAATGAAAAGTGAAAGACAAGGTTTGATAAAATAATTCTGCACTACTCCTTTATTAATATACTAATGGGTATAAATAGCCCACAATGAATCTAAGGGGTTATTGTTTCACAGACTGACTAATAGGAACACATTCATTATTGTTAGTTTTGCTTACTGAAAAAAAATATCTCCAAAGACAGTTGTGTACTAAGATCAGACACCGAGCTCACAATTGAATATGTGATAAATACATATATTAGATCATTTAGATACTAGTCTCTCTGCAAGAATATTATTGTGAAACTGATTAGACACAATGGGGTTTTAAGTCAATAGCAATTTATTCAGTAGTTATAGCAGTTTGTATTATGGGAAAAGAAACTGCATGAGGAATTATATACATACATATACCAATTTTACTTAAAGTGGTTATCCATCTCAGAGCCACCCCTCCCTTCTTGCACCAATTGATAAAGTTACAATAATTAAAAAAAGACACTATCAGGTTGCAATAAGGGAGAGGGGGTCAGTGGCAGGTAATGTAACTAAAAATGTATTATTACAAGTACTGTGGAAGGTTTTACATACAAAAGGGACTTTTAAGTTGGGGAACAAAACCTTAAATTTACACTTTAATGATTCATAGATTTTTTTGATTTTTTTTTACATATGTTGTGTTCTGTGCTTTTCCACAGATAAATTATTATTATTATGCACTGAATAAGAATACATGCAAACTAAATTTAATTATCCAAATAGACAACATGCAAATTGATTTTTTTTAGATTACTGTAACTGTGAACTTCTAAAATTTAAACTGCCACAAGATTATTCAGGGAAAAACAATTATCTTTGTAATCACGTTGAGACAGACAATGTATGCTTCTCCTAGCAAAATCAACAAAAAAAAATCACATGCCCATTAGATCATTATTTGACGGGATTAAGAAATTAAAATGCTTTTTTGTCAAACAATACAAATTAGTAATATGAATGACACTATGGATTAAAAACATCACAGCAAATAATGTCTGTTTTAGCATTCATACCTGAAAATCATCTTCCTCATCAGTCTGACAGAAAATTGAAGGAAAATAAGCATATGGATATAAAATGTATGTTAGCCATCATATTAATGTAATACACTATGTCCAATTAATACAAAGCAATCTAGAATGTTATTTTGCTGGGTTTCATTGCTTATTATGGCAGATGATATCATGATTATTAGAAATCAATCAAGTAGAAAAAGCAAAATATTTACCCTAAAGCATGATGCGGTAGCACGATGATGTTAGAATTTTTAAATAAACAATAATGAGTTTGAGTCTATATTTTGAGATGATGCAATCATGATCATTTTGATGCATATTATGATGGCCAGAGCCAGTGCAACGGCTCCTTCTGTTTTCTCAGGAATTATACAGCTTGTGTTTTGCCCTGTAGTAACATACAAGGAAGCAGACTCCACTGTAGCCAGACTGGAGAGGCCTCTCTCATCTCTGGCTGACCTTCTGGCAACAACTGAGGCTCTACTTTAGGTGCATAGTACCGTATTTGCTCAAATATACGACATCCCTGATTATAAGACAAACACCCCAAACTTTGGGTATTCATTTAGGAAAACAAAAGAAAAAGCCTAAATATAAGACTACCCTTTAGTAAAAAAGTTTTACACATAAATCTTAATTAACATATAAACAGTTTTTCATATTTAAGGAAATTACTTATGAATTCATCTCCAGAATTGCCAATCTGCCCATTGACTTACCAATGCAACCTCAGACTTGCCAATGCACCTCTCAGGACTGCCAAGGCACCCACAGACATCCACCGGCTGCCTGCAAGAAGGAGCCAGGTCCCATATATTCGAGCAAATACGGAACAAGCTGCGTTACCCTAACTGAATATCCGTTATATGAAAATAATCCAAAGTTTTGGATCATTTCAGAGAACTAGCAATACTCAACCTGTACTGGTATTTTGTTCACTATCTGTCCCTCTTGTGCATTTCCCTGCCTCCTCTGACCCTTGCTCAGCAGCCAGATTTATTGGTCAAATCCCTGGCTCGGGGGTCCACAGCGTGACAGCGTGAATTGAAAGGAAGCCGAGAACTTAACAAGGTGACTGAAAGTTTTGATATTTCTGTCCCTGCTTCTCAGTGCCAGCTCCCATGTAAATGATCAGTGATCCGCAACGGTCCCAAGCATTTCGGATAAGGGATACTCAGCCTGTATATGTGTCTGTATTTAGTCTGTATACAACTCAAGCAAACCTACACATCATCAATTACCAGATGTCTGGATTGCCTTTTGTATGATGCTCAGCCAGCATCATATAAACCTTTGGCAGGCTGAGCATCATAGGAAAGATAATCCACAGTAAATTAAGTTACAATTAAAAAGAATTTGCACTATTGCGTAATGTATATGAAGTTTCAATAATAAATAAACAATCAATTATACAGTAATGGGCACTCAGATCCACAGTAATTAAACTCAACAAACCCTACACAAATCGTCATCAGTTAGTGTTGCTGTGGAGTACCATTCCTATGATGCTCAGCCAACATCAAGAGATACTTTTGTCTGGCTGTATTTTAGGAAGTTAAACAACCTATGCACTTGTGTAAATGAGCAACTAAAATAGGATAATTGTAAATAACCTATACTTACATCTGTTATAATTTTCCCTCTGGTCTTATTCCGTTCTCTTTGCGTCTGCCATTTCTGTTTCTGCTGTAAAACCCGATCCCTTGAAGTGCGATATTCTAAAGCAAATTCTGAAATGATTTTGCAGAACCTGTTTATATTTACTTCACAAATTGAATGTGGTGGATGTCCCATAAATAACAGGAAAGAGTGGAACCTAGAAAGGTAATACAATACAAGATCAAAGCTACAATCCATGCTGACAACTAATCAGTAACTTAAACACAGAGTAAATCTCAACATGCAAAATATTTAAACAATTGACTCTTTTCTACAGATTTTTTCTTCTTTCAAATTCTATTGTTTCATTTTAAAGTCTACATTTTGGCAGAGCAGAAGTTACACACTTGATGTGCAATTTTTAATCTGTGCTAGTGATTGAGCACTGGTAGTATGCCCCCTACTGATTTGTCAGCCAAACAGGCAAAGTCTTGTTACTGGTGAGCAAGTTCTGAGGATCTGACAGATCCTGGTGGAGCAATCATGTCCACAAGCAGACTGGAGGAAGTAAAATCTTTGAGACACACAGGCAAATTAAAAGATTAATACATTAGCAAAACAGGGCAGTTGCAACATTTTTAGATTACTCCCTATCTAAATAGTTTTATATTCTGCTGGGATTCAGGGAGCTACAGCTATAAACCAATCTACCAGCAAAGACATACAGAAAGCATTAATGGTCAACTCCAAAAACCTCAGGACTATTTTATAGAGCAGGGGCGTCCAAATGCGGCCCACCTGGCAGCGAGGTGCGGCCCACGTGAGCTCAGCAGCGGTAGCCGCACCTCCAACTGTTGGCCCGTGCGGAAGGAGCGTTAGGCCTACACATAGCTCCTCACGCCTGTGCGCACAACCCCTCCTCTACCCTGCGCATGAGGTCAGCGCAAGGGTCAGAGGGAGGGGAGAAGCGGACCAGCAGCGTGAAAACCGGAGGAGGGGTCTGAAGATCTCAGCCCCGTTCAAAAACGTGTGTGTGTGACTGTATGTAAGTGTGTGTGTCAGTTTGACTATGTGTATGTGTCAGTGTGACTCGGTATGCATATGTATGTCAGTGTGACTCTGTATGTATGTGTATTTGTGTACATGTGATGTGGCTGTATGAATGTGTGTATTTAATGAAGTGGTTTTTTTTTTTTATTGCTGTGCAGTCTGTGATACACTCACTTGCTGCACATTACACACAGTATATAATTATATAAATAACTTTCTTTGATTGAAAAATGAATGCGGCCCATGCTCACATACATTTTTAGTGAAGTGGCCCACCACAGAAAAAGCTTGGACACCCCTGTTATAGAGTCTAAGTGTAATGTTTTAACTTTGATACCTACTTATTACAATAATCTATCTTAATTGCTTTCAATGTCCCTTGAGAATGTGTGAAGAGGGATTGGAAGGTGCTGTTGTTGCTCTCCTGGTTTTGCTGGATACCTCACAAGCAAGGCAGTCCAGCAACATCTAATAATCAGCCCTTGTAGGCATGTAAAAAAAAATCAATAAGATTGTTTTCAGTCCCTTTTCCCTCTGACTTAGAAGCAGACAGTGTAAACCGATCAGCCATAACATTATGACCAGCTGCCTAATATTGTGTAGGTCACCTTTTGATGCCAAAACAGCCCTGACCCCTTGAGGCATGGACTCCACTAGAACTCTGAAGGTGTGCTATGGTATCTGGCACCAAAACATTAGCAGCAGATCCTTTATGTCTGGTAAGGTGCAAGGTGGGGCCTCCATGGATAGGACTTGTTTGTCATCACATCCCACAGATGCTTGATTGGATTAGAATCTGGGGAATTTGGAGGCCAAGTCAACACCTTGAACTCATTTTTATGTTCCTCAAACCATTACTGAACCATTTTTGCTTTGTGACAGGGTGCATTACTATGCTTAAAGAGGACCAATTCCATTTGGGAATACCGTTTCCATGAAAGGGTGTACATCAGGGGTGGGCACTTAATTTTTACCGGGGGCCGCATGAGCAACCCGAGCACTGCTGGAGGGCCACATCGACAATATTTCAATTAAATTTTGCTCAATATCTGTCTCTCCCTCCCCATTCCCTCATGTCTGTCTCTCTCTCCACTCATGCTCCATGTCTCTCTCCACTCATGCTCCATGTCTCTCTCTCTTTCCATTCATGCTCCATGTCTGTCTCTCTCTCGCCACTCATACCCCATGTCTGTCTCTCTCTCGCCACTCATACCCCATGTCTGTCTCTCTCTCGCCACTCATACCCCATGTCTGTCTCTCTCTCGTCACTCATACTCCATGTCTGTCTCTCCCCTCATCCCTTATATCTTTTTCCATCTCTTATCTTTCTGTTCCCCATGCTGGTCTCTTGTACACACAGTCATACATAAACACACACAGTCACACAAACACAGTTACACACTTAGTCACCCTCACAGAGATACATTTACACAAACACCCTTATACACACTGTCACACATACATAAATACACACAGTCATACATAAATACACACAGTCACACAAACACAATTACACACTTAGTCACCCTCACAGACATACATTTACACAGACACCCTTATACACACTGTCACACATACATAAATACACACACAGCCACCTTTACACACAGGATACACTTGCACAGACACTCATGTACATACACTTACACAGACAGTAACACACACATAGTTATACACATTGACACACACATACACACTTATACACATTCACACACACTTCCACAGACACTTCCTTTCTTTTTTTATTTTAAACCCCCCCCCCCCCCCCAAACTGTTATTACCTAATCCTCCTTGTTAATCCAAGCACAGCACAACGGGGGAAAGCTCCGCCCCCGTCGCGTTCTGTGATTGGCTGCAGGGAGGAGGACGTTCTCTATGGTGTTGTCAGGTTCTTCCCCGCAGCAGCTCCCCTGAGTACACCCTCTCTCCCAGCCGAGATCCGTCACACGCGCTTGCTAGCGCGTCCACATCATCACATGATGTGTTTCCATGGAGGCGCGCGCCCGATGACGTCACGCGCGTCGCATACCCGCGAGGCGCGGGAAGATTTAAAAGTCAGAATCACCAAGCAAACAGTGCTTGGTGATTCTCGTGTATTTCGATAGCCTAGCGTTTCCATTTGCATTTGATTGTTGCTGACCCTGGATTTCCTGACTACCCTTCTGCATGCCTGTGCCCCTTGATACCTGGACTGTTTCTCGTTATTCTGATTCTCTGGTAACCTGACCCTGGCTTATCTCTCGTTTTTGCTACCTCTCTATTGCCCTTGATCTTGGACCGTTATCGTTTTGCTTATTATCAGTGTGGATTACAACTGCTGCAAGTCCCTGCATTTAACCTCTGTCAGTGTGGATTACAACTGCTGCAAGTTCCTGCATTTAACCCCTGTCAGTGTGGATTATAACTACTGCAAGTTCCTGCATTTAACCTCTGTCAGTGTGGATTACAACTGCTGCAAGTTCCTGCATTTAACCCCTGTCAGTGTGGATTATAACTACTGCAAGTTCCTGCATTTAACCTCTGTCAGTGTGGATTACAACTACTGCAAGTTCCTGCATATTACCCTTGTCTGTGTGGATTGTGCAGAGGTGGGAGCTTCACATTCTTTGTTTATATATATCTGTATTATACCGTCCTGCATTTTGGTCTTCATCCAGTATAGCTCTCCTCACAGGTGTCTTGGCAGATACCCTAGAGAACGTCCTCTTCCCTGAAGCTTACACCCGTCGCGCTGTGCTTGGATTAACAAAGAGGAGGATGGCAGGGAGAGAGCTACCTGCTACAGCGCCTCTCCTCCCTCTGCCTCACGCGGGCCGGGGCCGGACAGGGACGCACAAAGGGCCGGAGATGCCCAGGTCTGGTGTACATGGTCTGCAACAATGCATAGGTAGGTGGTACGTGTCAGAGTAACATCCATATGAATGGCAGGACCCAAGGTTTCCCAGCAGAACATTACCTAAAGCATCAGATTGCCTCCGGCGGCTTGCCACCTGGCAGTGGTCATTATGGTATGGCTGATCGGTGTAGTTTATGTGTATTTGTGTATTTGTGTATTTAAATATTTAACTAAATCCATGGATGCACCACACAATTCATATAATCCACTGATTAATGTGGCTTCAAATTGGACCTTAAGCAAATACCAAATGTCAAAAACTTTCCATGATGAGCAAATGTGGTTTGTGTCAGAGAGCAGCACAGTGATCTTAGATACAGACAGCCAGTGGCGTAGCGTGGGGGGTGCAGGGGGGGCCGGCCGCACCGGGCGCAATATCTGGGGGGGCGCACTAGCGCGGGGCAAACGGGGCAGCTGCCCTGGGCCCATTTACTCCTGGGGGGCCCCAAGGCAGCTGTCCCGTGGGCCCCCAGCCCCTGCTGCCGCGTTCACAGCGCATTGCGCTTGTGAACGCTTTTTTCCGGCAAGCCGCATCCGATGGATGCGACGGCCGGAAAAAAAAAAAAAAAAAACTGACGCCGGATGTGACATCGCGTCACATCCGGTGTCTGCTTCCCTCCTCCGTGCAAGAGGGAAGACTGCACGGAGGAGACATCCGGCGGGGGACACGGAGCCGCTTCATGTAAGTACGGGGGGGGGGGGGGGGGCTGGCTGGCACAATATTCCTGGTATCTGACTGGCACTATATTACTGGGCATCTGATTGGCACTATATTACTGGGTATCTGATTGGCACTATATTACTGGGCATCTGATTGGCACTATATTACTGGGTATCTGATTGGCACTATATTACTGGGTATCTGACTGGCACAATATTACTGGGTATCTGATTGGCACAATATTACTGGGTATCTGATTGGCACTATATTACTGGGCATCTGATTGGCACAATATTACTGGGTATCTGATTGGCACTATATTACTGGGCATCTGACTGGCACTATATTACTGGGTATCTGATTGGCACAATATTACTGGGTATCTGATTGGCACTATATTACTGGGTATCTGAATGGCACTATATTACTGGGTATCTGATTGGCACAATATTACTGGGCATCTGATTGGCACTATATTACTTGGCATCTGATTGGCACTATATTACTGGGCATCTGATTGGCACTATATTACTGGGTATCTGATTGGCACTATATTACTTGGCATCTGATTGGCACTATATTACTGGGCATCTGACTGGCACTATATTACTGGGCATCTGGCTGGCACAATAATACTGGGCATCTGACTGGCACAATAATACTGGGCATCTGACTGGCACTATATTACTGGGCATCTGGCTGGCACAATAATACTGGGCATCTGACTGGCACAATAATACTGGGCATCTGACTGGCACTATATTACTGGGCATCTGGCTGGCACAATAATACTGGGCATCTGGCTGGCATAATATTACAGGCATCTGGCTGGCACTATATTACTGGGCTCTGACTGGCACAATATTACAGGCATCTGACTGGCATAATATTACAGGCATCTGACTGGCACAATATTACAGGCCTCTGACTGGCACAATATTCCTGGCCTCTGACTGGCACACTATTACAAGCATCTGACTGGCATAATATTACAGGCATCTGACTGGCATAATATTACAGGCATCTGACTGGCACAATATTACAGGCATCTGACTGGCACAATATTCCTGGCCTCTGACTGCACACTATTACAGGCATCTGACTGGCATAATATTACAGGCATCTGACAGGCACCATATTCCTGGGCTCTGACAGGCACAATATTCCTGGGCTCTGACAGGCACAATATTCCTGGTATCTGACTGGCACAATATTATTGGTATCTGACTGGCACAATATTACTGGTATCTGACTGGCACATTATTACTGGGCTCTGACTGGCACAATATTGCAGGCATCTGACTGGCACAATATTGCAGGCATCTGACTGGCACAATATTACTGTGGGGCACCAACATTTTAGAAACATAATCATTAAACAGTAGATTGTGGAGTTCAGAACAAACTTTGATATTTGAGAGGAAAGCATTATATCACAAATGTAATAGGGATTACACCCTTTGGACACCCTTTAGTTATAATGAGCAAGAATATCGTAGTATAAAGAACTGCCAGAGTAATCCCCGATAAATCGAATAGAATATCAAGTAATCAGAATAAATAGAACAGGTCCAAGCAAAAAGTCAGTCAAAGAGTCAGAAGCTAAAAAGCAGATGGCACAAAATTAGATAAATTACCGTATTTGCCCAAATATAAGATGACCCTGATTATAAGATGACCCCCCAAACATTGGATATTCCTTTAGGAAAAAAAACTAAAAGCCTTAATATAAGACTACCCTATAGGAAAAATGTTTAACTTGTATATATTCACATGTAAATTGTTTTTTAATAAAAAAAAATTATGATATTAAAAAAAATGCATTTATTGTTTTTATTTCCCTTTATGTGCGAGCGTAGGCGGATAATTTAAAAGCTGAATCTATACACTCAGTCTCCCTCAGCCCTTGACAAAGGTGCATGCTCTGTTAGAGCTGTGGCGAAACATGCACCGGGCGGACTGAATGGCAGTCTGTTTTGATCTCTGAATCCCCTTAGCAGAATCAACAAGGTATTGAGTGGGACCTCTATATTTGACCGGATTTATCCGGTGTAGTGGAAGACAGCAGGCTACGAACACTTAAAGCCCTGAGAGGCACTTAGACTGTCAGAGTGTTCCCACTCATTCAAAACTGCTTTAAATATACAAAATAAGGGGGTTTCAAATGCAAGCAGTATTGGGGAATTTCAGAGCAGACCTGCACTACCTTTAAATTAAAGGGAAAGTGTAACTGTACCCAAATAATTGAATTCAAACACATAGGGTGGCTAAAGGCTGCAAAACTAAATTTCTTTATGTTAAATTATTTATCAGCCATACCTTAACCCTTTGTTTCATGTGGGAGACTTTTTGCCCTTTTGAACAACAATTGAGAAGTTTGCTCACACAAACCTGACAAAATAACTGTCTCCTCACATTGTGACTAACCCTATATGGGAAAAGGATTATACCAACTTACCCTTTTTTAATTGTATGTATCTTTTTCACATTATGTACACCTGCACTGTCTATGTGTATTCACTTAAATAAGATGAAAAATTGAAATGCTTTTAATATACCTAATAAAAGTTAAATTTTAAAGTTAGACTTCCCCATGCATGAATTTACCAAAAACAGGTTCTCACTACCTACTAATAGAAGTCTTCCAAATAGGGAATATTCTCTACAACCAGACCTCCCCAAAAGTTATTTTCACATAATACCCCAACTGATTTGTTGGATTCCCTATAGTGCTCTTCCGTCAAAAGGTAATGCATGGTAGTGTAATTCTACCAGGAAAACCATATCCAGGAAAAATAATAGCACCATATGTTAATGCGGCCATGAGTCTGGTACTAACATTAGCAAATATCTGCATACACGCCATGTACGTTTATAAAGTTAGTTCAACTTTGTAAGCAAAAGGTATGAAAAAAAATTACTGAACCATACATCCATTGCTACAACATATAGTACCTGTTATTTATTCTTCTGTGAACAGTTTTAAGAATGATTATTCTTCTCACGCAATCTTTTAAAAATTCAGACATTTTCTGTTTTGAGACGGACTTCAATTCATGTTTAGCTATAATTTTCAAATAATCCCATGAAGCTTTACATCTTCTCTCTAAATTATAGAGATTATCTTGAAGTTGATCAAAATCAACCTACAATAAAAAGATAAAGCACGTCAGATATTTTTTTTCCAGAGGAGGTTTTCACATTTAATAAAATGTTGGTATCATGTTTAATAATATGGAATGTTTGTTCTCTACAATCACAAACAAACCTTAATTGTACTTTTAAGACATTAAGCAAGCTTTGCTCATGTAACTACCGAAGAGAAAGGTCAGGTGTTTAATATGCGCTGATCATCCCTTGTAAGCAGATGCCAAAGATGCATGGAAGGTTAAAGGCTTACACCAAGCTAAAAAAAAAAACAAAAAAAAAACTGTTTACACTGTTTTGTTGACTGTACACCAGTAATGTAATCTCATTTTAGAAGCCAGCAAAATAAATCCAAGAGCATCATTCAATGTGTCCTCCTCCCTGCTGCTTCACCTCATTGCAGATGAGGGGAGTCATTTCTAGTTCAGTGTTGTCTCCCAGTGTTGTCATTTTGCTGAGAACTGCGATGTCATGACACAGTCTTTGCCCTATCACGCTGTGCTCTGCTCCTCTTGGCATCATGGTTTTGTCCAGCACTGATGTACACTAAGCATTCATTCCTCTCAATCACACTTTTTATTGGTATTGAGCTGAATAGATCTTAACTCCACCTATTTGAGGGACACATATAATTTTACATGGTGCCCTGTAAAATGTATAATTTATAACAGTTCAGAAGAAAATCAATTAAGGGTCTACTCAATATGAACCTTTACATCCCGATACATCTGTGTATTACACAGACATCAAATAACTATACTTATTGATGAATACGTAGATGTGTGACAAGCTTTTATAGATTACTTTATGTGTTTACTCATTTAGACACATATAGCCTTTGGCATTGAGGACAAAACTAATGATTCTTTAATTACAACATAAGATGAATGAGATTTATTTTTAGTTGATTTAAAAGTGAACAGACAATTTAGAAAAGAGAGACATATACACTAGCTCCTTTTTAATAATCAGGAAATTACAATGCCAAAATGTGTGACAAATGCTTTTCACTTCTCAAAGTGGAATTTTAAAAAGTCTCTGTAAACCCATTACTCCACAGTTGGCTAAAAAAGGTTTTCCTGGAACTTGGGGAAAAGGGGTTAGGGGAATCAAACAGTGTCATGTTTGGAGGTACTGAAGCATTCTGGGATAACCCAGTGAGAGAGAGCAAGTAGGCAGTCTAGGTTAGGAGAGCCCAGTAACTCAAGCTCCTCTAGGGTGAAGGCTTCTGACAGAACTATAACTTCATGTTATGCATTAGCATTAGTATCCCTGTTGTTACTATTTAATGTTGTTTATGTATTTTAATGTGTTATAATCTTTTGCAGCAACTTAATTCAATATCATAGAAAACTACCCAAAGAAGAGTTATGCGCAGCACTCTTCTTTGGATAGTTTTCTATTTATACGTGTTTTGGGGTGGCAACACTAGTGTCTGCAGCATATTAATGTTTATTACTGTTTTTTATACTATTTTATACACTTTTTCATCTATTTTTATTTATAATATTCACAAAATTAAATAAGCGCCTCTTTTCCTTCACTTTTATATTTTTTTTTAATTCAATATCAGCATGCATTGTTATACACACTTGTCATTGTGTTTTATCACACATTCCTCAAAGAATGAATGTTGTAAGATGTAATTTTTTACAAAATTATCCATTACCTCACCTATAGCTCTACAACATTATACACATACTTGTTAAGTGTTTCTATTTTGTGTCTGATTGTAGCTGTTCTTCCTACAGTGTTTCTAATTAAAGTGTTCCATGGTGCTAAAAATATATTCCATTTGCAATCACCATAAACTTAATTTTATAGTAATTATTTTTGTATCATAATACAAGTTTTATAATACCACAATAATACTCATATTGAAAAAAAATTAAATTGACATTTTATCTATTCAATATACCTTGGCAGACCTAGTAATAGCACCAATTTCTGAATACAGGTCTGTGCTGTCTGGGAATTTTTCCACCACAGTGTTACACAAATGATACAATAAAGATTGTTTCTGTACAGTATCCTTCACTTCAGGCACCTTCTGCAGATAGCTCAGATCAAAACCTTTGGCCTGTAATGACAATGAAAAGAATTTATCAAATTCAAATAGTATCTTTGCTGTTGTAAGTACAGTATAACTTTTTTTAACTATCACTATGAGCTTTATTCACGAAAGAGAGAATTGCAGGGATTCGAGAGGGGGAATTTTAAAATAAAGAACAAAGTAACCAAGTTGTAAGAATTTTCCAACTCGACTACTTGGCTCTTAAGTTTGAAATTCCCCTCTCAGTTTCCTGCAATGAAGATAGCACGGCATGGAGACAGTGCAGCTCTCCTTATTCACCCAACAACTTACACCTCTTTTTAACGACAAGGAGCTTTGTTAGGTTCCTAAAAGTTCTGGGGCTATAGTCCATGGAGAAACATTAAAGGGACTTTCTGGTGCCCAAAATTCATCTTCCAAAGGTTAATGCATATTATTGTGCTTTCAAAGTACTTTCAAATGCATGTTTTACATTTTGCATTGCTTAAAATATACAAAATGTACAGTTAGATGAATTTGTGAAATGACAGCAGTTTGCAAGAAACCAGGACTGCCCACACTGGAGTAAAAGTTTTTTTTTTCTGCATGAACCAATGAGAATAATCTCTTTCAAATGAATGGAATTTCTTCTTCTTTCTTTCTAGTAATGTCATAGACAAGGTGTTGCACTTTTAAATGATCACACTGTGTACAAGAGCAAGCATATTACATTCCACACAATGTATTCCATTCCAGTAGCACAGGAAGTGACTACATGAAACACAACTTTATAGGCTCAGTGTTTATATAACAAGTGCTGCAGCACCTGTAGTAAACATGCAGAGTAATCACTGGGGGGAGGGGGGCCTTGAGTGAAATATTAAACATGTGATTTATGCATAATGCCTGCATCAAATCACACTGGGGAAAAAAGCCTGTGCACTATACAAGCTGTAATCTTCAACATGCACCAACGTGAGTTTGGGGACTAGACTGTCCCTTTAAGGGTCATTCCAGCCCAGAATTTCACTATTAAGCATCATATAAATGTTTTCATGCTCAATAAAGCATAATTTTTACATAATTTAGCATTTATTTAAGTAGCATGCTCCACCCCTTGGACATTGTTTAAAAATGATATTCTAAAGTCGCTCATTATTTTATATAATATTGTTTAGTCTACTATTACATATTTTTTTTTCATTCTTTTTATAACTGTCTAATATACAATAACATAAATATTCAATAAAATACATGTTTACATACATTTTGTAATACTAACTCATTAGAGGTCATCTTCTTTCTGGGACCATTCGTTTTCCATCCATGGGATTATCTGTGGCCTACATGATTTTTCTCTTAAACATTATTTATATTGCATTCACTTTGTCTTTTATATCCAGTTGTCCTTTACTTATCTCTATATCCATTCTTTGTATATAACATAGATATTAACATTGCCATTGAAGAAACAAATACCTGTGAAAAAAAGTCTGCAAAATACATAGACTAAATTTAATAAGTTTACATTTGACATCGATCATATTATAAAAGAACTTACATTGGTTCCGTTCAAAAAGTTTCCAATTGCAAGTAAAGAGGAAAGAATACATATCAATGTTTTATTGTTCTCCAGTTGCTCCATTCCTTCTTTTAGATCAAAAAGTGCCACTGCTATCTCCTGTCATTTCAAAAGATGAAATTAAAATTTACTATTTCATCAAAATACACACTTAACAAAACAATTTTGTGAAAAAATATACAGTGTCTTGACTGTTTGTATATTATTCATTATGCAACTCAATTGGAGTATGCTTTCATGGAAAACAAGGAAATTCCCAAACTTTTGAATGGTAGTATAAATTTATTTTAATAAAGTAGATAAACAAAAAATGTTCCTAGCGATACAATCGTACCTACAGAAGGACATTGGATTGTATTATAAGCCCTTGGCATCATGCCTGTGATGCCATTATCTCTACCTAAACGCCAGTGTCAAAGCCAACAGACTTTCACATGGGAGGCATAGGATTGCTGTTATTCATTATCACAGTGGTTATATACCTCGGAAGTTCTGTGAGCAGGTTCCTAGAAGCCTGCCTCGTTTTTGAGGCAGAGTCTTTTCCTGCGAGCTAGTGGGTGCTATTGCATCTTAACGATCCTCAAGGACCATTCTAGTGAAGACGCATTTATAAGTCTTTTTTGGCAGGGCGGGTTAACTAATAATCTCATTACACACTAGAACAAATTACAGTATCAAGTGCAATAATATGTGACACACTGTGATAAGATTGTTCTTCCTTAGAAACAAGAAACTAACTGAACTGAACTCACACCTGTGTTTTGATAGCTTTGATGTCTATAGCAAATCAGAATATGGATAGAAGTACAATTAGAATATTCACAGACAACCTCCTTCTGGAGTAATATGGTTGTAAAAGGGTGATATGAGAGGTGAAAATCTAATTATATGATACTTGTGTACATATTTTACAAACAATATAAATTCATACATCCATACAGAAGAGAGCAATGCAAAACATCAGGTTTACTCCTTTTTCTATTTAAAACATATACAAAAAAATTAGTTATCAGAACTGGCTAATTACGGTTTGATCCTTATTCTGCTAATCAAGTACTGACCCAGAGCAGGAAGTCAGTAGAATTATAGTCTCTGCCACCCAGAAGTATCTCTTATACCTCTCAGCCACCATGCACCCTGGTTAAGCTAATCCAAGAAGAATATCAAGGTTTCCCAAGTAGGGTTGCCACCTAGCCCGGGATTTTACTGGCAGGCCGGTAAAAAAAAATTGGCTTGATGCCAATTTTAAGTCTATGGAGCTCGGCAGGCACCAGAAAAGTCAACAAAGCAATATACAGGAGGTACGTCACTCACGAACAGGCTTGACGCATTTGCTTATGACTTAGCGCTTTTAGCACGACACGTGGCAAGTCTGTTATTGATCAGGCTTCACTCCCGATGTAAGCTGTTTTGTAAGAATTGTATACTATTTTCAAATCCCCACCAAGGATATAAGACGTTCTCTCCATTCAATCCATGGAGGAATATTATGGTGGGAGTGCCAGCTACAAATCCAATTGAAAATTTAATTTACAATAGGTAATCACATCCAGTATTAAGATATCGAAAATGCCATTTTTACCTTTTCCACTAGTTCAAAGTCCATTTTGAAAGCCCACAGTTGGAGTCTTGATGACAGTTCAGTTATTGATGACAAAGTGAGAAGAAACTGCTCTGCACTGCCCAGAGGAATATCTGGATGTGCTAATTGAGCTTCTTGGATTTTTTGCTTTTCCTCCTCTGTTGGAATCATTGTCAATATTTTCTGGAGAAAAATCATTGGTATTAATTTAGTTTACAGCATCAGCTGTTACTTTCCTAACCTTTTGCATTATAAATGTGTTGAATACTATTTCCTTTTCTATGGGTAATACATATTAGGGTCTACTCAACAGAGAGAATTGCAGGAAATTTCAAACTTTAGGCCAAAAGTATTGTCACAGTACCTGCCATGAGGTAAATCATGACCAGGGCCCGCCTTAAGTGTTCCAGCGCCCTGTGCGGGCTTCCCCTGTGGCGCCCGCCGTCTCTTTCACCCCCCATATATGTATCTCTCTCCCTTCCCATGTTTGTCCCTTTCCTCTTCCTTGCCATGTCTGTCTCTCTCTAACTCCCCCATACTTGTTCTTTCTCTCTCTTCCTTCTCTCTCTCCCTCTGTTATGTCTCTCTCCTCCCCTTCCTCTGTTCTGTCTCTCCCCCCCTTTCTGTCTCTCTATCTCCCCCCCCCGTTCTGTCTCTCTCTCCCCCATTCTGTCTCTCTCTCCCCCCTCCCCCTGTTTTATGTCTCTCCCCCCTCCCCCTGTTCTGTCTCTCTCCCCCCCTCCCCCTGTTCTGTCTCTCTCTCTCTCTCTCTCCCTCCCCCTGTTCTGTCTCTCTAATGCAGGCATGGGGAGCCCGAGCAGCACTTTCTCTTGCTGCCCGTGGCTCCCCGCGAAGCAGACGCTGCTCTGCTTCACAGGGCGGGGGCGGAGCTACACCTCTCAGCCCGTTAGCTCCACCCCCCCCCCCAGATCTAGCACAGCATGCCGAGCAGAGGGCTGGTGAGGGGGGATCTTTTGATCTCCCCAATCCAGTGCCACTACTGGCTTCTTTTTTTTTTCCTTTTTTTTTTCCCGGGCGGGTGCCCCCTGGGGTGTTGCGCCCTGTGTGCTCGCACA
Source organism: Pelodytes ibericus (assembly GCA_036172795.1). NCBI lineage: Eukaryota > Metazoa > Chordata > Amphibia > Anura > Pelodytidae > Pelodytes > Pelodytes ibericus. The sequence continues at coordinate 139,069,725 of CM069859.1, read as the reverse complement.
GGTCGCACACCCCTAAGGCCGGCCCTGATCATGACAGTCTGTGTGACTAGGGTTCTCTGAGGGGCATGAGGGCCTATGGATCTGTGGGTCTCTGTGGGTCAAGACCACCCCCCCTCCCGAAGGGCCTATGCCCTGTACAGAGGCAGCCATTCAGTGCAGCAAGACTTTCTGCCCAGACAGGGCTTTCCAAGTAGTGTGTGCAATGTTATTATTTGTTATTGATTAGATAAGTACACAATTCAACACTCAAGTTTACTGTCCTGTGTTTATTGTCTCTTGTAGTCTGTATCTGAAGGTGCCATGGTTAATTAGATTATGTCTTACTGTATTTAAATTACTTGTTTAAACAAGGTCTTCTATTGTTTGAGGCTTACCATAATATAATTAGTTTATCCTGTGCCTCCCCCCAGTTGATGTCATGTTTGTGTGTTTATAAGTCTGTGCTGTTTGACAAATAAAGGTTGTTCATTCTTGCTATACCTTACTGCTAGTGGTCCTGTCGGCTATTTGGGTACAAAGAGCAAGGTTCCAGGAAAGACTTGCTGGGTGGATGCTAAGCTATAATCGGGGGGCTAAGGAGGTGATTTCACACAACGGGCAGAGGTGCTGCCGGCCTTGGGTAGACGTCCCATTACAAGTATTCAAACTGGAAAAAATTCCAATTCGGCTACTTTGGCCTTACATTTGAAATTCCCTGCACTGCTCTCTTTTTAATGAGTAGAACCTAAGTTGTTGCTTCACTAAAAGTTGAACTGTTGTGAACCTTCAATCTAATTGCAAACATCAGACCAATATAGATAAAACATAGATGGGCTGGAGAACTTTTCCAACTCAGCTTTACAGGCTTTTTCTGTTCAACATGGTTAAGGATTTAGTAAACTAACCCCCTATGTTTAAAATACATTATTAAGTTAATGTGATAAAGAGTGACTCTTGACTATTTTATTTTTTCAATACGACAAAACAAGAAAGGTGGTGTTTTTTGACAGATATATACTTATATTTGTGTGTAAATATCTAGCCGCATCTTAAACATTTAACCTTCGTGCATTGTAGTTAGTATTACATTGTATTAATTGTATATTAACAACATAAGTCATGACGGTAAAGCAGATGGGAATCCCTCACCCACTTAAAATTTGGTGGGACATTATATATACAAACACCGGACAAGTCCAAAGTCCTGCTTTTCCCACCGGAATTCCAAATTTACAGTGCTATCTGGACTGCAAGGGATTATGTGTTACATGTATCACAAATTACTTAACAGCTTCATACTTACATCTATTCCTTCTTTGTTTAGTGCATATTCATCAAAATTCAAAATTGCCATCTTGATGGTCCTTGGTGGGGGTAACACTGTAAGTCCAATATTTATTGCATTGCTTCTTTTAGAGTCCAATACAGTGATTTCTTGCCGTTTACCTTCAGCAGCACTTTTCTTGTTGACAACAATAAGGAGGAGAGAAGAAGTGTAAGTATTTTTTTTTAAATGACGCACAAGTTAAACTCTTTTGCCTCAGCAGAATTGCAAGCCGATTTTACTGCTCTGTGCAAACGCAACATACATTTAACTTTTTTAATGATTTACATTTAACCCGTTTGGGGGAAGTTTATCATGGAAACCAGTTGAGGCATCTTTCTTTTAGCAGGCTGCCATTTTGGGATATTGCACTCTCAAATAATTATTGGGAGGTTTGACATGTTAAACTATTAGGTTAAACTATTATGCTTTTTTATATGAATTATGCACATCAGTACACAATGCTGACAGTCACTGCCTAGATAGAGCCCCACCTTCTTTTGAATTTGCATAGATGATCACATACCTTTCGAGAAAGGCTTTGGGGGAAAAATGTTGAGTGATCCCACATAAGTCATCCCGGTTGTTCTTTGTAATAATCCTCTATAATAAAGTACAAGTGTCTCTGCGTCCAGTCCCTGTGTCCGTGGGATTGCGCTACTGCGCATGTGCCCCACAGACAGCCGTTGGGACTTGGAAAGCACAGAGACTTCGGGCGGCCGGTGTTCTGACAGATTCTCGAGCAAATTCTCCTGCGCAATCGCAGGAGAATTTACTCATTGCGCATGCGCACAAAGTTACAGCTGATCACTCAGCTGTAACTTTGTAAAGACTGTTCATGCGCGAGCGACGCTACCCACCTCCCGCCCCCTTCACACCCCCCCCCACACCCCTTCTTACCAGCTGTTCCCAAGAGGTGAGCACACAGCGCATGCGCACGGCTATCAAGCCCTAAGATCAGCCGTTTGGACATGCGCGCGTCGATGGACAAATGTCTCCAGCACGGGGGGGGGGACATAAGGGGGCAACATAGGGGGAAGCACCCTGGCGAGGGGGGAGCCTTGAGGGCTGCCTCATCTTGATGGGAGTTGTGATCCCCCTGCTGCATCAATAATACAGCAGGAGGATCACAACTCCCGTCAAGATGAGGCAGCCCTCAAGGCTCCCCCCCTCACCAGGGTGCTTGCCTCTATGTTGCCCCCTTATGTCTCCCCCCCCCCCCCCGTGTTACTTACCACCTTAGCTTATTAACACTTCTGCAGACTTTTGTCGATGGACGTGCGCATACCCAAATGGCTGATCTTAGGGATGATAGCCGTGCGCATGTGCTGTGTACTCGCCTCTTCGATCATCTGGTAAGAAGGGGTGTGCGGGGGGTGTGAAGGGGGCGGGAGGTGGGTAGCGTTGCTCGCGTATGCGCAGTCTTTACAAAGTTACAGCTGAGTGATCAGCTGTAACTTTGTGCGCATGCGCAATGAGTAAGAGCTGGCTACGTCAAGCTACGTCATGTGGCTTTAGGGTTCTAGCGCCCGTTAATTTAACGGGTTTAATGTCTAGTATTTCATAACTTGAATAAATGTGATTTTTTTGGTAAGTGGTGTGCCGCTTTATGTCTATTACTATCTCTTTTCCTGTACACCCCAGTATACATTAAGTGTTTTGTGGTACTCAAGGCCAGAACCAGTATTTTATGTGCATCATAGAAAAGCCAAATGTGCAATGGCATTAGAGGCTATAAATAGGTTTAAGTTTGATGGAGCAGTGGATCACTTCTTGTTTCCTGCTATTTGGCATACCATTTACTGGCCTCGGACCCCACACTGTCTGTTCAAGCATGTTTTATTTGATACATCCCACACTATTTGTATTCTGTTTAACTCACTGTACAACACAGCACAATATGATGGCACTTTATATCTTTGAGCTGTCTTGATAAGTTGCAGATGTCCTCAAAGCTCATTTTTATAATGTCAAAACTAGCAGACCTTTTGCAAACATTCAAGTAAATGGTTAGATCTATGTACATCTGATAGTTAGATTAATTTAAATGCATACATAAAAAGGTTTGAAAAGCATTCCTTTCACTTAGAGCAGGGAAAACAATTGACGTTTTTAAGATTCATGCAATGCTGCAAATACAATGTGATTGGCTGTACAACGCATACAACAACAAAAACTGTCTGCACTTCTCACCCTAATATGGTAACAAATATATAAACATAATATAAATGGGAGTTGTTGGTTATATGAATTGGCATGGTTAAGCTCACATCGAGGCACAGTCTCATTAGGGTGAGAACTTACTCTCACCTGCTAATTTGGAGGAAGTTTAACTGCACTCCTCCAACCCATTAAAACACTTTTGGTATCAGTATAAACTGCTTTATGTGCCCACTAAATAGGAGGTGAGAGTAGGTTCTCACCCTATTGAGAGTGTGCCTTTGACGTGAGCTTAATTATGCTTTGGCCAATTCGTATCACCAAATCCTCCTAACTTTATTAGGGGGAGAAGCGCAGACAGCTTTTGTGTTTTATATACATAGCACTTACAGCATTGTAATATATTATTAGACATAAAAAGTAACTATATGATTTTAGCAGATAAAAAATTCACTCCCAGTTGATTTCTTTCCTGCAAATGATGGATCATGAATCTTTTTTGCTCTATGCTCTATTATGGATAGTTTTTGCATACTAGAGCATGCAACAAAAAAATACATCTTCCACCTTTTTGTAGTGCAAAGTTTTCATATAAATTGTCAAAATTGTACTTGCCAACGGATTTCCACTATGAACATGGGCATCCCCACTAAATCTTTTTGGGAACCATCCAACTGTCCTGAGATGCTGGGGATGCCCATTTTAGAAGGTCATTGAATAAGAGTTCTGCTGAAATCCTGCACATTAATGTAATCATAACAGACACTAAAAATGATTTAAATACAATGATTAATGCATTTTCTAAACAATATGTTGTTGGGTTTAATAGGCCGTACTTTAGTATGGGGAGAATATGGAGTGGTTCTTTAATATATTTACAAAATATTAAATTGCATGGCTTGTTTACAAGTATAAGTACCTTAGATGCAGGCAATTCCTTTGATTTTGATTCAAAGAGGTACTCAAGTTTTGATGTGTCGAGTTTTATTGTTTCTAGCTTAGACCACATACAGTTTTTATATCGGTTGTGGTGAAAGGATTGTATTTCAAATGGCCGTACTTCATTCCAAAAAAGTCGAATTGTTTTCTTTTTTTTCATGAAAAGTGATTCATTTCTTGACAGCTTTGGAGACTCACAACTCTGAGTATAGCATGAAGGTAAGGGAGGAGGAATCATGCTTGATAGAACAGGATTAAAACAACCTGAAACCAGTGGAGGCGGTGGAGGTAGCAAACCTAAGCAGTTCATTGGCGGTGGCGGTGCTGAGGGTGGACAATTTTTCATAGGCTGTCTGGTTTCAAGCTCCACATTCAAAACATCAATGTCATCCCCATCTCCAAGGTCTGTAAAATCCATGTCTTTTATTTTGAGTTCTTTTGGACCTGCCATCAGCTGATCCCATATACAATCAAACTCTTTCTTTGGCTGTAAAGTATTATCGACAAAACTTTTGTTTACATTTGATTCAGAGCTGTTTGCGCAAGTAAAATCAGTGTCTACATTTTCTTCTGTTACACTGCTGCTTTGGTTATTTAATGTTTCATCGGTACTATCTACAATTTCATCAGGATTGCTATTCTGTAAAACAGAATTTAGATTGTTCATGATGCAAGTCAATTTGCCATCTTCACTCATGCTTTCTTTTTTAATCAGGTCATTGTTTTCTTTCTCTTCATTAGCAGAGTCTTCATTATACTTTTCCAACCCACTTTCATTCACATATTCCTCTTCATTGTTGCTGTTTGGCAAAATACCTTAAAAATATATTTGCATTTAAGGTTAATACATTTTTGGTCAATACATTGCTAATTACAGTATCAGTGACTAGACATACTCATTTAACAGATATGTCCTTAAAAATATTTTTCTGGCATGGGTTTATGTGAAGAGCAATGACACACTTACAACCCTCAAGTTAAAGGAACACCTCAATTTTATGAATTTTATAGGTTAACATAAAAATGAAATCACATTCCTATATGATTACCACAGGTATAAAACCAATAGTGCCATAGGCCTCATTCTGTGCTATCGAAATGCAATATTATATTTAATGTGGGGTACATCTATTTTTCATGAGTACCTAATAATTTTAAATCTCAGCCAGTTACAAATTAAGACATAACAGTGAGGCAAATGTATATAAATCTAAGTTGTAGATACAAAGGAAAAAAGGGGACAAAAATAATGACACAAAAAGATGGCTCCATATAGCAAATAGAACTTTTGAAAGGTTAAGATACACAATTTTGGGGAGCTTTTGCATATACCACCAGTGGTGTATCTTGGTTTTGTGCTGCCCTAGGCAGACAAAATCCGGACACCCCCCCTACCCAAGCTGCACACCCACGTTACACACCTAAGACATGCCCCATCACCTCCATTTCATGACCCCACATCACACATAACATTCAGACTCACATCAAGCTCATACTCCCATCACACACACACTCCTACTCCCATCACACTCAGTCACACACTCCTACTCCCATCACACTCAGTCACACACACTGACTCCCATCACACACACTGACTCCCATCACACATACTGTCTCCCATCACACACACTCTGACTCCCATCACACTCAGTCACACACGCCTACTCCCATCACACTCAGTCACACACTCCTACTCCCATCACACTCAGTCGCACAAACTGTCTCCCATCACACACACTGTCTCCCATCACACACACTCTGACTCCCATCACACTCAGTCACACACACTGTCTCCCATCACACACACTCTGACTCCCATCACACTCAGTCACACACACTGTCTCCCATCACACACACTCTGACTCCCATCACACTCAGTCACACACACTGGCTCCCATCACACACACTCTGACTCCCATCACTTACCTTTCCCTGGTGGCTAGTGGCAGGCAGCATGGTCCCTCCATGCTGCCTGTTCGGCTTCCTGGCGATTGTGCCGACAGGTCACGTGACCGGGCGCGCCTATGAAGTCAGCGCGTCCGTCACGTCACTGTTGGCACTTCCGTGTCACACTGCACGGGGAGCCGAACAGGCAGCACGGAGGTTTCTCTGTGCTGCCTGTTCGGTTCCCCGTGCAGCCTGGCAGGCAGAGCGATGGTGAGGGGGGATCTTCCGATCCCCTCTCACCTCTGTCTCTGCCTGCAAGCGCGGTCTTTTTTTTTTTTTTAAAGGGCCGGGTTTTGGTTTTTTCCATTTTTTTTTTTCGGTGCTGGGGGGCGCTCCCGCCCCCCAAAACTTGCTGCCCTAGGCATCCGCCTAGGATGCCTCGCGGTAAATACAGCACTGTATACCACGTGTATTCACCCTTAGAGTTAGAGTTTGTAGTATGGGAGATGGGTTGAAAAGTTAATTAGAGATGCAAGGTGCTTGAGAGAATGAATCAGAAAACAACATTGCAGAACAGTAGGCAAGATGAAAAAAAGGAAAGAAGGACTTTTCACACGACAAGGCCGTCACAGAGCAGAACTGTGGAACACAATGCCACTCATTATATTAGCCCATATATAAGTGACACAATAAGAAGGAGTATATATTAAGGGCTCAAGTTAATTTATAGTGAGAAAATATAGTTGCATTTCGACTGGTCACTGAAACGGTCAAACATGGCACGTGATGAGGTCAAGGATTTCTGTCAAGGACAATAGCAACATTACAGCAATTCCATCCTATTTTCACCCATGCTATGTGGGAATCTTATTGTATGCTAATGAGGAGTTCACAAGGCATAAACTTACTTGTATGCATGAAGGGATTGTACAATATAATTTGTTGTAGCATTACACCAATAAAAACATTGTACATTGGTTCCTTGTACTACATTTCCCGTGGACCAATAATTTCTGTATGTGAAATGTCAAAAGACCAGAGAACAGGGAGCCCCAGCACTCTCACTCAGTGGAGAAAGCCCTTGTCCACCAGGTAGCTGCCAACCAACGGAATCATTAAATCACACATCCTTAAAGGTCTATGACCTGCGGACTTCATTATGATAGACTGGGTTACCGTTACCTAGTCATTTGCAATGCTCTAGTGGTAAAAGGGTGGTACTTAAAACATTAGGGATGCCTCATTTTCTTTCTAAAGGCATAGCATTAAGCTATGCAATACATTTTCTTTTTCCTCACTCATTCATATAGCCAATCACTTATATTTTTGTGTTCTGTGTTTGTCCCTTAAGGACAGAGCCTTTGAAACATTTTTGTCCTTTCTGGACAATGGCTATTTTAACATTTCTGTGCTGTTTGTGTTTAGCTGTAATTTTCTTCTTTGTCATTTGCTGTACCCACACATATTATGTATTGTTTTTATCGGTGACAAGAAAGGCTTTCTTTGGATGCCATCTTTTTGATCATATCTTATAATATTATAAAAAAAATACACAAATTTCCTGACTTTTATTTGAAACATCTTCTCTTCATCGACAAAAGCGAACGAAAAAACCTGCTAAATAGATTCTACTATTTCTCCTGAGTACAGGGATACCACCCATGCATAGGTTTGTTGGGATGTTTGGGGGCTAAAATGCCAAATTTGTGAGGTGCAGTTTTTTGTTTTCCAACTTGAAATATTTACATGCAGACAGCCTGCATTTGGGACATATTTGAAGACAGCTAGTGTATTTTACCCCATCAACCCATATATTTTTTTAAAGTAGACACCCAAGGCTATTTCAAATGGTGGTATTTTAATACTTTCCATGCACTAATTCTACCACCAGCCTTTGTCAAAGTTTGTGGTAGTATTTTTTGTGTGTTTTCTTTTCACAAATATTGTATTTCAGACATAAATTCACAGATTTTGGTATGTGTCACTGCCAAACAATAACCCAATATGTGTTCAACAACATCTTCTGAGTACAGGGATACCACCCATGCATAGATTTGTTGGGTTGTTTGGGGGCTAAAGGGCCACATTTTGAAGGTGTGCATTTTCAACTTGGAATTTTGACATGTAGTCAGCCTGAGCCCATCTTGCATTTTGGACTTTTTTTTAAAGTAGGACAGTGTATTTTACCCAAAAAAGTATATATTTTGTAAAAGTAGACACCCTAGGCTATTTTAAATGGTGGTATTTTAACACTTTCCATGCACCAATTCTACCACTAGCCTTTGTCAAAGTTTGTGGTAGTCATTTTATTGTGTATTTTTGTACTTTAGACACAAATTCACATATTTTGGTATGTGTCACTGACAAACAATACCACAATATATGTTCAGCAACATCTCCCGAGCACAGGGATACCACCCATGCATAGCTTTGTCAGATTTGTTGGGGGTTGAAAGGCTACATTTGAGAGGTGCGCTTTTTGATTTTCCAACTTGGAATTTTGACATGTAGAGCAAGGAAGGGGTTAATAGCTCTTATAAGAGCCTTTGTAGTACTGTACAAAAAAATTAACCCCTAAAAATGCACAGACAAGAAAACATGTTCTGCTATGCAGTGATCAGTGGCAGGGAAGGGGTTAATACACAGGCTACACTATACAAAGGGTATGGCTTTTATAAAAGCCCTTGGGACTCACAATTTTTTAACATTTTATTTAATTTATTACAATTAAAAAATTATATTATACAGATCTGTCTCTTTCCCTCACTAAAACTCAAGTGAGGAGAGGGAGGCAGATCCATATGGGTCAGAACAATATTTACCAATATTGATCTAACCAGACGAATGGTGATGCTCATCTGAGAAATCACCAAACCACCTTTGCCACTGATCGGCTGTTACTGTTGCTATACACGCGTTCAGACAGCTTCAAAAGGAATACACGTAATCCCCTAGTGGGTATAATTAACCCCTAGCGAGTGTGACCCAAAAAAATGCTGATAGCAAAAAAAAAAAATCCTTCTGCGACCAGATTGCTCCATATGCGCTGCGTAGGCAGTGACCATATGCACTGCTTAGGCAGTGACCATATGTGCTGCTTAGGAAGTGATATATGGCAAGGAAGGGGTTAATAGCTCTTAAAAGAGCCTTTGATATACAGTAATAAATCAGAGTAAAAAAAATTAACCACTAAAAAAATGCACAGTGTAAGATCACTGCGTACACAGCGATCAATTGCAGGGAAGGGGTTAAATACTGGAAACGGCTTTTATAAAAGCCTTTGGGTCTCAATTTTATTAAATATATTATAATTAAAAACTTACATTTTACAGCTCTGTCTGTCTCCCTCACTAAAACTCAAGTGAGAGGGAGGCAGATCTACACGGGTCAGATCAAATATTTACAAATATTGATCTAACCAGGTGAATGGTGATGCTCATCTGAGCAAACGCCAACCTGCCTTTGCCACTGATCAGCTGTTACTGATTGCTATACATGCAATATATACATTTTTTTTACGTTAAACGTAATCCCCTAGCAGGTATAATTAACCAGTGACGGGTGTAATAAAAAAGTTTTTTAAAAAAAGAAAAAATGCTTCTGCAGCAAGATTGCTGCATTTGCGTCAGATCGCTGCTTAGGCAGTGATCTACAGCAAGCTAGGGGTTAATAGCTCTTAAAAGAGCCCCTGTGCTGCTGTGTATGATCACTGCGTACACAGCGATCAATGGCAGGGAAGGGGTTAAACACTTGAAATGGCTTTTATAAAAGCCCTTGGTTACTAAAATGTTATTAAATATTTTTTATTTTATTTTTTACTTTATCTTACTAAAACTAGTAAGGTGAGGGAGGTAGATCAATACTTGTCAAAGGCAATATTTACTAATATTGCCTTTGACTGTATGATAAGTGCTCATCAGAGCACTTACCATACATGCCTGCACACAGATCACACAGATCTGCTGTGCCGGCATTGATTGGCTCCCCCTAGAGCATCGGAAGTGCATCATTCACTTCCGATGCTCTTGCCATTAGAAGGGAAGCGCTGCCTGTACAGGCAGAATTCCCTTCTACTGAGCCGATGGGGTTACCATCGGTTCTGGGGAGCCTGAAGGCGCTGCTAAGTGCCTCGCTAGTGAGGCACTTTAGCAACACCGGAGGTGCTTAGGAAGCGAACGATCGTTCACTTCCTAAGCACATGTGTGCAGCGGGTGCAGCCATTTATAAATGGCTGCTACGATCACTCCGGGGAGTGATCGTAGCGCGCCCCTGCTGGTCGCTTTCTTTACTCTATTAAGTGCATGACGTGCCTGGCAAAGGGTTTAATTATCAGGATTTCAATTTAAATGTTATTTTCCCCTTTATTGTATGTTTTTTCACCTATCTAGTTGTGTTTTTACTTTTCTTTTTTTAACTGCATTTATGTGAATGCATGTGGGTACTTTCGGATATTAGTGATGTAAAAGCAGGAACATCATTTGTAATAATAATATCACAGAGCATATAGTGTGCTGATGTTCAGACAATGAGCAAGGTCTCTTTTGACAAAGATGGTAACTGGAGCATGCCTTTCGTCTAATTCTTTTGTTTATTACTAAATATGCAGAGGTCACTGGAAGACATGTCAGTGCTTTCTGAGGATAGAATTATCTAGGTAGGGAAATATGGACAGAAATGGTTGCTACTTCCCTGCAGGGATATCAGGACACATGGTGGTACTGAGCAGGCAAATGACAGAAAAGATCCAACATCAGAGGCGTCGCTAGGGGGGGGCTACTGGGGCTGAAGCCCTGGATCTCCCCTCCATAGCCCCGAATGGAGAGTCTGACCACGCCCCCTCACGCTCAGCTCCGCCCCTCGTGGTCGACTCCGCCCCCTCATGTTCGACTCTGCCTCCTGCAAGATGCATGCTGAACAGCGCCAGACCCCGCCCCCTCACGATCGGCTCTGCCCCTCGTGCTTAACTCCGCCCCCTCAAGCTTTTCACGTGAGTGTTTGGCAGAGTGTGAGTGGCAGAGTTATGAGCAGGGCCGGCCTTAGGGGTGTGCGACCTGTGCGAGCGCACAGGGCGCAACACCCCAGGGGGCGCCGCCCGCCAGCTTAAAAAAAAAAAAAATATTTAAAAAGAAATGTTAAAAAAAAAAAAAGGGTTTAAAAAAAAAAAGCTGGTAGAGGCACTGGCTGGGGGAGATCAAAAGATCCCCCCTCACCAGCCCTCTGCTCGGCATGCTCTGCTGTATCGGGGAGGGGGCGGAGCTAACCGGCTGAGAGGAGGAGCTTCTCTGCTTCACAGGGTGGGGGCGGAGCTACACCGTTCAGCCGGTTAGCTCCGCCCCCTTCCCTGATCAACATTTGCAGGCAAGGGGGGGGGGAAGAGGCAGACTGAACAAGGGGAGAGAGAGACAGACAGAACAGGGGGAGGGGGATTAAGAGACAGACAGAACAGGGGGAGGGGGAGAGAGACAGACGTGGCAAGGAAGATGGAAGGGACACATACATGGGGGGCGCCACGGGGGAAGCCCGCACAGGGCGCTGGGACACTTAAGGCCGGCCCTGGTTATGAGTGTGTATGTGTATGTATGTAAGTAGCAGAGTGTAAGTGGGTGCAGAGGCGGCTCTCTAATTAGGCGAGTTAGGCAGCCGCCTAAGGCCTCGCACTCACGGGGGCCTCGCGGCTGCCTAACTCACCTTATTACCTTTGATGTAACAGGGAGCTTAACGCTGCCGTTAAGCTCCCTGTTACACTAACCTGGGACGTTTCCTCCGTGCATCTTCTCTCCTGCACGGAGGAAGGAAGCTCCGATCGCGTTTTTTTTTTTTTTTTTAAACTTTATTGAACCCGCGCAATAAAGTTTAAAAAAAAAAAACGCGACCGGAACTTCCTTCCTCCGTGCAGGAGAGAAGATGCACGGAGGAAACAATGGAGAGCAGCGTGGAGGTAAGTACTAGGGAAGGGGGGGGGAGGGTGGAACAAAACGAGCAAAGCCTGGCATAATGAGGTGAGGGGCAAAATCCTGGCATAGTAAGAGGCTAAATCCTGGCATTGTGAGGGGCAATATCCTGGCATATTGAGAGGCAAAATTCTGGCATTGTGAGGGGCAAAATTCTGGCATAATGAGGGGCAAAATCCTGGCATAGTGAGAGGCTAAATCCTGGCATTGTGAGGGGCAATATCCTGGCATACAGTGGCAAAATCCTGGCATATTGAGAGGCAAAATTCTGGCATTGTGAGGGGCAAAATTCTGGCATAATGAGGGGCAAAATCCTGGCATAGTGTTAGGCAAAATTCTGGCATTGTGAGGGGCAAAATTCTGGCATAATGAGGGGCAAAATCCTGGCACAGAGTGGCAAAATCCTGGCATAGTGAGAGGCTAAATCCTGGCATTGTGAGGGGCAATATCCTGGCATATTGAGAGGCAAAATTCTGGCATTGTGAGGGGCAAAATTCTGGCATAATGAGGGGCAAAATCCTGGCACAGAGTGGCAAAATCCTGGCATAGTGAGAGGCTAAATCCTGGCATTGTGAGGGGCAATATCCTGGCATACAGTGGCAAAATCCTGGCATATTGAGAGGCAAAATTCTGGCATTGTGAGGGGCAAAATTCTGGCATAATGAGGGGCAAAATCCTGGCATTGTGAGGGGCAAAATTCTGGCATAATGAGGGGCAAAATCCTGGCATAGTGAGAGGCTAAATCCTGGCATAGTGAGAGGCTAAATCCTGGCATACAGTGGCAAAATCCTGGCATATTGAGAGGCAAAATTCTGGCATTGTGAGGGGCAAAATTCTGGCATAATGAGGGGCAAAATCCTGGCACAGAGTGGCAAAATCCTGGCATAGTGAGAGGCTAAATCCTGGCATTGTGAGGGGCAATATCCTGGCATATTGAGAGGCAAAATTCTGGCATTGTGAGGGGCAAAATTCTGGCATAATGAGGGGCAAAATCCTGGCATAGTGAGAGGAAAAATTCTGGCATTGCGAGGGACAAAATTCTGGCATAATGAGGGGCAAAATCCTGGCACAGAGTGGCAAAATCCTGGCATAGTGAGAGGCTAAATCCTGGCATTGTGAGGGGCAATATCCTGGCATACAGTGGCAAAATCCTGGCATATTGAGAGGCAAAATTCTAGGATTTGTGAGGGGCAAAATCCTGGCATATTAATGGGCAAAATCCTAGCATATTGAGGTGCAAAATCCTGGCAGATTGAGTGGCACAATCCTGGCATATTGAGGGGCAAAATCCTGGCATATTGAATGGCTAAATCACAGTGCATCCGATGCTGTGAGGAAGAACAAAGTGCCAATCTTCTAGCACATTGTGCTCTGTGAGACCACTTTCAACATTGAGCACCTTTCCTTCTGGCTGAGTGTTTCTGTTAGTGTGTGATTGTGTGCTTTCTGAGTGTGTCTGTGAGTCAGTGTGTGCTAGCTGAGTGTGATTGTGTGCTGACTGAGTGTGTCTGTGAGTCAGTGTGTGCTCACTGAGTGTGTCTATGAATGACTGTGTGATATGTGTTAGTGTTCACATTTAGGACACAGCAATAACAATGTCAGCCGCACACAATTTTATCTATACCAAATGTTTATAGATGTTTGTAGAATAATTATGAGACAAATACAATTCTAGGAGCTGTTCATTTCTAGAAGCTGGGATTTGAGTCTGATCTTGAAATATGCTATTTCTACAGTTCATTTTTATTATCACTTGCATATATTGTATTTAATAATGTGTGTCCGTGAGGGCCTCATGTTCGACTTTCGCCTAAGGCCTCACAAAGTCTAGAGCCGCCTCTGAGTGGGTGTGAGTGGCAGAGTTATTAGTGTGCATGTGTATGTATGTGAGTGGCAGAATGTAAGTGGCAGAGTGTAAGTGGGTGTGAGTGGCAGAGTTATGAGTGTGCATGTGTATGTATGTAAGTGGCAGAGTTATTAGTGTGCATATGTATGTATGTGAGTGGCAGAGTGTAAGTGGGTGTGAGTGGCAGAGTTATTAGTGTGCATGTGTATGTATGTGAGTGCAGAGTGTAAGTGGGTGTGAGTGGCAGAGTTATGAGTGTGCATGTGTATGTATGTAAGTGGCAGAGTTATTAGTGTGCATATGTATGTATGTGAGTGGCAGAGTGTAAGTGGGTGTGAGTGGCAGAGTTATTAGTGTGCATGTGTATGTATGTGAGTGGCAGAGTGTAAGTGGGTGTGAGTGGCAGAGTTATGAGTGTGCATGTGTATGTATGTAAGTGGCAGAGTTATTAGTGTGCATATGTATGTAAGTGGCAGAGTGTAAGTGGGTGTGAGTGGCAGAGTTATTAGTGTGCATGTGTATGTATGTGAGTGGCAGAGTGTAAGTGGGTGTGAGTGGCAGAGTTATTAGTGTGCATGTGTATGTATGTGAGTGGCAGAATGTAAGTGGCAGAGTGTAAGTAGGTGTGAGTGGCAGAGTGTAAGTATGTGTGTGAGTGTGGCAGAGTATGTTTGGAAGAGAGTGTGTGTGAGTGAGTGTAAGCATGAGTGGAAGAGTTATGAGTGTGTATGTGTGGGAGTGGCAGAATGTAAGTGTGAGTTATGAGTGTGTGTGATTGGCAGAGTATTGGAAAGTATAAGTGTGAGCAGCAGAGATATGAGTGCGGGTGAGTGAGTGTAAGCATGAGTGGCAGAGTTATGAGTGTGTATGTGTGTGAGTGGCAGAGTGTGTGAGTGTAAGCGTGAGCAGCAGAGTTATGAGTGTGTTTGAGTGGCAGAGTGTAAGTGTGCGAGAGTGAAAGCGTGAGTGGCAGAGAGATTACTAGGAGAAAATGTGATTAATTACTATTATTCATATTGAATGTGATAATCAAGTGTGAAACAGTGCTCATACCATTTTTATTTTCACACCTGATTATCACATTCAATATGAATAATAGTGATTCATCTTTATATATAGTTTTTATATTCATAGCAATAAAAGTCCTATGTACCTGGTTATAGTATTAAACCCATACATTATGAATGAATGAGCTGCTCATTATATTATGGGCTTTACTCATGAAAGAGAGAAGTGCAGGGAAGTGAGATGGGAATTTTCAAAATTAAGGCTAAAGTAGCAAAGTTGGAAAAATTCTCCCATTCAGTTGAATTCCCCTCTCAATTCCCTGCACCTCTTTCTTTTATAAGGTTGGTAGAAGGAGCATACCTTCATACCTCAGTCTATTCTCCCCAGGTTTTTGACCCCTTTTTATAAAAAAATAAAATATTTGTGATGTGCGAGTGAGTGTTGCAGGTTGTGTGAGTGTAAGGTTGTCTATGTAAGGGTATCTATGTGGGGGGGGGTTAGGGTGGTGAATGTGTGTGTGTGTGTGGCTGCATGTGTGTGTATTTGTGGCTGTGTATTTTTGTGTATAAGTGTAACTTTGAGTAATTTGAGTAATGTGAGTTGTTTTTGTGCTGCGAGTCTTCTTGTGTGTGTGATACACTCACACACTGCACATCACTGTGAGTTTTATTGCTGTGGAGTCTGTGTTATATTCACACATTGCACATTACTGTGACTTTTATTGCTGTGGTGGTAGACACATACACACACACATACAGACAGATACACACATAGTCGGTCACAGGCAGACATACAGTCAGTCACACATACTAAGTCACAGACAGACACACACACATACATTCGGTCGCAGTCAGACATACAGTCAGTCACACACACATACAGTGGGTCACATAAACACACAGTTACACACACACATGCAGTCAGTCATACACACACACACACACACACACTCTGTCAGTCACACTTACACACAAGTCAGCAATTTTGTTGTTGTTTACGATAAAAAAAAAAAGTGCATCTATCAATATGCCCCCCTCCTGGCTGCTATACCTCATTCTAGCCTGGTCTGCTGTTGTTTCTAGCCCTGCTGAGCACACTCAGCGCTCGGACACTATAGTACGGTGCATGTGGGGATGGAGCAGGAAGACTGTGCAGCCGGTGCACACACTGCTCCCTCGCGCTCCGCTAGATAAATAAAATGATCCCAGCGGCGAGGGCACCATGCAGGGACAACAATAACTGGGCGCCAGGTATAATTTCCTGGTGCCCGGGATTTGTTGAGCCCTGATATATACCCATATATACCTATTGTTCATTGGCGTCAATTATATCAGTTTGTATGCCGCCTAACCAAGTGAGCTTATTTACTCCACTTCTATCAAATCTATCACGAGCTCCAGCCCCGGATCTTTTGGAGACCTAGCAACTCCCCTCTCCAACATTGATAAATGCAAAAACAAAACATTGATAAATGCCCACTAGTTCTTCAAAAAGACATCATGGAACTGGAAAATGTTCACAGATGTTGAAAGAGGAATCAGAAAACATGTATTTTTTTAATCTTAGGCACAAAGAACCGAATTAGTACAACCGCTGCAGAAATTAAGGTTGAGTACCTTTAAAACTTAACTTTTAATACTTATATTAAAAATACTGGAAAGCATGACACAGTGCTTCAACGTTAAAAAATGTGATAAACACCAAAATGTGTAGTTAATATATAGACACGCCAACCAGGAATGTATGTGACAAGGAACAAATTGTGTAGAAATAAAATCAGTGTTTGTCCTGACTAAACGCATAACGTGTATAGTAATGTTATCACTCATAAAGGTTTGAAATACAAATTACAATGTTTATACCCTTATTTAGAGTACACCTCTGTAGGGGACTATTCCTGATATCCCAGAGAGCCTTATATTATAGGGCCACTTTATTAGTAACTGTCGCTTGAAGGCTTGTATCATAATGACAATGAAACCAAGGAATGCAATAGTATAGAACAGTATGATAGAGATAGTATATAATATTTGAACAGTATAGTGAGTAGGGATCGACCGATTATCGGATTAACCGATATTATCGGCCGATATTCACAGTTTCCTAAATTATCGGTATCGGCATCTAACTTTACCGATAATGCCGATATTTGAATGAAGCAGTTTTCGCGATCAACGATCGCGAAAACCGCTTTAACAGTGCTGGTCTATTGCCTCGACATTGAGGCAATAGCCAGCACTGATATTTCTATTTTGGGACCCCCACGATCGCCCCACGGAGCGATCGTGGGGAGCCATATTGACGGAGCATGCTGCTCCGTCAATATGGCTAAGTCCTCTGCCGGTCTGAGCTTCGGAAGTGAAAGTGACTTCACTTCCGTCGCTCTGAATATACTACTTGACTACCCCTAGTGGTGGTTTAGTAGCATTGCAATGGAAAATAATTAAAATACATATTTAATTAAATAAAAATAGGATATTTAGCTATATTAGCCTATAGGGTTAAAATTAAATATTTTTTAGCATAAGGGATAGGGTTAAAATTAAATTAAAGTTAAAAAATATTAAGGGATATAATAAGGATTAGAGTTGGGGTTAAATTTAGTGTTAGGGTTAAATTTTGGGTTCGGGTTGGGGTCAAAAGATCAATATAGGAAAAAACCAAAAAACACTATTTTTGGTTTTTGCCCCATAACTCGCAAAAAAATACCGAAAAATATGGAAACATGCATATTTTTGAACTCGGGACAACATTTAGAAACTATTTAGCCGGGGTCTTTTTTAATGATTTTATTTGTGTAAATTATATTTTAGGTCAAAGTTAGAAAAAGTGGGTTTTTTTAAATTTTTCATCATATTTTATGATTTTTTTTGTAGTAAATTATAAGATATGATGAACATAATGGTATCTAATGAAAGCCCTTCTTATGACGATAAAAACAACATATAATTTGTGTGGGTACTGTATGTGAGAAAGCAAAACATTACAGCTAAACACAAACCCTAGAAATGTCAAAACAGCCATTGTCACCAAGGGAAAGTCAAGGTGAAAATGTCTTGTCACTAAGGGGTTAATTAAGCTGTTTTGATGCCTTGCTTATATTTACTGTAGTGTCCCTTTGATATAATTGCCTATGTCATTGCTGCTCATTTTACTAAGATTTAATCTAAGTATGGACTATGCGCAATTGAACATTGTTGTTCTTGTTACCTTTTGACTGATATTTATTTAAAAAAAAAAAAAAAAGTGGTCCAATTTGTTGTATTTGACCATATCACCATTGTTTTGCTGCATTATTTATTTTTATTTAGCAATGAAAAAGATTTACAAAAAAAAGCTAAACGTTAACAATAAACATGTTCATTTAACAGCAGATTTGTGTAGAAATTGTTTTTTTTCCCAAAAAATTAAAATGCACGAAATATCGGTATAAGTTATCGGCTATCGGCCTGAAAGTTCACAGGTTATCGGTATCGGTATCGGCTCTAAAAAATCAATATCGGTCGATCCCTAATAGTGAGATAGTACTACTCAGGCTGCAGTATAGGCGCTTAATATGCACAGTGAATAACATCCGCGAAAACTTTCATTGTATCCTAATGCTAGCTGTACTTGCGGTATTACCACATACTGAACCTAATCACTTTTGCTGTTGTTAGTATCTGAGCCAGACATGCAACAACAAAAATAGTGCTTAATGAGAGGCTGAAGTAGCAATTAATGTACACAACACTCCATTCAGGGTGAACAGCAGAGCAACACCAAGGACTCTTACGCTAATCACACTGCTAGCCAAACCCAATCATTAGTGTTATAAATAGCTTTGCACGATGCACGTGGGGCTTTTTTATATGCATACAAAGCATTGATTATTCTGTCAATGTAGAAGATATTATATGTTGAAAAAGATCTCTCCTCACCAGCCCTCTTTGTGCGTTGGGTAGAGTGGAGGGCAGGAAGCCGATGTCCGTCTGCTGCCCAGGCACACAGACATCCTCTGATGCTGCCTGGCACTCCTCACACATCAAGAGCATTGGGGGCAGAGGTGTCACTAGGGTTGGTGTCACCCGGTGCGGTAACTCATGGTGTCATCCCCCTGGATTTCCTCCAATACCATGCCAAACAGATTCCTTAGTAATGCCAGTCAGATGGCCCATTAAATATGCCACATACAGGAGCCCCACAAATTATGTCACACACAGGAGCCCATTAACTATGACACACACAACAGCCCCATAAATTATGCCACACACAAGAGCCCCATAAATGATGCCACACCAGAGCCCCATAAATGATGCCACACCAGAGCCCCATTATTTATGCCACACACAAGCGCCCCCTAATTATTCCACACAAAAGAGCCCTTAATTATGGCATACATGGTGCCCAATTAATATGCCACACATAGGACCACCACAGCATCACTTTGCCAATTAAAATGAACCAGTTTTCCCATTAATATGCCAGTGTTTGGTCATAAATATGGCACAGCCAAATTGCCCAATAATATGCCAGTATTATTTTGTCATTCATAAACCATAATTTGCGCAATAATATGCCAGTATTATTTTGCCGTTAATAAGCCACCCAATTTGCCCAATGGTATGCCAATATTATTTTGTCGTTAATAAGCCAGCCAATTTGCCTAATAATATGCCAGTATTATTTTGTCATTAATAAACCACAGCCAATTTGCCCAAAAATATACCAGTATTATTTTGCCATTAAAAAGTCACAGCCAATTTTCCCAATAATATGCCAGTATTATTCTGCCATTTAATTTATGCCAGTATTTTGCCATTCAATATGCCAGTATTTTGTCACTCAATATGCCAGTATTTTGCCACTCAATATGTCAGTATTTTGCCATTAAATATGCCAGTATTTTGTCACTCAATATGCCAGTATTTTGTCACTCAATATGCCACTATTAGTTTTCCATTCAATATGCAAGTATTTAACCCCTCAATATTCCAGAATTTTGCCATTCAATATGCCAGCATTTAAACCCTTAATACAGGGCCGTCTTTAATAGTGATTGGACCCTGGGCAAGCATTTGCTTGGGCCCCCTGGACCCTGCCCCCTCCCCTGCATGCAATCCCGCCATCCATCGCAATGTTACCCCCCCCACACACACACATATGCCATAATTGTTGTGGCATTCAGATGCCAGTAATATTGTAACTTTCAGATGCCAGTAATATTGTGCCAGTCAGAGCCCAGTAATATTGTGCCAGTCAGAGCCTAGTAATATTGTGCCAGTCAGATGCCTGCAATATTGTGCCAGTCAGAGCCCAGTAATAATGTGCCAGTCAGATACCAGTAATATTGTGCCAGTCAGATACCAATAATATTGTGCCTGTCAGAGCCCAGGAATATTGTGCCTGTCAGAGCCCAGGAATATTATGCCAGTCAGATGCATGTAATAGTGTGCAGTCAGAGGCCAGGAATATTGTGCCAGTCAGATGCCTGTAATATTGTGCCAGTCAGATGCCTGTAATATTATGCCAGTCAGATGCTTGTAATAGTGTGCCAGTCAGAGGCCAGGAATATTGTGCCAGCCAGATGCCTGTAATATTGTGCCAGTCAGATGCCTGTAATATTATGCCAGTCAGATGCCAGTAATATAGTGCCAGCCAGATGCCTGTAATATAATGCCAGTCAGATGCCCAGTAATATTGTACCAGCCAGATGCCCAGTAATATTGTGCCAGCCAGATGCCCAGTAATATAGTGCCAGCCAGATGCCTGTAATATAATGCCAGTCAGATGCCTGTAATATTATGCCAGTCAGATGCCTGTAATAGTGTGCAGTCAGAGGCCAGGAATATTGTGCCAGTCAGATGCCTGTAATATTGTGCCAGTCAGATGCCTGTAATATTGTGCCAGTCAGAGCCCAGTATTATTGTGCCAGTCAGAGCCCAGTAATATTGTGCCAGCCAGAGCCCAGTAATATTGTGCCAGCCAGATGCCCAGTAATATAGTGCCAGCCAGATGCCTTTAATATTGTGCCAGCCAGATGCCCAGTAATATAGTGCCAGCCAGATGCCTGTCATATTATGCCAGTCAGAGCCCAGTAATATAGTGCCAGCCAGATGCCTGTAATATTATGCCAGCCAGATGCCCAGTAATATTGTGCCAGCCAGATGCCCAGTAATATAGTGCCAGTCAGATGCCCAGTATTATAGTGCTAGTCAGATGCCCAGTAATATAGTGCCAGTCAGATGCCCAGTATTATAGTGCCAGTCAGATGCCCAGTATTATAGTGCCAATCAGATGCCCAGTAATATAGTGCCAATCAGATGCCAAGTAATATAGTGCCAATCAGATACCCAGTAATATAGTGCCAATCAGATTCCAAGTAATATAGTGCCAATCAGATGCCCAGTAATATAGTGCTAATCAGATGCCAAGTAATATAGTGCCAATCAGATGCCCAGTAATATAGTGCCAGTCAGATGCCCAGTAATATAGTGCCAATCAGATGCCAAGTAATATAGTGCCAGCCAGATGCCAAGTAATATAGTGCCAGTCAGGTACCCAGTAATATAGTGCCAATCAGATACCCAGTAATATAGTGCCAGTCAGATACCCAGTAATATAGTGCCAATCAGATGCCCAGTAATATAGTGCCAGCCAGATACCAGGAATATTGTGCCAGTCAGCCCCCCCCCCCCCGTACTTACATGAAGCTGCTCCGTGTCCCCCGCCGGATGTCTCCTCCGTGCAGTCTTCCCTCTTGCACGGAGGAGGGAAACAGACACCGGATGTGACGCGACGTCACATCCGGCGTCATTTTTTTTTTCTTTTTCGGCCGTCGCATCCATCGGATGCGGCTTGCCGGAAAAAAAGCGTTCACAAGCGCAATGAGCTGTGAACGCGGCAGCAGGGGCTGGGGGCCCACGGGACAGCTGCCTTGGGGCCCCCCAGGAGTAACTGGGCCCAGGGCAGCTGCCCCGTTTGCCCCGCGTTAAAGACAGCCCTGCCTTAATATAGCAGAATTATGTCATTCAATATGCCAGCATTTAACCCAATATGCCCGAATTTTGCCATTAAATATGCAAGCATTTAACCCCTCAGTATGCCACAATTTTGCCATTCAATATGTAAGCATTTAACACCTCAATATGCCAGAATTTTGCCATTCAATATGCAAGCATTTAACCACTCAATATGCCAGAATTTTGCCATTCAAAAAGCCAGTATTTAACCCCTCAGTATGCCACAATTTTGCCATTCAATATTAAAGCATTTAACCCCTCAGTATGCCACAATTTTGCTATTTAATATTCCAGCATTTAACCTCTCAATATGCCAGTATTTTGTCACTCAATGTGCCAGGATTTAACCCCTCAATATGCCAGAATTTGTTACTCAATATGCCAGGATGTAACCCCCCAATATGCCAGTATTTGTCACTCAATATGCCAGGATTTAGCCATTCAATATGCCAGGATTTATCCCCTCAATATGCCAGTATTTGTCACTCAATATGCCAGGATTTAACCTCTCAAAATGCCAGTATTTGTCACTCAATAGGCCAGGATTTAACCCCTGCTGGTGGTGTCACCCGGTGCAGTCCGCACCTCCCGCACCCCACTCGGGACGCCACTTTTTGAGGCTTGAAAAAACCCCACCAGGGTTGAAACGTCGCCTGTGTTTTGAATAAAACTCTCCACTTCAACTGATTGAGTGCTGGATCCTTTATTTGACTTTTATGCACTGTTGGCTTGGGTGGCGCCCCAGGACCTCGGCACCTCCACATTCCTTGAGTGCAGACACGGATCTATCTTATTTATTAATGGGAGACTTTGGCTGGTTGGGCATCACGGAAACGGTAGTTAAAACTCACTCTGCTAGCCAGCAAAAAGTCTCCCATGGCTGCTGACTGAGCATCATAGACATAAATAAAACCACTACACTGTATTACGGACAAATAAATATTTTTTTTTTTTTTTAAAGTTTGTGTTGATCCTTCATCTAAAAATAAAGTTTGTGCTCTCCACAACAATCCCCCCACCCCAATAATTACAAATTGGTATGTCTGTAACATACATGTGTAAAGGGGAGGAGTTTATCATATAGCCACGCTAACCCGTGGTGCCAAAAAAATCTTGCAACCAGGCGTCCGTGACCCTAGGATGGGCCCTGCATCTGAACACCTAAAGACGGCCCTTCTCCTACTGTTCACAAATACTGTTACAAATTGGGAAGTTTACAATTCATCCGACTATAACACTCATTAGTTTCCAAACCCATCCAGCTCCCAATGTCCCCAAATACTGTTAGTAAAAAAGAAGCTTACTATTCATCCCATTCAAACACCCATTTATTAAACTCGGGCCAAACCCACCTAGCTCCCACTACTGTCCCCAAATACTGTTACTACCACCACCTTTCCCTCTGACCTTTTTACTCACCTTATCCTCTGCGAGCAGGGCTCTGTACCCCAAGTACCAGTCTGTTTCTGTCTGTATAACATAGTAGGTAGTTCCTCTCTATGCTCTGTACTAAGCACTATGTCAAATGTTTCATATATTCATAGTCACAAAATGAACAAAAATATTTTTCATTTATTCACTTTAACTAGGGGCAGAATTGAAATTAGATTAAATCTGCATTAAACACACAAGATCTGGCAGTGAATTATGAAGGAAAAATTACTTACTGCCTGATTTAAGCATTGTTTCAAATATGTATAGAAAGTAAAATTAATTTAATGTGATTTTAATATATGTTTTAATATTTTTTGGCACTGGAAATGTGTTTGGGCACAGAGATGGCACTGGGAAGGTGTTTTTGCACAGAGATAGCACTGGGATGGTGTCTTAGCAGATATATGGCACTGGGATGGTGTTTGGGCTCATAGCACTGGGATGGTATTTGGGCACATATGGCACTGGGAAGATGTTTGGACAAAGAGATGGCACTAGGAAGGTTTTTTTGGCACATAAATGGCACTGGGAAGGTTTTTGGGCACACAGATGGCACTGGTAATGTGTTTGGGCAAAGAGATGGCAATGGGAAGTGTTTTGGGGCATATAGATGGTACTGGGAAGGTGTTTTTGCACAAATATGGCACTAGGAAGATGTCTTTGCACAGAGATGGCACTGAGAAGGTGTTTTGGCACAGATATGGGACTGGGATGGTGTTGTGGCACAGTGTTGGCACTGGGATGGTGTTTGGGCACAGAGATGGCACTGGGATGGTGTTTGGGCACAGAGATGGCACTGGGATGGTTTTTGGGCACAGAAATGGCACTGGGATGGTGTTTGGGCACAGAGATGGCACTGGGATACCATTTCTGTCATCCCAGAAATGGGATGCCATCTATGTGTTCAGATGGCCCTGGGAAGTGTTTTTGTTCACATAGATGGTACTGGGAAGGTGTTTTTGCACAAATATGCCACTGAGAAGGTGTTTTGGCACAGATATGGGACTGGGATGGTGTTTTGGCACAGAGATGGCACTGGGATGGTGTTTGGGCACAGAGATGGCACTGGGATGGTTTTTGGGCACAGAAATGGCACTGGGATGGTGTTTGGGCACAGAGATGGCACTGGGATACCATTTCTGTCATCCCAGAAATGGGATGCCATCTATGTGTTCAGATGGCCCTGGGAAGTGTTTTTGTTCACATAGATGGTACTGGGAAGGTGTTTTTGCACAAATATGCCACTGAGAAGGTGTTTTGGCACAGATATGGGACTGGGATGGTGTTTTGGCACAGAGATGGCACTGGGATGGTGTTTGGGCACAGAGATGGCACTGGAATGGTGTTTGGGCACAGAGATGGCACTGGGATGGTGTTTGGGCACAGAGATGGCACTGGGAAGGTTTTTGGGCACATAGATGGCACTGGTAATGTGTTTGGGCAAAGAGATGGCAATGGGAAGT
Source organism: Pelodytes ibericus (assembly GCA_036172795.1). Classification (NCBI taxonomy): domain Eukaryota; kingdom Metazoa; phylum Chordata; class Amphibia; order Anura; family Pelodytidae; genus Pelodytes; species Pelodytes ibericus. The sequence continues at coordinate 139,044,733 of CM069859.1, read as the reverse complement.
GTTTTTGGGCACATAGATGGTACTGGGAAGGTGTTTTTGCACAAATATGGCACTAGGAAGATGTCTTTGCACAGAGATGGCACTGAGAAGGTGTTTTGGCACAGATATGGGACTGGGATGGTGTTGTGGCACAGTGTTGGCACTGGGATGGTGTTTGGGAACAGAGATGGCACTGGGATGGTGTTTGGGCACAGAAATGGCACTGGGATGGTGTTTGGGCACAGAGATAGCACTGGGATACCATTTCTGTCATCCCAGAAATGGGATGCCATCTATGTGTTCAGATGGCACTGGGAAGTGTTTTTGTGCACATAGATGGTACTGGGAAGGTGTTTTTGCACAAATATGCCACTGAGAAGGTGTTTTGGCACAGATATGGGACTGGGATGGTGTTTTGGCACAGAGATGGCACTGGGATGGTGTTTAGGCACAGATATGGGACTGGGATGGTGTTTTGGCACAGAGATGGCACTGGGATGGTGTTTGGGCACAGAGATGGCACTGGAATGGTGTTTGGGCACAGAGATGGCACTGGGATGGTGTTTGGGCACAGAAATGGCACTGGGATGGTGTTTGGGCACAGAGATAGCACTGGGATACCATTTCTGTCATCCCAGAAATGGGATGCCATCTATGTGTTCAGATGGCACTGGGAAGTGTTTTTGTGCACATAGATGGTACTGGGAAGGTGTTTTTGCACAAATATGCCACTGAGAAGGTGTTTTGGCACAGATATGGGACTGGGATGGTGTTTTGGCACAGAGATGGCACTGGGATGGTGTTTGGGCACAGAGATGGCACTGGAATGGTGTTTGGGCACAGAGATGGCACTGGGATGGTGTTTGGGCACATGGATGGCACTGGGATGGTGTTTGGGCACATAGATGGCACTGGGATGGTGTTTGGGCACAGAGGTGGCACTGGGATGGTGTTTTTGGGCACAAAGATGGTACTGTGAAAGTGGTTTTGCACACAAAGATGGTACTGTAAAGGTGGTTTTGCACAAATATGGCACTAGGAATGTGTCTTTGCACAGAGATGGCACTGAGAAGGTGTTTTGGCACAGATATGGGACTGGGATGGTGTTTGGGCACAGAGATGGCACTCAGAAGGTGTTTTGGCACAGATATGGGACTGGATGGTGTTTTGGCACAGAGATGGCACTGGGATGGTGTTTGGGCACAGAGATGGCACTGGGATGGTGTTTGGGCACATAGATGGCACTGGGAAGGTGTCTGGGCACATATATGGCACTGGGAATGTGTCTGGGCATATAGATGGCACTGGGAAATTGTTTGTAGCAAAGAGATGGCACTGGGAAGGTTTTTGGGCACATAGATGGCACTGGAAGGTGTCTTTATACAGAGATAGCACTGGGAAGGTGTTTTCGCACAGAGATGGCACTGGAAAGGTGTTTGGGCACAGAGATGGCACTGGGAAGGTGTTTGAGCACAGAGCTGGGACTGAGAAGGTGTTTTTTCACAGAGATGGCACTGGGATGGTATTTGGTCACAGAGATGGGATTTTAGGTCAAAAGATTGCATCAAGTGTTTCCTTTTGTTAAAGCATTCCTATCGAAAACATATACACTAGATGCAATATTTTGTCTACAGTTGATCTTAAAGGGTCCATGCCATCATGGAGTGTCTTGTATATTAAGCATTAGGTGCTCTGAAGATCTTTTATAGGTTTCTAAGGGAAGACACATTGCATAGCAAGGGTGGTTGGAACAAGAAGATGGAAACGTTCTGTTTCACATGACTATATCTTCTTTGTGAGTGTGTAAGTGTGTCTGACTGTGTGAGGTTGTCTGTGTAAGTCTGACTGTGTGTAAGTGTGTCTATGTGAGTGTGTGCAAGTGTACAGTCCCCCAGCCAGTTATGCAGCTCCTCCAGTCATACAAACAGCTCCCCCCAGCCATACAGTGCCCCATCCATATATGTTTTTATACTGTATAAATATTAAATAAACCTGAGATATTTATATATATATATATAATATATATGTATATTATATAACCCTGAGCCATATGTTTTCATTCATTCCTTGTCCAATGGGGATGTGTTTTATATGTATAATATTTGTCCTGTGTAATATCAGTGCTATATATCATTACTGTAATATAGCTGTATTTTAATTTTAATTGCCGCCTACCATATGTAAGTGCTCTTTGTAATATAGGCACTGAGTACTTTTATTACAGTGTTGCATAATAAGAAGGTATTTATTTTGCAGCCAAATATACATTGTAGGGGGAGTGGTGGTCTCTTCCTAACTTGTAAAGGTATTGAATTACCTAATAACCATGTCAAAGGGAAAATCTTATCCTCCTGTAAGAAAGGTTTACTTAAATGACCAGTGGTCACCATTAATTTGATGACAGAATGTGACCACACTTAACACTTAGAGTTTTACATGTCATATGTATCAACTAAAATAGATATTGTTGTGTTAAAATAAGACAGTTTGGCCAACTAATAGATGATAATAAGATAAAGTCCTTTTCCCAATTGGAACTAGAGTTTTCGCTATCAAACAAAGATATCTTTAAATATCTCAGGATTAAGGGATATATTCAAGCAGAATTAAAAATAATAATAATAAACAAATATTAATTCAATCAGATTTAGAAACCTTATTAACATCTAATCCAAATCTGACGAAGGTCAAGAACTCGGAATAACTGAATAAAAAAAATCAAAATAACAACTTTCCAGCAAAAGATAAATGGGAAAAGGAAATAGCTAAAGAGATTACGCCAAAAGAATGGGGCACAATTATGTCTAATTTGACTAAGGTATGCCACTGCGCAAATTTAATAGAACTTCAGTATAAGATAAACAATAGATGGCACCTTGTTCAAGAAAAATTAAAAAGGATGTACCAGTCACCCTCGGACACTTGTTGGAGTTGTTTAGGGGAGCCGGGCACATACACACATATATGGTGGAGTTGTGAGGCTCTTAAAGAACTATGGAGACTGGTCACAGATATAATGATAACTCTGGAAATAGATTCCCCAAAATTAGAGAACTATATATTACATCTAAAATGGCCTAGGACCAACCCTGTAAAAGAATATTTAGCTACACATATCCTTATTGCAGTAAAGATACTATTGGCTAGAAGGTGGAAACAAATAGAAGTCCCAGTATGGGAACAGGTTAAAACTCAAATAAAATTACAGCTACAGATGGAAAGAGGCTTAAATCAAGGTAAAAAGGCACTCATATCAGAAGAAGCTTGGCAAATGTGAATCAAAAGCTATGGTACAGAGGAGACATAAAATAGCAGGAAGACACTTAGGAACTGTAAATAGCTACAAGAGAGAAAGATTCAATAAGGTTACTAAGGAAGAGGAAATGAAAATAGAAAAAAGAAGAAATAGAACTAACCCCTTCAACCCCTATAGGACGATACAACATAAAGAGAAAAGATAGTCATTATATATATACTAAAAGAATAAGGATTAACAACAGAAAGATGCCCTCGAGAAGACTTCACGACATAAAGTGTTTTAGTTATATGTTCATTGGTATGTTTTTATGTTTATTCGGTTTGGCCTCTTGAGCCTGGCTTTGTTTTTAATATACACCCCCCTATATATAAGTAATATAGCTGGTGATAAGAGGTAACAGGAAAGCTACAGTAAATCAGCTGTTCTTTAACCAATATCCATAAAAGCGGGAGATGATATGAAGTTACCTTATACCATCACCATCTACATACATGCTTGACTGTTTCCATACTTAATATCAGAGGTCAAAAACTGTTAGTGTCATGTTTGTCTTGTAATGTGGAATGTATTTTGTATGTAACTTTTTCTATATTTGTAATAAAAATGTAAAAAATAAATCAGTAACTATTCACCGATCATGCCACATAAATAAATATAAAATATTCTTAAGAAGTCTGTCTGAATAAGCAGTTATGTAGTCTGAAGCAATAATTTAGGTCACATTGAACTCTGCTCTGGTAACCGCACTTCAAACTACTCACCGTACGGGAAGCTATGCTGTTGTGCGCATATCCTCTCCTCTACCATGCACATGAGGTCATGAGCATGGGTCAGAGGGTGGGAAGAAGCGCACCGGCAGCATGAAGGCCCACAGCCCTGTTTAAAACAAAAACCTGTTTGGTAAGTGTGTGTGGGGTAAGTGGATGTTTGTGAGTGTGTGTGGAGTAAGTGGATGTATGTGAGTGTGTGTGGAGTAAGTGGATGTATGTGAGTGTGTGTGGAGTAAGTGGATGTATGTGAGTGTGTGTTTATAAATGTGTATGTGTCAGTAGGGTAAGTGTATCTATGTGAGTATGTGTGTGTAGGGTAAGTGTATGTATATGTGTGTGTGTGTGTATATAAATGTGTATGTGTCAGTGGGGTAAGTGTATGTATTTATTGTTCATGGAGTAAGTGGATGTATGTCAGTGTGTGTGGAGTAAGTTGATGTATGTGAGTATGTGTATAAATATGTATGTGTCAGCGGGGTAAGTGTATGTATATGTGTCTGTGTATAAATGTGTGTGGGGTAAGTGTATGTATGTGAGTGTGTGTGGAGTAAGTGGATGTATGTGAGTGTGTGTGTAGAAATGTGTATTTGTCGGTGGAGTAAGTGTATGTATATGAGTTTGTGTGTGTAGGGTAAGTGTATGTAAATGTGTGTGTGTGTATAAATGTGAGTATGTGTGTGTGTGTGTGTATAAATGTGTATGTGTCAGTGGGGTAAGGATATGTATTTAGTGTGTGTGTATAAATGTGTAAGTGTATGAATGTGAGTGTGTGTGTGTGTGTGTGTGTGTGTATAAATGTGTATGTGTCAGTGGGGTAAGTGTATTTATGTGAGTGTGTGTGTGGGGGTTAGTGTATGTGTGGTGTGTGTGTGTGGGCGGGGAATAAGTGTATGTATGTATGTGTGGTGTGTGTGTGGGCGGGGAATAAGTGTATGTATGTATGTATGTATGTATGTATGTATGTATGTATGTGAGTGTGTGGTAAGTGTGTGTGTATAAATGTGTATGTGTGTGTAGTTAATGTGACCACTACACATTATTGTGAAATATATATATATATATATATAGATACACAAATGTATAAATGTATATAATTATATTATATAATGAATGAAAAATGAATGCGGTCCACAAACACATACATTTCAATCAAAGTGGCCATTTGCAGAATAAACTTGGACACACCTGGCCTATAGGAATCCCTTGTTTGATACATTCAAGATGTTAGCTTTCCCACTGGAGTAGACTATTAGTTGAAATGGGTTTTCTGTAGCGGGATGTTTGTATCCCAAGGTCATCTTTAATCAAGGTGATCAAGTTCAAGAAGTTTATGTATCTCTCCATGTGTGAATCAGAGGTTTAGATAATTAATAAACAGTTAAATTAAACTCTAGAAATTGCTCTTTTGTACCTTTCCAGATGACCAGTATGTCATTTGGAAAATCTTTATAATTAAGCCATATATGAATCCTTTGAGAATACTCTAAAAAATTTGACTCAGTGAAAACAACTAGCTCTTCCCACCAGTCCAAATAGAGATTAGCATAAAAAAGAGGCGCAGCAGGTTACCAGGGCCATCCCTCTCAGCAGTTCTAACACCAATATGGTGTCATCCTCATAGATAGAGCTACGTTTAATTGAAAATATGTTTTCACTACAACACCCATTTATGGGGGAAACAGTTGTATAAACTTTCAATATCCAAAGCAAAAGGATTGATTTACTAGGTACTGTAGTGCTATCCAACTTATCTTGAGTGTCTTTAGTCTTGAATATACGATGGCAACTGATGTACAAATAGCGACAGAATTTTATCGACATAGATACTAGCATTTTCTATCAAACAGCCGATACTAGAGACAAGCGGTGGTGATTGCTTTTTATGTATTTTGGAAAAGGCTGTAAAAAGTGGACATGTTTGTTGACAGGTGATAGAGAAAGTCAGCCTCTTGTTTTGAAAGGACTTCAAGTGACAGACCATTAGTTATTATGGTCATAAGAGCTTTTTGAAATTCCATGGTTGGTTTACGAGGTAGAATCGTTACATGATGTTTATTGCCATTTCCAAATAGTCATGATAACTATGTTTCCTCCCTTGTCCAAGAGTTTTAGAATTATTTCAGAATTTGACTGAACTTTATTAAGGACTTGTGTCCTTTTATATGTTATGTTATGTGTAGGGTTGAATAATTTAAAGTTTTTAAATGGCTAATGTGAGGAGGTTTCAAATCAGGGTGAGATGAGAGACTTGGTCCCTCATAGTAATTTCTACAAATTCTCATATTATTTTTTGGGAGGCCCATTTTTCCGCCTCTCTTTGTGTCTTTCTTTTTGTTAAATAATTTATGGAGTTCATCCACTTCATTTTGCCATGTTTTGGCACTGGAACGAATGACAACGCTTTATTAAGTTGAGAGAGGAAATCTTTATTCATCATGATCTTGGATAGATTAATGAACTGGGGGTTTGTGGAAATTGCTATCTTGGTTTGATCTGTGCTATTTTTAAGATATTTATTAAAAATTGTGTTTACTATTGTGTACTGAACCTCAACCCATGCAACTTTTTTTTTTTTATCAGACACCATTACCTATGCAGCCACTATATCATGTGGTGTAGGTTTAATAGTAACCACAAGGGGAAGCGTTTTTATTATGTGTGATTTGACATTAATGGGGCCGTGCCAGCTAAATCGACAGAATTCATGCTCCGCCCACTGGTGCTCAGTGCCATCTTTAAATTCAGAGTGCCGGACGTCACTGACATTTCATTTTAAACCCGAAGGAGGGATTGGGCACTGCTGATGAATGGCAAAGGCTGTACTGACAAGCTGATTACAATGACGATGGCACTGACAAGCTGTTTGGGGACAAGCTGGTTGGGCACAGTATGGCACTGGTAAGCTGTTTGGACACAAAGATGGCAATGGCAAGCTGTTTGGGGAAAGAGATGACAGTGACAAGCTGTTTGGGGACAGAGATGAGATTGACAAGCTGTTTAGACATAAAGATGACACAGATAAGCTGGTTGGGTATGGTTGCGTGACCCAAAGAGTGGTTGCTATAGAAAATGGGTGTGGTCTATGTTTGTGGGGAAGAGGAGTAAGCAATATAGCCATACCCACCTGATGATGTCAAAAAATCTGTTTCACCCAGGCATTAGTAACCCTAGGCTCGGTCCTGGTTGGGGGACCCTGTGGCAAATTTTTGCACCAGTGCCTGGTAGTTTCTAGTTATGCCCCTGAAATCAAGCCTTACAAAACCTTAGCTGCCTCATCAAGATCAAAAATATTATAGAGAGAAGAGGCCCTTTTTTGGGCTCTATTTATTGTACAAGATTCCCTAATGGAGGTAATGAAAACCTAATTGATGTAACAGTTGCTTTGTGGGATCTGTATATTATTAAAAATTCCCTTTTAATCAGTATTATTAAAATATATAAGGGTGGTCTCTTGGCTTCCTGCCCCACCCCACAGTGTACATCTACAGAAAGAATACAGGTGAGAATACAGAAATAAAAATCTAGAGAGTCCTCCTCATGTACTGGCAGTGGGCCAATGCAAAGAGCTAACTAAAACTGCTTAAACTAGTGCGCACTAAGAAAATGTGCACAATGAGTAATCATAGTACGTCATTGTACATGACATAACAGAGGACCAAGAGATTGCACAACATGCACAGCAAAAAGGCTCTGCCTATTATGCACAGCAAATGATGATGGAAGTCCAGGTCACCCACGATGCTTAATTGCTGTCAAAGAAGACGATCTCGGAGAATGTGGGTAACTGTTATTTTATAAGTAATATTTCTCTGCCTTTACAAACAAAATTTCATAAATCTCTTTGTTCCTGGAATTAGTTAACCTATATGATAAAAAATGACAGGAGTAGACAAAATGTTCCCAAGAAGAACATTGACAAAAACCATGGAAAAACTTGAGGTCCGATACTTCGCCCAAAGTCTATTTGTAAGCTTACAAAATAAACAAGTTCTTAATAAAAAAAGTCTGTGTCTGTCAGTATGGAGCCAACAGAAGATGATCACGTAGAGCACCACTAGTGATGCAGGGAGGAAGCTGTTGAAGATGAGCAGGGCTCTCTGGGCAACTAGACACAAGAATATGAGCATAGAATCCTCTTCCATCTAGCATAGATTTCAGGAGTGCCAAAACAGTATAAAGCCATAAATGGTGACATGTAGAAAATGCGAAACATGAATTACTAACATTTAAGTAACAGTATTAAGATGGTAATGATTTACATATGCATATGTCTATAAACATTTTTAAAAGAAAGAAAAAACGTAATTTGCATAAGGAAAAATTGGATGTTTATAAAATAGACCTTTACTTGTGCAATCCATTATGTAAATGCATTGTTTGATAGATTTTCAACATGCACATGCATATTACCTGTTTCGCTTTCACTTGTCTCATCTCTTTTTTCTTCCTTAATTAAAATTCCTTGTTCTGATGAAACACTAGATGATGAGCAGTTGTCTTTTTCATTAGACTCTTCAAATTGCTTTTCTTTCTCACTTAAAACTGTATCATCTTTTGTGTATTCCATGTACATAGTATCACTGGGTTCTGATTCCATTGTTTCTGCCAAATCATATTCTTGTGTTGCTTCTTGATCAGTTTCACACTTACTATTTTCCATAACAGACTCTTTTTCATCTTCAGAATTAAGATCTGCTGAAAGTGTAAAATACACAAATATATATCAGAATGTATTGTCATCTGTTTACTCTGCTAAAGCATAATTTGAGATTACATTTGCCCGACAGTGAAGGTGTCTAGCAGTGAAGTCGAACATTTTTGAACTTGAGTGCCCATTCCTCTACAGCAAGCCAAGATGAGGCCCTCTAAGTGTCCTCTCCTTTCAGGCACTTTTCTGCATGTCAATATCAGTCACCCTGCTCATTTCAGCTCTACTTCCCTCCCTGTAGTTTCTCTTGCTCCAATGAGTTCAAGTAAAAACTGTTCAGTAAAGTGCCTAATATCCACTAATGTCAGTCTTATTTCATAACATCTATTGGAGCCTCTGAAATTGTAGACCCATGCTAAGTGCAATCTCAGAGATCTCTGAGCGCCATAGGTTCACCATTACTGGTCTATATTAACAATTTTATTTTTTAAACAAAACTACAATAGAATTGTAGTAAAAATGCAAGAGTATGTAAATTAAGAAAACAAATACGGTACTTGCTCGAATATAAGACAAGGTTTTTTTTCAGAGCAAATGCAAGGGGAGAGAAAGACAAGGGGAGGGAGGGGGAAGACAAAGACAAGGGGAGGGAGGAGAGAGGGGAAGACAAAAACAAGGGGGGGAAGGGGAAGAGAAAGACAAGGGGAGGGAGGGGGAAGAGAAAGACAAGGTGGGGAGCAAGGGGAAGAGAAAGACAAGGGGAGGGAGGGGTAAGAGAAAGACAAGGGGGGAGAGAGGGGGAGAGAGATAACACTGGGGGAGAGAGAGACAGCACTGGCACATAAAAGGAAATAGGAAGACAAAGGGAGGGGGAGAGAAAGACAAGGGGAGGAAGGGGGAGAGAGAGAAAAGTTTGGGAGGGGGAGAGAGATAACACTGGGGGGGGGGGGAGAGAGGCAGAACTGGCACATAAAAGGAAATGAAAACAAGAAATGCATTTGTTTAATATCATAATTTTTTATCAAATATTAAAAAGCAATTTACATGTGAATATATACAAGTTAAACTTTTTTCCTATAGGGTAATCTTATATTCAGGCTTTTAGTTTTTTCCTAAAGGAATATCCAAAGTTTGGGGGGTCGTCTTATAATCAGGGTCGTCTAATATTCAAGCAAATATGCTATTTGTCCAGGAACTAAAGTATTAGCCCAATCTATATGTCCCTCATGACAATCTACTTGTCCTCATGCAATACAATATTTTAATCAAAACCGTATTTAAAGAAGGTCTTTTTTAGGAGACAGACTTAACAATACTTAAATGCAATCAATATATGGAAGTATGTAGTGAGCTTAAACAGGACAGATTTCCAAATGAGAATTGTCGATTACTTTATCAAAAATAATGCAGGCAGTCATTTACCTATGCAAGCGCACATTTATCCACACGCTGTCATGTAGCCATACAAGCATGCAGTCACCATTCAGGAAATCCTGCATTATTATATTATATAGGGACACCAGAAAAAAAGGGGTTTTATTTCTTTTATATAATTTATTTCTGATTTTTTTTTTAATTTACATTTTATATTTTGTTCTTTTATTGTATGTCTATTTAACCCTAACCATAACTTTATGGTCATATTAAGCCCTACGGCTAGGGTTAAAAGGAAAAAAATGTATTTTTGATTTATTTTTTTTACATTTTTTTATTGGATTACTATTTTTAGGGTAAGAATGAAAAAAAGTTTTTTATTTTAATTTAAAAAAAACTCTGGGGGGAGCCTAGGGATGCTTGGGGACCCTGGGCAGAGGACTAATGGGACTAATATCCTTAGTCTCTCCCTGTCCCACGATCGCTGTGGAGCGGGGGGAGACTATGTGAAAGCAGGCACTTGCTTTGACTGCTATATACACCCAGTCTAGGTGTTTCCACTTCCCATAATGAAAGGAATGTGTCCATATATAGTGCTACTTACAACTGTTCAAACACAACAAGTTACCAAAGAGAATCTTTCCTTTAAATTTGTGTTTACTTACCGACATAATGTTCGAACTCATTACTAAAAGAATGTGTTTCAAACTCATTGGTATAGTCACTGGAATTTAATTTGGTAAGGTTGGTAACAGAGGACGAATGCTCTGAAAGATACTTGGTCCTGTTTTTCATTTCTTGAACAAATTCTTCAGCTGCCATTTTTTCCACATTTTTGTATCTTCAAAAACAATAAATAATAGTAATATAATATAAATAATGAAAAGGGACACCATGCTGAATTTATATTTTAACATAAACAGAGTCTCTGCAGCTGCAATGAAATTAATCAACCTTATACTCTTCTGAGCCTTCCCTTCCAATTATTTTTGTTTACCTCTAATGAATGGATATTTTACTTCATGCAGCTCTACCCAGTATTATTACCCATCAGTATTATGTGTATGAATTTAGTTGTGAAGGTTTTCTTTTTGTCTCCATAATTACTTAACCCTGTGTCTAGGGCTGATGTTGTGAACTCCATTTCCTATATTAACGTTTTCCATTGTAACTGTTGTGAACTACATTTCTCATGAACTTCAGCCAAATGACTGGAGGAGCATAATAGTAAATGCACCATTGTCTCCCATTGTAACTCTCTGTAGCAGCCCTACCTACCTATCTACTTTGATATGTAAGTTGTAGGTGTGGACTACTTTTACAGTGTTGCTTACCCAACCATTTCGCTGAGGATCATGGAAAATGTGGTTAATAGCAGTAATGCACTAGGGGACAAAAAAAATTCCCTAAATAGCGACTATTATTATCATTGTCATATTGATGTGTCAAAATTCAATATCCTCTCTCTTCATTCCCTTTTCTTTCCTATGATAAATACATTGTGAGTGTTTTTGGTGTTTACTGGCCAAGTATTCATCTACTGAGGCTCAAGTTACATTTGAGAACATTATTGTCATTCTTATATTTGCTGCTTTGGTGGTGGGACACTTGTAATTCTACTTAAAGTGGAGCGGTCATCCAAAATGTTCTTTACACCATCATATGGTACGGCTATAAGAATAATAAAAGTAAGTAAACGATAGATAGCAAACATGTCTCACAGTGGATATACTGCATTTAAATACAAGAGAATGAGGTGTGGATTTATTGCATCATTTCCTTATTTTGCATATGGTAATGCTTAGGTGATGGAATGAAATAGAAAAATAGTATTGCACATAGAAATATATATACTGTATTTTCCTGTGGATAAGAAGCCTTTATGTATAAGACAAGCTCTACTTTTTTTAACACAAAATTTAAATAAATCGATATATATATTAATTATTTTTATTAAGAGAAGTCCTTCAGTACGCGGTCATTGAGTTGAAGTCTTCCATGGTGTGTGAGGTGGGCAAATCGCTATGCTGGTCAGTGCCTCGGAATATTACTACTTATTTGTAGGAGGTGGGATGACTATGCACGTATCTAGTCCAAGTGCTTCTAAAGGTTGCCCCTCAGTATATCCCAGGGGGAGAGAGAGTCCCAGTAGGGTCAAGAAATCTTCTGCTTCATCCATCTTAGATAGTGTTAGCCTCTCTTCTGGCAGTGGACAAGGCAGGTTGGGGCTCTCATCTATAGCGAACATCGGCCTCCCGTTGCACTGCTGCTACTGGAGCCATTTGGCAGCGCCAAGCTATTATAGACACTAGCACTATTTTTAAAAAAGCTCACTGATGTTACAAATCATTTGATTATTATTGGAGGAGTGGCAAAAAAACGTCAGTATGCCGGGTAGGACCAGCAGGCCAAAAAGAATCCGTGGCTATCTTAAAGGGGCCACTGCAATATCAAAACTTTTTCCTGCAATATTGTACTATGTCCTGGTTCTCTCTCCTATACATGTTTCTGTGCTATGTGATTTGTTGGAGTTAATTCCAAAAAAATGTGGTGAGTGGCTAGTTTTGCTCGAAATGTTCATGGACCTGAGACCTCCACACAAGCCTATTGAGTCTGATCCAGGAATTTGTAGGCTCTGGTAAATAAGAGTCCAAATTTGGGGGGTAGGGGGGGAGAATATAATCACTGAATTTCAATTGCAAAATTATACATTTCTTTTTTGTTACTGTTTTTTTCTTGTTATATACACTGAGCATCAATTGATACTTTTGCTTAGGAGAGAAGTATTATATATATTTCTATCTGATGCGCAACACTATTTTTCTATTTCTTTTCACTAATATTTGTGCTATTTGGAGGAGGAGCACAATTGCTTGCAGCAAATTTTGGTTACAATCACTTAATTATGCCTAGTTCACGTTTTATCTTATGAAATAACAGATTTTAAATTGTGTCTGGCAGTTCCAAAGTGGCCACTGACAGCACCTACATTTGCATCTATAAATACAAGTCACAGTGCAATACCTTTCTTCCCTTGCTTGCCTGTGTTCTTCTCTTTTGTCAAGATAATCATGGCTGTAAAGAAATTGTGTAAACATTAAACAAAGTATAGCCAAACAAAACAGCGTCAGTATGTCTGCTTGAAGGTTTTTTTTTTTTTACTGTTTGATGTAAACAAATGGACATTCAAATGTAATATTTGCTACTTATGAAAAAGAAACAATACATATTTCTTCATGAATATGTATTTAATATTAGTTTAAAACCAAAATGTTGGTATGTAATGTAGCATTCCATTATTACGGCACGCTAATCTGCATGGATGCTCTTGCAAGGAAGGTCACACGGAGGGATACAGCAAGAAACTTTGCAAGATATTTCAACACATTCCCTGCATTTACTTGTATGCAAAAAAACCCTGCACAACATACAGTTTAAACATGAACATGTGATGGCTGAGAGGCGTGGCTTCCAACGAAGATGGTCGCTTAAACCTCAAGCTCTCCACCGACGGAACTCTATAAGCTAACAATAGCAATCACGAGCATCGCTTACCACGGTGATCAGTCAAAAAGACCCAGATGGGTCCCCCCTCCAAAACAAGGAGCACCTACAAAAAGAACACATCGGAGGTGGTCCCAATATTTCGAAAAGGCCTAGACGCGATCCCACCACCCGAAATGGCGCCTACAGCGGAACCACCGAGTCCCTCCACAAAACAAGATTTGGAGGATATCTTCATAAGATTACAAAAATGTATTAAGGAGGAGATCTCTACAGCTTTAGCTCAAACAGCACGCGAAATAAAATCCCTTAATACCCGCGTGGACGAACACTCAGACAAACTACATTCGCTCGCAACAGACTATAACAATCTGGCAGACGACTCCATAGATCTGCATAACAGGGTCCTAAACCTGGAGGCGGCAATGGAGGACCTGGGAAACAGATCCCGCAGAAATAATGTCCGGATCAGAGGCCTCACAGAGGAGGTGGGCTCAGAAGCTCTACCCACAGCACTCCAATCAATGCTCCAGGAGATGTTACCCAGTCTGCCTCCGGATAAACTATTACTGGATAGGGCCCACAGGCCCCACCGGCTCCCAACCACGCGATGTAATTGTCCGCTTTCACTACCACTCCACCAAGGAAACCCTTATGAGGATATCACGCAAAAACCCGCTCAAATATGGAGGGATACCGGTCCAACTGTTCCAAGACCTGGAACCATCTACACTTTACAGAAGACTTCAATGGCGCACTCTCACTGACACCCTGAGAAAGAAAAATATCCGCTACACATGGGGCTTCCCATTCAAAATATCCTTCACCCACGAGGGCCACAACAGGTCTTACTCAACATATGAGGACCTGCAATCTTTTGTGGAATCCATCTCAGAGGCCCCAGAATCGGTCAAAGATAGATCCAGAAGTCCCAGGAACCGTGGCTTACCCTCTGGGAACCCATCAACCTAACGACAACCTAATACGATACCATCTAGGGGACCCCGGAATCCGGGAGTTCCTCGGCCTCGAAGGTTGGTCGTACGGATTACAGTACATGACACAAAAGTTCAAGTTGATAAAGTTCTTCCTTATATTTGGAGTCCTGTTTCACCCCACACCCGACTGGCATACATTCCCACAATGTGCGAATGGAAAGAGACACAGCTTCGGATCCTATCCTTGAAAGGGATACTTACCCAGATTTGACACTGTGAAAAGGGATACATTCCGATATCACCGAAACCCAATCCTACCGAAGATCGCCTCTTTCACCCATCTCCAGACTGGAGTACTCCCACGTTACAAAGGAGATCTGGTTGAAACGTAACCTCGGCGGACTTACCACACGGTACTTTCTACTCAGCTGATCAGGGACGCTATCAAGACAACAAGCTGAAAACTATGTATATGTGGAAAAACTGGCCTAACTCCTCTACCCAAATAAGGAGAAGAGTCATGGACAATGGTTAAGGTCGTATATTGGTTTCCCCATAATATTGCAAAATACACATAGCATTAAACTTGCTGGTTGCAGGTAAAGGGGCTACTCTCAAAACAACCCTAGGGAGGGCAATAGAACAACAGCCCCCTACATATAAGAAAGAATAGCTGGAAACACCCTGCCCAGATGACACATACCCCCTACACGGCCAACTTATGCCCTCTGGGAGTTAGGAGACCAGAAGGAATGACCCGGGTCGCACCTTCAAAAGGTCACTTCCGCACTATAGACCGCATATACAGCAGGCTTCATAAGAACTGTTTTAAAGTTACCTATATGGTCTGTGGCCTCTTAATCTTATTCTTACTCTTCACGGGGAAAGCTATAACCTCTCCTCTAGATGACGACCACATAAAGTCCCCCAACCCACTGGTTACGATGTTTACGTTATGATCTTTAATACTTGTGATCAAAAGCAAAAGGTTCCAAAAGTTGATGTTTAGAGGCCTAAGTGATCTGGTGAGACCTAAACACTAGTTTCAGTATTCAGAATTACATAATAATTATTTGATACTCACCGGAATTAAATAGTAACACGCAAAATCTCTCTCACAAATTTTACTGGCAATAGAGTAAGCCCAGGTTTAAGTTGTTTTCAAAAGCTCACGGATACACCTTACTTGTATATATTGTATATAATCTTCAAATATTGCTCTGTTTGTCCTTCATTCCCCTCCACTCAAGACTGCTTACCTTTTCGAGACTGTTTTTCTCTACACTCATTTCCAAAACACCAACCCCCCCCCCTTTTTTTTTTTTTTTAATTCTTCTCTCTCTTCTTCTCTTCTCCTCTTTCTCTCTCTTCTCCCTTTTTCCTCCTTTCTCTCCTATTCTTTTCCCATTGTAAATTTTATCACTGGTTAGCTTTTCCTGTTCCCGGATCAGACCGCTGCCAAACGATTTATCATGCCTCTTTCCCTTACTCTCCTGTCCCTTAACGTCCATGGACTTAATTCACCTCAGAAAAGACGGTCTTTACTCCGACATTTAAAATCCATGGGTACAGACATAGCTTTTCTTCAGGAGACTCATTTCTCATCCGTCAGGCCCCCAACCTTGAGGGATCAAGCTTACCCTACATGCTTCTCCGCAAATGCCATCCCCAAGAAACTGGGAGTGGCAATCTTGGTGAGAAGAACTTGCCCCTTCCAACTCAGATACTCGTTCGGAGACCCAGAAGGGAGATTTATCTTCCTTTCAGGGGACATAGGACCACATTCTTTCTTAAACATATACGCCCCAGCCATTCCTAACGTGACTTTTTGGTCAGATCTCTCTTCTTTCCTACACCTCCACCCAGCAGACACCCTGATAGTAGGAGGGGACTTTAACGCTACAATGTCCCCGGCTATAGATAGATCCTCAACTCACACAGGTACACACCCTTCCGATTCTTACCTTTCGCAATTCGTAAGTACACACAACCTTTTAGACATATGGAGACTACAGCACCCAGGGGAAAGGGACTATACATTTTTCTCACACCCACATCTCAGTTACTCGAGAATCGATATGTTTCTTGTCTCACAGAGATGCCTCCCTACCATAACTCACTCCCAAATTCATCCCATCTCATGGTCTGACCATGCGGACATCACTGTTAAGGTCACTCTTCCCCAACTATCTAGGACCTCCTCATGGCGGCTCAATGACACTTTGTTGCACATCCCACACACAGAAGACTCCTTGAAAACCCACATTCGAGATTATTTCACCCTGAATGTGGACTCCGTGACGGACCCGGCAATTCTGTGGGCTGCTCACAAAGCTGTAATTAGGGGACACATTATCGCAATTAGCTCGCAGGCCAAGAAAGACAAGGGAGCACTATCCCTAAGTTTACAAACTCAGCTTATTAACCTTGAAACCCAAAATAAGACTCAACCATCTATAGACACCTCAGAGAAAATCCAGAAAGTCAGGAAAGAAATACAAAAGCTTAATTTAGACGAGACAGCCAAGTCTCTCAAATATACTAAAAGGACCTACTACGAAAAATCAAATAAAGCGGACAAAATCCTGGTCTCTATGTTGAAAACCCAAAAATGCCTCTAGATCAATACCTAGCATAAAAACTGACTCAGGCATAATAACGACGTGCCCACAAGATATTGCAACAGAATTCAATACGTACCACACACAACTATACAATCACGCGCCTGACAAAACCTTACTCAATCCATCCCACGTTCAAGCGATCCTAGATTATCTCGTAGAACTAGACATGCCTAAATTATCAGACCTGGACAGTAAAGCCCTAGACGACTCGATAACTGAAGAAGAAGTGACGGAAGCTATGAAAACACTTAAAGCAAACAAATCTCCTGGCCCAGACGGCTTCACTGCCCCTTACTACAAAATTTTTAAAGAGGAGTTGATCCCCTACTTACTTCCCATGTATAATGCTATTTTAGAAGGCTGCTATTTCCCAAGAGAAATGCTAGACGCAGATGTGATTCTCATCCATAAAACTGGGAAACCGACCGACGTAGTCGCCAACTACAGGCCCATATCTCTACTGAACCTAGATTACAAAATCTTTACTAAAATACTAGCCAACAGGATAAACAGAATTCTAAATAAACTAATTCACCCCGACCAGGTCGGATTTATCCCCAATAGACAAGCCCTAGACAACACAAGGCGATGTACGGACTTATTATGGATAGCGACTCAAACACAAACGCCCTCTCTGTTTCTATCCCTGGACGCAGAGAAGGCGTTTGACCGCCTAAACTGGGCTTTCTTAAGACTGACGTTAGAACACTTGAACTTCCCACAAAATTGGGAAAACTGCTTAACCGCCTTATATCACACTCCAACCTCAAACCTTAAAATTCCAGGGGCAGACCCAGTTAAATTCGCTAACCACAACGGGACACGACAGGGCTGTCCACTATCTCCTATATTGTTTGCACTATCCCTAGAACCCCTACTTCATGCCATACGTAAAAACCCGGACATAACCGGCATAGAACTGTCAAAAGAGAAATACAAAATCGCTGCCTACGCAGATGACATTCTGCTATCCATCACAAAGCCACTCACTTCAATCCCTAATCTATTCAAAGAACTGACACTTTACCATGACCTGGCGGGTCTCAAGATTAATACAGATAAATCAGAAGTAATCCCAATTAATTTAACACCACACACAGTTAAGCTACTGCGCCTGAATTTCGAGTTCCCAATAACTGACAAACCCCTATCATACTTAGGTCTCAAACTGACTAAAGACTACTCAAGCCTATATGATCTGAATTACACTCCCCTTCTCCGAACCTTGAAGTCCGACCTACTAAAATGGCAGCCTCTCTCTATTTCATGGCTGGGAAGGCTCACCACAGTCAAAATGAACATCCTGCCTAGGCTACTCTACCTCTTTCAGGCCCTTCCCATACCTCTCCACCTTCCAGATATATCTTCCCTTCAAAAAAGTATTGATAGATTCGTGTGGGGAAACAAAAAGCCCAGGATAAATAAAGCCACCATGTATATGCATAAACACACAGGGGGTCTCGGACTTCCAAATCTAAACAAATACTACATAGCAGCTCAGATGTCCCAAATCGCAGCATGGCATGTCCCGGTAGCCCACACTCGATGGGTAGATTTGGAACATGACTTGTTCCGTCCAGATGTACTATCCCAATACATCTGGTCATCCAGACCAAACCGCCCGTTTCTACGCACCAAGTGCCCTACAATTATCAACTCCCTTAGGCTATGGGACAGACACGCTATAAAACACAATCTCACAACAGACCATTCACCACTTACCCCGATATATCGGAATCTGAGGTTTCCACCTGGTATGACCCCAGCCCTATTTCGAAATTATGACCAAGGAGATATATCAAGGCTAGGCGATTCATACCGAGAGGGCCAGCCTAAGCAATTCTCAGATCTAGCTGCAAACATTAAGTTACATTCCAAAGACTTCTTCCGCTATATACAACTGAGAGACTTCGCGAACCAACCACAGACCAAAAAAGCTGCCTGCACGGCCCCATCTTGGTTTGAACAAGTCTGTATAAACGCTCCTAGAAAACCAGGTTTGATTTCCCAGACATATAACACCCTCATCTTCCCACTTCAAGACACCTCATTAAATTACATCCTAGCCTGGGAAAGGGATCTGGGCCACTCAATTGATAATGAGGACTGGAGAGAGATTTGGGAAACGACCAGCCAAATCTCAACATGCGTGCAACATAAAGAACAGGCTTATAAAACCTTGCTAAGATGGTACTTGACACCGTCTAGACTAGCAAAGATGAAAGTGATTACCTCTCCTTTATGTTGGAAGTGATGCGGGGGTATCGGCACTTACTACCATACATGGTGGGAATGTCCATTGATAGCACGTTATTGGTCTCACATCCAGAATCTTGTGTCCAGTGTCCTCCAAAAACCAGCCCCCACAGACCCAGGCTCCTATCTTCTATCTAAACCTCATGAGACATACACGAGACATGAAAACCGGCTCATAGCAGAGCCTTAGCCCAAGAATGGAACCAACCTTCCATACCTACGATGTCTAAGGTCAGAGCCATGATAGAGGAAGTCGTGGACATGGACTACTTGACTGCCCTACTCCACGACTCTTCTAAATCTTTCTACAAGACCTGGGGTCCCTGGCGGGATTGCTTCCCAGCTTGACCCTCATGCGGGCCTGACGGGGGAGAAGGGGTGCCTAAGAACCGGGCAATGAATATTCATTTTCCCTTTCTTTTGCTTCTTTCTTCTTCTCTCCCCCTTGGTTTATTAGCTCTTCCCTTTCTTCTTTTCCTGCTTATTTTTGCTCCCCTTTCTAACCTATCTTTCCATCCCCCCCTGGAAGGTGTCTGAATAAAAACACATGATTAACCAAAAGCATTAACTATATTAATCCTACAGTTTGTGTAACTTTGATCATTGAGAAGGTAACATTATTGTTACACACCCTCCTTTTCCTCCCCCCATACCCCTCCCCATATGACCTCCAAGTTCATAGTATTAATACCTTGAGCATTTCTATTACTAAACAAAGGTACTGACTACACTGATGCATTAGAAAACTGCAATGTAACAAACTAGATGTACCTCGATATTCGCACACTTCTGTATGATCACTGTATTATTTCAGTTATATACTATTTTATGTGTTATGAAAATACAAAAACACTCAAAATAAAGATTAAAAAAAAAAAACATGAACATGTGTGTTAAAGTTAATTTAACTCGCCTATTTAAATAAATATTTTATTGTTGAATAATGTAGTAGAAAACAAATCCATTATATTAAAACTATGTGAATAAATAATTCCTAATACATTCTCACTTAAATTTGTTTCTTTCTTCTCGCTCTATCCTTTGCAGTCTTTCTTCTCTTTCACGCCGCCTCCTCTCCCTTTCTGCTTGCAGTGATTCTTTGTGCTGGCGAAAAGATGAAGTAAGGAGACCCCCTAAACATGACCTAATTCAAGAAAAGCAGACATTTGGGCATTGTTCTGACCATTTAATGACAGCAGTATTGTTCACTGTGGTTCATGCAGTTACATTTGCAAAAGATCTGCCAAAGTCATACAAACTACTAATATCAATAAAGCCGATTTGGGTTAATGTTCTTGGTTATTAAGAATGAAATCATTATACATTTTTGAACCCACATGTTACTTCTATAAATGTGACATGTACAATAAGTATCACAATACAGAAAGGTCACTCTTTGAAAGAAATGTATGACATTACCAGTCACTAGATTGATAAGGTTGCAGATATACAAAAGATGGGATATGGGACTGAAAGGGTACTGCTCAACGAGGGGCAGTAGAAGCAGTTGAGCTGGAGATAGGGGATTGTGGCAAACTGTTTGGTGCCCACAAGCTTTGCCTGAGGTTCTAAAATATTAGAAGGACCACTCCAACTTAAATAATTATAAAAATACACCATATTTGCTCAAACATAAGACAAGATTGTTTTCAGAGAATTTTGTCACACCTCAAATGGAGGTCTGATTAGAACGTAAGTATCCAGGTCTGCCGCAGAGCTGCAGGAGACCTGGTGCCTTCTCACAGGAAGCTGGATGATGTCTATGCACACAGACATCCTCCGATGCTGCCCGACACTTCCTGTGGGTCTACTGAGTAGATGATATGCCATGGTCATTTGACCTCCTGGTTCTCTGACTAAGAGGAGCCCACAAGAAATGTCAAGCAGCATTGGAGGATGCATGATAAGCTGTTCACTCATCTTCAGGATTATTTAGAGGAAAGCAGATTTACATTTTGCTCAGTGACGCAGCAGTAAAGGTATATCAGGTCTCCAATACATCAAAACAAACGGCATGGTCCGGCACTCAGAAGTAGTAGTAAGAGCAAAGCTTTATTGCTGTAACTGCCGATCTTACTACTACTTCTGAGTGCTGGACCATTCCGTTTTGGTGATGAGAAAACCTGGCTAATGATGTACACATGGACTAAGAGGAGAATGTCTGGTTTAGTTTACATGCTTATACAAATGAGACAAATAGAAACTGTTTTGCAAATTTAAAGGTATCATGTTATCATTAAATTATATTTTACAATTTCAGGAGCTATAATTAACCAAAATGTTACCTTTCACTAATATATTCTTTGTTCTTTCCACATGTTGATGCTAATGTAGGGCTTGCACATATCTTAGGACTTTCATTAACAGGGGATAGCAATTTGATATTCTGAAGTGAATGTCTACGACTTTTTCTTCGCACATATCCATGAGGTGATTGACACCCTAGACTAGATCTTCTCCTCTCTTTTTGTACTTTGGGATGTAAGTGAACATTTTCATCACCATCTTCATGTTTTAATGTAGCCTGGGAAAAAAACAAGTAATAAGTAAATTATTAATTAAAAGCAAAATATATCTGTAAAATGATTTGTTTTTCTATGGCAAAGGAAAATAACAGTAAAACTACTACACACTACATAGAGAAACCAAGGCAAAGTCTTTTGTCGCCGGCTGATACCCATATATAGGTACACTGCATGATCATATTAAGAGTTTTCTTTTTTTTACTTACTTTTCGATCCACAAATTGGTTCTCTACACAAACTCTATTGCAGTCGCACACAGAAGGAGAGGCTCTGCAGTCAGAGAGCGCGACGGGAGTGGAGCTTTCACCCGGCGCGCTGTGCTTGCTGTGACAAGGAGATGTTGTCACCTGCGGTAACTGCACCCATCGCGCTCTAATTGGCTGCAGGAAGAAGGATGGTGTCTGCAGAGGCAGAACACCAGCATTCTAGTTTCTTCTGCCAGATGTCAGCTGACATTGACATCCGGAAGAAGCTAGATGCCAGTATCAGCCTCTGCAGACAGCATCGAGAACATCCTCCTCCCTGCACATAAAGGTAATTAAGCAGGGAGGGAAACAGCATAAGTGTGTGGGGGGGGGGGGGGGGGGGGTTAAAAAGAAATGTGTGTAAGTGTTTGTGTGTGTATAAGTATGTGTGTCAATGTGTGTGTTACTGTCTGTGCAAGTGTGTGTACATGAGTGTCTGTGTAAGTGTATCCTGTGTCTAAGTGTGTAAAGGTGGCTGTGTGTGTATCTGTGTGTGTGTAAGGGTGGCTGTGTGTGTATTAATGTGTGTGTAAAAAGAAATGTGTGTAAGTGTTTGTGTGTGTATAAGTATGTGTGTCAATGTGTGTGTTACTGTCTGTGCAAGTGTGTGTACATGAGTGTCTGTGTAAGTGTATCCTGTGTCTAAGTGTGTAAAGGTGGCTGTGTGTGTATCTGTGTGTGTGTAAGGGTGGCTGTGTGTGTATTTATGTGTGTGTGAGTGTGACAGTGTGTGTAAGGGTGGCTGTGTGTATTTATGTGTGTGTGTGTATTTATGTGTGACAGTGTGTGTAAGGGTGGCTGTCTGACAGTGTGTGTGTAAAGGTGGCTGTGTGTGTGACTGTGTATAAGGGTGTCTGTAAATGTATGTGTGTGTGACTGTGTATTTATGTGTGACTGTGTGTATGTGTGACATCATGGGAACAGTAGTAAAAACTCATTCTGCTAGCCAGCAGAATGTCTCCCACGTTGCATTTGTCCTATGAAATGTAGTGATGTAAGTGATCATCTAAAAATGTAACAATTACTGAGATTAAAGTGCTGAATATTGATATGTTTCCCTCCTTATTGTCATTGTTGCTAATTATTGTGAGAAATCATTTACGTGATTAGTGTCTTCACATAGATGAGTATTAGTAATAATGTATAACTAAAAGCAAACTGATCAAATTTGTTATTTCAGAAGAGCGTATCAAACTGGTAGCCCTTCGTATGACTCAGTAAACATGAAGTAGCTCTCAGTTTCAAAAAGGTTGGTGACCCCTGGTCTATTGGGAAGACATCCTATACCGGGGATGACCTTCCACTTGCAGACACCCCCTTTTGACTGTATTTTTAGGCTCCTCCTCACATTATCAGAATGTATAAATATGTGTATAATGTGTTGTCTCTTTTAACACAAACCCTGTGAAATGTATCTATTCTGTTCATAAGGGCAATGATTACTGAATGTCAGTTGTCAGTCATATTCCTATCTGCTATGTGTAACGATATTCACGATATTCAACAATTTCTTTCCATTACCTTTTCCCATGTGTACTGTACCAATATTTTGTACACTCACTCCTTCTTGAATTAAGAAATGTAAAAAAAAAAAATAAAAAAGGGGGTGGGTTTACAAAATTAACAATTGCTGATTTATTTGAGTCTATTTTATTTTTGGTTTTGTTAATTATCATCCAGTTTTAGAATGGCATAAATTAATAATACAAATATCAACCTCGTAAATGTTAAATTGCTCAAGTAGGTCCAAATCAGCTCCTTTCTTGTTCAAATATCTGTTTGAAATAGACTCGATGCCAAGTTCTTCTAGGCAGTCCGACATGTCATAATAAGAATCCTGATCAGGCAATCCTGCCAAAGTCTAAAGTTAATACAGAAAAAAAAACACCATTAAAAACACAGGCATAGCTTTTGTGTTTTTCCACTGTGTTTTTAAATGTAGGTAAGTTCAAAATATCGTATGAATGCATTAAGAAAAGCAAAAAACAGAAGGCGGACTAATGAATTACACCTTATATTTAAAATATAGATGTTTAAAAACAGGCATACACAATAGTGATATCAACACAAACCTTATTTATTATTGTCATCACATACACTAGAAGTTCTGTGTCAACACCGTCCTTTTCTTTGAGAATCTCCATGGCACTGTACCATGGCTTGATACCTACAATAAACGACAAATGTGGGATAACAGAGAAACATGCACAAGTAAATTAATTGTTCATACTTTTAGGATTAGGAATGACAGAAAAAATAACTAGATGTACAATTTTAATCTAAATTGATGTCACACTTGATGCATATAAAAGAGATAAAGGTTTATATTAGCCTACATTATCATCAATGTAAACAGTTACATAATTAAAAAACCTTTGCTGTTGAAGTAAAATAGCAAAGATACGAAACGTTACTTGGCCAGGTTTACTGTTTATCAACGAGGAAGGAGGTTTGTACCATCTTTTTATTGGTATTTGGAGTGTATATAAGCTTTTGGATAGCTGCATTTAACTACTTGTTGCTAACTCTTTTCATGTGAGAAGAGTGAGATATATATATATTCATCTTGCTCTTTATACATTTTGTGTATTGGTAATATTTTATTTATTCTTTTAAATATATTTTTATAAATTAAATTTATGTAGAGGAGTTATTGGATTGAACTATCTACTATGTAATCATTACTAATCATTACTAATCATTAGTACTATCTTACAAAGCTGCGAACAGAAATGTCACTTTTTACCCGCATTGCATATCCACGACTATGTCACAGCCAGTATGCCCATTAATATCCCATAGACAGTATGTCCATTTATATGCCACAACCAGTATGCCCATTAATATATCGCAGACAGTATGTCCATTAATATGCCAGACAGTATGTCCATTAATATGCCACAACCAGTATGCCAATTAATATGCCACTCTATGCCCATTAATATTCCACAGCCAGTATGCTCATTAATATGACTCTCTAAGTCCATTAATATGAAACAGCCAGTATGCCCATTATTATGCCATTCTTTGCCCATTAATATGCCACTCTTTGCCCATTAATATGCCACTCTATTTCCATTAATATGACACAGCCAGAATGCCCAGAGGCGGCTCTCTAATTAGGTGAGTTAGGCAGCCGCCTAAGGCCTCGCACTCTGCCGTTAAGCTCCCTGTTACACTAACCTTAGTCGTTTCCTCCGTGCATCTTCCCTCCTGCACGGAGGAAGGAAACTCCGGTCGCGTTTTTTTATTTTTTTTAACTTTATTGAAGCTGCACGGGTTCAATAATGTTAAAAAATATATTTTTTTAAACGCGACCAGAGTTTCTTTCCTCCGTGCAGGAGGGAAGATGCACAGAGGAAACGACTGGAGATACAACAAGGAGGTAAGAACCGGGGAGCAAAATCCTGGCATATTGAGGGGCAAAATCCTGGCATACTGAGTGGCAAAATCCTGGCATAGAGTGGCAAAATCCTGGCATATTGAGGGGCAAAATCCTGGCATATTGAGGGGCTAAATCCTGACATATTGAGGGGCTTAATCCTGACATATTGAGGGGCAAAATACTGGCATATTAAATGGCTAAATCCTGACATATTGAGGGGCTAAATCCTGGCATATTAAATGGCTAAATCCTGGTATACTGAATGGCTAAATCCTGGCATATTAAATGGCTAAATCCTGGCATATTAAATGGCTATATCCTGGCAAATTGAGAGGCTAAATCCTGGCATATTAAATGGCTAAATCCTGGCATATTAAATGGCTAAATCCTGGTATATTGAATGGCTAAATCCTGGCATATTGAGGGGCAAAATCCTGGCATACTGAGTGGCAAAATCCTGGCATAGAGTGGCAAAATCCTGTCATATTGAGGGGCAAAATCCTGGCATAGAGTGGCAAAATCCTGGCATATTGAGGGGCAAAATCCTGGCATAGAGTGGCAAAATCCTGGCATATTGAGGGGCAAAATCCTGGCATATTGAGGGGCTTAATCCTGACATACTGAGGGGCAAAATACTGGCATATTAAATGGCTAAATCCTGACATATTGAGGGGCAAAATACTGGCATATTAAATGGCTAAATCCTGACATGTTGAGGGGCTAAATCCTGGCATATTAAATGGCAAAATCCTGGTATACTGAATGGCTAAATCCTGGCATATTAAATGGCTAAATCCTGGCAAATTGAGAGGCTAAATCCTGGCATATTAAATGGCTAAATCCTGGCATATTAAATGGCTAAATCCTGGTATATTGAATGGCTAAATCCTGGCATATTGAGGGGCAAAATCCTGGCATACTGAGTGGCAAAATCCTGGCATAGAGTGGCAAAATCCTGGCATATTGAGGGGCAAAATCCTGGCATAGAGTGGCAAAATCCTGGCATATTGAGGGGCAAAATCCTGGCATAGAGTGGCAAAATCCTGGCATATTGAGGGGCAAAATCCTGGCATATTGAGGGGCAAAATCCTGGCATACTGAGGGGCTAAATCCTGACATATTGAGGGACTTAATCCTGACATATTGAGGGGCAAAATACTGGCATATTAAATGGCTAAATCCTGACATATTGAGGGGCTAAATCCTGGCATATTAAATGGCTAAATCCTGGTATACTGAATGGCTAAATCCTGGCATATTAAATGGCTAAATCCTGGCATACTGAGTGGCAAAATCCTGGCATATTAAATGGCTAAATCCTGGCATATTAAATGGCTAAATCCTGGTATATTGAATGGTTAAATCCTGGCATATTAAGTGGCTACATCCTGGCATATTGAGGGGCTAAATCCTGGCATATTGAATGGCTAAATCCTGGAATACTGAATGGCTAAATCCTGGCATATTGAGGGGCTAAATCCTGGCATATTAAATGGCTAAATCCTGGCATATTAAATGGCTAAATCCTGGCATACTGAGTGGCAAAATTCTGGCATATTGAATGGCTAAATCACAGTGCATCCGGTGCCGTGAGGAAGAACAAAGTGCCATGCCTCCAGCACAACGTGGTCTGTGAGACCACTTTCAACATTAAGCACCTTTCTTTCTGTTAGTGTGTGATTGTGTGCTGGCTGAGTGTGATTGTGTGCTGGCTGAGTGTGTCTGTGAGTAAGTGTGTGCTGGCTGAGTGTATCTGTGAGTGTGTGCTGGCTGAGTGTGTCTGTGAGTCAGTGTGTGCTATACCAAATGTTTATAGATATTTGTAGAATAAATATGAGAAAAATAAATTCTAGGAGCTGTAAATTCCTAGAAGCTGGGATTTAAGTCTGAGGGGCAAAATCCTGGCATATTGAGGGGCTTAATCCTGACATACTGAGGGGCAAAATACTGGCATATTAAATGGCTAAATCCTGACATATTGAGGGGCAAAATACTGGCATATTAAATGGCTAAATCCTGACATGTTGAGGGGCTAAATCCTGGCATATTAAATGGCAAAATCCTGGTATACTGAATGGCTAAATCCTGGCATATTAAATGGCTAAATCCTGGCATACTAAATGGCTAAATCCTGGCAAATTGAGAGGCTAAATCCTGGCATATTAAATGGCTAAATCCTGGCATATTAAATGGCTAAATCCTGGTATATTGAATGGCTAAATCCTGGCATATTGAGGGGCAAAATCCTGGCATACTGAGTGGCAAAATCCTGGCATAGAGTGGCAAAATCCTGGCATATTGAGGGGCAAAATCCTGGCATAGAGTGGCAAAATCCTGGCATATTGAGGGGCAAAATCCTGGCATAGAGTGGCAAAATCCTGGCATATTGAGGGGCAAAATCCTGGCATATTGAGGGGCAAAATCCTGGCATACTGAGGGGCTAAATCCTGACATATTGAGGGACTTAATCCTGACATATTGAGGGGCAAAATACTGGCATATTAAATGGCTAAATCCTGACATATTGAGGGGCTAAATCCTGGCATATTAAATGGCTAAATCCTGGTATACTGAATGGCTAAATCCTGGCATATTAAGTGGCTAAATCCTGGCATATTAAATGGCTAAATCCTGGCATACTGAGTGGCAAAATCCTGGCATATTAAATGGCTAAATCCTGGCATATTAAATGGCTAAATCCTGGTATATTGAATGGCTAAATCCTGGCATATTAAGTGGCTACATCCTGGCATATTGAGGGGCTAAATCCTGGCATATTGAATGGCTAAATCCTGGAATACTGAATGGCTAAATCCTGGCATATTGAGGGGCTAAATCCTGGCATATTAAATGGCTAAATCCTGGCATATTAAATGGCGAAATCTTGGCATATTGAGGGGCTAAATCCTGGCATATTAAATGGCTAAATCCTGGCATAATGAGTGGCAAAATTCTGGCATATTGAATGGCTAAATCACAGTGCATCCGGTGCCGTGAGGAAGAACAAAGTGCCATGCCTCCAGCACAACGTGGTCTGTGAGACCACTTTCAACATTAAGCACCTTTCTTTCTGTTAGTGTGTGATTGTGTGCTGGCTGAGTGTGATTGTGTGCTGGCTTAGTGTGTCTGTGAGTAAGTGTGTGCTGGCTGAGTGTATCTGTGAGTGTGTGCTGGCTGAGTGTGTCTGTGAGTCAGTGTGTGCTATACCAAATGTTTATAGATATTTGTAGAATAAATATGAGAAAAATAAATTCTAGGAGCTGTAAATTCCTAGAAGCTGGGATTTAAGTCTGATCTTGAAATATGCTATTTAAACAGTTTATTTTTATTATCATTTGCATATATTTTATTTAATAATGCGTGTCCGTGAGGGCCTCATGTTCGACTTTCGCCTAAGGCCTCACAAAGTCTAGAGCCGCCTCTGAGTATCCCATTAATATTCCACAGACAGTATGTCCATTAATATGCCACAACCAATATGCCCATTAATATGCCACATACTATGTCCATTAATATGCCACTCTTTGCCCATTAATATGCCGTAGCCAGCATGCTCATTTATATGACTCTCTAAGTCCATTAATATGCCACAGCCAGTATTCCCATTAATATGCCACAGCCAGTATGCCCATTAATATGCCACTCTTTGCTCATTAATATGCCACAGCCAGTATGCCAATTAATATGCCACAGCCAGTATGCCCATTAATATGCCACTCTATGTCCATTGTTATGCCACAGCCAATATGCCCATATATATGTCACTCTATGTACATTAATAAGCCACGGACAGTATGTCCATTAATATGCCACTCTATATCCATTAACATGCCACAGTCAGTATGCCCATTAATATGCCACTCTATGTACATTAATAAGCCACAGCCAGTATGTCCATTAATATGCCACTCTATGTCCATTAACATGCTTCAGTCAGTATGGCCATTAATATGGCACAGCTAGTATGCCCATTAATATGCCACTCTATGCCCATTAATATTCCACAGCCAGTTTGCCCATTAATATGCCACAGCCAATATGCCCATTAATATGCCACTCTATGTACATGAATTGTCCACAGCCAGTATGTCCATTAATATGCCACTCTATGTCCATTAACATGCCACAGTCAGTATGCCCATTAATATGCCACAGCTAGTATGTCCATTAATATGCCACAGCTACTATGCCCATTAATATGCCACTCTATGCACATTAATATTCCACAGCCAGTTTGCCCATTAATATGCCACAGCCAGTATGCCCATGATTATGCCACTCTATGCCCATTAATATTCCACAGCCAGTATGTCCATTAATATTCCACAGCCATTATGTCCATTAATATCCCACTCTTTGCCCATTAATATGCCACTCTATTTTCACTCTATGTCATTGCACAGACACCACTCTGCCTTCTCACGCGGACATGTTGGGGAGGGGAGATAATTGAATCTCGCTGGCCAGTGCCTCTGCTGGCATGCCTGTTTTTTTGTTGTTTTATTTAAAGGGCCGGGGCCGAGTAGGCCCCCTGTGCCTGCTGTGCCCATGACAAGTGTATCGCCCGTCACACCTTGATGGCGCCCCTGGCTGTCTATCTGTCCAGTTACACATTTTGCCTTTCTTCTTCAGTGGTGCTCCACTGCAGTATATTTGAGACTAGGTGCTATTCCCTATTCTACACACCGAGAAGTGTATTTTGGAGAATTTGGTTTTACAAATACAGATGTCAGTTGCAGCTCATTGTTTAGTAAATAGACACCATAAAAATACACAGACATACAAGCATCTGCCCTGAACTGTTGCTTACCTCTCTTCATGTCACATGTAACTACTGCCTGAGCTAGGAGATGTGAGTTCGTTTCAGTATATTCCACAAATACCAACAATAACTTCAGCGATGTTTTTACCACCAGTCGAAACTAAAATAAAACGTAGAAAGCTTTTAATACTTTTTTCTGGTTTTTATTCCTACAGTCTTTTTTTTTAAAGGACAACTAAACTTAAAATGTTTAAATTTGATACAATCTTTCAAATAACAATAATATTTTGACTACAGTTGCCCTTTAATTAGGTTCTCTCTGTTGATCTTCTTTGGAAACAAGGGTCTCTAGCAGAGAGAGATCCTTGCATAATTCAGACCCCGATAGGACTAGCTGGGTGTACTCCAGCTCTGACTGTGCTCTGTGCGTGTGCTGACAGTGGCAGTGCGCCAGCCTCCCCATCAGCTCTGTCTCAGCTGAGAGGCAAAGCCGTCATTTAGAAGGCAATCTGGAGGTCAAGCTTTTGGGTAAATAACATAGACTGTATCAATTGTAGGGTTGTCTTTATAATAAATCCCAGCAAACTGATAGTAATGTTACCTAACCTACCTATCAAGGCAGCAGAGGAAAAGTGCAGGATGAAGAAGGATTTGTTAGACACAGCATGAAAATAAGACTACATAGGGCATAGGTATGTAATTGAAACTGAGCTGAGAAATGAAATACAAGTGAGCTAAAAAAAAAAATAAGGCATATTAATTAAAAAATACTTTAAAAGAGGGGCAAGTTGGGGAATTAGTTCACAAGGAAAGTCTGTTATTTGAAGAAAAAAAAAAATTATTCAGCTGCAAGATCAAGCAATTACCTGGAATCTGAACCAATATTAAATCTACATACAGGTCTGCTTAGTCAGGAATGGGAGAAGAGTGCTACTAGTTGAGGACGGAAAAGGTTTTACATTTTGACAAAAAGGTGTATTGATAAAGTTAGAAAGATGCACCAGAGTCACATGACCTCCCGGGTTTCTGCCACAGAAGCATCTCCGATGTCTGTATGTACCGAGCAGCGCACAGACATCTTCCAGCTGCCCTACTAGACACTAAAAAACAATGTCATGTCCTGGAGGAGTAGTGGCAAGTCCTTGGGTGCATTGGCAAACCTACAGGGGCATTGGCAGGTCCTGTGGGTGCATTGGCATGTCCTAGGGGTGCGTATGCAGGTCTGTGGGTGCATTGGAAACTCTGTGGGTGCATTGGCAAGACGGTTGGTGCACTGGCAAGTCATCTGGGTGCACTGACAAATCCTAGGGGTGCATTGGCAAATCTGTAGATGCAATGGCAAGTCCTGGGGTGCATTGGCAGGTCTGTGGGTCACTGGCAAGTCTGTGCAATGGTAAGTTCTGTGGGTGCCATTGCAAGTCATGGGGGTGCGTTAGCAAGTCTGGTGGTGCACTGGATAGTGTGTGTATGCAATGGCAAGTCCAGTGGATTCTGTTGGTGCCCCAATGAAAAATGAGCAAAATAACTGGAGTGAAGGGGGACAGATGAAGGAAATAAAAACAAGAAATGCATTTTAATCAATAATATTTTTATTAATTTTGAAAAACAGTTTACATGTAAAGGAATAATACTAGTAAAACTGTTTTCCTATAGGGTAACCTTATATTTAGGTTTTTTCTTTTTTATATAAATTAAGTTTGGGGGTCATCTTATAATCATGGTTATCTTATATTCAAGCATATACGGTATTCCCCTCCTTCCAGCACCAGATAGCTCTCCTCATTAAACAAGACATGGCACTAATTAACATTCTTGCGCAAAATATTTAAAATGTATTCAGTCCATATTCAGGTGCCTGACGTGTCACTATACGGTATAGCCATGCATAGAGTCAGGATGCCAAGCTTGCTGACAGGGATGGGCTCCTCTCAGCATCGGTTCTTCCAGAGTTCTGTCTCTGCCGCTTAACAGCCCACAGCACCACCTTTGTTACAGAAACTGTTTTATAACAAACTCTCTATGTCCTCTACTATATATTCTGTTCCTGCTTTGGTTCCTCTTGCCTGTCTGTTTGCTTTTTATCTCCTTAATTTCTGCTCCAGTAATTACTGCCTTTTTTGGTTCCACACTGTATTCCTGCTGCTTACTTGCAATTATTCCTCCTCCTTCTTCTGACCTTAGGCTCATCGATCATAAGCTTAAATCCTTGTCCACGACAATCTGCCACCTGTTCCACCTAGGATTGTGACTCCAATTACTCTCTTATTAAGAATTGTGTCCTTTGGTTCAGCACCAATGCTGTGATTCAGTGTTCTACATTAGGTTCTCCACGACAAGGGTGATAATGTACCTGCTAACAGATTCCACAATTATCAACACAAAAGCCCGTGGATTCTTCACATGACACAAAATAGCCTACTAGAAATGTTTGACGGAGTAGACTGGATACGAATCTTAGGCTATATCTTCCTTCATTTGATAAAAGATGAAGTAATATCTGACCCCACGATTATAAAGAACATGTCAGCCCCCTGATAGAGTTATTCAAGCTAAGAGGACTCAATGAGATACGTTATTCAAATTCTTTCATTAAAACATTTTTATTTACCTGCACATGAAGCAATCCCTGCAATTTTTAATCTGTCAATTAAACACAAGTAGTGTGTTGTTGTTTTTACATTTTTATATAAATTATTGGATATTTTGACTCCACTTGAATACAGAACCAGTCTTACTTCAAAATACAAACAATAATTAGCATATTTCTAGTTTGGTATAATTTATTCTAGCAGGATATTCCCTTCATTGTACAAGCACCCAAGTGTTCCAGTTCAGACCCGATTTTGAGCCTGCATTGTATCTCGATGGAACAAAGAGAAACTATTTAAAACGTTCATGAGCCTATGCAGAGAGGTCCTTCTGAGATATCTGTAAGCTCTACACCAATCTTAATGGATGTGACAATATCTTGCTACTAGAAAATAAATAGTTTTAAACATTTGTTTAGACATCACACACTTTACCTGTACCTTAGAATTGTCCATTCCTAACAGTATGTTTGAAAATCACTCTTCATATTTCATAATCTAAAAGCAAAATTGAATTCCCCACAAAACCCAGGAAATGGTAGTGTCAACAGCATTTCATGTGATTCATTATTGATCCTAAATAATTCCTGTTCATAGAAATTTAAGTGATATTGGAATAAAAAAACGAATGAAATTGGTATGCAGTACGCTTTCCTATTCTCTAGAGAGAATAGAAAAGCATACCATTTAAATGTCCCAGGTTTAGCAGGACAGTCCTGATTTGGAACCTATACCCCAGTGTCCCAGGATGCTACTCTGGTGTCCTATTTTGTGGGCACACCAGAGAAACAATTAAAAAAGCCGCAGCAAACATGAGACAGAGCCTAAAGCCTGCTGAGCAGACACACAATCTTTAACTGAATCCAGCCTCACCAAGACCGCATCTCCCTGCCTTCCTGCTTTTGGACAGCCATTGTTTGGAGGTATGATAATTGTGTCAGAATTGCACCATCTTTGTCACAGAAACAGTTTTATAACAAACCCACATAGACTCAACTACAGCAAAATAAATAATCATTGCAAAAACCTACCTTTGATCCAATAAGAGTGTAAAGCCATTGGATTGTTTCATTATGATTAATTATCCCATTCATCCCATCAACATATAGCATTATCTGCCCCAGTGCTGTAAGAACAGAATATCATTTATTTATATTGAAAAGCTGTGATTTTCTTTGCTAAAGCTGAACACTTCAAAGATAAGAGATTTTTTATATGTTTATACATTTATATTTTACTATACCTTTTGTAGTATTTGAAAAATTCTGTACATTTGGTATCAGTCTGACAAGTTTCAGCCATGGGAATGGGAGCAAGTTGACTTAGCGGCCCAACAACAATGCATCATAGACATACATGCAGTTATTAGTTTGGAAATTCTGATGTAATTCCTTCATGATGCCAAATGATATTAACTAAACTGTAAACTTACAACCACATTGTCAAATGTAGGACAAATAGTTTAGTTGGATAACAAGGCAAATCGGCTATTCCGATCACATAGGCAGTGTATCAATACCTGAATTTTCAGTCTACTCAGGTAGCCCCAATATTCCTCCAAATATGTCCGCAATTCAAACATCTAAGCAGATTCCACGCTGATATTTCCCAGCACCGAATGCAGCCGAAGTGCACCAAAACAAAATGGTATCCTTGGTCGTCCCCATGGATTTGTAGGAAGGAAATCGGCTGATTTCACCCTTTTCGCAACTAATTTGTGATGGATTACGGACAATGAGGGAATTGATTGTTGCACACCCTCTTACCCCAATATGGGTGCAGTTTGTTGGGGGTAATGAATTTGTGGCCAGTGTAATTTATTTTTAAATTACCGCTTCAAGACAATTTGTTTTTTTTGTTTTGATGTCCATTTTAGTGCTGGTGCATTTTAATAAACGTGCAAGCTTGTTTTTTAAATGAAATCTCACCTATTATATATTGTTTTTTTAAGGACAGATATGGCTTTTTTTGAGACTTTTTTTCAGCCTTAACTCTTTGTGTACTGTATAAAATTTCATAAAGATTGTAAAAATCTTTCACACAAAACTGATTGTTATTTAAAGTATCTTTTGCATGTGATCAGTGAAATTGATTTTCACAGATATCACATCAATAAATTCAAAAAATAATAATTGATTCTGGTCTGGCTAACTGTTAATGCAACTAGGATCAACTCACCCATCCACCCCCACAAACTTGGAGAAGGATAGAAATGACTTGTGATAAGCCCCTAGGACTTATCAAAATCCTTCCTGTAATGGCTTATTTACTGCAGGCTGAGACAGCCACTTGTATGGGTTTTCCAGAATTGCCTTCACTAGAGGCAACCTGAGGCGGCATGATTGTCACTGGTCTGTCACTTTGTGCCATCACACCGTCCCAGTGGTTTTGGTGAAGCTTCCACCAATGGCGCTAATCGTGGCAAAAACACATTGATTGCACTTCTTTAAAAGCAGCTTGTATATGTGTGGACATTGTCACCAATTCACTGCATTTGGAGCCTGTACATGTAATGTATTGTCCTGAAGGAGTTAAAAATACCAGTGGAAAACAGGTACCAATCCTCAATCCACTATAACGCATGGTGACAGCTTGTCACCTATACTGAATTAAGCATTGTTATTGCAGTAGTTTTTATTGCAGTTCCAATAATGTTCAGCCAGCCAAATTACTGGTGAAGCATCACTGCCTTGGCACAACAGTTCATACAACTTGCAACTGTAATTCATACTTGTTTAAAGGTTTCCAATTCCTAAATTCCCTCCATATATACAACAATAAATAAAATCTCAGATTACTGCAAAAAACTTCAACAGCCTTTAAAGAGGTGGAACCTGCCACTAACATACATAGACCTCCTAAAAAACCTGATTTAGGAGGATCAGTCTGTATTTTTTGCCAAAATCCCCTTCCTCTTTCCTCTTTATTTCTCTGGTGTTACTATTTATCAGGAACTCAGAATTGTGTTTATTACTTTGTATAAACACACACACACATATATATATATATATATATATATATATATATTTTTTTTTTTTTATTCTAAACAAACATTAACAATATAACTTTATATTTTTTCCTTTCCTTCTCAGTATTAAATCTTAAAATGAAACATATATATCAAGCTAAAAATAAAACAACCACATAAATTACATGGACAGAATTTCCTAACCACCTAGGCCTTACTGACACCTCCCGACATAGAAATGTACCTACATCTTATTTAGAAGAAATCGGCAGATATTAGACGGAGAAAGCTGAGTAAGTGTTAGCTATTATTAGTGCTGTTGGAAGAACAATGGCTATAGGAAGTACATGTAAGATACCAATATATTAGCAATCTGAAACAGCAAATCAGAGAGGAAAAGAATAAATACATTTGTCACAAATAAAAGTATGTATACAAGGTTTGCAATATGTGTACATACCTCTTAATATGTAGTTTTGGTAATTTTGATCAGACTCTGTTCCAACTTTAACTAAACATGGCAGACCATCTGCATTAACAAATTCCTGAACCAAATCTTTGTCATCCTATGAAAAAAGCACACAAATAATAATTCAAATATATCGCCATACATATGTAAGAACTACATGCATATTTACAACAATGTAGAGGTAGGGTTGCCACATTTTTTTCCAAACAAATACCGGCCATGCTATTGCCTCCATAGAGTTAACATTGGCCTCAAGCCATTTTTTTTACCGGCCTGCCAGTAAAATACAGACTGGGTGCCATGCCTATATATCGGATCATTTATTTATTTCTAATTACAATTGGAAAAATTATCCAACTTGCTGAACTCTCCAATTCAGTTATTACTGCCTGATTTTTTTTGTGTTCACTTTTACTGAACGGAACCTCATGTGAAAGTCAAATTACCAAAGATGTATCTGCACAAAGACTATTCTGCATTCATAACATGCAGATGTCCTGAAATATGTGCTGAGTGAGAGCTCACACTGAACTTGACAAAGGTGTCCATGAACTGTTCAGATACATTAGCTGTGCAGTCACGCGATCACACTTTGTGCCAGTCAGGTAGGTCTCTTAGCCAGCCAAGAAATTATTTTTTGTCAGTACAAACCATGCTTGGTGGCTCCACATGCAGTGTGAAGAATCATAACATCACACTTCAACAGGTATTCCATCAGGTGGTCACAATCCTTACAGTTGTAAGGGGCCCGGCGGTGCAATGTAAGTGTTGTGGGATCTCCTGGGTGTGAAATGGGTGCGGGGGAATGTCCTGGCTGTGCAATGTGGGTACTGGGGAATGTCTTGAGTGTGCAATGTGGGCAGTACGGCATGTCCTGTGGATGCAATCTAGGTTCTAACTGGGGTAAATCCTAAGTGTGCAATGTGGATGCTTTGGCATGTACTGCAGGGCTTGACAAATTAGATTTAAAACTAGGAGCCAGCTGAAAACTTTAGGAGCCAGTACCAAACGCTGTGTCACAAAGAAAAATGCTTGGGTCCCAGTCCATAAACATATATAAATGACATACACTTATGGATACACACAATTTTCACACATACTAATGCACACACAAGCTAACACACATACATGCACAAAACACTTGCTCACCCACAAATACACACACATACCTAAATGCTGACACACACTAACACATGATTTCACTCCTACATACATGCACAAACACATTCATATCCACTTAAATGCTAACACACACATACACAGGTCACACACACACTGAGATACACTAACACATGCAGTCACAATTATATACACACTCTAATATGCTGATACACACACTAACATATGCAAACACAAATACATACATGCACACTAACATGCTGTCACACACTATTTACTTACTAGGCTTACAGTGAGAAGTTGGAGACAGACCCTGTATCATTTCCCTCCATTTTGAGGCAGCAGGAGGAGTTCCCATCACTCCTCACACGCATCTCCTCACTGCTACAGCCCGGTGAGAAGCAGGAACAGGAAGCCGGGGGGAGGAGCTAATCGGCCGGGGGAGGAGCTAATCGGCAGGCTGTTCTGCGCTGCTTCTCCCACACTCTGCTCCTTATCTGATCGGTAGGTAAGGGATAGCAGAGTGTGGGACCGGGACTTGCAGTTTACTCTGCTCAAAGAATATTCCCGGCGCCAGGAGCCAGAAACTAGTCGCCATGGCGACCTGGCGTCCGGTATTTGTCGAACCCCGATGTACTGGGTGTGCATTGTGTGTGCTGGGGCATGTCCTGTGGATGCAATCTCCGTGCTGGCTGGGGTCAGTCCTGAGTGTGCAATGTGGGTGCTGGGGCATGTCCTGGGTGTAAAATATGGTTGCAATATGCAATATGCATGCTGGGACATGTCCTGTGGATACATTCTGCTTGCTGGTACATGTTCTGTGGATGCTAGCTGGGGTAAGTACAGGGGTGTACAATAGGGGAGCTTGGAAAAGTTGGGAGTGTTCGGGCACATCCTTGGTGCACAATGTGGTAAGGTCTTGTGTGTGAAATCTGAATGCTGGGACATGTCCTGCAGACTCAATATGGTTGCTAGATGGGGTAAGTCCGGGGGTGTGCAATGGGGTGCTTGGGAAAGTTTTGGGGGGGTGCAATGTGGGTACTGGGGCATGTCCTGGGTGTGCAATGTGGGTGCTGGGGCATGTCTTGTGGATGCAATCTGCATGCTGGGACATGTCCTGTGGATGCATTCTGCATACTGGGACATGTCCTGTGGATGAAACGTGGGTGCTAGCTGGGGTAAGTCCTGGGGTGTGCAATGGAGGTGCTTGGGAAAATTGCAAATGGGTGTGCAATGTGGGTGCTGGGGTATGTCCTGTGGATGCAATCTGCGTGTTGGGACATGTCCTGTTCATGAAATATTGGTGCTAGATAAGTCCTGAGGTGTTCAATGGGGTTGCTTGGGAAAGTTATGGGTGTGCAATATGGGTGCTGGGGTAAGTCCTGGATGTGCAGTGTGAAAGTTGGGGCATGCCAGTGGATGCAATGCAGTTTATGGCTGTGGCATGTCCTGGGTGTACATCTGTGCTGGCCGGGGCATGTCCTGGCTGTGCATCAGCCCAGTCATTTAGCCCTGCCAGCTATCTAAGAAAACACAACAATAAAACTTAGCTATCCAGTCTTCTCTCTCAATTTGCCAAAAAGCATGCTACATAGCCAGACATATTGCGTAGCCAACCACTTAGCTTGAGAGGCTTCTGGTCCAGCATACCAGGTAGTAAGCTACCTTGCCAGTCATCTAGTCATGGCAGAGTACCCTGTCTGGCATCAAGCCTGCTTTACCAGTTTCTGCTAGCCAATTAGCCCTGACAGTGTTATTTATACAATTACAGCTTAGTTAAGAGATCACTTTTCCAAATTTTTTTAACATAAGTTCACTATGACTTACCTGAAATACTTGCTTCAGTGAAAAAAGGGCCCTTCTTAGTTCTCTACCATCAGAACTGTACAATTTTTCTTAAATGAAAGAAAATGTTGAGGTAATTTATTCGGAGGATAAACTTCATTATTATTAAAATATATAAACCTAAACAACGGTTCCATTTTTTCCTGTGATTTGATTTTTCTAACCATAAAAGTCATCTCTTCATTGGTATATGTGTTTAATAGCAAATTATCTAAATGGTTTCTCTGCAATTACATATATTACATACATTTCTCCCTAATTTCCTATACTTTTGTTTCTACAACACGTCACTCATCCCACTATCTGCAACACAGCCAACTCCTTCTATATGGGCACATCTATGCCATAACTGCCACCATCCTGGGAGGTGGCAGTGCAGAGCCAAAGGGTTAGGTGTAATGTGACATTACGAGACAATGTATGACCATGTGGTGTAGGAACCAGATACACAGGTGCTCATTTCTTTGTGTCTTGTAGACATGCATAGCTTAAAAGCCCATGTTTGACTGTTGACACTTGCAACCTGTGCTTTGCCTCAAGTGCTCAATACAGGTGTGTTTAAGCTATGTACGTCTCTAGAAATGGTTTAAGTGGGAATACTCTGTGTACAGGTAGCAGTAATTTCAGAGCAGCCCTAAATTTGACAAGACAGGACACCAAAATCGGGAGCTGGGACTGTTGTTAAATATGTTGTCTTGTTTCAGCCAAGATTATACCCCTGAGTTACTCTTTCCTTCTCTATGTTCTTGACTCCCCTTTAAGACTTGGTTTATCTCCAGTTCCCAGTTATTCAATCTTCACCCTTCTACTCTATGTTCCCATGTGCCATAGAACAAGATCAAGCCCCTTTAACAAGATCATGTAAATGATGGCAATTAATACTTTGGACTGGCAGTAACCACTGACTCCACAGGCAAAGGTAAATTGTTTGAAAAATATAAAATTATATC
Organism: Pelodytes ibericus; assembly: GCA_036172795.1. Taxonomy (NCBI): domain Eukaryota; kingdom Metazoa; phylum Chordata; class Amphibia; order Anura; family Pelodytidae; genus Pelodytes; species Pelodytes ibericus. Next base: position 139,004,525 of record CM069859.1, on the reverse strand, counting down.
TAGCCATCTAACATTTAGGGGAACATTGTGATACAATTTAAGCCCATATGTTTCAAAGTCACCTTTTTTTAAATTATGTTTACAAAAGTTTTCTGTGGTTTGTAACTGGTAAGAAATTATTTTAATTTAACACTATCCTTTCCAAATTTGTGGTCAGCCATCACAACTGTTAATGGTTATTATGAAAAACTCAATTTGTAAATGAGGTTTATGGTTTCTTAATTTACTCACCGATACACGCATGGACTCGTATTGACAGCTTTGTTCGGAGTATAATGCTATTCTTTTTTCCTCTTCTAAAAAAAAAATGAAACATGAAATAAGCAAACAATCATCAACAGCATACATGCAGAGAGCTGAAGCAGAACACTAAAGAGTCGACTCAATATGTGCTTGCAAATTGCGGACTGATTCGGGGGACATCAATGGCACATGAAGACCCGAATATCAAAGCCGCCATCAGGGGGTGACAGGTGATCCACCTATCATGGGCCTGGAGGAACTGACCCGCTTGAGATCCCCTTAAAAAAAAGCTGTCTGGCAGCAAAGTCACTGGTTGGGGAGATCAAAAGATTTCCACTCACTAGCCTCTCTGCGGTGAGCAGGTATCATGGTGTCTGTGTGCTGCCCAGTCACACAGACATCCTCCTATAGATCAGCAATCGCTGATTGTGAAAACGCTCTGACAGTGCTGCTCTATTGCCTCGATGTCAAGGCAATAGGCAACACTGAAATTTGGGTTCTGGGGCACCCATGATCGCTCCACAGAGCAATAACGGGCACCATATTGCAGGAGCAGCATGCTAGGTAGAGCTTCGGAAGGGAAAAAAACTTCCGAAGGTCTGATGCTGCTGCTTAACTGCCCCTTACCAACCAGACCAGACTGTTTCCTACATATTCCTGAGATCGCACTTGGACCCATACACACAGAATCTTTTTGCAACCAGACCAGACTGTTTCCTACATATTCCTGAGATCTCACTTGGACCCATCCACACAGAATCTTTTTGCAACCAGACCAGACTGTTTCCTACATATTCCTGAGATCTCACTCGGACCCATACACACAGAATCTTTTTGCAACCAGACCAGACTGTTTCCTACATATTCCTGAGATCTCACTCGGACTCATACACACAGAATCTTTTTGCAACCAGACCAGACTGTTTCCTACATATTCCTGAGATCTCACTTGGACCCATACACACAGAATCTTTTTGCAACCAGACCAGACTGTTTCCTACATGTTCCTGAGATCTCACTTGGACCCATACACACAGAATCTTTTTGCAACCAGACTGTTTAATGCCTTCCCCACAACCCACCCACCCCCCAGCTTGATTTCTTTTATAGGTCTGGTTAATCAGATGATGTGACTTGGGGTCTAGGACACTTCCGCGCCGCATCTTCATCGCTGACAGTTCAGCGCGGCAGTTAGAACGCTGAACTGTCAGCAATGAAGTATAACGCGGCCGCTTCATCGTGGCTGCAGCTATGTAAGAGCTGACAGTTCAGCGCTGAACTGTCAGCTCTTACAAATCTAAAAGTAAAACGAAAATACCCCCCCAATAAATGATTCCCAAACCCCAATAGTAACACTAAACCCCAATACTAACACTAAAATTAACCCCAATACTAAAATTAACCCCCTAAACCCTAATTCTAACCCCCTACACCCTAATTCTAACCAAACTAAAATCAGTAAAATGCTTACCTTTAGCGATGGAATGTCCCGCAATAAATCTCCAACGACGATCTGTCTTGCTTTGCAGAGTCGGCGGTGAAGCGGCTGCGTGGAAGCAGCCGCGATGAAGAGTCCCATCCCCGTGACTTGACCTCTAATTAATCACCTGTCATACTTCCCCTTCCTGCACATATTTACTAGCAATATATTAACCTCTTCACATACTTTAATCCCCTGCCATTTGTAGACCTACAATGCACCCAACTATTCTCCTACTTGGTAACTTCTGGTGTGACTCATTTCTCAGTTACACCCACAAACCTTCCATTATCATAATCTACTGTTATTTTTCCTCACCCCTTTTTTCTTTCTGCCTAACACTCTCCTTGTGAATGTAATCCCCATCCCCTTTAGAATGTAAGCTTGCAAGCAGGGCCCTCTACCTCATGTTTTAGTCTGAAAATGTTTTTCAAAATTAAATTTGTTTGTAACTCCCTTCTTATGCTCTGTAGTAAGTGCTGAGTACATTTTTGGCACTATATAAATAAAAGGTAATGTAATGTAATGTAATTGCAATTAAAAAAAGACTTAATTAGCTAAAATCTAGGGTTAGGGTTAGAATAGTTGTTATGGTTACAATTAAATTAAGATTAAAAGATATTGAAGGTTAGCATAAGGGTTAGAGTTGGGGTTAAATATAGGGTTATGGTTACATTTAGGGTTGGGGTCAAAAGGTCTATAACTCACAAAAAAACTGCAGAAAAACATGGAAACAATTATATTTCTGAACCTGGGACAAAATTTTGAAACTATTTAGATGGGGTCTTTTTTAATGATTGTATTTGTTTAAACTTTTGTTTTGTAGTACATTATAAGATATGATGAACATAATAGTATCTAATGAAAGCCCTTCTTCTGTTGATAAAAACAACATATCATTTGTGTGGGTGCAGTATGTGAGAAAGAAGAAAATGACAGACAAACACAAATACCCCAGAAATGTAAAAACATCCCTTGTCACCAAGGGAAAGTCAAGGTCAAACAGTCTTGTCACTAAGGGGTTAAATAGCGAAACATGTAAGGCGCATTTTGGTCTGCACTGAGGTGTGGGTGACACTGAACAGTGAATAAAACTGAGATTTATCTCTTAAGTATGCCTAGATTTCCGCTTTTCATTGTGTGAGGAGTGCCGTTTATGCTTTTATCTTTGTGAATTCTGATCAATACCTTGTCTTCTATTCGACCAAGTATAGTATTATATATTGTTGTTTTTTTTATGATAGCATTTCTTTTGAGACAATTTTTTGAGACTTAACCATTTTTTACTGTATAAAATGTAATAAAGACCGTAAAAATCGCAAAAAAAAAGTGTTTTTATAAAGGTGTACAGTATAAAGGTTAAGTATCCCAAAAATGAAATGACCTGAAAACCAAAACATTTTATAACATCAAATTTTCAAGTGTTAACAATTTTTACAGACCTGTCATTCTGAATCGGGCCATTATTAAACATCTCTCATACCACAATAATCTTGCTCTTTGCGTGACTTCAACACTTTTACATCAATGACTAATCAGCGTGGTGAACATGCACTATGCTCTGCTACTCGCACACTGATGGGAGAGGGGCATGTTTACCACATTAGGTCGCAACACTCTGTCTTCTCCACTTGGCAGTGCGATCATGGCTCCATCTCCCCTATACACGTGTGTCTAGGGTTGACACTTTTTTCTTCAAAAAAATACCGGCCTTGGCTCTACCTCCATAGACTTAACATTGGGGTCAAGCAAAGTTTTTACCGGCCTGCAGGTAAAATACCGGAAAGGTGGCAACCCTACGTGTGTCATGTGCAGAGTCATGCTGGGGGAAGATGGAGGTAAGTCTGAGTGAATGACTAACAAGTTTGGGGGTGATTGGTAAATCTGTGGGAGCAATGGCTTTAAATGCTTTTTTGCATTTATGATAAAGGGTGTAGTATTTGGCTATTGAGTGCTGTTTCTAAAAGATTTGTCTCTTTTTATTGTAGAAAGTTTAATCAGTTCATTGATTACATTCCATGATTATATCATAAATTCTTAAAATTACATCAAGGCCTGCAGATACCCCTATGAAGACAGATAATCATCCTAAAAATAGGAAGCGTTTTTGTTTGTCTATAGCAGAGAAAGTCAAGCTTTTTGGACAGCGGTGTAAGTGTGAAACGTCTTTCACAACAGTATGGTGTTAGAGTGACCACCATATATGACTTGAACAAATGGAAGGATAAACTGTTGAAGTTCTATGCATAAAGCTGAAAATGAAGTCCTCGACATCATTCTACTGGCTGGTTACAGAATTTTAAGAAAAGACACGGCATAACAAATTTAAAGATTTGTGGTGACAACGCATCTGCTGATCATGACGAAGCAGGGTAATTCATTTATGAATTTGCCAAGGTGATTGTTGAAGAAAATCTGACTCCAGAACAAGTCTATGATACAGATGAAACATCACTGTTTTGGTGTTATTGCCCCAGAAAGACACTGACTACAGCTGATGCCCCTACCAGCATTAAGGATGCCAAGCACAGAATAACTGCACTGGCATGTGCTAATGAACCAGGCACACATTAGTATAAACTTGTTGTGATAGGTAAAAGCTTGCGTCCTCGCTGTTTTAAAGGGGTGAATTTATTACCACTCCACTATTATGCTAACAAAAAGGCATGGGTCACCAAAGAGATCTATTCTCATCTTTTAACAAGCATTTTGTACCTTCAGCTCGTGCTCACTGCAGGGAAGCTGGACTAGATGACCACTGCAAGATTTTGTTATTACTTGACAACTGTTCTGCTCATCCTCCAGCTGAAAATCTAATTAAAAAAATGTTTATGCCATGTACTTTCCCCTAAACGTGACTTCATTAATTCCGCAATGTGAGCAAGGTCAATGAAAAGTAACTATAAAAACACTTTTTTGAACAGCATGCTAACAGCAGTGAACAGAGGCATGGGTGTGGAAGGTTTTCAAAAGGTGTTTAGGCTGAGGGATGCTGTATACGTTGTTGACAGTGCTTAGAACACAGTGACTAAGGACAAATTTGTGTACGCCTGGTGCAACTTTTGGCCTGCTACCAGGTTCTGTGATGATGAGGAACAAGGTGGTGACATTAATTGTATTTAGTACATCTGTTGATTGATTTTCAGTGATCATATCAATAAAATAAAAATAATGTATGTTCACTCACAATTCATCTTATTAAAGGAACTCCACATATTGTAGTCATGGTCAAAGCTATAAAAGTTCACTCACACTTCATCTTATTAAAGGGACAGTCTAAGTACCCAAACGACTGTGCATTATAAAGCTTTTTTTGCAAAGAAAAAAATAGGCCTTTTTTGCAAAGAAAAAAATAGGCCTTTTTTGCAAAGAAAATATATGCAGGCATTCTTTTTATAAAACATTTTTTGCTTTTTTAGCTCTAGCCATCCCCCAGTGGTCTTGCTATATTCCAAGAGGAGTGAATAAGTATGCTGCCTGTAATGGGAGAAACCATGTGTCAGTGGTTTTTCCTGTTGAGAGAGAGGGGGGATCTGTCAAAATGAATAACAGGAAAAGGAAGTGCCTTATACTACTGGAAAATGCAATGGTCAGAGTGCAGTGCAAAGTATTTTGTTATAGTGACTGTACCTCTGTATAGACTCTGAGCTGCCCCCCCCCCCCCCCCCCCCTTCCAATGACTGGTGCCTTTTTCTACCCACTCCCTCCCAATGCCTGGTGCCTTTTTTCTCCCCCTCCCTCCCAATGCCTGGTGCCTTTTTTCTCCCCCTCCCTCCCAATGCCTGGTGCCTTTTTTCTCCCCCTCCCTACCAATGCCTGGTGCCTTTTTTCTCCCCCCTCCCTCCCTCCCTCCCAATGCATTTTTCTCCCCCCTCCCAATGCCTGGTGCTTTTTTTTTATCCCCCCTCCCTCCCAATGCCTGGTGCCTTTTTCCTCCCCCCTCCCTCTGTATAGACACTGATCTGCCCCCTGTATAGTGACTGCACATGTATATAGACAGTTGCTGCCTGTATAGGGACTTTACCTTGGTCTAGACATTGAGCTGCACCTCTGTATAGAGCTTGGTTTTGGTGGACCCATACAACAACAAAAAAGACAGTGAAATGGACCAAATTATCATTTCCTTGTAGATGTATGGACATTTGCTAGAGCAGTACAGATTACATATTAAAGGAAACAGGAAATCCCATTGAAATAAATGCAAAGATTCTTACTGGTCGCTGCTGAAAAGAAACACCTAGAGTTAGTGAGAGGTTGGCGTTCCTGAATATTCAAAAGAGCTTGCAAATATGCAATTTCTTCTACCTATAACTTTCTCTTTTTTTTACATTTTAAGCAATGCAAAATGTGACATATGTATTATAAAGTATTTTGAAAGTACTTTAATATGCATTAACATTTGGAGAAGAGATTCTGGCCACCAGACAGTCCCGTTAATGGGGCTAAAATCCGTATTCCACTAAGATGGATATCCCCACCAAAGTCTTTGAGGACTTGATGAGATTGGTGGAGGTTCTGTGGACAGAGGAAGATATCACCTTCCAGTAAGAGGTAAGGGCTTACAACACAAAAAAGATGATTTGCATGGGCACAGTTTATGAAGCACAAAACCTGTCTAGATTTGATGGGTTTGAACCGTTAGTCCCAAACAATTAACTACCAAACCAGATTATGTTATATCAAATATGGACTTTTTCCCAGTTTCATAATTTATGTTTACCAATATAGCCAGTCGGAAGAAGTCAAATGTAAATTGCATGAGTTTTTATTTAAAAAAGAAAGTGTACAGAGGGGTGCGGTCGACCGCCGAGTAAGATGGCTGCTTAAGGTGTGAGCTCCGTCACCCCCCTATCATATATAGCATTGCACAACCTTTATCAGCGAAATTAGGCGCAACAAAAAGGGAAGCTCGGACCCCGGAACACCTAGGGGTAAGGGAAAACACCCTTCGAGCTCCCTGCGTGATTTCTTCTAGACGCCTGTAGCCCTGTCTTCACAACCAGAGGGCAAACACGAGGCGAGTTCCCCAGCTAGCTCTCTGTCGGCTGATGACGGCAAACCGGGCACCAGCCTTCCTACCTCCTTGCAACCGGCGCAAAAGCTTATTTTTTCCTCAGTCCCATGGAAAAATGACTTTGCGACCCTGATAACGGAGTTGAAGCATACAGTTCAGGATGAAGTAAAAAAATTAAGGTCAGACATTGGAGGCCTAGAAGCAAGGCTGACAAAACAAGAAACTGAGGTAACTACGCAGGCACACCACCTAACCCGCCTAGACTGCACGGTAAACTATCAAGCGGAGCTTTTTGCAGATTATCGCAGGCGCCTGGAGAACCTGGACAACCAGGGCCGCAGACATAATATTAGACCCCGCAGGGTGCCAGAAGTGGCTAATGGCGCAGTAGAGGACATCTTTGGCCTACTCACCAATATTTTTAACCGAAAGCTTGGCCGTCCAGCTTCAGACGCGACCGAGATGGACAGGGCATCCCCCATCCAACTAATGCGTCCAGAATGAAATCATCTCTTTGCACCCAAAAGGGTTATTAGAATATCGAGCCCACATCCCATCTAGCCATAATCCCCCCCCCCCCCCCTTCCCCCGTCAAACACCTGACTATGAATAGCCAGGTAAATATTTAGCAAGAGCTCTTAGAAAACGGCAACAAGTGGCCTATATACCAAAAATTAAAGCTCCCAAGGGGGTATCTCGTCTCCTGCCAAACGATATGACTGAGGAATTCATCTCATATTACACCAAACTATACAACATCTCTCCCTTACAGTCGAGCCCCCTGACTATGGACACCCACACCGCTCAGATAACGGAGTATCTTACCAAACATATTTCCTGGAAACGTACACCTGAAGACTCTGCACACATGGAACGACCAATATCGCTGATAGAGCTACAATTGGCTATCCGGGATTCCAAGATGGGTAAATGCCCGGGCCCAGATGGCTTCCTTTTATTGTATTATAAGAAATTTTTTGAGGTCTTGGGACCTCGCATGGTAGACGTTTTTAATTCAGTGTTCAGCGACCATATCACTAATACCAAAAGAAGGGAAAGACTTGGAACAGTGTAGCAGCTATCGTCCAATTTCTCTGCTCAATGCAGACTTAAAACTTTTCTCCAAAATACTAGCTTCGCGGATACAGCGCCATCTGCCTGACTTGGTCCACCCGGGTCAGGCAGGGTTTATCCCGGGATAACGATCTTTCTCTCTACAGACGCCGAAAAGGCATTTGATAGCGTAGACTGGAGTTTTCTCCTGGCGGTACTCCAACATGTAGCTTTTGGACCCCATGTAGTGGCATGGGTCGCATCCCTGTACTCCCGCCCCACGGTCAGAATACAAATCAATGGGGCCCTGTCTGATTCTTTCACAATCACCAATGGCACGAGGCAAGGCTGCCCACTGTCTCCGTTGTTATTCGCCCTCATGCTAGAGCCTTTCCTAGAGGCTATAAGGAATAATCCCGATGTTAGAGGTCTATCAATTGGCGACACCCACCATAAAGTGCTGGGGTTTGCGGATAATTTGTTGTTTGCCCTTACCACACCAAGGATATCGCAGCCCATGTTATTACAAGAATTTGACGAATACGGTGCTTTAGCCAATCTCAAAATTAACAGCTCCAAATCGGAGATTCTCAACATCAATTTAACTGACAGCAAAGTACAGGGGTTATCCAGTGCTTTCCCTTTTAAGTTGTGTAGAAACAAAATGAAATACTTAGGCATATGGCTCACCAGAGACCTGACGCATCTTTACCAGCAAAATTTTCCACCTTTATTAGTAGCCGTACAAAAGGATTTAACTATCTGGGGGCCTACATTCATCTCCTGGTTAGGTAGAGTTAACTCGCGGAAGATGAATGTACTCCCCCGAGTGTTGTATCTGTTTCAGACAATACCAATCAAGATTCCCCCGGCCTTCTTCACTTCACTAAAAACAATGTTTTTAAAATTTATTTGGGCCCAAAAACACTCCAGACTCAGAATAAATTTACTGACCCAGCCTAAAGAAAGGGGGGGGGGCCTAGGCCACTTACTGAGGGTCTTGGAATGGGCTATTAACCCACCCCATAAACTATGGATGGTACCGAAGCAGCGGCAACCCCTAACCCGCTACACATATTGCCATGGCTTCCACCTATGTAACCAAGTCCTTAGTGGCACATCATCCGTTGATTTCCGCCTCACTGTCGGTATTGCATGCAGACACCTGCAGGGGCATTTTAACTTCCCATCCATCCCCCAAGACACCGTTGAGGTGCAACCCAGAGTTTCCTCCTGGGCAACAACCAGGTCTTTTCCTCCGGACCGACAAGACAAACTGCACATCGATTAATAACTTCCTATCAGACGGTTCCCTAAAACCACTAGCAGATATTTTCCCGGACAGGACAATATCCTTCATGGACTGCTTTCACCATACCCAACGGAGTCATTTTTATAGAACAGCTAAGCGCAAGCATGTATACTCCAAGGAACTCACTGAGTTCGAAGACTTAGCCTCCGACGACACTGTCCCTTCCCATTGCATTTCTATGATATATCAAATGTTAATGACCACAGTTTCGGAGGGCTTGCCAGCTCTGGTGGGAAAATGGGAAACCACCATAAATATCACCCTATCTGAAACACAATGGGGAAAAATTTTCTAACTTACGCATAAATGCTCCATCAATAACAAAACACAAGAAATGTCTTATAAATTCCTACCAATGTGGTATCTTACACCAGTACGTCTTCAGAAAATGTTTCCCACACATCCTATAGAGGCTTGGCGCTGTGGTACAGCTCCTGGAACCATACTACATATTTGGTGGGATTGTCCCCGTATCCGACCCTTCTGGGCCAAGATTTACTCGGTAATCCTGAAGTTAACTGACCACCCCCCACTTTTCCAACCAGCACCAATGTTGTTGCACCACACAACACTTCCCATCACACAATATAAAAAGTCAGTGGTGCGGCACTTATTAAATGAGGCCAAATCACTTATACCAGCGCATTGGGGCGATGCAACACCGCCCACTTCCCGAGAGTGGATAGCTAGGGTGGAAAAAGTTAGGCAGATGGAGGAATTGATTAAGAAGGCTGGGGACCACCATAATCACTACATACAAACTTGGGTTTACTGGCTACAGTTTCTAGAAGACCCCCAATCCCAAATAGTGTTCAGTGGAACTTAGGTTACATTTTATTTAAGAGGACTGGGCTTATACAGTTTTCTGAAATGTACAGTAGGAAGGCAGTTTCTTAATCCAGAAATGTGTTTCATAATTCTATGATGTACAGATATTGAATTGGAGTCTGCTGCGTCAGACACTATTGTGTGTTTTATGTTTTTCCCCAATCCCCCCCCCCCCTTTCCCTTAACCATCCTATTTGTTCTGTACCCACCCCACCCACTCCCCCTTTTTATTTTTCGACATAAAAATGAAATAAAAATTCAATAAACATTGATTTACAAAAAAAGAAAAAGAAAGTGTACTAAACAAATGGTACAGTGAATCCATCAAAGCTATTCCTCACATTATTTTTCTCTACTTCTAATGACATCAACATTTTAGCCAATGACACAGACAACTATGTTTATTGAGAAATGTCATCTCTTGTATATTGGCTTTTGTACTGTAACAGAGTGTTGGGGATGGTGGTCAGGGGTGTATATCTGGCACCCAGACTTTTGCACAGCCACTATCCTGACATGTGGGTAAACACATGCAGCCCCAGGGAAAGTTAAGTTTAAATGTAGGCTTTTTTCTCTGTTGTTATTTTGGGTCCCTGGGGTGGAGTATTCGGAAGAGCAGGGTGGGCCGATTCTCCACCCACTGTCAGAGTGGTTGTGCATGAGTCCAGCCCAGGTTTTGTAAAGAGTTCTGGCTCACTGCCTAACGAGGTAATTAGCTCACCTGTAGGGGCTGTGAGCAGCTATATAACTGCAGTTAAAGCAGAGGGAGGACAGGAAGTGCTTTGTGGAAAGAGAAGGTTGCTGGGTTTTTTTGTATCCTGTGACTGCTTAAAACAACAGAAAATAAACAGGCCAGAGGCCTTTTTGAAACTGGACTTTGTCTGGACCTGGTTTTCTTACCCTAGAGGGCTGTGCGGTTGCCAAAAAGATCCCGGACAAACACACACAGGAAAGTAAGTTTGTCACATATGGTGGAGGATGCGGGCACTGCACTAAAGAAGCCTGTGGGTATTAACTGGAAGCCAAACAAGCCAGGAGAAATATGGAGGAAGTTGTGAAAGTTTTGTTGCAAACTACAGCTGTACAGCAAAAGGCTACAGCCGTGCAGCAGGAGGCCACTGCTGCACAACAGGAAAATATTACAGCCCTACAGCAATTGGTAATTACGCAAAAGGCCAACACAGATGCTATGATCCAGCAGGTTATGGCCGCCCAAGCTGAGGCAAACCGCCTGCTCAGAGAGGAGCAACATCAGGCCACTAGTATGATACAGAAGGAGATACAGGCTTTGACCAAGGGACTGACCAGAGTCTCGGATGGGACGCAGTCCGAGGTTAAAATGATCAGAGCCAGCCGTTACCTGCAGAAGATGACACCGACAGATGATGTGGAAGCATATCTGCTAGCTTTTGAGCGGACAGCTGAGAGAGAAGAGTGGCCGGCGAGTGAGTGGGCAAGCATACTGGCGCCTTTTCTTATTGGAGAACCCCAGAAGGCTTTCTATGACCTGGAACCAGCACAGGCAGGGGACTACTCCAAACTGAAAGCTGAGATCCTTGCACGACTTGGTGTGACTATGGCAGTTCGTGCCCAAAGGTTTCATGCCTGGACTTTCAACCAAGAGAAACCTATCCGCTCCCAGATGTTTGACCTGATACATCTTGCTAGAAAGTGGTTTCAGCCAGAAATAAATACGGCAAGCCATATCATGGAACTTCTTGTGATGGACAGGTTCCTGCGGGGCTTGCCTGCTTCACTGCGTCGATGGGTCAGTCAGAGTGATCCACAAACAGCTGATGAATTAATTGGTTTGGTGGAAAGATATGTTGCTGCAGATGACAGACAGTGGCTCAACAACACAAAGGCTAAGCAGAGAGTTAAGACTCCAGCTGCTGACGGACCTGGTAAGATTTTTCAAGGTTTCAGAGACACAGAGGAACAAGAGACATATTCTCAGAGACCCCATATGCTTTTGCCTAGAAATGTTAATGCTGGAAAAGGGACTAGGTGGGGGACAGTTGATAATATTAAATGTTTCCGATGTAATGAACCTGGACATAAAGCTAGAGACTGTCCCTTGATTGATGAACCTATGCAATGCAATATGATTAATCAGGATGTACAATTGTCTTGTTTGCTGAATTGTATGGAATCTGCTATTGCCAACTGTAGTCACAATCCACAGATATGTTCCATAAGGGTGAATGGGAAAGAGGTTAGAGCTCTATTAGACTCCGGAAGTATGGCGACATTGATAACAAAATGCCTTGTACCTGAAGCCGATGTGGAAGTATTTCAGAAAATTGGTATAATCTGTGTTCATGGTGACAAACGTGAATATCCTACAGTTTTGCTAAAATTTGAAAGCCTTTTTGGTACTGTTCATCATAGAGTGGGGGTAGTGGATAAACTGGCTTATGATGTGGTGTTGGGAAGGGATTTTCCCCAATTTTTAGACTTGTGGGGGTCTTCAGGAAAAGTAGCTCATGATTGTATAGCAAATGATGATGATTCTGAAAATGTGTTCCCTTTTTCTAACATAGAATGGGAAGATCTAGGCATAGGACCAGAGAAGGCTGAAGCCCCAAGTCACAGGCCAGCTTTAGTGGGAGAAGACCCGGGCCACGATAGTCAGGAGTCCGATAATGATCAGGATCAAGGCATTAACTTCCCTGAGTTAGAAGTCAGTCCTGGTAACTTCAGGAAAGCGCAATGGGAAGACCCCACTCTTGCAGAGGCCCGTAAAAATATCCAGGTTTCAACTGATGATCCAGTGCAACTAGATAGAGCCCCTTCTTTTCCTTACTTTGAAGTACAGAATGATTTGATATATAGAGTAGAGAAAAAGGGGATGGATGTTGTAAAACAACTACTTGTTCCTAAGCCCTTCAGACATACAGTCCTAAATCTTGCACACAGCCATATACTGGGGGGACACTTAGGCATAGAAAAGACAAAAGAAAGGGTCTTACAGAGGTTTTATTGGCCTGGGGTATTTGCTTCAGTGGCAAATTATTGTTCTTCTTGTCCTGAATGCCAACACACCGCCCCTTTTAAGTCATATCGCAGTCCTCTGGTACCATTGCCTATAATAGAAGTACCCTTTGAAAGGATTGCAATGGACTTGGTAGGTCCTCTGGTAAAGTCTGCAAGGGGGCATCAGTATATATTGGTGATTCTGGATTATGCTACCAAGTACCCGGAAGCCGTACCCCTACGTAATATGTCTGCAAAGACAATAGCGAGAGAGCTCATGCTCATGTTTAGCCGGGTGGGCATACCAAAAGAAATTTTGACAGATCAGGGTACACCATTTATGTCTAAAGTTACAAAGGAGTTATGCAAACTACTTCAAATTAAACATCTTAGGACCTCTGTTTATCATCCCCAGACAGACGGACTGGTAGAACGGTTTAACAAGACATTAAAAAGTATGTTAAGGAAAGTAATTGACAAAGATGGTAAGAATTGGGACTGCTTACTACCCTATCTAATGTTCTCCATAAGGGAGGTGCCACAAGCTTCTACGGGCTTCTCTCCTTTTGAGCTTCTATATGCCCATCATCCCAGAGGTCTGCTAGATATAGCAAAAGAAACCTGGGAACAGGAGTCCAATCCATACCGTAGTGTGATTGAGCACATAGCTCAAATGCAAGATAGGATGGCAGCTGTTATGCCAATAGTTAAAGAACATATGCAGAAAGCCCAAGAGGCCCAGAAAAACAGTTATAATAAAAATGCCAGACTGAGAGTTTTTCACCCAGGAGACAGGGTACTTGTTTTGGTCCCTACAGTAGAAAATAAATTTCTAGCATCTTGGCATGGCCCGTATGAGATTATTGAACAGGTTGGGGAAGTTACTTATAAAGTGAGACAACCCAATAGGAGGAAACCCGAGCAATTATATCATATAAATTTACTAAAACCCTGGAAGGACAGAGATGTCTTAACTACTTCAATTGTCACTAATAAGACTGGTAGTGAACTTGAAGTAAATATACCAGACACCCTGTTCCCCCACCAGAAACAGGAAGTAAGGGACTTTATTGGTAGAAACCGAGATGTATTTTCTGTAGTTCCGGGCAGGACTAACGTTATCAAGCATGATATTGTTACAGAACCAGGGGTGAAGATAAGTCTTAAACCGTACAGAATCCCAGAAGCACGGAAAGAGGCGGTAGCTGCAGAAATTAAGAAAATGTTAGCTCTTGATATTATTGAGGAATCACAAAGCGAGTGGAGCAGCCCTATAGTACTGGTGCCAAAACCTGATGGCTCGTTAAGATTTTGTAATGATTTTCGTAAATTAAATAGTGTGTCAAAGTTTGATGCTTATCCAATGCCTAGGGTTGATGAACTGATAGAGAGACTGGGTAAGGCTCGGTACCTGACTACTTTAGACCTGACGAAGGGTTATTGGCAAGTACCTCTTACAGACAGAGCAAAAGAAAAGACAGCTTTTTCGACATCAGGGGGATTATTCCAATACAAGGTGCTACCATTTGGGTTACATGGGGCCCCTGCCACTTTTCAAAGACTAATTGATAGGATTTTGAAGCCTCACCGCCGTTATGCCGCCGCATACTTAGATGACATCGTCATTCACAGTTCCGACTGGGCTTCACATCTTCCCAAAGTGCAGGCAGTACTGGACTCTGTCCGCCTAGCTGGTTTAACCGCTAACCCATCTAAATGTACTATAGGTTTGGAAGAGGCAAAATATTTGGGTTATTCGATTGGGAGAGGGCTAGTTAAGCCCCAAGCAGCAAAAGTGGAGGCCATACAAAGTTGGCCACGCCCCCTCACCAAAAAGCAAGTCAGGACTTTCCTAGGACTTATTGGGTATTACAGGCGATTTATTCCTGGTTTTGCTACATTAGCAGCTCCTTTAACAGATCTCACAAAAGGAAAAGCGCCACTAGTGGTTAAGTGGTCGTTAGAGGCAGAAAAATCGTTTGTAACTTTAAAAGAGGCATTGTGCACCCAACCGGTTCTGATAACCCCGGATTTTACTAAAGAGTTTATTGTCCAAACCGATGCATCAGAGATTGGGTTAGGGGCTGTTCTGTCTCAGGAAATTCAGGGAGAAGAACACCCAGTGTTTTATTTAAGTAGGAAGCTGACTCCCGCTGAGAAAAATTATTCTATAGTGGAAAAAGAATGCCTTGCCATAAAATGGGCCTTGGACTCATTAAAATATTATCTGCTGGGTAGGAAATTTAGGTTGGTCACAGACCATGCCCCCTTAACCTGGATGAGTCAAAACAAAGATAATAATGCCAGGGTGACAAGGTGGTTCCTCAGTTTACAACCTTTTTATTTTACAGTTGAACATAGGCCGGGTTCGAAACATGGAAATGCTGACAGTTTGTCGCGAGAAAATTTGTTTTCTGTGGTCGCTCACCCCACTAGGTCTGAGCTGGGGGGGAGGATATGTAACAGAGTGTTGGGGATGGTGGTCAGGGGTGTATATCTGGCACCCAGACTTTTGCACAGCCACTATCCTGACATGTGGGTAAACACATGCAGCCCCAGGGAAAGTTAAGTTTAAATGTAGGCTTTTTTCTCTGTTGTTATTTTGGGTCCCTGGGGTGGAGTATTCGGAAGAGCAGGGTGGGCCGATTCTCCACCCACTGTCAGAGTGGTTGTGCATGAGTCCAGCCCAGGTTTTGTAAAGAGTTCTGGCTCACTGCCTAACGAGGTAATTAGCTCACCTGTAGGGGCTGTGAGCAGCTATATAACTGCAGTTAAAGCAGAGGGAGGACAGGAAGTGCTTTGTGGAAAGAGAAGGTTGCTGGGTTTTTTTGTATCCTGTGACTGCTTAAAACAACAGAAAATAAACAGGCCAGAGGCCTTTTTGAAACTGGACTTTGTCTGGACCTGGTTTTCTTACCCTAGAGGGCTGTGCGGTTGCCAAAAAGATCCCGGACAAACACACACAGGAAAGTAAGTTTGTCACAGTACTCTTGGTTGAAAGAAAATTCATCAACGCTGTATCACATTCAAATGGCTTGAGGATTGGCACAGACATCCATGTTTATCAAGAAATGACACTGTATCTTTTATTACGTCATTATTACGGTATTTAGAGAATGCAAATTAAACCAAGTATTGGTTATATAGCTCGGAATCACTGTAGAATAATTTAATATGATGCCAAAAGGATAGCTTGTATCAGTAGCCAAGAAACCGAAAATATTTCACATAGCATGTCAATTACAATTAAAACTTTTCCTCACTACAAGAACATGTATCCAGACTACAGACATTAAAGGGACTCTGTCATCATTGCAACATCACAAGTATAAACCTTCCATGGAGTTGGAGCATCTATATAACTCAAACTCAACAGGATATGTGATGCTCAAAACCAATTGGTCAGAAAAATAACATTGTTATTATTAAATTGTATTCACAACTGACTTTATTGCACAATCCAATACATAAAAAAACACTCCTGCAGTCCTGCATATTTGTTGTGTTAGTGATACACTTATAGATATTTTTATTTATTTTTGTTTAGCTGTAATTTTCTTCTTTCTCACATACTGTACCCACACAAATTATATGTTGTTTTCATCATCATAAGAAGGGCTTTCCCTATTATGATACCTTTATGTTCATCATATCTTATAATTTACTACAAAAAAATCATAAAATAAGATGAAAAAATAAAAAAAAAAACTTTTTCTAACTTTGATCTAAAATATAATTTACACAAATACAATAATTAAAAAAGACCCTGTGGAAATAGTTTCTAAATGTTGTCCGGAGTTCAGAAATATTCTTGTTTCCATGTTATTTGTGAGTTATGGGGCAAAAACCAAAAATAGCGTTTTTGGTTTTTTCCTATATTGGCCTTTAGATTCCAACCCGAACCCTAAATTTAACCCTTATGCTAACCCTAATTTAATTATAACCCTAACAGCTATTCTAACCCATACCCTAGATTTGAGCTAATTAAGTCTTTTTTTTTTTTTTCATTGCAATGTTGCTGACTGCCTCTATGGGTAATTAAGCAATAGATTTAGCGTGTCAGAAGTGATTTTTTTTTTCACTTCCGAAGCTCTGACCACAAGAGGGCACAGCCATATTGCAGGAGCATGCTGTTCCTGCAAAATGGCGCCCACGATCCCTCCATGGAGTGATCGTGGGTGCCCCAGAGCCAGAATTTCGGTGCTGGCTATTGCCTCGACATCGAGGCAATAGAGCAGCACTGTCTGAGCGGTTTTCGTGAGCTAGTTTCACCGCAGGACGTGTCAGGCACGTCCACTGTCCACAATGGAGTTCCCAGCTGGATGTGCCTGACGTGTCATTTGTCACGACGGTGTTAAAAGAACATCTGTTACCCCTATAAGAAGTTCTGTCATATTAAATCTTCTAACCCTGTTCTATTCGTCTGTATATCGAAATCTTCCATTTGAAAAATTGATTTTTTTTTTTTACCGTTTGCATCTACCGTTACCGTTGCATCTCTACCAAGTGCTGACATGTTCTCTTCTTGCTTAGGTCGGATAACTGATTAACTAACCAAGGGCTGTATTTAACACAAAGCAAAAGGGGCAGCTGCCCTAGGGCCAGCACACTAAAGGGGCTCACTGACTTCTATACCCTCTAATTGCTGTGTCTCTTAATTGACTTTCTCACTTGCCAGGACAGGTAACAATTCACTGGTTTACAATAAATTATCATTTATTTTACTCTTTTGCTTGCTGATAAAATTAAATTACATTCCCTGAATCTTGGTACAACTCAAGTTCCCTTACCATTGTTTTGGCCTTAAGTTTACAATTGCCTCTTTAATGAATAAAGCCCTGCACATTGTCAGAGAGATTTTCCTTTGTCAAATTTGGATAAAAATGCATAAGGTAAGCAGACTTTCCTAAAGAGTGCAATCTTGGGCTATGACCTTCATCATTATTTTTACTACATATGTAGACTTACTAAACTTCACCAGTACACCTGAGGAAGCCCGCTTTGAGGCAAAACGTGTTGTGTTGTTGTTCACCAGGATTATTTATCTCTTATTCCTGTCTGGATTTGCAAGAATACTGTCTGTTTGACAGACTAGCACTTTTGGATTATTTCCCTTCATCGCGTCTCACTGCTACTACTACAGTGTTTTGCTGCTTTATTTTACCATATATGGCACTTCAGTTTTATAATGTAAGGACAGACTCAATTGATTTAAAAATACTTTTGTATACTGCAAAATTGTACCTCTCTTTCTCCACTTCCAGATTTTTTGCCCAGAGGGGAATAGTTTACTCCTTTGAAGGCTTTAAACACACAGGAAGTGTGCCATTTTATCCAGAGCAGGTCCTTGCTTTGGGCGGTGATACTGTTTCCTCTATTCTATATACCACATATACTGTAAACTACTACACTATATTTTGTAATATGTTTTCTGCATTTGTATGTATAAATACTTGAAGACATCTACTGGAAGACTACTAGGAAGACTAATAGGTATTATTCATATAGTAATGTATCATGTGTGATTGAAGTGTGGACACAGCGCACTTATTATATTTGTTGTATGTTACAATTTGATCTTGTTAGAGTTAGGAAAGAGCTTTACTGTGTCCCAAAAAAAAGGACAAAGTCTCTAAAAATGTCATATCTGTCCTTTAAAACACACTATATAATATGTGGGGAAGCACGCACTTTTGTTTAAACACACCATCGCTAAAGGTGAAAAACTGGCTCTTGTCCCAAATGAACATGTACACAAAAAATATTGGGGGCATGTATATACACAGTGCACACACAGATAAATACTGACGCAATCAGCTGCAGCTTATGTATAAAAAATTAGTGCCTGAGTTGTGTCGGGTAGCCTCCACCACACACAGTTTGATGGAGGTCCTTCTCTCACTCACAGCAAAGTGTCGAGATTTATAAAAAAGGGCAATTTATACATTTCAAATGGCATTTGCGCTTTTAAAAAAAAACCTTTGCAGTGTGGGAGTTTTTATACTTGTTCCCCATTGTCCTCAAGGGGTTAATCATTTTCTCATTTGATCCTGTTCTATAAGATAAGAGGGGAGGCACAAAACCACAATTAATGCTACCATGTGTAAGCCCTTTTTCATGGTTCACCCTTGTCATCCTGAGATGAGCTACCCCTTGCAATTGTCACTGACCTAGAAGGTTTGGTAGAGAACAAACACACTGGTAGAAACAGAGGCATGAGGGCCGAGTCCAAGGCACAGTACAAAAGGGGTGAGGCAAGCCAAATTCAGGAAGTTCCAAAGGTCAGTGGCAGGTGGCAATCAAACAGGACGAGGAAACAGAACCAGGGGTCAGGGCAAGCGGAGGACTAGAATAGCAGGTGAAACGGGCCGAGGTCAGATACTGGGTGATAGCAATACAAAATGAGAATAAACACAGTAAGGAACGTAGAGGGACCCATGGTGTGCGTTCTACGTCAGCTACAGAACAACTGAGCACTGACTGAAGTGCAGAAGAGGATTTTATAGGGTTGTCAGGGCTAATTAGCAAAGTACCGACTCCTCCTGGTGGTTAAAAAAGAGGACTGCAGGCACTTGCAAAAACCCTTTGACCATTTGAGAATGCTACTGCCCATGTGCGAGGGCCCGGTCAGCTCAGAGGCCAGAGGAGACTGTCTCTGGGTTATGAAGCTCCCCCATAACGGCTTGAAACACCGGCCCCTACCCCTAGAAAGAGCCAGGACAGCTACCCTCCTGTATCTGGAGATGCGGGAGCACAATACAGCACGTCCAGGAGCAGGTGGTCAGGCATCCACCCAGTATGTCACAGGATGGGGCTGCACACAAGAGACTAAGATCCCTGGGGCTTGAGACAGACACAGGGACCGTCGTGGGTGTAAGTGTGGTCTCTGTGATCGCTCCTGACTACAGCCCTTTGTACTGCTAAAAATTACTTTCTCCTTACTAACCAGCTTTGAATTAACCACCCTGAGATCTAGTGGACAAGGATGCCCTACCTCAGCATTTACTACTAGTAATCCTAACTAGTTAGCCTGGTAAGTTTGGTTAAAAATGGAACCTCCATAAAGTTCTATATAAAACAATACAAAAAATTAGGCGCCAGCAGCATAGAAACATAGAATGTGTCGGCAGAGAAGAACCATTCGGTCCATCTAGTCTGCCCAATTTTTCTAAATACTTTTATTAGTCCTCAGTTCCTGGTCTTATAGCTCAGATAGCCTTGTGCCTATCCTATGAATGCTTAAAATCCTTGACTGTGTTTACCTCTACCACTTCTGCTGGAAGGCTATTCCATACATCCACTACCCTCTCAGTAAAGTAATACTTCCTGATATTACTTTTAAATCGTTGCCCCTCTAATTTAAGACTCTCGTTGTGGTAGTTTTTTTTCTTTTAAATATACTCTCTTCCTTTACTGTGTTGATTCCCTTCATGTATTTAAATGTTTCTATCATATGCCCCCTGTTACGTCTTTAAATTTCTTTTAGTTTTTATTGTGTTTAAAGTTTATATCAGTTGAATATTAAACATACAACATTTACCAAATGTCAAATATAGACGTATTACATATATCTATTAATCAATACATTTTCTACTAAACATAAATACATAAAACTATAAGACAAAGATGACCTAATTACAAAAACACATCACATTCAACTCAAAAGAGACCACTCAGCCGAACCAGGCGCACCAGATGGATCTTATAATATTCAAAAGAGAAGTCCGAAAAAGCCTTCCAGAACATGAGAACCTAGTGCATACCAACTAAAATGGTCCAGTACCAAGTACTAAGTGACTCAACATAATATGTTCCTCTTCTCTTATAAATCTTACCATATCTTGTCCCACTTACTTAATATCTCTGCCAGAGCTCCCAGACTTCTCTAGTCACATTATTCCTGTTTTCTGCATGTCTAACTGGAATGAAATTTGATTCTTCATAAACATGGAGGGGGAGTTTTCAGTCTTGTGACTTCCATAGCCTTGCTTTTATGATTTTTATTGCTAAAAGAATATTTGTAATCAGATAGTCTTGAGCGTTGGACAACTTATGTCAAAATAGATGGAGTAAGGCCACGTAGGGGGCCTTTACAAGAGTTTTTTGTGTAATCCCCTCTAATAGGTTAAAGACCCTGTCCCACGTTTGTGTCAATAAACCACACATGGAGATATGACACCACTTGGGAGTCACATCTCCAACAGTTCGGAACCACTGAACTATTTGGCTGGAACCAAATATGAACAGTGTATGATCTTAAATTGAAGTTGCAATAAATTCAAACCATATATTCTGTTTTTTTTTCTGCTCTGGGAATTATTTGTAACCATTCTTCAGTTGGTATTTTAATTCTAATTCCCCTTTTCCTATGAAGTCAGCCAAATCTGTTTTTATTCCGTCCACGGATTTTAGGAGTCGTGGTTCACTATTTGAGAGGAGTTCGATATCGCAGGAATATAGCTTACCTTAGCTCCTCATACTTTTATTCAAAGCATACATATGTATGTTCAACCATTTTTTGAGGGAGACATAAATTTTAGATGCTGTCCAACAGAATATACAGAGTATAATTTATAAGTGTTCAGAGCGAAATCAGTTAATTCATCAGGGTAGTTCCTGTGGGATGCTCTCCATGACTTATAAATTGGTTCCTTCTGGAACATTTGTTTTCTACATTCTGCAGAGGAACAGGTAAAAAGTAATATTTGTCCAGCAAAACACTGGCTAACTTGGCAATCATAGCTGTACATCTGAAGTAAAAACAAACTTAAAAAACCTGCAGATTTATGTAAGGGTCTTCTACAAATATGTATGCACACCTTGCAAGTACGATTACCATTTTAAATACTCTGCTTTTTGCGTATTTAAAAAAAAGAATAATTTTGCCTTTTTTTCCCCGCCAAGATTACAGCCCAATTCTGACAGCCAAGTGGAAAGGGTCAGTACAAGGTGCAAACTTGAAATGAAACATATTTAGAACACAGACAGACACATTTGAATATATTCATACATTTTTATTATACATGAAAAAAGGTTGGTGATTTTCATGTTGGAGTGGTCCTTTAAAGCTCAATTCAAGAGTTAACATTGGGACGATAATTGTGCCAATAGGAAAAAGCACCATGTAACGTTGAATTACAAATTTCAGTTTATCGAGCTTATGACTGTGATATGAGACACAATACAGTTATTTATTCCAATTAAAAAATATGATACCACTGAGAGCTGTAATTGCATTTATTCATAGTCTGTCATTTACTATTTATGCTGCATAAATTAATGATGCTATATCAATTAATGCAAATATTAAATACCAAGTGTCATTTTATTTAGTGTTTTCTAGGGTGGAAATTCATTTGTACCTAAAAAAAAAATAACTAATGGGTTTGACTGCTGTACCACTGTAATAATACATTGCATTCACACAAAGGGAGAATGTTTCTTACCCAGTCTCCTCTAGAAATCCTTCAAGTTCATTAATTTGCTCTTCCAAGGTAGACTCTAAATCCAAATACACACCATTGTGTGACAGTTGTAGTGTGCAGTTATCAATCTGTAAAAAGAAATAAGATGTATGGATTATGGACGATTACTAAAAGAAAAGACAATTGAACTGGAACAGTC
Source organism: Pelodytes ibericus (assembly GCA_036172795.1). Lineage (NCBI taxonomy): Eukaryota > Metazoa > Chordata > Amphibia > Anura > Pelodytidae > Pelodytes > Pelodytes ibericus. The sequence continues at coordinate 138,981,995 of CM069859.1, read as the reverse complement.
AGGAATTAATAGTTCATATTGGAAAGTTCCACAGCTTACCTATCTTTTTAACTTGGCTTTTTATTCCTAATTTTGCAGTTCACCACAGATCACTTCCTACTGAATAGACCCTATTTTTCCACAATAATTTACTTTAATATTTATGTTGCCAAATTTGTTTTTGGACTGCAATTGGTTTATACTTGTCAAATGTTTGTATTATATCCAGTACTGTGCAAAATTTTAGGCAGGCGTGAAAAAATGCTGTAAATAAGAATGCCGTCAAAAATAGAAACAGTCTAGTCCTCAAACTCACTTTGGTGCAAGTTGAAGATTACTCCTTGTATAGTGCAAAGGCTTTTCCCAGTGTGATTTGATGTAGGAATTTTGCATAAATCACATTTTTAATATTTGACTCAAGCCTTCCCTCAGACTCTGCATGGTCCAGCAACACTGATTATATAGGCACTTATGATATAACGTTTTGTGTAATTAAGTAACTTCCTGTGCTGCTGGAATACAATACATTGTGTGGCAATGATAGGTAGTGTGGGTACAGCGGTTGTCAAAGGAAACAGTGCAGCATATGAAAGACATATGCTTATTTCTCTTTGCGGTCAGAAGATGTAAGTGCCATAAGCTCAGGATTGGCAGATAATTGTGGGACCCTGTTACACCCATCTACAGTCTTTTCACAAAAGCAGAATATAGACTATTTGGTACAGTCCTAACCTCAACATCTGAGGAAAGGGATTTAGGAGTAATAATTTCAGAGGACTTGAAGGTAGGTAGGCAATGCAATAGAGCAGCAGGAAATGCTAGCAGAATGCTTGGTTGCATAGGGAGAGGTATTAGCAGTAGGAAGAGGGAAGTGCTCATGCAATTGTACAGAGCACTGGTGAGACCTCACTTGGAGTATTGTACGCAGTACTGGAGACCGTATCTCCAGAAGGATATTGATACTTTGGAGAGAGTTCAGAGAAGGGCTACTAAACTGGTTCATGGGTTGAAGGATAAAACTTACCAGGAAAGGTTAAAGCATCTTAACATGTATAGCTTGGAGGAAAGACGTAACAGGGGGGATATGATAGAAACATTTAAATACATAAAGGGAATCAACACAGTAAAGGAAGAGAGTATATTTAAAAGAAGAAAAACTACCACAACTAGAGGACATAGTCTTAAATTAGAGGGGCAACGATTTAAAAGTAATATCAGGAAGTATTGCTTTACTGAGAGGGTAGTGGATGTATGGAATAGCCTGCCAGCAGAAGTGGTAGAGGTAAACACAGTGAAGCATGCGTGGGATAGACACAAGGCTATCCTAGCTATAAGACCGGGAAAGGGGGGCTAATAAAAGTACTCAAAAAAAAAAAATTGGGCAGACTAGATGGACCGAATGGTTCTTATCTGCCGACACATTCTATGTTTCTATGTTTCTAAGTGGTCTTCACGTAAGAGTTACGGATACAAAGCCATATCTCCAATGTGGAAACAAGGCCAAATGACTTAACTATGCACTAAAACACAGGAACTGGGGTTCAGAAAAATGGCAGCAGATGCTCTGGACTGATTAGTTAAAATGTAAAATATTTGGCTGTAGCAGAAGGCAGTTTGTTTGCTGAAGGGCTGGAGAATGCTACAAGTGTCTGCAGGCAGCAGTGAAGCAAATTAAGTTGGGGATTTGGTCAGAATTAATAGTATACTCAATGCTGAGAAATGCAGGCAGATACTTTTCCATCATGCAATGTCATAAGGGGGGCATCTCATTGGCCCCATATTTATTCTGCAGCATGAAAACGACCCGAAACACACAGCCAACATCATCAATAGCAATCTTCTGCATAAAGTAGAACATGGAGTCCTGAAAGTGATTTTATGGTCCCCACATCTTAGAGTCTGTCTGGGATTACGTGACGATAGAGAAGCAACTGAGGCTGCCTAATCAACAGTAGAACAGTGGATAACTCTCCTTGACGCTTGGAACAATCTACCTGCCGAGTACCTTAAAAAACCATGTGCAAGTGTACCTAGAAAAATTGATGCGGTTTTGGCAAAGGGTGGTCACAACAAATATTTATTTCTTAATTTAGATTTGTCTTATGTTTATTCTCTTGGCATTTTGTTAATTGATAAAAATTAACTATTAACATGTCTATTTTTCAAAGCATTCTTATATTACAGCATTTTTTCACACCTAAAAACCTAAAACTTTTGCACAGTACTGTGTGTGTATATTATATATGTCTGAGTGTCGGGTGTCACATGACATCCCAACACTCAGCAGGAGATTGAAAATAGAATGTGCTCGTGTGAGAGACACAGACTAAACCGGAACAGAAATCCCCCCTTTCTCACCAATGAGGTAAAGCTTAAGGGAGGGGGATATATTGATAGACATACTACTTCCCCTTAAAAAAATCATGAAAAAAAACTACTTACAGTGAAAGGTGGCATGTGATTGAGTAGGCACTCTCTAGAAACATACTTTACAGCAAAACCACTCATATGCTTTTTATATATCACCATTTGAGCTCCAGTGAAAACAAACCTTAGGGTGTGCACTCTCACATTTGTTTTCATTCTGCTCTCCTGATCCAAGTACAAACAGCTTCCTTTATGCCTAACTACTGTAATTTGTACCATATTCTTTTGTTTGGCATCATATCAAATGCTTTTGCAAAATCGAAAACACATAACATCCTGAGTTATACTTATATTCAATTCTTTATAGAAACCAATTAAGTTAGTTTGACACTATATATTGTTCATAAAACAGAGGTGATCTTTGCTAATAGTGGTGGACAAAATTAAATATATGGTTAAATCTGATCTCGTAACCCCTTTCCGACAAATGACGTTCCTGGCATGCTGGAAGAGCAGCGTCATTCTGAAAATGGAGTTGCCCTGTTGTGGGCAAGAGCTTCGCAATTGGTAAATTACAGCTTCTGTTGCTCTTTTGTATTTGCTGCAATATTACAACTAAAATAAAAAAAATAAAATAAACAGACAATAGTTAGTGTTGAGATCTAAGGTTAGGGCTAGAGTAAGAGTTACTGCTAGGGTTAGGTTTAGAGTTAGGTTGAAGCTGATCATTGGACTGTGATCAAAAGGTCACTGTAGGGGAAAATTGTTAGGGGGGAAAATGCTACTTTAGGTTATTGCCCTATAACTTGCAAAAAAAAAAAAACAAGAAAAACATGTAAACCGGGCATATTTCTAAACTCAGGACACAATTTATAAACTATTTAGACAGAGTCTTTTTTTATCATAACTGTGTAAAAGATTTTTCAGGTCCAAATTAGAAAAAGTGCTTTTTTAAAAATGTCACTTAGGGGTTAAGATCCCTTTAAATTATTTCCTCAAGACATATTTCAAATTCACAGGCTTGTAATTGAGACCTTAATTAATTTTTTAATATTGGCACCACATCATCTTGTGCCCATTTTTTTTTTTCTTTTGCTACAATCCAGAGAAGAAAGAATCGGTGTAGATTAAAAATATTAGTCTGGGTTTGCCAGCTTATCTCAAAGGCTGCAAGCTCATTGAGAGGATGCATTAGTCAAAGTTCAGCTTCTTTCTATTGCGGAGAGCCATAATATTTACCCAACTCTATTTGATTTACAGAGTATACCTCCTACTAGACCAGGCGTGTCCAAGTTTTTTCCAAAGAGGGCCACTTCACCATAAATGCATGTTAGCGTGGGCCGCATTTATTTTTCATTGTAGTGAGTGTGTGTAAATATATATATATTACAGTAATGTACAGTGTGAGTCAAGCAATGGATGGGAATTTCTTTCTTGCTTGATCCCAAATTATATCTACTTGGAATCTTTAGAATCTTCTAAGTAAAGAGAGAATTGCAGACAATTGAGCCGGGAATTTCAAACTCAAGTCCAAAGTAGTTGAAAAAAAATCTACTATTCAGCTACATTGGAGCATTATTCCAACTCGGCCTCATTGGCCGAGAGATTGAAACTCCAAACTCAATTCCCTGCAATTCTCTCTGAATGAATAAACTCAGGCATACTTTCAATTCATAGACATTACTGTTATAAACACAGCAAGTGCTCTTCAATTTGGCTGGAAGATCTACTGCCTGCAGGAAACCTGCCTTGTACAATGAGACCTTATTTACAAGCCAATGTCAGTGTCACTTATTAATCTCATAGTTATCTTGTTCATGTATAAATATTTTTCCCTGTGAAGCTTATCTTACGGTTCAAGTAGACCACCACTCTTCTTCGCCACCTTTCCTTTTCTCTCTAGACTTTCTTCTTCTTTTTCTCACGACTATCTTACCTAATATGTTGTTGTTGTAGTACTTCCTATGCATAAAACCAATAAAAATGTTAATTTAAAAAAAAAACTATTTTAGTCTGGCTATTATGGTAACAGTCAACTTCCTGTCTGTATCTTGTATATCTAGTTCCTATTAATGTGACCATTCACCCATGTGCAGGCTCATCCAAGCTGTAATCCTTTGCTTTCTTGTTTTATTTCTATTTCATTCCTGTCTGCTTGTATTCCTGTCCTGTTTCTTGTTTCCCTGTCTATCCTTGTATCATTCCCTAGTTCGGCCTTAGAGTGGCACCTGCCAAAAATGACACCTGCCCAGTTGTCCCCAGAGTGGCACCTGCCCAGAATGGCACCTGCCCAATTGGCCCTAGTAAGGCACCTGCCTAATACGGCTTCAGTCCTGTTCCAGCCCTGTCTAGTCTCCCAGCCCTGACGAGCAATGGGTGATTAGTAAGTTTCTTAGTCTTCAGACCTTTAACCCCTTCCGGACATATTACGTGCCAGGCATGTCACGGACAAATGTATCATGGACTAAAAACAGTGAAGAAAGTGACCAAAGGCATTGTAGAGGCATTGTGCAATACTGAAAAAAAGTGCAGGAGCGCGCTACTATCACTCCCCGGACTGACCGTAGCTGCCATTAAAAATGGCGTCACCGGCTTGACATGTGTGCTTAGGAAGCAAACAAAAGATTTCTTCCTAAGCACTGATGGTGTTGCTTAAGTGCCTCTCCTGAGCGACCACATCGGCTCAGCAAAAGGAGCACTACCTGTATGCTTCCCTTCTGCTGGCGAGAACATCGGAAGTGATTTTGTCATTTGCGTTGCTCTAGGGGCATTGTTCTATGCCGGCACAACAGATCCGCATGATCAGTCTGATGAGCACTTATCATACAGTCAAAGGCAATATTGACTAATATTGCGTTTGGCAAGTGTTGATCTGCCTCCCTCTCCTCACTATACTTTTAGTAAAAATGTAATTTTTGAAAATGTAATAAATTAAATAATATTTAATAACATTTTAATAACCAGTGTTTAACCCCTTTCCTGCCATTGATCGCTGTGTACGCAGTGATATTACACAACAGCACATTTTTTGCAGTCTGTACATTTTTTAGGGGTTCATTTTTTATTGTAAGTTATTATAGTATATCAAAGGCTCTTTTAAGAGCTATTAACCCCTTTATTGCTGTAGATCATTGCCTAAGCAGTGATCTGGCACAAATGCAGCGATCTTGCTGCAGAAGCATTTTTTGAATTTTTTTGTTACACCCACTAGGGGTTAATTATACCCACTAGGGGATTACGTTTAACATAAAGATTTTTTTTTTAAGCTGTCTGAGCACATGTATAGCAATCAGTAACAGACGATAAGTGGCAAAGACGGTTTGGTGATTGCTCAGATAAATATTGATTTGACCCATGTAGATCTGCCTCTCTCTCCTTACTTGAGTTTTAGTGAGGGAGAGAGACAGAGCTGTATAATGTAAGTTTTTAATTATAATATATTTAATAAAATTGAGACCCAAGGGCTTTTTTTTTTATAAAAGCCATTTCCAGTGTTTAACCCCCTTCCCTGCCATTGATCGTTGTGTATGCAGTGATCTTACAAAGCAGCACATTTTTTGCTGTCTGTGCATTTTTTAGGGGTTTATCACAGTAAAACAAAGGCTCTTTTGAGAGCTATTAACCCCTTGCTTGTTGTAGATCACTGCCTAAGCAGCGATCTGGATTTTTTTTTTGCTATCTGCAACCCACTAGGGGTTAATTATACCCAATAATTTTTTAAGCTGTCTGAGCGCATGTATAGCGATCAGTAAGAGCTGATCAGTGGCAAAAGCGGTTGGGTGATTGCTTAGATGAGCATCAATATTGATACCAAAATCGATCTGATCCATCTTGATCTGCCTCCCTCTCCTCACTTGAGTATTAGTGAGAGAGACAGATCTGTATAATGTAAGTTTTTAATTGAAATAAATTAAATAAAATGTTACAAACTTTTGTATACCCTGTGTATTAACCCCTTCCCTGCCACGGAACACTGCACAACAGCAAATTTTTTCTTGTCTGTGCATTTTTAAGGGTTCATTTTTCGTACAATACTACAAAGGCTCTTATAAGCGTTAATAACCCCTTCCTTGCTCTTCATGTCAAAATTCCAAGTTAGAAAATCAAAAAGTGCACCTCTCAAATGTGGACTTTTAACCCCCAAACAAGCTGACAAACCTATGCATGGGTGGTATCCCTGTGCTCGGGAGATGTTGCTGAATACATATTGGGGTGTTGTTTGGCAGTGACACATACCAAAATCTGTGAATTTGTGTCTAAATTACAATGTATGAGGGAAAAAAACACAAAAAAATTACTACCCCAAATTTTACAAAGGTTGGTGGTAGAATTGATGCATGGAAAGTGTTAAAATACCACCATTTAAAATAGACTAGGGTATCTACTTTTACAAAATATATGTTTTTTGGGGGGTAAAATACACTGTCTGGCTTAAAAAAAGGTCCCAAATGGAACATGGGCGCATACTGACTACATGTCAAAATTTCAAGCTGGAAATGCGCACCTTCCAAATGTGGCCTTTTTAGCCCCCAAACAACCCAACAAACCTATGCATGGGTGGTATCCCTGTACTCATATGTTGTTGAACACATATTGGGTTGTTGTTTCGCAGTGACACATACCAAAATCTGTAAATTCATGTCTGAAAAGCAATGTATGTGAAAAAAAGACACACAAAAAATCCTACCACAAACTTTGACAAAGGCTGGTGGTAGAATTAGTGGAAAGTGTTAAAATACCACCATTTGAAATAGCCTAGGATGTCTACGTTTAAAAAATATATGGGTTGATAGGGTAAAATACACTGTCTGGCTTCAAGAATGTCCCAAATGACATATGGGCGCAGGTAGGAAGTATAGGAAGTACTAATTGTAGCCAAATAGAATGATGTAGGCTGCTAGATTCCAGATACCCAACCAGTCAAGCATTCCAATTATTTATCTTCTCCCACCAGACATCGCAATGCAGCACATGCTGCCTAGTGGAAAACATATTCACCTTGAAGGAAGCCTGTGCACGTCATTTAAAGTGACATTTCAAGAGATGTGCCAATGCTGTGTTGAACAAAACTTTCAACAGTTACACTCTGTGTGGCACTGGCTGTTCTCTTCAAGTGATTCTGCCGTTTTTTTTTAACAATTAAGAGACAGAGATGCCACGACACTGTGACACTATAAGTCCTTTCACTTTAACAGCAATGCTCATACTTCTGGCTCTTAAGGGTTAACAGCAAAGCCCTCAATCCTGATAATAAGCCTGGAGATAAGGGGGGGGGGGGGGGGGGGAGTAGGACAGGGAGTCGCACTGGCACTGCAAAAGTATAGGACTCTCTATGTTGTAAGCCCTGAAGCAAGATGAAGGGGTAACCAAGGCACTGCTAATAATGTCCAGAACCTTAAACTAAAATAGTTAATTGTTATTTCCCAAACTAAGGGGTTTAAAGACATGGGTGGAAAATGAGAAACAGCTCTATGAACCTGAAAATAATGGGAACAAAAGCAAAAGCAGAAAAAGGGCACAGTGCATATTCCCAAAAGATGCGTGGAAAGTATGCAATTTACAATACATTATGATCACACACAACAAGTAAGTGTTTTTATTTAGTGTTGTAGTTGTACTGAGCTACTCTCAAATAGGCTGTTGTGTAAAAATGTAAGTAAACAGAAATTGGATAAGGTACGTTTGCTTCCTAAACTTAGGAGCCCGAGTTTATATTTGTATTTTTTTTAGAATTTTTAGAATGTGCAGCCTGACTTAAAGAATGTGCCACACATTTTTGGACTTTCAGACACTCACATGGTACAGTATACGTCCATTTAGCATATAGTTATATATGTGGTACAGTATTGCATCATTAGAAATTTAGTTAGCCAAATATTGTTAATTTGTTGACTGGGAATCATGGGAGCTATAGTGCACATCAAAAGCATGTTAATCCATTTACTGGGAACTACAGAGCCCATGAGGCCCAGTCACGTTTCCCATGGTGGTAGCTCATTTAAGGGGGGATTCATATTATCTGATAAAGCAAAGATCAGCAATGACCATACTTTCCATTAATTAGCTGAGATTCCAGGGAAATGTGGTTTAATCATTTAAATTAACATAAAATAATATAAAAAAAATGTTTATTAAAATGTAAAACTGCTTACATTGATGTAAATATACTTTTACAGTATATAACATAAATATATCATAATTGTATAGGAATATTTCTGTGTTTAAAATATGTTTACTTTAATTCTTCTACATTTTTCGATTCAATTCTCCAACTAAAATCTGGAGAACTGATATGTGCAAATTGCGTGTATGTTTCCTGAATTTGGAATGTGTTCGGCACATATTGCTAGTCGAACATCTAATGTTTCATAGAGAAATTGTCTGAATTTAAATGCTTCTGTTGCTTCAGCCCCAAAATAGCCGATTCGGTCCAGAACTATAGAATAGAAGTATATTGAGTAGCCGGATTTCTGGAATTGAGTTAACTTGCCCAATCAAAATCCGTTTCAGGCCAAATCGGTCCATATTGGGTAGACAGTTAAATGTACTATGTCCAGTTTACTGTTGAAAAAGGAGCATTCTATAAAAGCAACAATACCCATTATCATTGATCTGATACCTTTATCAACACATTTCAAAATATTTGATGGAGCTGCTGATGTGACCTCTACCATGGAAACCAGAGAGTGTTTGCAGAACATTGAACCATCTAGCTGGAAATTAAACCTGGCGCCTGGGTGCTGTCAGCCTCATGGTCCCCTTGCCGCTGCCATCCGATTTTTCTGCAGCGCGAGGGGGTAAAGTCTGTACCGATGGCCGATGGCACAGACTGCAAGCTCCGCCCCCTCGCGCAGCGCGTGTCTGAGTGCCGGGTGTCGTCACGTGACATCCTGGCACTCAGCACGCCGACCAAGTTCAGCTGCAGCATGAATGTCCCCCTCCCCTGCAGTGAGGTAAAGCAGCAGGGAGGGGGGACACATCAAGAAGAAACCCCCAAGAAAAGACTGTGTGAGGTAGATATGTGTGTGTATGTATTGTAAAGTAGGTGTGTGTGAGGTGTTTAGATATTTGTGCATATGTAAAGTAGGTGTGTGTGAGGGGTTTGTGTATATGTGTATATGTAAAGTAGGTGGGTGTGTGTGTGAGGTGTTTGGATATATGTGTATATGTAAAGCAGGTGTGTGTGAGGTGTTTGTATATTTGTGTATATGTAAAGTAGGTGTGTGTGAGGTGTTTGGATATATGTGTATATGTAAAGTAGGTGTGTGTGAGGTGTTTGTATATATGGGTATATGTAAAGTAGTTGTGTGTGTGTGAGGCGTTTGGATATATGTGTATATGTAAAGTAGTTGTGTGTGTGTGTGTGTGAGATGTTTGGATATATGTGTATATGTAAAGTAGGTGTGTTTGTATATATGTGAAGTAGACGTGTGTGTTAATGAATTGTGTTTATGTTTGCGTGATTGTCTGGCTCCTAAAAAAAATTTCTGGCTCCTAAAATCAAATTAAATTTGTCAAGCCCTGACCTACCCTCCTTATAGCTTCCAACTGCCTGTCTGCACACATCCTCCTACCAACCCGGGATGTTTCAATATGGTAAGAAACGGGGCAATAAAGAACATTATTAAAAAACATACAAATGTCTGGTTCATTTGTGGTGCTGATGATGTGTGCGGGGATGGGAAATATAAGTTGTAATGTTTTGTTAATGCTTGGGAGCTGGTCAGTAGGAATATATTATATTGTAGGGGAGGAGAACGAGAGTGATGATGGAAGGGTGGGCATGATGACATAATTCAATATGTTATTGGCAGTGGCATCACTGGGGGAATCACAGGGAGCAATGACTGTGTTTTCTGTGGTGACTAGTCAGCATCATTGAAGCCCTGGCTGGCTATGCATCATGGGAACTCTAGTCCCCAGCTGAAATTGTTCAAACTCTGTAGATGGTAGCTGATAAATAGAGCACCCCCAATCTGAAAACTAGCCTTTGATGCTGCGTTGGCTGGCATGCTGTGTGCTGATAACTAAATGGTATCATCACCCGTAGCTGGCAGACTTATTTTTAGTAACTAGATTTTACCTCTGCTGGTGACTGGCAGATTGTATTGTGATAACTAGACTTTATAACTGCTGATGTACTGTCCTATCTATGAATAATATCTTCCTCAAATATGCTTTATGTACAATTTCCCCTATTCTGAATAAAAAAAATTAATGGCACGATGTTGTGGGGCTGACAATTATATCTAGAGGTGATTTTTATTCTCATTCCGGCCCTGATGGAGGCACAGGTAAGTTTCCTCCCAATAGTCTAAAACGGGACAAAGGTAGTAGTAAGCATCTCAGGTTTCTGTCTCTATTCCAGTTTTTTATATGTTTTCTTATTAACGATCTTGATGGAAGTATTGAATATGTCATTCGAGATGAGATTGAACATTGATGTTTGAAACAATCACATACAATTTCAAGCAGCTATTATGTTAGCACACGCTAGCAATATTTTGTCATGTATCAAAAGGGGTATTGACTCACAGGAGCAAAATATAATTTAGCCTCTTCATAAATCAATTGTAAAACATCTTAAATAAGGGGTTTCATTTTCGGCATCAGTCATAAAACCCCCCCACAAATCATGGAACTAAGATATAGTAGACAGGAGGGCTATGTCAAGGCACGCTTTCAATTGGGTGGGATGACCTTACCTACTATCTAGTGGGCGCATAAAACAGTCTAACTGAAAAGTTTTTTAATGTGATAAGGTCCAATACAGCCTACTCCCAATTAACCCCTGTGGGAAAAAAGCTGTAACCACATAGATTGGAGCCAACTACTTCAACTATGTGCCAGCAGCAGCGCAGTATCTACCGCGAGGCATCCTAGGCGGATGCCTAGGGCGGCGTTTTTTGAGGGGCGGCAGAAATGCGCCCCCAATTTTTGTATGCGCTCCTTGATCCCTGGGGTCAACAACAGGACACCCGCAGCGTTTTTTTGTGTGTGCGGGCGGCGCATGCCAATGTTTTCCCCGCGATTTTTGAAGATGGAGAGGGGCGGGGGCATGGCTTCTCAGCCAATCGTACCTGCCCGCGCCTTTTTTTGTGTGGCGGGAACGACCACATAAATACTGTGCGACGGCAGATGACCAGACTGCGCGGGAAGATGAAGAGGGACTACAACACTGTGCCATCTGTCAAGCTGAACACGAGGACGACGACGACAAGCAAGGTGCGCCCCTCCCCCCCTAAAAAATGTTGGCCCAATTAATTTTTATCATATTTGGTAAAAAAAAAATATTTATTATAGTCATTTTTGATAGTACTGAGCTCTTTTTAATTTTGTTCTGCTCATTTTAACATCTACTCATTTTATTTGCCCCTTAAATATGTACTTGGCTATTTTATTCTCTCTTTTTAATTTAATTTGCTCATTTGAATTGTATTGTATTATTTTACTTGTTTTTTATTTTAATCTGCTCATTTTAATATTATTTGGTCATTTTTGTTGCTCTATTTATTTTAATCTGCTCATTTTAATATTATTTGGTCACTTTAATTGCTTTAATTTAATCTGCTCATTTTAAATTGATTTGGTCATTTTTTATTTGCTCTATTTATTTTAATCTGCTTATTTTAATATTATTTTCTCATTTTTTTGTTGCTCTGTTTATTTTAATCTGCTCATTTTAATATTATTTGGTCACTTTAATTGCTCTAATTTAATCTGCTTATTTTAATATTATTTGGTCATTTTTTTGTTCATTTTAAATGGATTTGGTCATTTTTAGTTGCTCTATATTTTAATCTGCTTATTTTAATATTATTTGGTCATTTTTTTGTTCATTTTAAATGGATTTGGTCATTTTTAGTTGCTCTATTTATTTTAATCTGCTCATTTTAATATTATTTGGTCACTTTAGTTGCTCTATTTATTTTAATCTGCTCATTTTAAATGGATTTGGTCATTTTTAGTTGCTCTATATTTTAATCTGCTTATTTTAATATTATTTGGTCACTTTAATTGCTCTAATTTAATCTGCTTATTTTAATATTATTTGGTCACTTTAATTGCTCTAATTTAATCTGCTTATTTTAATATTTGGTCATTTTTTTGTTCTGTTTATTTTAATCTGTTCATTTTAAATGGATTTGGTCATTTTTAGTTGCTCTATATTTTAATCTGCTTATTTTAATATTATTTTGTCATTTTTTTGTTCATTTTAAATGGATTTGGTCATTTTTAGTTGCTCTATATTTTAATCTGCTTATTTTAATATTATTTGGTAATTTTTTTGTTCATTTTAAATGGATTTGGTCATTTTTAGTTGCTCTATTTATTTTAATCTGCTCATTTTAATATTATTTGGTCACTTTAATTGCTCTATTTATTTTAATCTGTCATTTTAAATGGATTTGGTCATTTTTAGTTGCTCTATTTATTTTAATCTGCTCATTTTAATATTATTTGGTCATTTTTTTTTAGTTGCTCTATATTTTAATCTGTTTATTTTAATATTATTTGGTCATTTTCTTTGCTCTATGTATTTTAATCTGCTCATTTTAATATTATTTGGTCATTTTAGTTGCTCTATTTATTTTAAATGTACTTGCGCCTTTTATGTGCCCCTTTTTAAATGCACAAGTACATTTAAACTGTGCCCCTTTTTAAATGTACTTGCTCCCCTTTTTAAATGTACTTGCGCATTTTATGTGCCCCTTTTTAAATGTACCTGTTCATTTTATGTGCCCCTTTTTAAATGTACCTGTGCATTTTATGTGCCCCTTTTTTAAATGCACAAGTACATTTAAAAAGGGGCACATAAAAGGCACAGGTACATTTAAAAAGGGGCACATAAAAGGCACAGGTACATTTAAAAAGGGGCACATAAAAGGCACAGGTACATTTAAAAAGGGGCTCATAAAAGGCACAGGTACATTTAAAAAGGGGCACATAAAAGGCACAGGTACATTTAAAAAGGGGCACATAAAAGGAACAAGTACATTTAAAAAGGGGCACATAAAAGGCACAGGTACATTTAAAAAGGGTCACATAAAAGGCACAGGTACATTTTATGTGCCCCTTTTTAAATGTACTTGCGCATTTTATGTGCCCCTTTTTAAATGTACCTGCGCCTTTTATGTGCCCCTTTTTAAATGTACTTGCGCATTTTATGTGCCCCTTTTTAAATGCACAAGTACATTTAAACTGTGCCCCTTTTTAAATGTACTTGTGCATTTTATGTGCCCCTTTTTAAATGTACTTGTGCATTTTATGTGCCCCTTTTTAAATGTACCTGTGCATTTTATGTGCCCCTTTTTAAATGCACAAGTACATTTAAACTGTGCCCCTTTTTAAATGCACAAGTACATTTAAACTGTGCCCCTTTTTAAATGCACAAGTACATTTAAACTGTGCCCCTTTTTAAATGTACTTGTGCATTTTATGTGCCCCTTTTTAAATGTACTTGTGCATTTTATGTGCCCCTTTTTAAATGTACTTGTGCATTTTATGTGCCCCTTTTTAAATGTACCTGTGCATTTTATGTGCCCCTTTTTAAATGCACAAGTACATTTAAACTGTGCCCCTTTTTAAATGCACAAGTACATTTAAACTGTGCCCCTTTTTAAATGCACAAGTACATTTAAACTGTGCCCCTTTTTAAATGTACTTGTGCATTTTATGTGCCCTTTTTTAAATGTACCTGTGCATTTTATGTGCCCCTTTTTAAATGTACTTGCGCATTTTATGTGCCCCTTTTTAAATGTACTTTGCCATTTTATGTGCCCCTTTTTAAATGTACTTGCGCATTTTATGTGCCCCTTTTTAAATGCACAAGTACATTTAAACTGTGCCCCTTTTTAAATGTACTTGTGCATTTTATGTGCCCCTTTTTAAATGTACTTGCGCATTTTATGTGCCCCTTTTTAAATGCACAAGTACATTTAAACTGTGCCCCTTTTTAAATGCACAAGTACATTTAAACTGTGCCCCTTTTTAAATGTACTTGTGCATTTTATGTGCCCCTTTTTAAATGTACTTGTGCATTTTATGTGCCCCTTTTTAAATGTACTTGTGCATTTTATGTGCCCCTTTTTAAATGCACAAGTACATTTTATGTGCCCCTTTTTAAATGCACAAGTACATTTAAACTGTGCCCCTTTTTAAATGCACAAGTACATTTAAACTGTGCCCCTTTTTAAATGCACAAGTACATTTAAACTGTGCCCCTTTTTAAATGTACTTGTGCATTTTATGTGCCCTTTTTTAAATGTACCTGTGCATTTTATGTGCCCCTTTTTAAATGTACTTGCGCATTTTATGTGCCCCTTTTTAAATGTACTTTGCCATTTTATGTGCCCCTTTTTAAATGTACTTGCGCATTTTATGTGCCCCTTTTTAAATGCACAAGTACATTTAAACTGTGCCCCTTTTTAAATGTACTTGTGCATTTTATGTGCCCCTTTTTAAATGTATTTGCGCATTTTATGTGCCCCTTTTTAAATGCACAAGTACATTTAAACTGTGCCCCTTTTTAAATGTACTTGTGCATTTTATGTGCCCCTTTTTAAATGTACTTGTGCATTTTATGTGCCCCTTTTTAAATGTACCTGTGCATTTTATGTGCCCCTTTTTAAATGTACCTGTGAATTTTATGTGCCCCTTTTTAAATGCACAAGTACATTTAAACTGTGCCTCTTTTTAAATGTACTTGTGCATTTTATGTGCCCCTTTTTAAATGTACTTGTGCATTTTATGTGCCCCTTTTTAAATGTACTTGTGCATTTTATGTGCCCCTTTTTAAATGTACTTGTGCATTTTATGTGCCCCTTTTTAAATGTACTTTGCCATTTTATGTGCCCCTTTTTAAATGTACCTGTGCATTTTATGTGCCCCTTTTTAAATGTACTTGTGCATTTTATGTGCCCCTTTTTAAATGTACTTGTGCATTTTATGTGCCCCTTTTTAAATGTACTTGTGCATTTTATGTGCCCCTTTTTAAATGTACTTTGCCATTTTATGTGCCCCTTTTTAAATGTACCTGTGCATTTTATGTGCCCCTTTTTAAATGTACCTGTGCATTTTATGTGCCCCTTTTTAAATGTACCTGTGCATTTTATGTGCCCCTTTTTAAATGTACCTGTGCATTTTATGTGCCCCTTTTTAAATGTACCTGTGCATTTTATGTGCCCCTTTTTAAATGTACTTGCGCCTTTTATGTGCCCCTTTTTAAATGTACTTGCGCCTTTTATGTGCCCCTTTTTAAATGTACTTGCGCCTTTTATGTGCCCCTTTTTAAATGTACCTGTGCATTTTATGTGCCCCTTTTTAAATGTACTTGCGCCTTTTATGTGCCCCTTTTTAAATGTACTTGCGCCTTTTATGTGCCCCTTTTTAAATGTACTTGCGCCTTTTATGTGCCCCTTTTTAAATGTACTTGCGCCTTTTATGTGCCCCTTTTTAATATCTAGCATTTTTTTTTAAACCCTGTGTGTGTGTGTGTAATATGTATAATATATAAATATATATTGAAACCAATGTGTAGCAGGTTCTGCACTCAGAAGAGGAGGGTGCACGGAGAGGACTTTCACCCTAGTCCTCCAAATCAGAATAAAGGATCCTTTAATCTGTGTGTATATGTGACAGACTATGTGTCTGTGACAGCATGTGTAAATGTGGTTGGCACCTTTTTTTATTTATTTTTTTAAATGGATATTTAATTGGACTCGATAGACATGGCATATAGCTGGCTCCTAAATAAGTTGGCCTGGCTACTACATATTTGTCCAGCCCTGATCAGAGTTGGACAAATCAAGAGCCAAGCAGCCATGGCATCTAAATTCCTTGCTGCTGGATCCTAACTTTGATCGATTTACATAGAACTCTGACAGTACCACTTAACTGGCTCCTGAAGTGGTTTGGTTCATAAATTCTACACATTTGACAAGTCCTGACTTAAAGACATGTTTGTGTACTGATATATGTTATTGTAGCATGTGTATGGTGCTGACTGGCTAGCAATGTAATAGGTTATATGTGCTGTGCTTGATAAAGAATGCATCATAAGATGTATGTATATCTAGAAAATCCAAGAAGTCACAAAAAAGTAATGCTGGCTTGCTTTCTGATCTTTGACACAGCTGCCAGCCTGATTTCTGCTCCAGTGTTTTGCCAGCACTTGATAGCTTTCCTGATTTATTGGTACTGTTCTAGAGTTTAGACTATTTGTATGGACAAAACTTGACTATCGGTAAGGTAAGGTAAGGTAAGATAAGTATGTAACTACCCCTGCATAAAATTGGGATAAAATCTGACTTCTTCCTAGTATTTTTTACAGCACTGTTACTATCCTTAGCAACCATGAGTGACGGGCGAAAAAGATTAAGCGGAGCAGGGTACAGAAAAAATGCAAAAATTAGGCGTGAAAAACAAACAAGAGAGATTCAACAGACAGGAAAAATTGATCTATTCTTCACAAAACCTGTTGCCTCCTCTGCTGCTGAGCAGAGTGAAGAGATGGTTGAAGATTTAACTACTGCCATTTGTGACACTGATGTAGTTGCTACATGCAGTTCTGACACATCAGAAGCTACCGGCAGTATTGTCTGTGAAACTGAGGCTTCTCAATCCAGTGGAGGGCCTATGAGTTCAAGAGAATTTGATCCTGTTCTATTGGGAGTGAGCTCTGACCCTGCTGAATGGGTTTTAAATGATTTTACCCGAGATCATGTGGCCAGACATGGAATAAATCAAAATGAGTATCTGGACTTTGCACACTCTCGAAGGGTATATGCTGACTGTTGTAGGATGCTAACTAAACATCTGTTTGAAAAAGAAAATTTTAATGGCGAGAAACAACAAAGGAGCTATTTGGTTTACTCCCAAAGCAAAGGAGTCGTTTTTTGTGCTCCATGCCGTTTGTTTGGTGGCAAGTCGCAGTTGGCAGAAAGTGGATTCAACGACTGGAAAAATGGCACAGCTCGATTGAATGAACATGAGCGTTCATCTGAACACAAATCCTGTGTTCTGTCTTTAAACTCAAGAGCAGGTACTTTGGGGAGAATTGATGATAGTCTTACAAAGCAAGCCTCTGATGAAATCCAGTATTGGAGAAATGTGTTAAAAAGAGTTGTTGCTGCTGTTAAGGCACTTGGCACCCGTGGACTTGCGTTCAGAGGGAAAGATGACCGTTTTGGTTCCTCACACAATGGAAACTACATGATGATGTTTGAATTTCTTTCGGAATTTGACCCATTTATAGCTGAACACATTGCCCGTTACGGCAATGCAGGAAAAGGAGTCACATCTTACCTCTCATTTGCTACCTGTGAGCAGTTCATTCAGCTTATGGCTGATACAGTTACTAAACAAATCATTAAGGAGGCAAAGACTGTGAAATATTATTCTATCAGTGTCGATTCAACACCTGATAGCTCTCACATGGATCAACTGGCCTTCATCGTAAGGTATGTCAAGGAAGATGGCTTACCGATTGAGCGCTTTCTACGGTTCATTCCAAATCCTGGACATAAATCGGAGCAACTTGCTGACGTGGTCCTCTCCACTCTTAAGTCATATGACCTTGATATTGCTAATTGTCGTGGTCAGTCATATGATAACGCAAGCAATATGTCTGGTCACTATAGAGGCTTGCAAGCCAGAATTCTGGAAAGAAACTCCCTTGCTGTCTATATTCCATGCTCTGCACACTCTTTAAATCTAGTTGGGAAGCATGCTGCTGAAAGTTGCAGTGAGGCCTGTTCATTCTTTTGTCTCCTACAATACATTTATACTTTTTTTACTGCTTCCACTCACAGATGGGAGATTTTACAAGAACACTTATCATCTGTGACCAACACTCTTGCGGTAAAGAGACTATCTGACACACGGTGGTCAGCCAGGGAAGATGCCTGTCGGAGCTTAAATCGGAATTGGACTCAAATAGTTCAAGCCTTAACGGCAATTAAAGAAAATACCACAGAGTCACCAGGAACGTGCAAGGAAGCTGAAGGTATACTCAATAAAATACAACGTCTGGAGACTGCACTTATGAGTGGTTTGTGGGGCACTATCCTAGAACGATTTGGTGCAGTCAGCAAAAAAATCCAAAGCGTTGCTATTGATGTTGGAATTGTGGTGGAGCAGTATGAGTCACTGATAGAGTTTGTTCGAGAGACCAGACAAATGTTCCTGACTTATGAAGATACAGCATTGGAAAAATCAACGGTCAAGCACTATGACCTTAAGAGGAAAGCAAGGAAAAATTCAGCAATTTCCAGCAAGACTCAAGCAGAGGAAGCACAAGAATATTTCCGGATTAACACCTTTTATGTCATTTGTGACAACTTGGTTGCGGAGCTTGAGAGAAGAAAAACGGCATATGATTCTTTCTTTGGAAAGTTTAAATTCATCACGGACCTATCAAGCATTGAGCCATCAGCAATAGCAGAGCATGCTAATAAGCTTTGTACTTCCTACAACAAAGACTTAGAAGAGGAGTGTTTTGTTGATGAGTGCCTCCACTTTCGTTCATACCTCATAAGTTCTTCTGCAGAACATACATCTGTTCTAGCAATGTCCCGAATGATAAGGGAGAGAGGATTGCAAAGCATTTATTCAAATGTGGACATTGCTCTAAGAATGTTTTTGTGCACAGCAGCAACTAACTGCTCAGCTGAGCGTTCTTTCTCAACTCTGAAGCGCGTGAAGAATTACTTGCGATCTAGAATGGGAGAGGAAAGATTGAACTCTCTGGCTGTGTTGGCAATTGAGTCAGAACTCGCAAAATCTTTGGACTATGATGAGCTTATAAACAGCTTTGCCACACAGCGAATTCGTCGAAAGCCACTTTAGTAACTGGAACTCCAAGATTCTTTTTATTGAGGTTTCACTGAAATCTGACACAGGATACCGGAAGACTGCCGCAGTTTATTTCCAGCTGGGTGGTTTATTTTGTGACCTTTTTTTACAGGAGTTTTCCGTTGGGAGGACAACTCTCCCTTGCAGATGCCACTATCACAATAGTCTTGGAATTAACACAAGTAGTTGGTCACAGCAAAGGATAACAGACCACTGGGGCTCTGGAACTGGATATTGGGGCACTGGAACCCGATACCGGACCACTGGATATTCTGGCACAGCATACTTTATTACTAGCACATCCGAGGACAAGCACAAGCCATAACATGCACTTATTTATTTGTTTAAAATATCTGTCTGTTAAGTTATCTCTGTCTGTTAAGTTATCTCTGTCTGTTAAGTTATCTCTGTCTGTTAAGTTATCTCTGTCTGTTAAGTTATCTCTGTCTGTTAAGTTATCTCTGTCTGTTAAGTTATCTCTGTCTGTTAAGTTATCTCTGTCTGTTAAGTTATCTCTGTCTGTTAAGTTATCTCTGTCTGTTAAGTTATCTCTGTCTGTTAAGTTATCTCTGCCTGTTAAGTTATCTCTGTCTGTTAAGTTATCTCTGTCTGTTAAGTTATCTCATACCAAAATACTCATTGGGTCCTTTTTATTGATTGATTGATGTAAGTATGGAATGAATGTGTGTGTGTGTAGTATAAATGTGTTCGTGAACAGTTGCATGGTCTTGTATTAATGGTGCAAATGGGGTATGAATGTCCAGTAACAGTGGTTGAAGCCTTGGTGTGGCGTTACTGCTCACGTGGAGTGACCACGTGCTAATTCAACCAATTTGGATGTTTGTGATCTGTATAGTTGACATGGATGACTGATCTTGTAAACATGATTTACTTTAATATAACATTTCAAATGGTATACAAAACAAAATATACAAGTAGCCATTTTGTTTTAGCTTAAACAGGAAGAGGGTGTGGTTTAAACAGGAAGAGGCGTGGTTTAAACAGGAAGTGGTGTGGTTTAAACAGGAAGAGGCGTGGTTTAAACAGGAAGAGGCAAGGTGAATTTAAATTAGGGGTGCCCGGGTTTAGACTGCCTAGGGCAGCACAAAACCTAAATACACCACTGGCCAGCAGAGAAAAGAAAAATGCTGGTGTACCAAGCTTGTCACAGGCTCAAAACTATGCATATGTAATTTGATACTTGCTAAACAGGTGTGAGCAAGCACAGTGTAATTGGCTGTACAAAAACTGACTGCACTTGAGTATTCCTTGACTATATTATCAATTACACTTTACTTGCATGTTCATACTTATTTAGTAAGCATCATATTAACCATGTTTAATATTTGAGTCTGTGACAGGCTTAGTGCACCACTATTTTTTTTTCCAATGGAAGATCTTGGCTAGATCTAGAAAAATTGAGTTTGTTCATACTAGACGAATAGTAAATTGGAGATATGATAACACTAAACTAATACTTGCAGATTCAATGCAAAACAGTTTCTAGACACCTGTCCATTAACCCAGGGCTTGATAACTGGTGTGCTTGGCTCCTAAGGTCTACAATCAATTCAGTAGCCATCCCAGTCAGGGAGGTGATCCTTCCACAGAGTGTAACCTCTCAAAAATGTTAGGAGCCAGCAACAGGGAATCTCGGAGCAATGGCTCCCTGGCTCCTGTGATTTGTAAGCCCTGCATTAAGTGGATTCTACAAAAGACATATGGTCATAAACTTGAGTCCCAATGCTAAAAGTGGAGATTTTTTGAGAATCTCATGCTCAAACCAACTTGTGTGGTAATCTTACAGCGAGATAATTATTGGTTAGATTGTCTCAAGGCAAGGTTTGCATTGATTTATATTCTTGTGGTATTCTGAGCGTATATGAATAGTGAGATTCTTAGGCTAGCGAGATTAAATATATTGTAAGTGGGAACTGTCCCCATAGGGCTTCAATAAGGGCTGGTAAGTTGTGTGCAGTCTGTTTCCATTGTCAGGTTGATGCCTTTTAATCCTTTTTCTTGACCCTAGAAAGGTAATTTTCAAAAACGTTTTGAAAAAAATCACAGAAGCTACTGTGAAATACTGGTTGAGTCACGGATATTTTTTTCTCACTGCAGCAAAATGGCCACAAGATGCCACAACCCATGGTTTGATTTTGGTTTCTCGCTCCTTATAGATAAGGATGAGATGCCTTTAAATTTGAACTACTGAAGTTGTGATTTGAAGTTGTGGCGAGATCTTCAGCAAAGATTCAGATTTTTATAGGATAGCAGACTTTAGGGAAATTATATGTCACTTCCAGCAGTGTAAAGGGTCTTTAGAACAGGAAAACCATCTAAAATGGTTGTGCCAGTAGATAAAAAGTATACCACTATATAAAAAAGGAAATGTGTGGATGATTTTTAGCAGTGAAATGTTGACAAAATTATAATAATAAATAATTTGAGGAATAATAAGTAATAAAGCACATTGGAAATAGTAGCTGGTTAATTCAGGGTGTAATCCAATTTCCAATTTGGAATCAAAAAGATTTTTTTCCCTTTTTGTACAAATATTGGAAATAAGTTCCTTGCAATTTGTATTTTATTCCTGTAAAGAAAAAGAAATGTGCGCCTTATATTCAACTTTGGTTACTAAGGGCATCCACCATTTAAGTGGCCTATGTCTGAATTCTGTCCAAAATAGTAATCATTTTGAAGCCATGGCCTCCACAACTGAAAACTCAACTTCCCTTTTGGTCCCTTTTGATGAGGTATGCACTACCTTGCATATCATCCCTCTTCTTCCATTAAGCATATCTACTTCCATAGCCCTATTGGCTCTTGCTAATATTTATTACTCATCATAATCCTATTTTTTAGCCTTTTCCTTTTCACCACCACCTCTTTCTCCTCTATAGTCCATATTCTTGTGACCCAGTGAAGTCATGCTGTGATGTCATCAAACATCTCCAGCTCAGTGGGCACACAGTTAATACGGCCTAAAAGCCAGCAAGACAGATAAAGTCCTTGATTGTTTTATATATAAAACATTAGAATAAGGAAGCTTTATACATTAACACATATAACAGTTTTGTGGCAGTCGGTTGACATAATAGAGGATGTGCAAACCAGGTACACTTCACTAAGAGTTTGTACAGTATAAACAGTAATGATGGTGAGAAAAGTAATATTTCCTTTCCATGGTTTAAAAATGGATATCTTTTATATTTTACCTTAATGTATTAAATGGGTACCAGAATTCAACAAACTGTGCAATTTCCTGATTACCAGACAATTATGGTAAAAGTAGGATTTTTACAAAGTAATTACCTGAGAAGGACTATTGTTTTACGTCTGAAAACTGAAATTATACAAAGTTAAAAACCTCCAGTGGTCTGTAACACTAGGATTAGAGGCTCTAAAAAAAATTCCCTGGCAGTTAAAGTAGAACTCTTAAAATATGCTCCCCGCAAACCATGAGACATGTGAATGGAATCTGAATGCAAAAGACTTTATCAAAGGCCAAATACAATATACGTGTATTGAAGATATGCAAAAAAAAAAAACAGGCTAAAAGGTAGCATCATATAGCAACTCTTCACATTGATAACCATGGGGTCATTGTTCCAAGAAAAGCAGACGATTTGCTATTTTTAGCAAGCTGTATGTAGCAGCAGATGTCACACTTATAACTGTACGCAGCAGCCTTTCACGTTAACTCATGAAAGCACATGAAAGCTTCAGACAACACAAACTCCTGAGAACTCAACAGTTGACCTGCATTTTTCCCTCCAACTTAAGCAGTACTTTTTTACATTTCTTTTTTCCAGATGTGGCACACTACTTTCCACTCCAGAAATAATACTAGAATAGAACACACAGTATAGAAGAATAGAATACACAGTATAGAAGAATAGTGTATTGTGTGTGTATACCTTAAATGGTGATGTAGCAGATCAAAACTCTCACAACGCAATAATAACAACAGATTGGGGATTGTTTGTTTTTTTACAGTCTCTGCAAGTATGATTTACCTTATGTGGTGCTTTAAGCAGACGATACACTCCTGGAATTTGACTTATTAGTGGAATATCATTCCTGAAGGAATAGACTGGCGGTCGGGTGGGTTCAGGAAAGTTTGTGCTATTAAATGGATCGGTATCGTCAAGAAATTGTACTCTGCACACAGTTGTAGCCATGATATATCCACGCAGCCTCACCGTCTGCAAAATCCCTCCACCCGAAGCAGGATAGAAAAAGTAATCTGCAGGCTAAAACGGGTCTGCTTCTTGCCAGCAGCTGCTGCCAATCACTTCCCACTGCATCCAACCAATTAGCTTATTGAAACAGTGTCTTCCAGTGGCACAAGCAGATTAGTGGTGTCTGAATGCTAATAGCTATTCATCTATGCTAGGTAAACACTGCTCAGCAGGAGTTATGTTCTTTTTCAGCCTGTTTTCTTCACGTATTCGTACTGCACCAATGAGTTTTGCAGAAACTATAAACTCTATCACACTGTAGAGTATAACTAACTACGTGTACTGCGTTTTTTTTTCTTCTCTTTATTAAACTGGATTTGTTCTTAGGTACTTTATTTTATCTGTATGGAACTGCACACCGATTTGAAAATTACTTTACTTAACCCTTTGAAGAATAATATAACTGTCCATGTAGTGATCCTAGCAAATGAAAGATCACTTTTTATACTTTAATTCCACCGTGTAAAAAGGGATCTTTCATGTGCACCTGCTGTACAAAAATGAAATATTGTTACTGGGAAGAGAATAACATTCCTATACATAATGCTACTGGTATAGCTAAGTAAACATACAGCTGAAATATTATATTAAATGTTGCTTAGAATATTGTTCAGTAATATTGCTGACACTCCTACACATACATATAAATATAAGAAATTATCTTATACTAACTTATCTTGCTCTTTTTCTGGAAGTTTGGGAGTGTGTATGAAAGTGTACTTTTTTATACTTGTTTCCGCTATTTATATAATGTATCCGTAGTATACCTATACACATTCCTACCCATCTGATCTGACCGCTCTCCCCCCCCCCCCCGAAAAAATGTAACTTGATCTTTTAGTTTGAGGTATTATCCTTCAATGCTGCCCAACACTTCCGCCGGAGCTTCTATGACGTACCGAAGGTAACATGAACTTCCGTCTTAATTTATAGAAGTCCTGTCGGAAGTGCCAGGCAGCACCAGAGGATGTCAGTGCACATCGCGCAGACATCCACCAGCTGCATGTGAGGAGGATCCAGGTCCCTTGCAGCTCTGCGGGTGACCTGCATCCCAGTCTTATAGTCAGACCTCTATTTGAGGTCTGATTATAATACGACCTTGAATATAAGATGAGGGTTCTTTTTCAGGTCACCTTGTCTTATATTCGAGCACATACGGCATTAAATTGAGGTATATTGCACAGCTGTTTGTGGCTGACTGACAAGCTATATACTGAATTGAGATATAAGGTACCATTTTTGCCGTTGGCTAGCTATCTACTAGATTGAGGTATACAGTACTACCGTTTGTGGCTGACTAGCTTTATATATATATATATATATATATATATATATATATATATATATATATATATATATATACATAGATATATACTTTACCATCCTCTGTGGCAGGCTAACGTTTTACTGATAAAAGCTGTACTATACCCTCTGATACCAATAATATAATGAAAGTACTTATGGAAATGTAAAGTAAATGTGTGCATGTGAATTTGGTAGTGGGCGGGCAGGGCCACCATCAGGGGGTTACAGGCCACCTGTCACAGGCTCCATAAAAAATAAAAAGTTTGCCAGAAGAGGTGCTGGCTGGGGAGATCGAAAGCTGGTGTGGGGATATAGAGGAAGAAATGTGACTGGAGTGTGTGAGGGTTCCTCATTCGCTGTGGAATCTAGGTACCATACTGAAGCATGACATTGCAAGACATTGAAAATAAATATTAAAATCAGGCTTAACATTAGAGCTGTCTGTAAGTGCTTGGTTGGAACAGCTGAATTAAAGAATTTAAAAAACTAAGGAGGGTTCCTCCAAAACTCAAAAAAGCATAAGGAATCAGAAGAAAAGAAAAAGATAAACCAATAATGGCTTTTTTTTTCTCCAAGTAAACAGAAACATACAATAGACACGTCTATAATAGTATCTCCTCAAACCGAAATTAATACAATGCACCAATTAGATATATTAGGTCCCCAGATGGATTAGTCAGCAGATTCAGAGCAAAGATATGTCTCAAATTGTGCTTTGAAAACCAGCTTCAATTATTATAAGCAGAAATTATACAACATTCAGAAGGGATAAAAGTGGACATATCCAACTGGTAGCCAACACTCAAGCAGTGGAAGATAAGCAGGACTCTATCCATTTACAGTTTGACAATAGTCAAGATACACAAGAAGAGATGTATTTAAAAATCAAGGCATTAGAAGACAAATTTACTGACCTGGAGAATCATTCCAGAGGGAACAATTTGAGGTTCAGGAACATCCCAGAGAAGGTAGATGATCATCTGGATGATTAACTGCTGAAATTGTCTTAACAAATAAAAAGTAAAAAAAACACACACAGAAAAAAAATTCTCTATTTTAACCCTTTCAGGACAATGGTTTGGTTTGTTTTGATGTCCGTTCTGGACAATTGCTTTTTTGCATAAATAACTGCAAAATAAATGATTGATCTTGGTCTGCCTAACTGTAAAGGCAACCAGGATCAACTTACCCCATCTCTCCTCCCAAATTTTGGGGAGGATGGCAATGAATTGAGATTAGCCTTTTTGGTAATCACATCCCCCACTGCGATGGCTGAGACAGCCTGTCTCAGCTATTGCAGGCTAAGACAGCCCCTTTTCTGGCTGTTTCAGACTTGCCTCAATCAGAGGCAGTTTGAAACACCCCTCACCTGATTTGCAAAGGGTAAGTGGGCATGATTGACCGGTCAGTGACAATTGGCAAAAAAAGCCGATTACGCTATTATAAAGGCAGCATTGTATGGGCATTGCATTGGGAGTCTGTACATGAACAGCCATTGTCATTAACAAGTTAAAGCCAACGTACACCACTTTTGCCCTATATTCTCCTTACATTAAGAACCTTCCATTTCTTTAGTTTTCTCTCTAAGCCATGCTGAAAGTTTCTCCAGTTTGTCAAATGTAACTCTGTGACCATTTTCAACAATCAGCACTGAGACTGGAAAACCCCTTCTATATCTTATCCCTTGACTGTGCAATATCTCACTGTGGCAAATTTCCTCCTTGCTTCTCTAGTTTTTGTTTCTATTTCTATTAACAGAGAGTGGTTTATACCAGCCGCAGCCCAGGCAAAAAAGAAACGAGGGGCAGCCATGGGTGTCCACAGGGTGGGGCAAGGGGGGGACATGGGAATATCATGAAAAACACCTATCAGACAGGGAATTGCAGCAAACATTTTTTTATTTAATTCATTCGGTTTGGCCTGCTCTCTCAGGGCCATGTTTACCACTGAGTAATGGGGGTTGCTGCCCTGGGTGGACACACTGCATGGTCCACTGAATCTACTACTTGAGTCCTATAGTTTCTGAATCCTTTTTTTATATATTCTTACTTGCCAGGTTGGATGACATTATACTGGTTTCCATTATTATTAATTTAAGTGCTATTACACCCACAGCGCGTTGCTTGCACTCATAGTGCACCCACGTGATTTGGAATGCCACAGCATCACTTTGCCAATTGAAATAAGTCACAGTCATGTACCAATTAGCATGCCACATTTTGCCACTAACATATGCAAATGCAAGTTTGCCCATTAAAATATGCCAGTTTGTCCATTAAAATATGGCACTGTTTGTAATATTCCACTGTTAGTTTCCCCATTAATATGCCACAGCCAGTTTGCAAGTTATTATACCACTGTTAGTTTGCACATTAAAATGCCACAGTCACCTAGCCCATTAATATGCCACTGTTCATTTGCCCATTAATATTCCACTGTTCATTTGCCCATTAATATGCCACTGTTCATTTGCCCATTAATATGTCACTGTTCATTTGCCCATTAATAAGCCACAGCCAATTTGCCCATTAATATGCCACAGTCAATGTGCCCATTAATATGCCACAGCCAGTATGCCCATTAACATGCCATAGCCAGTATGCACAATTAACATGCCATAGCCAGTATGCACAATTAATATGCCAGTCAATTTGCCCTTTACTATGCCACAGTCAATTTGCCCATTACTATGCCACAGCCAGTATGCCCATTAATATGCCACTGTTCATTTGCCCATTAATGTGCCACAGTTAATTTGCCCATTAATACGCCAGTCAATTTGCCCATTAATATGCCACAGTCAATTTGCCCATTATAATGACACAGCCAGTATGCCCATTAATATGCCACCTTTCATTTGCCCATTAAGATGCCACAGCCAGTATGGTCATTAATATGCCATAGTCAGTATGCCCATTAATATGCCACAGCCAGTAAGCCCATTAATATGCCATAACCAGTATGACCATT
This sequence comes from Pelodytes ibericus, assembly GCA_036172795.1. Taxonomy (NCBI): domain Eukaryota; kingdom Metazoa; phylum Chordata; class Amphibia; order Anura; family Pelodytidae; genus Pelodytes; species Pelodytes ibericus. The sequence continues at coordinate 138,954,279 of CM069859.1, read as the reverse complement.
AATATGCCACTGTTCATTTGCCCATTAATATGCTACAGCCATCTTGTCGGTTAATATGCCACAGACAGTATTCCTATTAATATGCCAATGTTAATTTGCCCATTAATATGTCACAGCCAATTTGCCCATTAATATGCCACAGCCAATATGACCATTAATATGCCATAGTCAGTTTGCCCATTAATATGCCACTGTTCATTTGCCCAATAATATGCCACAGTCAGTATGCCCATTAATAGGCCACAGACAGTTTTCCCAATAAAATAATATCCCCCTTCCCCAGTACTTACCTGGGTGCTGCTCTCTCTGCCGTCTCCTCTGCAGTCTTCCCTCCACGCACGCTGCGTGCATAGCATGCATGGAGAAGGGACTAAAATCTGCCGGATATGACTTAATCCATGGATTAAGGGATCTCCATACTTTTATGAGCAGCCAAATGTATACACAGACAAAATCCTGCTAACACTTGTATATCCTATAACAGCAACTGATCAGATATTAGGAGAAATAAAGATATATGGTAGTCTATCTAATTACAAATTAAGTATTTCAAACTCTTATACCTATAAATATAATTAAAATCAATGTCCACGAAATGCAGAATAGATATAAATTTATAAGGTGTAAAGACAAAATTGAATACCTGGGTCTTCCTATACTGGGGATCCCCATAACATATTAGAAATAAATTATCAGTTTGTATTTACAAAGATTAATAACTATTGTTTGGACTGGGGCCACCTGGAACTATCCTGAAGGTGCCACATAAATACAGTCAAGCAGTGGTGTATCTTGGTTTTGTGCTGCCCTAGGCAGACAAAATTCAAGCACCCCCCCCCCCCCCCCCCCCACCCACAAGGCACATCTACAACATGCCCCATCACCCACATTGCACACACATTAAAAGTCCAATCACCCCATTACATGCCCCCATTACCCACATTGCATACACACTAAATGCCCCACCACATCCATTACATGCCTCCATCACCCGATTAATTTGAAGGCGCTAAAGCTTGCTGAACGATGGGGGAGGGAACAAAAATGTTTGAAGCACCAGAAGTGTACTTTAACACCGTCTGGCAAAGTGCCACCCTCTGGCAAAGTGCCGCCCTAGGCCAGTGCTTTGTTTGCCTCATGGAAGATACACTACTGCAGTCAAGGCATTTGCTCTTCTGAATTGGCTATTTATTTTGATCCATTCCATTAGGGTTTCCAGGAGACTGGCTTAAAGAAGAAATACATGAATTGTTTGATCAATTTATCCCTATAAATAGTAAGAGACCAAGTGGCAAGAGACTTATTATGGCAAAAGATAAAAGAGAGAGGTCTGGGGTCTCCGGATATAAATAGCCATGACGCACAGATTATCTTGCATTTGACCAATGGACAATTATTAGAATATATATAGAAATGAACCATGATTTCAGATGGAGAAAGGCAGGGCCGTCTTTAACGCGGGGCAAACAGGGCAGCTGCCCTGGGCCCAGTTACTCCAGGGGGGCCCATGGCAGCTGTCCCGTGGGCCCCCAGCCCCTGCTTACCCTGTTCACAGCGCATTGTGCTTTTGAACGTTTTTTTTACGGCAAGCCGCATCCCCTGGATGCGACGACCCGAAAAAAAAAAAAAAATAACTGACGCCGGATGTAACATCACGTCACATCCGGTGACTGTTTCCCTCCTCCGTGCAGGAGGGAAGACTACACGGAGGAGACATCCGGCTGGGGACACGGAGCAGAAGCATTCGGTTGTACTAGGGAAGGGGGGGAGGAGGGAGGTATATAACGAGCATGGTAATGGCACAATATTACAGGCATCTGAATGGCACAATATTACTGGGCTCTGACTGGCACAATATTACAGGCATCTGACTGGCACAATATTACAGGCATCTGAATGGCTCAATATTACTGGAATCTGACTGGCACAATATTACAGGCATCTGACTGGCACAATATTAAAGGCATCTGAATGGCTCAATATTACAGGCATCTGACTGGCACAATATTCCTGGTATCTGACTGGCACAATATTCCTGGTATATGAATGGCACAATATTACTGGGCTCTGAGTGGCTAAATATTACAGGCATCTGACTGGCACAATATTCCTGGTATCTGGCACAATATTACAGGCATCTGACTGGCACAATATTACAGGCATCTGAATAGCTCAATATTACTGGAATCTGACTGGCACAATATTCCTGGCATCTGACTGGCACAATATTACAGGCATCTGACTGGCACAATATTCCTGGTATCTGACTGGCACAATATTACCAGTATCTGAATGGCACAATATTACTGGCATCTGGCACAATATCACAGGCATCTGACTGGCACAATATTCCTGGTATCTGACTGGCACAATATCCTTGGTATCTGGCACAATATTACAGGCATCTGACTGGCACAATATGCCTGGTATCTGGCACAATATTACAGGCATCTGACTGGCACAATATTACAGGCATCTGAATAGCTCAATATTACTGGAATCTGACTGGCATAATATTCCTGGCATCTGACTGGCACAATATTACAGGCATCTTACTGGCACAATAGTCCTGGTATCTGACTGGCACAATATTACTGGTATCTGAATGGCACAATATTACTGGGCTCTGAGTGGCAAAATATTACAGGCATCTGACTGGCACAATATTACTGGCATCTGGCACAATATCACAGGCATCTGACTGGCACAATATTCCTGGTATCTGACTGGCACAATATCCCTGGTATCTGGCACAATATTACAGGCATCTGACTGGCACAATATTACAGGCATTTGACGTGCACAATATTACTGGGCTCTGACTGGCACAATATTATTGGCATCTGACTGGCACAATACCACAGACATCTGAATGGCACAATATTACAGGCATCTGACTGTCACAATATTCCTGGTATCTGACTGGCACAATATTCCTAATATCTGAATGGCACAATATTCCTGGTATCTGAATGGCACAATATTCCTGGTATCTGACTGGCACAATATTCCTGGTATATGAATGGCACAATATTATAGGCATCTGAATGGCACAATATTACTGGCATCTGACTGGCACAATATTACTGGCATCTGAATGGTACAATATTACTGGCATCTGACTGGCACAATATTACTGGCATCTGAATGGCAGAATATTACAGGCATCTGAATGGCACAATATTACTGGCATCTGAATGGCACAACAATTATGGCATATTAATGGTACAATAATACTGGTATCTTAATGGGCAAATTGGCTGGGGCATCTTAATTGTACAATATTACTGGTATCTGAATGGCACAATAATACTGGCATATTAATGGGAAAATGTCTGTGGCATATTAATGGCAAAATAATACTGGCATATTAAAGGCAAAATAATACTGGCATATTGATGGGCACATTGACTGTTGCATATTTAATGGACAAATGGTGGCATATTTTAACAGGCAAAGTGTCTGTTGCATATGCAATGACAAAGTGACTGTGGCATGTTATGTGGGGAAAAATAACATGTACTATGGGGGAAAGTGACAATGTGGCTTTTTTCTGCATGGGCAGTTCAGTGGAACAAAGTGAGACTGTGGTATGTTCTGTAGGGCAAATTTACACTGTAGCAAGCGAAATTGTGTGGGTTCAATATGAGTGCAAGCCATGTGCTGTTGGTGCAATATAGGTGCATGACAAGTACTGTGGGTGCAATATAGGGGCATGACAAGTGCTGTAGGTGCAATATGAGTGCAAGCCAAGTGCTGTGGCTACTCTGTGGGGCTGTGTTAAGTCCTTTAGGTGCAATGTGGGTGCAGAAAAAGGGAATAAAAACAAGAAATGCAACTCTTCAATAACATTTTTATTACATATGAAAATAGTTGAATATAATATTAAGAAGTTCATATAAGTATAAATGCAACTAGTGAGAGAGAGTGAGATGTGTATAGATATTTATAAATATATATGAACATATGTAAGTGCTCTCTAATATCTGTGTATATTTTTGTAATTTAGGTAATGAGTAGTTGTAGTGCAGTGTTGCATAGTAAGATGGTATACATATTGCAGCCATATATACACATTTTGTATCCAAAAATACAGTTTATACACTGCAATTATACACGGAATATACACATTTTATACAATGCAATAAAAATACTCACTGCAAGAAAAGTTATGTGTGTGCTTATTTTTATGTTTTTTTTTTGTGGGGGGGGGGGAGGTAACATTGCGATGGATGGAGTGATTGCATGCAGGGGAGGGGGCAGGGTCCAGGGGGCCCAAGCAAATGCTTGCCCAGGGTCCAATCACTATTAAAGACGGCCCTGGAGAAAGGTAACTGCTACGAATGGGAACAAGATAGTAACTGTCATGCCCCTCTGGCCCTTACCTGCAGTTCCAGTAGTTCCAGGCATCAAGCAAGTCTCATAATTCATCCGCGGAGTAGGCCAAAGCCGGGGCCTGTAGTACAATCTTCTATCGGCGATGGCGATAGGCCGAAACCAGGGCCCAAAGTTTCTACAAGCCCAGGATGCATCCTCTAGAGTTCACCCCAATCAAGGGGAACCTATTTCCAGCTGTAGGAGGAAGGTAAACTCTGCAAATCTCCTATTAACTCCAAGCACAGAGACAGAGGGGTATGTGCTAGAAAAGCACACCCCTCTAACATCCAATCAAGTAAAGGAGCTTGTCCCACTGTGGGGAGGAGTGGAGACCCACAGCACTATAAAAACCCCTCAAACTGTTACTTCAATGCTCCAGTGTTCCAGAGCTTTGGTTCCTGTTTGTCCTTGGACTTCAGTCTTCAGTTTCCCCTTTGTTGCTGTGCTACAGTATATCTATTGGATCCCGTTACCTGACCTTTGGCTTGCCTTCTGGATAACCCTGTTTGCCTGAACCCTGACCCCTGCTTGGATTACTACTCTTTGACCGCTGCCTGCCCTGATCTATTGGACTGTTCCTGACTTCGCTTTTTGGATTATCCTTTTGTGGCACTCTCGTGCTCCTATCCTTACCAGGGTGCTCTGCCTATATATACTTGTGGACCACTTGGTAAGGGTTACCAGCAAGAGATAGCATCCCCCGCTCTATGCTCCAAAAACCTCAATCCTGACAGTAACCTTTGGTTAAGTTCTGAAAAGTTTAGATTGGGTCTAAAGGAAGAAGAGATTATGATTATTAGACATCTCATTACTTTCTGTGATAAACCAAAGGCCAAGAAAGGGTTTAAAAACTAGGTTCCCATTAATTTTCCACACTTAAGGTATTAGATAACTTATTTGAAAATATTAATCTTTCAGAGTAAAGAAATAGAGGAATTAAAGCAGTGGGAGAACTAATTAGAGGAGATCAGATAAAAACATTCCCAGTCCTGGCCTTCAAATATTTACAAGCTTTATTTTTTCACACTTAATGTCAGAGGCACATAGCTGCGATTGAAGAATGTCAAAACTTGCAGACTGATAGACAGTGTAATATTGAGGGAGAATTTAGAACAAGAATTTTTTTACGAATATAATTAAATGGAATAAAGATTTGGGGTGCCAGATTCTCTATGAGGAATGGATTAATATAATACCGAAACTTAAGGCTTCAGTACATTATTTGAATCTCCTTGAGCTACACTATAAGATTAAGGCACCTGGTCCCGATTATGGTTTCTAGGATGTTAACTTCTTCCTCCTCCTTGTGTTGGAGGTGTGGGACAGAAATAGGAACATATACCCACACTAGGTGGGAGTGTGGGAAAATCTAATTTTATGGGAATACCGTCTTTGATGTTATGACAGACTTGGGAATTAGCAAAATCTCCTTAAATTTTCTGGCAATTTTGCTATTTTTGGACTGGCCGAAATTAAAAGTACTATTAGAGTATCTTAGTATCCATATTATAATGGCAGCAAAATATATCTTGGTTAGAAATTGGAATTTCCGGCCTGGCCATATTGGCAGAGGAAATTGAATTTCAACTAACAATGAAAAAAGATCATAATAATATAGCGTAAAGGGGTTACACAATTTGGAGAGAATAGCGTGATTCAAATTAAAATATAATGATTGAGGTCTATCAATTTCCTTTGGTTGTCTCTACAAATCTTTCTTTACTTTTATGTTGTAGAATTAATACTTAAGATTTTTCTTTTTTATATGTATATTAATTTCAAGATATTAAAATTTTACAGACATTAGAAACATGAGGAAAAACATAAATAAATAAATTTAAACATAAGAGAAACTTGCTCTGCACCTTGAGAAAGCGCCACACTTTTGGCGAGAAACGCGTAGGCTTTTCGTTTTTTCGACGGGTAGGAGCACTGCATTGTCTTTAAGCTGCTTTATGTCAAAGTAAATCACGTTTTGCAGCATATCCTGTGTATGGCAATTTCTTCACTGCCTCTGCTGACTTACCTCTTAACTTCGTTTTCTTCTTCTTGTTGCCTGCCCGACGGAAGCGCCGGGACAGCATTGAGGCACTCCATGTGAGACCTGGGAATTTCTTTATCTTCAAGTCACCAGGTTTGGACTTTCGTTTTCGTTTTACATTAAGGATTATGAGAACTACACTTTGTATACTGTTTGTCTATGTTTGTTTTTGGTTTTCTAATAAAATGTAATAAAATAGTATATGTAAAAATAAATCTATATATATGTAGTACACAATAGCTGGATTGTCAAAGTTGTATCACTTAATCTGTGGCATTCTGAATAAGGGTTTGACAAATATTTGTAGACTTTAGAAGCCAAAAATACAAATTTAGGAGTCAGTGATGGTATTTTTAGGAGCCAGTGAAGTAGTACTACCACAGAGTTCTATGTAAAACCGATCAAAATAGTTAGAAGTGAGAAGAAGGGATTTCAGAAACCATCGGTCCCTTGCTCCTGGGATTAACCTGTTCTATTCACTAAGGTTCAAGTTTGAAAAAGGTTAGTCAAGTTGGGTGATCGAGTTGGACTATGGCCACAGTGAATTTGACTTCCCTTGTTGACCACCCAGTGAACTCGACCTCCCACAGGCTGCATAGCTATTATTTAGGGTCTAGTCAGGCAGTTCTGATTTCCTCAAGGAAAATCGGTGCTTTGAGTTTTGGTGATCCAAATAGCCTTTCTATTCAGGCTACTCAGAGCACAATGAAGTGATCTTGAATAGGCACAAAAATTGCCTAAAATTGCAAAAATATTCATCCCGAAAAGAAAAAAAAAAAACAATAAAAGAAAAACGTCCCTTTGGGCACATAAAACCATTTGGCTGGCAGCTGGCCTATATATACAAATAAGGCCCCCAGGGGCCAGAGGACTTTCCCACTGGCAGCATATATAAATAGAAAAGCCCCCTGGAGCCAGCGGGATCCATACATAAAAAATGACCCCAGGAATAATGCCCCTGGCCGTAATGATATAAAGGAGGGTGGGCATTGGAAATTATCCACTGGCACACAAAGGGCTCTCTGTGAAGGATAATATACCTGTGTAGTCTGTCCAGCAATGATCCACGACACCCTCAAGTCTTCATCTTCATGCGATGGAAAAAGGGCCATAAAAAAAAAAATTGCGCACCCCTTTATCTAAGCTTACCATCCTCATTTGTTGTTTTTTGATGGGCCCTCTAGTCTTACACCATTCATCTCACCTCCTCAAAGAGTTCTATTATGCTGGAAGACATGGACTCCCAGTTAGTCGAGTTGGAAGTAGACACAAAAACTGCCACCTCAAATCACCACCTCTTGGGCAGGTGAGTTGACCTCATGGTTTTATTCTTTAAACAGGCAACAATGGTAAATTGGAAATTGATTGATAATCAGACCATAGAAGCTGAAAAATATTCTCAAACTTAGTTTTCATTATTAGGTAGTGATGATGAGTATTGCACTTGTCAATTCAGCACTGTTCCCTGTTTAACCCCTTAGTGACAGGACTGTTGTGACATTTGTGTACCCTTTGTGACAATGACTGTTTTGACATTTCTGCAGTGTTTGTGTTTAGCTATCATTTTCCTCTTTCTCATTTAATGTGCCCACACATATTATATACTGTTTATATTGCCATAGAAATGGCTTTCTTTAGATGTCATTATTTTCATATCATATAAACTGTAAAAATGTATAAAATGCCCTCCGCGCTTTCACCTAAACAGTAAAAAATACCCCATCTAAATAGTTACAAAATTTTGTGCCGAGTTTAGAAATGCATGTTTACATGTTTCTCTGTTGTTTTTTTGCAAGTTAGAGGGCAATAACCAAAAGTAGTGTTTGTCACCTAACCAATCAAACCCTAAATCTACCACCAACCCTAAATCTAACTCATTGTACTAACCTTAATTCTAATCCTAACTCAATCTGGCAACCATAACCTCTAGGGGAAGTCAAGCACCAGTAACAAAGTCTTTCTTGGTGATTTATTATCACTTCTGTCGTTCTTGCCAGATGCAGGCAATTGCCATATTGGAGGAGCATTCTCCTCTCCAATATGACACCCGCAATCACCGTGTGGGTGATCATGGTGCCTGGAGGGAATTTTGGTGCTGCGTGATGCCTTCATCCCCCTTTGCACACCGATTACATGGCCCATAACCCCGGGACATGCCTCATCACTCACATTGCACACCCATAGTATGCCCCATACAGCAGTGTATGGTGCTCTCACAGCCTACCTGTATGCACACATCTCATATCCCTCCTCATTATCTCTGTAGATGTCCATCTCTTTCTTTTATTCATCTGCACCTGTTTCTATCAGTTTAGCTCTGCCTACTCCACTTCTCTCAGAACAGAGGGAGAGAGAGAGAAAACAGGTATGGGGGAGTTAGAGAGAGACAGACATGGCAATGAAGAGGAAAGAGACACATATATAGGGGGTGAAAGAGACGGGGGGCGCCAAGGGGTTAGCCCGCACAGGGCGCTGGGACACTTAAGGCCGGCCCTGTTCAGAGGTAATAGGCTGGGAAACTATCTGGGCACAGGTACAGTTCCAGATTAAGATGGAGAAAGACATAACCTCCCAGTTCTGTCTCAATAATTCAAAATACCAAATGTGGAACAAATGGTTGGGTATACTAAACTTAAGAGAAAATAAACAAGATGAAAGAGGTCACAGAAGCAAAAAGCCATTGCAAGCGAGCATTGGGTAACTCAAGGGTTCTCTCCCAAAGAAATAGAAGATTTAGATAACCAGATAAGAAGTAGTTCACCGCGGAATAGTTGGCATCTTAGCAATCATGAAGGACCAGGTTCGTTACCAGTGAATCATCTTATACGTTTTGTTCTGTCTTGTATGTACGTCACTTGATATAGCACAACATGGCTGTTTCTTAGAATCCACTCAGTAATAATAATAGCATGTTAATTCTCATGAGCACTCAGCAACGAGCAGAGATACACGATAAAAATGACACAATGATGTTACAATGCTAAGGAACACTATGGCGACCTGAGAAGACTGAGTATCAAAAAAAAAGAAAAAAAAATGAGGTCCCCTCTATAGGTGGCATTAACAAACAAAGGTCTCTCCAGGGACACTACATTCCCTCACTGATACAAATAGAGTTCAGACTAATCAGGTGGGACCTCCTGTTTGTAGTGGTAGTGACGATCACTTTGCAGTCAGTCACACACACATACAGTGGGTCACAAACACACAGTCAGTCACACATACACATGCAGTCAGTCATACGCACACACACAAACACACACATTCTTGTGTGTCACATACACTTACACATAAGTCAGCAATTTTGTTGTTGTTTACGATAAAAAAAAGTGTATCTATCAATGTATCCCCCTCCTGGCTATACCTCATTCTAGCCTGGTCTGTCCCATGCTGTTGTTTCTAGCCCTGCTGAGCACACTCAGCGCTCGGACACTATAGTACGGTGCATGTGGGGGCAGAGCAGGAAGACTGTGGAGCCAGTGCACACACTGCTCCCTCACGCTCCGCTGGATAAATAAATAAAATGATCCCAGCGGCGAGGGGACCATGCAGGGACAACAATAACTGGGCGCCAGGTATAATTTCCTAGTGCCCAGGATTTGTTGAGCCCTGATATATACCCATATATACCTATTGTTCACTGGCGTCAATTATATCAGTCTTTATGCCGCCTAAGAATGTGATCTTATTTACTCCACTTCTATCAAATCTATCAGTGGCTCCAGCCTTGGATCTTTTGGAGACCTAGCAACTCCCCTGCCACCATGGCTCTGTTCCAGTCCATTAAACAAATCTCCGTGTTTAGATCTTGTTCCCCTTTAGCTAGTGAGGGAGGGATAAATTCCTCTGTACTTGGTTTGATATATTTGAGGCATTGTGTGGTCAAGTCTTATATAGGTAAACAATTCATTTGTTTGTAGACTGTTTATCTTTTGTAGATTGTAAAATGTTCAGATTTTATCCTCTTCTATCAGGTCTGTTTCTATGACTAGACTAGCACTTGGTTAAGTGATTTAATGTCAGGGTGTTATCCCTCATCGGCCTACCATTACCCTCCCTTTTCCTCTCCTCTATCTCCCAGAAACAAGTCAAGATCCCTCCCTCATTATGGATGGGTTCAGGCCAATCACAATTCCTGAGTATTTAAAGGATCTGTTTGTCCAGTTGAAATCATAATCCGCTTGAAGTCCTGTTTAGACGGATCCCTGGACCTAATCAAGGTCTTTCCTGATAAAAGCAGGTTTACTCTGAGCTTTGCCTCTCCGCTCAGGCCAAGTTAAGGTCACCTCTGTTGTTGGCATTCAAAAACGAAGGTCTCTGTGCAGTAGCAGAGAAAGACTGTGAGCCTGACAGACCCCGATTAGACAGAACTCTTAGTTAACATTGAGTAAAGATACACGTTGGGTTTACACGATAGAGAGGCACTATTTTTGTATCCCTTGCATGGAACCAAATCCTTTTATGGAACCATATATCAATGAAAAAAGGTGAATGTCAGAGAACTGCTGTCTTTGGTAGATGGTTTGGCTTTAATATACTATATTCCTTTCCAAGAATTCAAGCACATATTAATTAACTAGTAATTAATATATGAAAATAATTTATGACCAGTGCTAATTTAAATTGTTAGCTTAGTCAAAGATTGGTTTATATCAATATATGTCTATATATTTTGAATTTTCAGTTAGTGGCAGTATTTGACATATAGTGAAATGGTGTAGAAGATAACGTTCTCATCTAATTTATCATGCCTTTGAATATATTGATAAATGTACCTATCTTAGAGATTCACAGCACATTTTTGTTTAAGATAACATATTATCTGTTTAAAATCAGCCATGTGAAAATAAATAAAATATGACGTTTCTCCCCTTGGGTAATGGTGATAGAAATTAATCCTGACATGCAAACATATGACAGAACTCAGATGGATAAGAAATGGGTGGCTTGAAAATTGTAGTGGCACGTTCTCTCCCAGGGCCTTTGTGTTCATTGGTGCCTAAACTTTAATACTAAGTTCATGCCACCACACTAAGCATCACGACATACATAGACGTTTGCTACAATTCAAATCATGCACGACTATTAAAAACTGTACTTTATACATAGCAAGGAATATATTTGCCTTTAGTATCTCTCTAACACAAGTTATTTTATATAACCATAATATAGAAGCATTATATCTCCAAAAACAATTATGTATAAAAAATATACTGAAGAAAGACCACAAATAATCCCCACTTAAGAATAATTACAAAATATAAAGAAATAAACTAAATATGAAAATGGAATGGATGACATGTAATTCTCTATGGAAATATTACTTATACACAGAAAAAGTAACAGGTGAATGCAACTGAGAGGGTACCATGGGTTTGGGTTTGATTTCTCATGCAGGTTTAATATTAAAAAATGAATAAATTGCAATATTAAAGGATTTACATAGTAAGGTTTAATAATTACATTTTGTCTTATTGCAATGTGCTGTAACAATCAACTTACCTATGAACCTGATGTATGTTTTTGGCTCCCTCTTCTATTCCAGTGCCCAAGGGAGGAGTGGCAACGTATTGCCCAGTGGGCAAAAATATTTAGTAGCCCATGCAGGGCCGCCATTAGAAATTTCAGGGCCCTTTACTGAAAAAATTTTTTCCCCCCCCCGATAGTTTATCAATTAATATGTGACTAAAACCCTGGGGTCCACATCTGCTGGATGTCACATATTAATTGATAAACTATCAAGGGGGGGCACCTAATGTGACCAGTGACCTGCAACAAAATCCAGACAGATATAGTCAGTGTCAGATGAGTTAACCTCTGGAATGCTTGACATATATAGGCAGTGTCAGATTTGTTAACCCCTGGATGGCTAGACAGATATAGGCAGTGTCAGAGGAGTTAACCCCTTGTGTGGCTAGACAGATCTAGGAAGTGTCAGAGGAGTTAAACCCTTGGGTGGCTAGACAGATCTAGGCAGTGTCAGAGGAGTTAACCCCTTGGGTTGCTAGAAAGATCTAGGCAGTGTCAGAGGTGTTAACCCCTTGGGTGGCTAGACAGAGGCAGTGTCAGAGGAGTTAACCCCTTGGGTGGCTAGACAGATATAGGCAGTGTCACAAAAGTTAACCCCTTTATCCACACAATCCATCACACACATATACAGACAGTCTGTCACTCACACTGACATACACACACTCACTTACAATGACATAGACACACTCTCACTCACACTGACATACACACACTCTCACTGACATACACACACACACACACTCACTCACACTGACATACACACACACTCACTCACACTGACATACACACACTCTCACTCACACTGACATCCACACACACTCACTCACACTGACATCCACACACACTCACTCACACTGACATACACACACACTCACTCACACTGACATACACACACACTCACTCACACTGACATACACACACTCTCACTCACACTGACATCCACACACACTCACTCACACTGACATGCACACACACTCACTCACACTGACATACACACACACTCACTCACACTGACATACACACACACTCACTCACACTGACATACACACTCACTCACACTGACATACACACACACTCACTCACACTGACATCCACACACACTCACTCACACTGACATACACACACACTCACTCACACTGACATACACACTCACTCACACTGACATACACACACTCTCACTCACACTGACATACACACACACTCACTCACACTGACATCCACACACACTCACTTACACTGACATACACACACACTCACTCACACTGACATACACACACACTCACTCACTCACTCACTCACTCACTCACACTGACATACACACACTCTCACTCACACTGACATACACACTCACACTGACATACACACACTCTCACTGACATACACACACACTCACTCACACTGACATACACACACTCTCACTCACACTGACATACACACACACTCACTCTGACATACATGCACACTCACTCACACTGACATACACACACTCTTACTCACACTGACATACACACACTCTCACTCACACTGACATACACACAGACACTGTCTGTTTAACTTACCTGTCTACTGGCATCTCTGTGCTTTGAGCTTCTTCTGTGAAAGAGGTCTCAGACAATCACGGGAGGCTTCTGAGCCAATCAGGAGAGTTGAGACCTCTTTCTATCAAGCTCCAGAAAAAAAAAAAAAAAGAAAGAAAAAAAATGCTGCCATGAGCCCCCAGGAATGAGTGGGCCTGGGCAGATGCCCCATTTTTTATTTGTTTAAAAAAAAAAAAAATTAAAGGACCGGGGCCCGAGCGGGCCCGTGACGGGTGTATCACCCCTGATGGCGGCCCTGTGCCCATAGTACATCTTAATCAGCCCACCTGTTGGCATCAGAGATAGACACAGATAGATAAGCAAGACTGTTGAGAAATAAGGTACAGCAATGATGGACAGGCAAGACACAGACATAAACAGACAGATAGAGCAGCGAATGGGCCCAAATGCATTTTTACCCAGTTTCCACTAGACTTCCTTCTGTACCTCAGTTGGAGAAATGTAAACAGAAAGAGAAAGACCGTAAAAGTGGAAACAGCCAGGGACTCTATTCACAAATAGCTTCCTTCTTCCCAGCTTATTTGCAGGGATAGGCACGGACCAAAGCTGTGGCGGACATTTTCCAAAGTACAGACCTTAGTAAAGGACAACAAGGTACATTTAAATTTAAAAGGCTACATTAAATCACACTTGGATGCTTTAATGATGTTATAAACAGATGTATGCTACTCAAAACATTTAGTTTTAGACCTTTTCAAAAATAAAATTACATGTATGATAAAGTGAACAGAAGAGTTAAATGCATATAAATTTAACTTTAAAAAATTCATGAAAGAATTTCTTTTTTTTTTTAGTATGTTGTTTTATACAACATGGTTACTTTATTTATTGATAGTCTACTATGAGTAGTTCCTTGGAATAGCTGAAGTGGCTCTGCTTATAAATTATGAATTAGACAGTACACAGTTATTTTATTTGAAAATTGGCCTGCTAGACAGAATCTGCCTAGTGCTCTTCTGGCTGACAGAATCTGTCTAGTACCTCAGTTGTGTATTGGAATTCCCCAACTACAAATAAGTCATCTACTCAAACAAGTTAAAAAGAACATTTATGGAAAGGAGGCATAAGACTTGAAACCTGCCATTGATTCAAAAATGGATATAAATTGGGGTGGGGGGAATTTACCTCATAGATTCATCAATGCATTTTTGCAAGGACAACACTTGTTAGTTTCTCCTGCTAGAAGAGCTGAGTTGGGCTTGTGTAATAATGCATTAAAACTTTTGCATTATCCATGGCCACTGGGTTTGGCCCTGCAAAATGTATAGTTAAATCAGTGAGAAAAAACAAATGTTTTCCTTAACTGACCTTTTAGTGAATTGCTACTTAAGTTTGTATATACATTTTCAAATAAAAAGGGCAGAGTAATACAGATTATAAAAGGCTATGTGGGGGGATGCATTGGTTAAGTCTGTGGGGCAGATGGCTGTGTGGTGGATGCATTGGCTACATCTGGGGGCCAGATGGCTCTGGGGGGTGATGCACTGGCTAAGTCTTGGGAGCAGATTGGCAAATAAAAGGAAATAAAAACAAGAAATGCATTTTATGAAGAAAAAAAAAAACAGTTTATATGTGAATTCTTAATTACAAGTAAAACTTTTTTCCTATAGGGTAGTCTTATATTCGGGCTTTTTATTTTTTCCCTAAATGAATATACTAAGTTTGTAGGGTCATCTTACAATCAGAGTCGTCTTAAATACAGTAATTTTAAATACATTTGAGCATGAATTTTGTTCAAAATTCGCAATATAGGAGTAATGTACCCCTGACGCAGCAGGAGGGAGGGGGTATACATTATCATATTCACATAATCAGCATACATATTCAGTTAGGTATACGGTACATTATAACTTCAATACAAAAAATACAGATATTAGTGACTAATTAGTGGTTGAGGTCTTCAATATATTCCATCCAGTGAAACCACCTTTGACAGTGCTTTTCCGACTGGCCTATTGATCTAGATGCCAAGTTTTCAAGGGCCCTAATACCTTCTACTCTCGTGATCCATTCGGTAAAAGTTGGGGGGGTACCAACACCCCAGTGGAGAGGGATCAGGGCCTTCGCTTCGTTCAGTAAATGCTTAACTATTGATTTTTTATAGGCTGAGATGGGCTGGGATGTATGGTGAAGCAGATCATTTGCTGGGTGAAATGGCGGGGGTACGTCGGTAAAGACGGGTAGCACATCTCGAATTTTAGTCCAGAATGGGACAATAAGGGGGCATTCCCACCAAATGTGAAGGACCGTACCTGGCGTAGAGCCGCATCTCCAGCAGGTGTGCGGGTGGTCGGGGAAGATCGCATGTAGTTTACTAGGGGTGGGGTACCATTGCGTCAGAAGTTTATAGGACATTTCCTGGGTCTTATTGTTTATTGATGACTTATGGGTAAGTATAAAAATATTTTCCCATTGCGTTTTAGAGAGCGTCTTACCTAGGGCAGCCTCCCATCTACAAACATAGGCTGGGAGAGGGTCCCTCTCGTCGTGTATCAAAAATCTGTATAACATAGATATCCCATGGTGTGGGATGGTGTTCAGAGTAAAAAAATCCTCAAAGGGCAAAAGATCCCTTTGTAGATTGTGCTACTGAGGGGTGCTTTTAAGAAATGATTTAAGCTGGAGGTATTGTAAATTATGTAGTGTTGTGGCAGCTGTAGGATGTCCTGGAGTGGTTTGATGTCTCTTCCCGTCATAAAACTATGTAAAGTGGGGTTGTCTGTCAGTGACGTCTGGAGGAAATCCCCTCCGTTTTGGCCCGGGGGGAAATCAGGGTTATGGCGTATCGGGGTAAGATGGGAGGGGAAGGTAGTTAGTCGATGTTTCCTGTGTAGGTGGTGTAGGACCGACTGAGATGCTGAGGCAAAAGGATGTAGTTTTATAATTTGACTCGATGCGTGGGGTTGAAGCCAAATAAGGTTTGGGAGCGGGGTTTTCAACATATGGGCCTCCAGTGGGATCCATCATTTGTGGGGGGGCTGGTATGTCCATTCTAGTAGACGTAGTAGATGGCATGAGTTGTAATAGGTCTTGGGGCAAGGCAAGACTAGTCCTCCATATGACTTCGGTTTCTGCAATAAATCAGTGGATAAGCGGGGGGGCTTGTGTGCCCAGATATATTTAATAATGAGTGTTCGCAGCGATGAAAAAAAGGCCCTCGGGAACTGGATGGGTAATGTTTGGAATAAATATAATAGTCGGGGGAGAACGTTCATTTTAATAGCGTTGATCCTACCAGACCAAGAGACATATAGAGGGCCCCATCGCAAGAAGTCTCCCTTAAATATCGTAAGCATGGGTAAGAAATTTTGGGGGTAGAGTTGAGATGGGTCCCTTGTGAGCCATATGCCTAGATATTTAATTTTGTGCGTACACCATTTAAACGGGAAAGATGAGGACATGGAACTAGTTTTAGAACAAGGTAGATTTACGTTCAGTATTTCAGATTTATTGTAGTTTATTTTAAGGTTGGGCAGTTCCCCATACGTACAGAACTCCCGAAGGAGGACAGGTAAGGATACCCATGGCTGCGTCAATACAAACAACAGATCGTCTGCAAAACCCAGGACCTTGTGGTGAACCGTGTCAGCTCGGATCCCTGTAATGTCATGTTCATTTCTTACTGCCTGCATAAATGGATCTAGTGACAGAACAAACAACAGGGGAGAAAGTGGGCATCCCTGTCTGGTCCCGTTAGAGATGGGAAAGGGCTCAGACAAGGTACCGTTGATCCTCACCCGTGCACTGGGCCGAGAGTACAGAGCCGCTACCCAAGATCGCATGTTTGGGCCAAAGCCCATGGCGTTAAGGACTTCAAACATGTATGTCCAATTTAATCGATCAAATGCTTTTTCTGCATCTGTTGATAATAAGATCGTCTTGGTGGATGTAGCTTGCGCTAAATGGATTAAGTTAAGTGCTCTGATGGTGCTATCCCTGGACTCCAGGCCCGGCACAAACCCTGACTGATCCGAATGGACCAAATCAGGGAGAAATTTTTGTATACGTAAGGCCAAGATTTTCGCGAATAATTTTAAATCGACATTGAGTAATGAGATGGGTCTGTAGTTTTCACATTTCACAGGGTCCCTGTCCTCCTTCGGGATCACTGCTATGGTTGCGGCCAGCGTATGAGGGTGAAATGATGCACCTTGCAGGATAGAGTTAAAGGTAGTGACCATGTGCGGACTAAGAATAGAACAAAATTTCTTATAATAGCTTAGGGGGATGCCATCTGGGCCAGGGCTTTTGCCTGTCTTAGAGCATTTGATGGCCCATGCCAATTCTTCAGCTGATATTTCAGATTCCAAGGAATCTGATTCAATTGTATTCAATGTATGGGTGATGTGTCTAGAAAGGTAATCGCGGATTTTTACCTGAAATGCGGTACGTAATTCAGGGGCGGACCGGTCTGGGGGTTGATTATACAGTCGTGTGTAAAAGGATACAAATTCTGATGCTATGCCATCCGGCATCAATTTTGATATGCCTTTTGCATCACGAATCTTGGGAATATAGGTCTGCTGACGTCTCCTTTTCAGAGCTCTAGCTAAATACTTTCCAGGTTTGTCTCCATGTTCATGGTAGATGGCTTTCAGTCTAGTATAATTCCTATCTGCTTGTTTGTGTACTATGTCTGCTAAGTCTTTGCGTAATAGTCTTTATCGTCTAATGTATGTTTATGTATTTGTTCAAGTTTCTCTATCTGGGTGCACAGCGAGCTTAAAGCTGCGGTGCGTTCTTTTTTTTGTTTTGTAGCTAACCTCATTAGGTGGCCTCGTAGTACACACTTGTGTGCCTCCCATATAGTAGGGAGTGGCACCTCAGGGGACAAGTTTTCCCTAAAATAGACTGTGGAGTCGGAGACCTGTTGGTCCGTGAGCATACTGTAGATTCATTCATTCGCCATGTGCGTTGTGCTTGTTTCAGAAAAGGGGTAGTGAAGGCGACACTTAGTGGGCATGGTCCGACCATGTAATGATCCCATATTCAGCCTTGGTCATGTGTGGTAGTGCATTGTAAAATGTAGTCTATTCGTGTATATCGACTATGTGGGATAGAGTAATAGCTATAGTCCCTCTCAGTGGGGTGGAGGGCCCTCCAACAGTCTACAAGTTGTAATTTCTGTAGGGATTTTCTAATTTTCCGCAAAACATGTGCCGGTGTTTGTGTGCGGCCAGAGGAGGTGTCTATCATGGGATCCAGAGCAACGTTAAGGTCGCCACCTAAAATTAACATGCCTTCTTGAAATTTCTCTAAAAGGGCCATTGTTTTGGAAAACCAGATGTTTTGTTTTTTATTGGGAAGATATACATTGACAAACGTGTATAGACGCCCGGCCATTTCACCCTTAACAAACAGATATCTGCCCTCAGGATCAGCAATATGGAAAAGGTTCGCGAAGTGGAGGTTTTTGGAGATGAGAATTGCCACCCCTTTAGATTTTGCCAATGGATTGTTGCTGAAGAATCCAGTGGGAAAATCCCGATTAGTAAGATTGGGCGACGAAGAACCTTTTCTCGGGGACAATCAGACCTTTCACATTGTGGGAAACAATATTCATGTCGCTAGAAGCTATGGAACACAAACTTATCGGGAGGTATTTCCTCTTGCGTTGGGGTATAAATCCAATTTACAAAAAAGGGGAAATTAAGGGGATTAGGAAAATAGATAGGAGGGGGGAAAGACAGGAATGAGAAGAGAGAAAAAGAGAAAAGAAAGGAAAGAAAGAAAAAAAAGAAAAAAAAGGTGGAGAAAAGGAAGGGGGAAAGAGAGAGAGGAGGGGGAAAGGGATAAGGGTAAACAGAAATATGTACAAATAACCTTGAAGTACCTGCGGCGTCTACCGGTCAGAGAGAAAGGGGGGTCTCTCGACCTGCGGAGGCTCCCCTTGTTCTCCACCGGTATTGAAAAACGGACACCTACGGTCTGGTTTGAGATGGAAACCTACCAAAGGAGAGGGACACAAAGAGCACCCTGCTACCAATTTCCCAAAATAATCCAGGACCCCCTAGTTGGAATGTGGGGGGGGGGGTCAAATAGATTGGAAAATGGAGGTGGCTTGCCTCCATTCACCGGCTACTCTGTTCTAAATAAAAATAGGTGCGTCTTATGGCAAAAATAATATTAACATGTATAACAGTACAGCAAAACAGTAGCTGTAAACAGACTTATGAAAACCAGATACATATTTTTCCTGTGCAATTGTTTAACTGGGAAAGTAGGGGTAGTCATCGATTACAAACCCTATTATCCATTGTCACTTCTTTTCTGTGACATAGGGAGATAAAAGCTAGCCAGCGGCAGCCACTTATGTGTTGTGGTGTGTGGTTATTGGGGACTAGCTGTATCGGGGGGGGGGGGAGGGGTTATGATAAGGCATGGCTTGTCGTCTGCACGTAGAGGATACCTATTGACATTTCGGGTCTACCACCCACGTGTCCCTGCTTATATGTCTCTCAATATAAACATGAAGAGTCTTATGAAGACAGCGATACGTTGTACCTGAGAGGGAGATTAGCTCCCTATTGTAGAGCGCCAGTCCTGGTATGCTGGGGAGTCATGTCCTGAGACCAGAGGTCCTAACGGGGACATGACAGATGAGGTATATATCGTTTTAGATTGTCTCAATGTTCAGAAAAGTGGCAGTTTATCTTTCCCAGGGAAAGGTCTTGGTTGCGAAGCACAGGTATTTGAATGTTCTGGGTCAGGAAGGGGATGGAAGACCTGTAATAAGCGTTCATTCCTCTGCTCCCCAGGGATCAGGGGGAATGGCGGCTTCTCTTGGTCGCGATGTCGTGTGGGTCACTGACGATGGCCTCCTCATTGTGCCTCTCCTAGGCCGCGGTCTCGTTGCTCTCATAGGTCCCGCTGGGCCATTCCTCAGGTCGGGTAGACTCCAGTCTGCAATTTGAAGCTCAGGAATTCCCAACTCCGCCTGGAAAGCAGGGAGGTCGTGGTGATAACGGAGCTTATCGGTCCGTCCCTGTGGTATACTGTAAGGCTAAAAGGGTAACCCCAGCGATATTGGAGCCTTCGTCGTTGTAGCTCCATCGTCAGTGGTCTCAATGATCTCCGGGTCTGTATCGTCAGATCCGACAGGTCTTGAAAAAAGGCCACTACATGTCCCTCATAACTTCATGGGGTTAGTTCTCTGGCTTTTGCCATGATCGTTTCCTTGAGATGCTAGTCATTCACGTGGCATATTATATCTCTCAGAGGGGCCGTGGGGGAACTCCGCGGGCGCAATGCCCTGTGTGCTCTGTCCATATGGATAGTGGTGTCTCTAGGACGTCCCAGGAGAGCATTCATAATGGTGGTCACCAGGCCCGTTACCTCTTCGGGGTCTTGCGTCTCCTGTTCCGGAATCCCCCTCAGATGGATATTATTCCTCCTCCCCCTGTTGTCTAGGTCTTCCAGCCTGCGACGGTAATCTGCAAGGTAAGTTGCATGTTGGGTCGTTATTTTGGCTACTTGGGAGATCTTCCTCGTGTGTAGTGCAGTTTCTTCCTCCTGGAGGGAGATCCTCGCTTCTACTCGAGACAGGTCTGCTTTGAGGCCCATGATCGCCTCTGCCACTGTCTGTTTAATTTCCGTGAGGAGCGTGCTAAAGTCTTCGCACCAAGGCGCCAAAGAGAAGAGCTGTTGTACTTCTCGCGAGCAAATCGGTGCTGCAGGCTGTTGGGAGGATGGATCATGTTCTATATCTTGGTCCTCTGAGTCCCACGATCCATGTGGCGAGGAGGCCTCGTGGCTCCCCGGTGACTGAGGCCCCAATGCCGCGGGAGTGCGGAAGTATTCCCGCAGCGACAAAGATGTTGTCTGCGTATCATTCTGTGGGGTTTTGGGCTCCCCAATCTGCCTTTTATTTCTGCCCATGCTGTTTGGTATTCAATTTAGTGCCGTTTTAAGCCGTGGAATTTATTTTCAAATGTAAAGGTGCTCAAGGGAACATGTACTGGAAATACCAAAACAAAACCTCTTGAAAATCTTGGCGGCACAGTGTAACCTGTGAATCATTCCCCTTTGATTACAACAGGCTCTGCAACTACATAATGGAAACCCTTGCAGGGCTGTCTTTTATACTGATTGGACCCTGGGCAAGCATGTACATGGACCCCTGGACCCTCCATCCTCTCTGGCATGCAGTCACACCCTCCACCCCAATCCAACCTATCCAAAGAAAAAAAGTATTAGGTTTCGGAGAGGATTAGTTTTAGGGTTCGGGCAGGGGTAACTTTTAGGGGAGGTGTAATTTATTGGGGGGGGATAAGTTATATGTGGGGTTACTCTGATTGTAAGCGCTGACAGTTCAGTGCTGAACTGTCAGCGCTTACATTGCCACTGTGAAACGACTGCGTTGCATTTCACCGCTGACAGTTCAGCGCTCAAACTGCCGCACTGAACTGTCAGCGGTGAAACGGCCTCATTGAACTGTCATAGACACCATGGCTAGTCCTTAATGGCTGGCACTGAATCTAGATGAAGTGGTTAATGTGCAATATAAGATTGATAATTCAGTTTTGTTCCAAGTCAGGTTTTTTCTTTTATTAATGTAGCACTAAATAGCAGTAAGCAATGTAAACAAATTATTTTCTTGTATCTAGGGCAATTTCTTATTGCTTATTAGTCAATTTAAAAAAAAAAGGAAGAAATATCTTTCAGTTAATCTGAGCCTCTGCTGTTGCCTTCAGGTTGAATAGGGGAACTCTGAGAACTCTGGCCAGTTCCTCATAAGATAATAATATACAAACAATAAAGATGCAAACAGTATATAAAATGTATTAAAAAAACATGTAACACCGGTATTATAAAACAAGGACCCAGTTGCTGCACCTACGCAGTTCAGTCCTAGCAGCGGGACTGAGGATATGTTCTGAGGATATATAGACTAAACCCAATAACAGACTAACTAGCTCCCCCTCCAAAACTGTAGGTGCCTTTCCTGCCCAGGTGTCTTTATATCATAAAACTGCTGGGACCCTTGATGCAGGTAGCGTTACCTGGGGGAAAATGTATGGATGCTGTTGTTCTGTTTAGTAAAGTACAGTACCTTCCATGATTGCAGGGAGAGCAGTGTAGAGATGTTGCCTTTTTGCTCTCCTCTTTAGCTCTGTCCCACTCTTCTTGTTCCAGAAGCTTCTAAGCTGGATTCTTTCGTCTGATAGGCTGAGAAGCATGTCTATAACCCAGGAAGACTGGCAGATGTCCTTAAAAAATCCTGATTGGCTCACAGGACAAGTGACTTTTTCTGGAGGGAAAGGTCAGTGTCCATGACAACTCAGTTGCAGTGTGATCAAACAGAATGACTGCACTGGGTTACAAGTATTTATTAGCCTCTTCTTGACTATCATGGTGGAAAACTCACTTGGTGGCAGATGGCGGTCCAGGACCGTCATGCAGACCCAATTTCTGTATGTGTGCTGGCATAGCGTGCTCACGATAAAAATGACAGTACCGAGATATTTCAGCCATGTCTTTTGAGGTCCCACATAAAATATCCTGGCACTGTGACTTTGACAGCTATATTCTATCCCTGCTCTACAGGGATTGTGGGGCAAGGAGAGGCTAAGTACAGCTACAAAAGTCTCCCACTCGCCCCCACAAGCACCACCAGCTACATCCCCCTGCCAGGCTTTTTTTAAAGTTCTGTTTATTTAGTTTTGTAAATTTTACCATACGTAAAGCAGAAAAACTAAACATTAGGAGTTGGGTACATCAGGTCAATGACAATACATATGACAATTAAGTAAGGATCCATCAACTGGTCCCAAGTTCGTCCCCTCCTCCTCCAAACACCACTTTAACGTTATCTAACTACCCCGCACCCTCCCCATCCTATCCCCAACAGAAAACCATGGTATGTTGTCCGCTGTCCGTAAAAGCCTGTCGTGAGACCCCCCCCCCCCCCCCAGGCTTTTTAATAGAAATTTAAAAAACTTGGTTTGTTTAATTTTGTGCTAACCCTAACACATCGTTTTTTGAATTCAATTATGTATGGAACATTTTCTAGACTTGCATGTGACTCATATTATATTTAGAAACTGCTATCCAAATGTTTCCAGACTCTGAATCCTATTACAATAACCAACAAGTAAGAGCAGTGAGTAAAGGTTACAGTATACACACATCTATATAGTACTATTGCATTATACTTGAAATTTGCTAGTATGATTGTTGCCATTCATTTACTAGAACACACACTTTTTAGAAGGCAACAATACAATTCACTTGAATAACTTTGAGCAGGGCTTTACAAATATGTGAAGATTTTAGGTAAGACCTTAATATTTTAGGAGCACTGGACATGGTACAGAATTCTATGGACCAATATTAGAATGTACTTAGCAGGTTTTGTGGGTTTTTTTGTCATTTATTGTGATGCCCCCTTCTTGTGGGTCATCACAATAAAGCAGGTGGCACTGAAAAAAATGATGTGGTGTCCCATTCTCTTGGTGCTTGTTCTGCTTAACCCCTTTGGGACTGGATTGTTTTGCCCAAGTTGTACCCAAGTTGCAGTGGTTTTAACATTTCTGTGGTGTTTGTGTTTAGCTGTAATTCTTTCTTTCTCATTTCTTTCTCACTTCTTTCTCACATTTACTATACCCACACACATTATATTTTGTGTTTTTCAGGAAAAGAAGGGCATCTTTAGATACCATTATTTAGATCCAGTCATATTATTTAATAAATGTAAAATACCTTTCCCAACTTTTAATTTAAAAATCTTTTACTTATAAACACAAAATGTAAAATAGATTCTAAAAGTTGTCCTGAGTTTAGAAATAGCCCATGTTTTTTAAGTTTTTTTGCAAGTTATAGGGCAATATAGTGCATTGCCTTTTCTTAACCTTTTTTTTTTTCCAGAATTACCTATACTAATATTGTAAACCTATCCAAACTTGGGGAAAATGAGCAAGCTACCCATACTGTAATTACTCTTTCCCTGCCCATTGACTGCTGTGGGGCAGGGAAAGACTAACGAAAGAGGGTAATGTGTAGACGGTCACATCGTGGAGGAGCTGATTTAAAAATACCTGAAAATATCTTGGATGACCTGCAGCACAAACAGCGTCCTCAGCTGTAAATAAGCAATGAAAAAACAAAAGTCCAGCAAGCCAGTATAGCTCACCCTTTCATCCCCTTTTCCAGTAAATCCAAAAAATCAGCGGAGTGTTATATAGAAGCATAAAAAAAAAACGAAGTTTATTGATGAGTGGTTAAAATCATAACCGGAGAGATACAATCTTTTTTCTATATAACACTGATTTTTTGGATTTACTGGAAAAGGGGATGAAAGGGTGCACTATACTGGCTTGTTGGACTTTTGTTTTTTCATTGCAGGGAGAGACTAAGGCTGTCAAAGCCAGACACTTGCATTGAAAGCTAAACACATCCGATCACTGTGATTGGCTGTCACAGCGATTGGATGTGATGGAAGGGGCCTCCACAGACATGGCTGGAGTGCCTCAGTGATGTCAGTTTCAGCCCAATTGTGGTATGCCTGTGGGCATACTGTGATATGTGCCAGGCATGTTCTATGTCCCCAAGGAGTTAATGGTTAATCTACTTGAACGGTAATTTCACTGTGAATGCCACGCGGATGACATTGATAGGATAAACGTGTACATTCCATATGTTACTGGACTAACATTGATATAGAAGCTGTCACGGAAGCCTCTGTCACTGGAGCCAAACATCTACCTGTGGATTATGGGCCCTCCCAAGGTCACATAAACCTTTCCCCGAATGAGCTATAATTGCAGGCCCTACCCCCAGCTCGCTCCGAGACCTACTGCTTATGTACCCTGTTCTTCCCCTATCGGTCTCCCTGTGTCCTTTCACCTTGTCCCTGGTTCTCCCCCTGGTGTGCCCAGCGATTATAGCCCTTTTTGGGATATGTATCTCCCCAGCCAGAGGAGCTCCGCAGCAGCTTGTTATAAGCTAAGTCCCCCAAAACATTTGCATTCGGCTACAGCTGAATTTGGTAGGGGCTCCCCCTACTGTCTGGAAAGTGACATCGCTCGCTTTCCTATTGGCTGAGGGTATAAAGAGATAAAAGTGACATACCTACTCCCACTTTTATTCTATTGATCACCTTTTTCTTGTGTATTGTGCTGATTGGTTGCCAGATCAAATACATTGGTTGGCACCAATTCAAATACTGACTTGATAGGATTACCACTAATGTGTTTAAAAGTTCTATTGTTAAATCATGGTTAATCTGTTCTTGTCCTGTATAATTGCACTGTGTTTTGTACAATAAATGTTGTTCCTGTTTCAAAGTCATGTTGGTCCTGTCTGGTAATTTGGAAGCTCCATCTGCAACACTGGTTCTGTCTGGTGGCATGGGGTGGCTGATACAAGTAAGCAGAATTCTGACGGAGGTACCCAGTCAGTGGGGTACCTGGGTGATCCATCACTGAAGCATTCTAATGCAGACACACAGTGTCACACACATTGCCATAAAAAATTACATAAACAGTCATCTGAAAAAATAACCATAAAAATAGCATGTATAAAATGAAGGACCAGAACGGATGTGGACTCTTTAGGGAGGAAGCTGTAGAAGGATACCTTGAATAGTCCCAGAGTGAACACCTTTTCACTGATGGTGAAGAGAGTAACAAAAGGCAACTAATCCAGATTTGATGCAGAGGTACCAAAGGATAAACCAAAAAAATGGAGCAAAGTAAGATAACACTCTTGTGGACTACTGTAGCCAGCTTCAGATGCCTCCTCTCTGTCTATTTCTCTTATGGTGTGGCCAAAAATGGCTGCAGTATAGCTGGGATCACTTCATAGTTAGCCAGAGAGACGTGCGTACATTATAGTTCTAATCAGAATATAGTTAGTCAGACAGATACATAATAAAGTATAGCATCTATGAATATACCGTTATCCAGTCACAGATGTACTACAGCATTGCACAGACATCCCACTTCCCATGCACTGAGCACACATGGTGGGTTGAAGGGGAATATTTCTCCAGTCTCCCTACAAAAAGGATGCTTCCAAAATCCCTGTAAGTAATGTTATGTAGATCTGACATTAGTACTAATGTTGAGAGTCCACCATTATTCCTATTATGTCTCCAGCAATAAATTTGCCAAATGAGGCTAAAGATACAATAGGTGCTGGAGTCTAAATGACCTCTATGCACCACACAGACAGGAATAGATATCTGTAAAATTCTCTGTTAAGTGCCACCAAATGATTTTGAAAAAAGCATTGCTCTTTTTCCTGTATACTAAGTTGATATAAATACATATTGCTTACATTACTATTCAGACCTGAGAAACACCTACCTTTTTTTAATATAAACTAAAATTAAGTAAATATTTAATTTGAATATCTGATTTTTATTGCAATGCTTTAGTGTATTTGAGTAACCGTTAAACATTCACTCTGATAGTTGGATTTAGCAGCAGTGTTTTTCATTTGAACCAGCAATAGCCATCATGTTCAGCATTTATACACAAAATATAAGAAAAACACTTAAAAAAATTAAAACATACCCACCATATGCTATTAAGAATTTGTATGTATTAAATCTATAATTGGCGATAAAAAAAAAAACGTATTAATTTACTGACTATAGAAATGTCCCACATAATATTGAGTCCTGATCAAGTGGCATCCCTGCAGAGAAAGTATATAACCTCTTGTTGTTCGCACAGTTTCTTGAGTCTGTATTCTATCACACATGTAACTTAACCAACTCTTTAATCTGATCTCTACAATAGTCCAACAACAGAACAATGTAACTAAAAATACTTGTAATTCTTGTTGTTTTTGATGATATAAATTGTGCCTATCTCCTTGCTCCTCAAATTGTCTCACATTGGAGTCAATATAAAGAATATCCCAAACATCCAAGGATTTAGTTATATTCCAAAACTCAGAATACTGATGAAGTAGGGAAAATGTATTGAAAGATTTTGGTGGTTTCCAGGGACACTAATACTTGTGAGGACTCTGCATAGTAAAGCAGCTTGTCTTACATACAAAGAATTTCCCTCCGACCAGTGTGTCTGTCTGACATACAAAAGGTTCTACTCAATATACGATTTTTCCTGAATCAGATTCAGGTCAGGAACTTTAACTGAATTTCACACATCTCAGAAATGCAGCTTCCCTCAATTTGGTTTCTAATTCGGGGTAATCAGAAGTTCGGACCATTCTGGATCAAAGCATCAGAAGTATTCGGATCAAGACATTTTCGCTTTTTAAATCATATAATTTCGGCTACCCAATGTGTGCTGAATCTGGATAAAATGACTTTGGGAGGGTAGGGGGGAAGAGAGAGGGAGATATAGGGACGGGGTGCCCAGAAACATATATCATTAAAAGGGCTCCGAAACTTCTGCTGGCAGCCCTGGTGAAAACCCACTAAGAAATCAAATCTAAGTAATTAATCAACTCATAATTTTAATCTAATAAATGTTTCATTTATAATCAGAGTATTTCAAAACAATATGCTTTGTGGTTTCCCTTTCCCCATCCACCTTGTGCCTTTTTGAGTGCCACCACCCTACCTGTGCATTGTCACCTTCCCCCGAACGTAGCTTCCTTTCTCTATCTAACTCTGTTAAGTTAATCTGTTTAATTTCCTATTGTTCATTCTCAAGTTATTAAGATGTTTTGCTTTATAAGTGACTGTGTGTTGGAGAAATAAAGGGTACTTGTTTTCATCCACTTCAAGTGACCTGTGTCTATGTCACTGCTGTGGAAATACCTGCTGGAGTGCTATTTGTGACTATAGCCCTGGGACATTATATTTCATCAGCAATTAGTGGAGTAGTCCTGGAACTCTAAACAGGCAAGAGACATCATAGCTCTTGGTGTCCCGTTACAACGTCAAGGTACCTCACAATCAGGCAAGTCCCTATAATATGACCTAATATAAGCAAATGACTGAACAATAGAATCTAAAAGACATACATTGAATAGAAACAAACAGAACATAACCTGGTGGGATAGGCCAAAGATGAATAGTGTGTGTTTCAGCTAAGTGGGAACTGCTAGAGGTAAAGTGACAGGTGTTCTAGTGGGTTGGGTAGTAAGCTTCTTTAAAGAGGTGGGCTTTGAGGGACTCTTTACAATTTGAAAAAGTGGGAGAGTGCTGGATGCTCTGCGGAAGGGAGTTCCAGAGAGAGAGGGGGCAGCTCAGGCAAAATCTTGCAGTTGTGAGTGAGAAGTGGCGATGAGGTTGGAGGAGAGTTTTAGTCCCAGTGAGGAGCGCAGAGGTCGTGCAGGGAGGTATCGGTTAACAAGGAACGTAATGTATGGAGGAGTGGAGGGCTTTGTAGGTTAAAGACAGAATTTAAAATGTTATCCTTGGGCAGACGGGGAGCCAGTGGAGGGAGTTGCCGAGAGGAGCTGCCGAATCGGACCGATGTGCAAGAAATATAAGTCTGGCAGCTGCGTTTTGGATAGATTGCAGGGGAGACAGATGAGTCAGAGGTTGTCCAGTCAGGAGGCCGTTACAATGTTCAAGGCGAGAGATCACAAGCGAGTGCACTTTTATTTTGGCGGTCTCTTCGCTGAGGAACGGGCGAATGCGTGCGATGTTCCTTACGTGCAGTAGACCGGATTTAGCTAGGCACTGAATATGGTGAACGAAGGAGAGAGCAGAGTCAAAAGTGACCCCAAGACATCGGACACAGTCAGCCGGTACAATTGTAGCATTTTCAATGGTGACTGTGAACCCAGGTGTAGGGATAGAGTTTGAGGGAGGGAAGATAATCAGTTCTGTTTTGGAAAGGTTACGTTTCAGGTAGCGATCAGACAACCAAGCAGAGATGGCCGACAGACACTCAACTACCCGTGACACTAGAGAGGGAGTGAGGGCAGGGGAGGAGAGATAAATCTGAGTGTCATCCGCGTACAGGTGGTATTGGAAACCAAAGGAGCGGATGAGTTCTCCCAAAGAGGTGGTGTACAGAGAAAACAACAGCGGGCCAAGGACCAATCCTTGCTGAACACCAACAGAGAGTGGAAAAGGTGACGATGTCGCTCCAGCAAGCAACACTGTGTAGGAGCACTCAGATAAGTACGACTCCATCCAAGAGAGTGCGGTGCCACCTATGCCAAACGAGGATAATCTGTTGAGAAGGAGGCAGTGGTCAATGGAGTCAAAGGCAGCAGAGAGATCTAAGAGGATCATCACTGAGAAGTGGCCTTTAGTTTTGGCAGAAAGGTGGTCATTTGATACTCTAGTGAGGGCTATTTTAGTAGAGTGTAAGGGTCTGAAGCCAGATTGAAAAGGGTCAAGAAGGTCATTGGTAGTCAGAAAGTCCGTTAGTCATGAGTGTACCGTCCTCTCCAGCAACTTGGACATGAAGGGGAGAAGGAATATAGGACGGTAGCTAGATGGAAGAGTGGGGTCGAGGGAAGATTTTTTCAATACAGGTCCGATTTGGGCTTGTTTGAAGGATGACGGTACTATACCAGAGGACAGAGAGAGGTTGATGAGATGGGTTAGAGTTGGACAGCGTAGAAGGGAAAGAGAGGATACAAGGTGAGATGGAATGGGATCAAGCACACAAGTAGTAGATCTCGAACAGGAGAGCAATCGTCTACCTCTTTCTCAGCAACAGGGGAAAAGATAATCAGAGTGGGTTTGGGTGATGGGAACGAGGCAGGAGGTAGTTGAGGCAAGTCACGGGAGGTGAAGTTACACCTGATAGCGTCAACTTTGTTTTTGAAGTGCGAGGCAAGGTCTTGAGCCGTAAGAGTAGGGCAGGGTGGAGGAGTAGGAGGCCAGAGGAGAGCATTAAACGTTGAGAAGAGACGTTTGGGATTCAATGAGAGGGTGGATATTAAGGTAGAGAAATAGTGTTGCTTGGACTGAGCGAGAGCAAAGTTGTAGGAACACAGTGTGAACTTATAATGAAGGAAACCCTCCTTGCAGCATGATTTCCTAAAACGCCGCTCAGCCGTGCGAGTATATTTTTGTAGGTACCGTGTTTGCTTTTGTTGTTGGTTGGGTCGGTGGGCACGTTTGGCAACAACAGGGACAATGTTGTCAAGGGCTGAGGTGAGGGTGCTGTTGTAACAGTTAGCAGCTTCCTCTGGACTTGAGATGGATGGGAAGGTGGGGAGAGAGGTTTGAAGTGATGTGGTAAGTTGCGGGATGGTGGAGTTAGATAGCAGTCTAGTAGTTGACTGAGGTACAGCGGGATAGAAGGTGGTGGTCAGATGGGGGGAAAGGTGAAGGGGAAAAGTTAAGGAATAACAAATAAGCAGAACGGAATAGCAAAGGCAGAGAGAAAACCAGAGAAACTGAATAAGACCTGAACACAAGATGGATTGAATGTGGGATGGATCCTGACAGTGTTTAAAAAAATACAATATAATAAAGGAAAACAAATTCATCCAAAAGGTAATACCACAAATGTAATGTGTCACAAAAAATCATCATTGAGTGAAAAAAAGTCAGTCATTAAACATCAGATGAAGTGCCCCTAACTGTAGATTATTTTTTTAGGGAGAACAAGGCATAGTGGAAAAAGGCATAGGAGAGTACAGAAAATCAGTATTACACAATATCACGGAGACTTAGAAGCAGGAAATACTAATAATCATGAACTTATCTGAATATGAACTGTTCACTGATGAGGTAGCTAGCTATCTTTTCTATAGAATTATCATCTTGCCCATGTTGCCCATAAGATAGATTCATTCTAATCTAAGAGCAAAGAAAAGAAAAAAGCCCATGTGCTAAGCTAGTCACAGTCTCAAATAAGTTCAGAGAAGGTCTACTAAACTGGTTCATGGGTTGAAGGATAAAACTTACCAGGAACGGTTAAAGCATCTTAACATGTATAGCTTGGAGGAAAGACGTAACAGGGGGGATATGATAGAAACATTTAAATATATAAAGGGAATCAACACTGATTGGGTTTGGCATGTTGCGGACCGGGTAGGCAGATTTTTGGGAGGGGCTGGGCATGATCCAGCGGTCATAGTACACATTGGAACTAATGACAAAGTTAATGGTAGGTGGGGGGTCCTTAAAAATGATTTTAGGGAACTAGGAAATAAGCTGAAGGAAAGGACCTCCAAGGTAATAATATTACCAGTACCACGCGCTACGTCAGGGAGACAGCAGGAGCTTAGGGAGATTAATGCGTGGTTGCGAAGGTGGTGCAAGCAAGAGGGATTTGGGTTCTTGGAGCACTGGGCAGACTTTGCAGTTGGCTACAGACTCTATGGACGGGATGGGCTGCACCTCAATGATGAGGGGGCTGCAGTATTAGGGGAGAGGATGGCTAGAGGGTTAGATGAGCTTTTAAACTAGGCTCTGGGGGGAGGGTCAAGATCAAAATGAAGAAATGGTAGCTAGAGTAGATTGGAAGGTGGGTCTAGCTATGGGAAAGGAGGAGGAAAGCACTGGTGGGGTTAACTTGGACCATAGGGAGGTACATATAATTAAACCTACAGGCATTAAGTGTTTGTCAACTAAACACAAAAAGGGTAGTAATCTTAAATGTCTTTTAGCAAATGCAAGAAGCTTGACAAACAAAATGGGTGAGCTGGAGATACTGGTAAGTGCTGAACAGTGTGATTTAATCGGAATCACAGAAACGTGGTGGGATGAGACTTACAACTGGTCAGTTATTTTACAAGGATACTCACTTTTTAGAAAGGACAGAGAAAATAGAAAAAGGGGAGGGATTTGTCTCTATGTAAATCCTAAATTAAAGCCCAGTATTAAAGAAGGTGTGCATGATGTAACTGGAACTGATGTGGAAACACTGTGGGTGGAGATTAGCATAGACACTAAAAATAATCGTACATTACTTGTAGGTGTATGCTACAAGCCACCAAATATAAGCATTGATAGAGAAGATCAGCTTTTATTACAAATTGAAAAGGCTGCAAATATGAAGGAAGTTTTAATCATGGGAGATTTTAATTAGACTTGGAAAAAACTTTGAAAAAAGCTCAATGCTGGGCTGAAACGTCGTTATTTTTTGGTGGATTAAATGCCCTTAAACGGTGTGCAGAGTCTCCTGTGTTTTCTATTATATTTTAATTACCCAGATATAGATTGGAATTGTGGCACAACTAGTTTCGCTAAGGGCAGCAAGTTTCTGAACCTGCTTAATAACAAATTTATGGCACAGTTAGTAGACACCCCAACTATCTGTATTTGGTAATAACAAACTATGAGGAGCTTATCTCAAACATCAAAGTAAGAGAACACTTGGGGAATAGTGACCATAACATGGTTTCATTTGAGATTAATGCAAAAAAGCAAATTGGTAACTACGCCACCAAAACACTTAATTTTAGAAGGACCAACTTTGATGGACTAAGGTCATCGATTTAACATTTAGGATGGGAACGATTGTTTTCTGGACTAAACCCAGAAGACAAGTGGAATTCCTTTAAGCAAAAAATTACAAAAGTACACATCCCAACATATACCTTTGGGAAACTAATGCAAAAGACACAAATCAAAACCAATGTGGCTTACTGGTAACGTGAAACAGGGAATACAAAACAAGAACATTCAAACATTATAAAAGCAAGGGATCAGCATTATCATTTATAGAGTACAAAGATGCCAATAAAGCCTGTAAAAATGCAATTAAAATGGCTAAATTGGAAAATGAGAAAAGGATTGCTAATCTCCTTAAAACTAACCCCAAAATGTTTTATAAATATAGAAATGGAAAAAAGCTAAAGAGGGAAAATGTTGGGCTCTTGTTGTCCCAAATGGGAAATTTGGTAAGTGAGGACAGAGATAAAGCAGACATTTTAAATACTTTTTTTCCTTCTGTTTATACTAAGGAAGAACAGATGGATGAGCCCCTGCTACCAGAAGTTACGGAACAGTCACCACAAACATGGGATTGGCTGACACAGGAAAAAGTGCTTAAGCAATTAAACTCTGTTAAGATAGACAAGGCCCCAGGGCCAGATGGTATACAACCAAGGGTCCTTAGAGAGTTAAGTATAATTCTGGCCAGACCACTATTTATGATCTTTAGGGATTATTTCAGTTCAGGTATAGTGCCAACAGACTGGCGAAAGGCGGATATCATTCCAATATTTAAAAAGGGATCAAAATCTCTGCCGGGTAATTATAGGCCAGTGAGTTTGACATCTGTAGTGGGGAAATTATTTGAAGGATTGCTAAATGCATACACTCAAGAATACCTCTTGAATCAGAAATTAATTAGTAAAAGTCAACATGGTTTTGTGAAAGACAGGTCTTGTCAAACAAACTTAATAACATTCTATGAAGAAGTCAGTAAAAATATAGATCTAGGTGTGGCAGTTGATGTGATCTATTTGGATTTTGCGAAAGAATTTGATACAGTTACACACAAGGTTACTCTACAATTTGAGAGAAATAGGTTTGGGGGCAAATGTATGTATTTGGATTGAAAATTGGCTAAAAGATAGAACGCAAAGGGTTGTTGTAAATGGAAAATCCTCAAATTGGACCAAGGTATTGAGTGGAGTACCTGAGGGGTCTGTTTTGGGCCCTCTTCTTTTTAATTTGTTTATTAATGATCTCCCACATTGTGCTGAGAGCCATGTCTCAGTGTTTGCTGATGACACTAAATTAGATAAGGTAATAAAGATTAATCTTGATGTTTTTTCTTTGCAGGAAGATTTGGACAGAGAGGGGGACTGGGCAGTAAAGTGGCAAATGAGATTCAATATAAAGTTATGTATTATGGGAAAAATAATAACAAAGCAACATATACTTTAAATGGTATTTCCCTGGGAAAAACTCAAATGTAAAGGATTTAGGAATAATTGAAGATAACAAACTTGGCAGCTGCAAGGGCCAATAGGATATTGGCATGTATAAAATGAGGTATAGATTCACAGGAAGAGGATATCATCTTGCCTCTTTACAAATCAGTCAATTACAATTACAATTACAGTCCTTAAAAAGGATATTAACCCCTTAGTGACAAGACATTTTCACCTTGACTTTCCCTTGGTGATAATGGCTGTTTTGACATTTCTAGGGTGTTTGTGTTTAGCTGTAATTTTTTTCTTTCTCAAATACAGTACCCACACAAATTATATGTTGTTTTTATCGTCATAAGAAGGGCTTTCATTAGATACCATTATGTTCATCATATCTTATAATTTACTACAAAAAAAATCATAAAATATGATGAAAAATTTTAAAAAACACACTTTTTCTAACTTTGACCTAAAATATAATTTACACAAATAAAATCATTAAAAAAGACCCCGGCTAAATAGTTTCTAAATGTTGTCCCGAGTTCAAAAATATGCATGTTTCCATATTTTTCGGTATTTTTTTGCCTGGCACGTCCTGCATTGAATGAAGCGGTTTTCGCGATCAACGATCGCGAAAACCGCTTTAACAGTGCTGGTCTATTCCCTCGACATCGAGGCAATAGCCAGCACCGAAATTTCTATTTCGGGACCCCCACGATCACCCCACGGAGCCGGTCTGAGCTTCGGAAGTGAAAGTACCTTCACTTCCGTCGCTCTGAATATGCTACTTGACTACCCCTAGTGGTAGTTTATTAGCATTGCAATGGGAAATATTTAAAATAAATATTTAATTAATTAAAAACAGGTTATTTAGCTATATTAGCCTATAGGGTTAAAATTAAATATTTTTTAGCATAAGGGATAGGGTTAAAATTAAATTAAAGTTAAAAAATATTAAGGGATATAATAAGGATTAGAGTTGCGGTTAAATTTAGTGTTAGGGTTAAATTTTGGGTTCGGGTTGGGGTCAAAAGATCAATATAGGAAAAAACCAAAAAACACTATTTTTGGTTTTTGCCCCATAACTCGCAAAAAAATACCGAAAAATATGGAAACATGCATATTTTTGAACTCGGGAGAACACTTAGAAACTATTTAGACGGGGTCTTTTTTAATGATTTTATTTGTGTAAATTATATTTTAGGTCAAAGTTAGAAAAAGTGTGTTTTTTTTACATTTTTCCTCATATTTTATGATTTTTTTTTGTAGTAAATTATAAGATATGATGAACATAATGGTATCTAATGAAAGCCCTTCTTATGACGATAAAAACAACATATAATTTGTGTGGGTACTGTATGTGAGAAAGAAAAAAATTACAGCT
This sequence comes from Pelodytes ibericus, assembly GCA_036172795.1. Classification (NCBI taxonomy): domain Eukaryota; kingdom Metazoa; phylum Chordata; class Amphibia; order Anura; family Pelodytidae; genus Pelodytes; species Pelodytes ibericus. The sequence continues at coordinate 138,918,629 of CM069859.1, read as the reverse complement.
AAACACAAACACCCTAGAAATGTCAAAACAGCCATTGTCACCAAGGGAAAGTCAAGGTGAAAATGTCTTGTCACTAAGGGGTTAATTAAATATGTATTTTTACATATTTTCCATTGCAATGCTACTAAACTACCACTAGGGGCAGTCAAGAAGCATATTCAGAGCGACGGAAGTGAAGTTACTTTCACTTCCGAAGCTCAGACCGGCAGAGGGCTTAGCCATATTGATGGAGCAGCATGCTCCGTCAATATTGCTCCCCACGATCGCTCCGTGGGGCGATCGTGGGGGTCCCAAAATAGAAATAGAATTTTCGATGTCGAGGCAATAGACCAGCACTGTTAAAGCGGTTTTCGCGATCGTTGATCGCGAAAACCACTTCATTCACTGCAGGACGTGCCAGGCACGTCCTTTGTCGTTAAGGGAGTTTCTCCCAGGACGTGCTTGGCACGTCCTTTGTCGTCAAGGGGTTAAGGAACTAGAAAAAGTGCAGATGAAAGCTACAAAATGAATAAGGGGATTGGAGGATCTTAGTTATGAAGAGAGACTTAAAAAATTGCATTTATATACGTTAGAAAAAAGGCGTCTCAGAGGGGATATGATAACATTATATAAATTTGTGCAGGGCCAATATAAAGAGCTCTCCAGTGACCTGTTCATCAACAGAAATGGACAAAGAACAAGAGGTCCCCCTCTGAGACTGTAAGAGCAAAGATTTCATAAACAGCAAAGGAAGGGATTCTTTACGGTAAGGACAATAAAGTTATGGAACTCACTGCCAAGAGAGGTAGTACTATCAACCACAATAGATGCATTTAAAAATGGTCTGGATTTTTTTTTTTTTTTAGAAAAGCAGAACATACAGGGCTATCAATAATATAATAAGCATTAATAATAGAGCTTATTGATCCAAGGAGAAATCTGATTGCCCATTGGAGTCAAGAAGGAATTTTCCCCCCAGGAGGCAAAATTCAAAATAGCTTCCTTAGGGGTTTTTGCCTTCTTTTGGATCAAAAGCTGGAATGATAGGTAGAAGGGTTGAACTTGATGGACTTGTGTCTTTTTTCCCAACCTACATTACTATGTTACTGTGTTACTACTAGGTTGCTGAAAAGGGATTTGTTTTGGAAGTTAATCAAATATGATTGAGTAACATTTTAAACTAAAATCAGTTCTGATATCGACATTTTATCAGTCTGACAGGTTATTCTAAATATGAAATCTTCATCTGGTTGCAAATATTAAAGATTATAACTAAAAGCAACAATGAGTCTTTACATTTAAAAATAATGACCTAAAGGGACACTCCCACCAAAAAATGAAAATTATTATTTTATGAAATATTTTACTAAACAAGTGTGACTGGGTGCTGCCATTTTGTGAAATATAGTGTTTTGGGGTGCCACTCCACAGTGACTTTACAGCACTAGTATCTCACTTGGGGGCTGGGGACACAGAATGCAGTCTATAAGTAAGTTGTACACAGCCACCTAGTCCTGCTCATTAGTGATACACAGGAGCCAGTAAGAGAGAAGGGGTGTATCTTATGACATCACCATGCAGGCTCTGGCCACAGTTGTAAAGAAACTTGCTGGAAGATTTTGGAGAATGTTGCATCATGGGTAAAATTCTCAAAATGGATGCTGGAGACAGACACCTACTTTTATTTTTACTTTTATATGCAGTTAATTCAAAGATAGAGAGAAAAAAAACAGTGGCATATGTCTTATTTATGTGTTTGTTTTAAATGCCCAGGTAATCTAGTAACATCTTATGTAAGTGTAAGTTGTAGTTTCCCTTTAAAATAAGTCTTAGTGATTGGTGATTTAAATCAAATCCACCCTGATACTAAATAAATATATTGTCGTAACTGTCAAATGTCGATATTGCCTGGAGTTGCTGTGACATGAGGAATTTTGGGTACTTCTGAGTTGAGAGGTACCCATATATAGCATTCACAGACTGGCACTGGATTATTGCACATCTTTTTCTGGGTGTTGTGAGCTGGTAATAACATCACTTCAACTGACACTTGAAGTGTCAGTGATGGGCTCAACAGCTGAAGCAGTAAGGATGTCACTATGAATTAGCTAAATGCCAGACGCCTCCTCTAGACTATGTATGTCATCTAGACACACTTGGTAAAAATATGAAAGGGGACAAAAAAAATAAAAACTTTTTCCTGTCTAACACCCACAACATCCACCCACAAATTTCTAGCAATATAACGAACACTAAAAATCTGTGGGTGTAGGGCAGGACACAACTGAGCAGGACGATATAGTAATAAACTGTGATCAGGGAGGGTAAGAAAGGGTTAATGAATTAATTTAATCAAAACTTTCCAGCCCCACAAAAAAATGTACCACAATATTGTTACTAAAAACTATCCCTGTGATACTGGAAGGATTAATTTCTTAAATGTGGAACAGTGGACACTTTGTACAACTGATCTCTTACTATCATTGTGAAAATTTAAAATGGAGACAGGGGTTTAATTACCCAGTGCAGTGAACAAATTAATCAATATTTGGTGGACTTGGACCTGCCCAGAGCCTCAGAGGTAATGAAGAAGTCTCTTAATTCCCCAGTTCTCAAAATGAGGTTGGCTATCCAAAAACTTAAGGTTAATAAATATCCAGGGTGCCACAGGTAATTCATTTTATAAAAAATGAAGTGAGAGCTTAATGCCACACTTGACAAATGTTTTTAATGACGATAGAGACCATAGATATTTCCCAAAGGAATGGCTCTCATAAAACCTATTCCTCAACAGGGAAAGGATGAAGCCAGTCAGTAACTATAGATCTATTTCCCTAATTAACTCAGACATATATGTTTACTTAAGGACATAACCCTTCAGATTGAGAAAGTAGACCAAAAATAAGTTTAATTAAGAGCAGACAGTCCTGTTCCAACACTTGTAAGATTATTGACATTATGGATTATGTAGAACAAAAAGGATCCCAGTGGTTTGCCATTTCCCTCAATGCAGAGAATGCTTTTGAAAGTTAACTGGCATTTTTTTGATGAGTCAATAAAGGCATTTGATTTTTGGAGGCTGCTTTGACTCTGTCATGGCCCTTTATATATCACTATCAACTAAGACAGTTGGGGAGGTTTTCAGCTCGGAGGGCTTTAACAACAATAATGGAAAGCATCAGGGTTGCCCATTGGCCCCTATTTCTTAATTCTTGTCTTTGGAGCAATTGGCATAAATATATGCGTAGGCAGCAGGAGGCGAGAGGAATTACTTTGGGTATTAGAGAGATTAAACTCTTAATGTACGCAGACGACATGCTGCTTACTATTTCGGATCCGGTGGAATCTTTGAACAGTCTCATGGGAGAAATAGAGAGGTATGCCAAGATAGCTTATGAATAAGGGCAAGTGAAGCCCAAAACGCATCAAGCTTTTGCTTGATCCTTTTTCACGCGATTGTTCTTCACTTTTGGTTCCACCATTCAATACATTTTTGACATTTTCTCTACCTTTGAGTGCCAACCCGTCTGTTTACATATCTCGTTCTGGAGGAGTGTTCCGTTGCCCCTTTGCAGGGAAGGGAGAGTGTGTATTCTTTTGTTTTTCGTATGCCAAGGTGTCCAATTATAGGCTCTATATATGGAGTCTTTGGCAATGGAGTTTGGTATGACAGTATTTTTTTAGTTTAAGCTAGAATTTACGTGCCAGTGGACAGAAGATGGGATCAATTACCTAGGAATTTTGATCTCATTAAAAGTAGATATGATTTTGGATGTTACTCTCTGTTGCTAAAGCTACTTCATTATAAGCTAGCCTCATGGAGATGTTTGAGCATATCCTGGATGGGGAGAGTTAATATTTTAAAATCGTGCATTTTGCCTAGAATTCTATTTTTCAGAAGTTTGTATCGCAGAAACGAAGACCTAGAATTTCAAAACATTTCTTATATAGGGTGGGGTGGGATTTCCTAATCTTACATATAACTTGCAGGCTAGTCTGCGGACTCATAGTCATCAAATCAAGATAGCCTCTGCTAAACAGGAAGATTGGTACATCATTGAAGAACAGTTGGCAGGTTTGGAGAGCCTGGAGTTTATACTATGGGGGAAACAAGTAGAAGTATATCAAAAGTTGGAAATTCCTTCCCACGTACTAAATAACATTTTATCTGAGTGGTTGGTCCTTAAGAGAAAACTGAAAATGAAGGATAGAGTTATTTCATCAGCTCACCTGTTGAAGTGAAGATAGATGGCGCCATTTGGAATAAGACTTGGGCTCAGATTCATAAGTACACCCTCTGTCTTAACTTCAAGGAATTAAACTTGAAGTTACTATTATTATATGGCCCCTCAGAAAATGAATAGAATTAATCCATCAATACAAACCCTGTGCTGGAAATGTATAATAGGCATAGGAACGTTTGAGCACATATGGTGGTCCTGTGAAAAGGGCTCAGAACAAGTTTTTGGGGCTTTATCTGTAATATCTAAGATGAATAATTCGACCTTCCCCAGTGAAGGTGCTCCTCCACATAGAGTTGGACTTTTTGTCATGTTGCAATAAGCTCCTTGCAATTCAAATATCACAATGACATAGTAGGTTAGGTTGAAAAAAGACTTGTCCATCAAGTTCAACCCTTTTCCTAATCCTTGTTAATCCGAAACAAGGCAATAATAACTCCCTGTATCAGTGAGAGAGGGGAAGAATTTGTACAATCAGTTTTCACACAACATTGATTGTCATTTACTATAATTTTTGCATTTCTTGAATGTGATCAATTTGATTGATTTTCACATAGATCACATCATAAATGCAAAAAATGGTTGATCCTGGTCTGCATGACTGTTAAGGCAACCAGGATCAACTTACCCCATCTCTCCCCCCAAATTTGGGGGAGGATCGCAATGGATTATGATTAGCCTATTTGTTAATCACAATCCACACAGCCTGTCTTAGCTATTGCTGGTAAGACAGACCTTTTTATGTGCGTTTCAGAATTGAGTCTGAAACACCCCTCACCCGATTTTCATAGGGTGAGGGGGCGTGATTGACAAGTCAGGGACTATTATCACTGCGATTGCGCTATTTTAAAACACAGCCTGTACATGGATTGTCCTTAAAGGGTTAAAGGCATCTATTGTGTTTGCTAGCACCACCTGTTCAGGTAGTGAATACTTCTTTTCTCAAGTCTTAACGGGTGGCCTCTTGTCCTTTGTACTGTTGAAATGTTCTTTGCAATGAAAATTATTATTGCCAGGAACTGGAGGAAGGAAGAAGAAATTTATGGAGGCATGTTGCTAATCATAACAAGCAACAGTGATTGATGGAAAATGGATTTTAATGCAATCTGGGAAGGTTGGATGTCAAAAGAAGTTTGCTGGTGTTGAGTGATATATTTAAGGTGATAAGTAATGGTAGACTAAATCTCATTACTAGTTTGGTTGAGATTAAACATAATCTGTGAAGTGGGTAGGATCCAATTGTTGCACCATATTTATTTCATGCACTGTAAGTATTGTATGTAAGTTGTGTATGTTTATATGTTGATTTTTTTTTGTATTCGTGATTTTGTTTTCATTATAGAATATTAAAAAAAAAAAAAAAAAAAAAATTACCTAGTGCTCGATCGACATTTTACATAAAGATTTCCAGGCATTATACCAGCGCTGACTCATTTGGACAGTGTTTCTTGTGAAATATGGCAGCAGGAAACAGGTGAAATAGAGTTTGCAGCTCAGTTATTTTTTTATATTGGCAACTTAAATTTTACATGTGGACGTGCAATTAACTAAATCAGTGTGTTGTTTTTTTTAACTTTTTAAGACATTTTTTATTCTTCAAACATTGATAACAAACATGCAAGACATAAACACAGTAATATTAACCCCTTAAGGACAGAGCCTTTGAAACATTTTTGTCCTTTCTGGACAATGCCTATTTTAACATTTCTGTGCTGTTTGTGTTTAGCAGTAATTTTCTTCTTTGTCATTTGCTGTACCCACACATATTATATATTGTTTTTATCGGGACAAGAAGGGCTTTCTATGGATGCCATCTTTTTGATCATATCTTATCATATTATTAAAAAAAATAATAAAATATGGTAAAAAAAAAAAAAAATACACAAATTTCTTTGTTTTTATTTGAAACAACTTCTCCTCATCGACAATAGCGAACGAAAAAACATGCTAAATAGATTCTACTATTTCTCCTGAGTACAGGGATACCACCCATGCATAGGTTTGTTGGGTTGTTTGGGGGCAAAAATGCCAAATTTTTGAGGTGCAGTTTTTTGTTTTCCAACTTGAAATTTTTAAATGCAGACAGCCTGCACCCATGTCCCATTTGGGACATATTTGAAGCCAGCTAGTGTATTTTACCCCATCAACCCATATATTTTTTAAAAGAAGACACCTTAGGCTATCTCAAATGGTGGTATTTTTACACTTTCCATGCACTAATTCTACCACCAGCCTTTGTCAAACTTTGTGGTAGTAATTTTTTTGTGTTTTTTTTTTCACAAACCTTGTACTTCAGACATGAATTCACAGATTATGGTATGTGTCACTGCCAAATAACACCCTAATAAGTGTTCAGCAACATCTCTTGAGTACAGGGATACCACCCATGCATAGGTTTGTTGGGTTGTTTGGGGGGTAAAAGGCCAAAGTTGGTAGGTGCAGTTTTTTGTTTTCCAAATTAAAATTTTGACATGCAGACCGCCTGCACCCATGTCCCATTTGGGACATATTTGAAACCAGCCAGTGTATTTTACCCCATCAACCCATATATTTTTTAAAAGAAGACACCTTAGGCTATCTCAAATGGTGGTATTTTTACACTTTCCATGCACTAATTCTACCACCAGCCTTTGTCAAACTTTGTGGTAGTAATTTTTTTGTGGTTTTTTTTTCACAAACCTTGTACTTCAGACATGAATTCACAGATTTTGGTATGTGTCACTGCCAAATAACACCCCAATAAGTGTTCAGCAACATCTCTTGAGTACAGGGATACCACCCATGCATAGGTTTGTTGGGTTGTTTGGGGAGTAAAAGGCCAAATTTGGTAGGTGCTGTTTTTGGTTTTCCAAATTAAAATTTTGACATGCAGACCGCCTGCACCCATGTCCCATTTGGGACATATTTGAAACCAGCCAGTGTATTTTACCCCATCAACCCATATATTTTTTAAAAGTAGACACCCTACGCTATTGCAAATGGTGGTATTTTAACACTTTCCATGCACTAATTCTACCACCAGCCTTTGTCAAAGTTTGTGGTAGTAATTTTTGTGTGGTTTTTTTTCACAAATATTGTATTTTAGACATAAATTCACAGATTTTGGTATGTGTCACTGCCAAACAATAACCCAATATGTGTTCAACAACATATCCTGAGTACAGGGATACCACCCATGCATAGGTTTGTTGGGTTGTTTGGGGGCTAAAGGGCCACATTGTGAAGGTGCGCATTTTCAACTTGGAATATTGACGTGTAGTCAGCCTGAGCCCATCTTTCATTTGGGACTTTTTTTTAAGTAGGACAGTGTATTTTACCGCAAAAAGAATATATTTTGTAAAAGTAGACACCCTAGGCTATTTTAAATGGTGTTATTTTAACACTTTCCATGCACCAATTCTACCACCAGCCTTTGTCAAAGTTTGTGGTAGTCATTTTATTGTGTATTTTTTCCCACATACATTGCACTTTAGACACAAATTCACATATTTCGGTATGTGTCACTGACAAACAATACCACAATATATGTTCAGCAACATCTCCCGAGCACAGGGATACCACCCATGCATAGCTTTGTCAGCTTTGTTAGGGGTTGAAAGGCTACATTTGAGAGGTGCGCTTTTTGATTTTCAAACTTGGAATTTGAACATGTAGAGCAAGGAAGGGGTTAATAGCTCTTATAAGAGCCTTTGTAGTACTGTACAAAAAAATTAACCCCTAAAAATGCACAGACAAGAAAAAATGTTCTGCTGTGCAGTGATCAGTGGCAGGGAAGGGGTTAATACACTACACTATACAAAAGGTATGGCTTTTATAAAAGCCCTTGGGACTCACAATTTATTAACATTTTATTTAATTTATTACAATTTAAAAATTATGTTATACAGATCTGTCTCTTTCCCTCACTAAAACTCAAGTGAGGAGAGGGAGGCAGATCCATATGGGTCAGAACAATATTTACGAACCAGACGAATGGTGATGCTCATCTGAGAAATCACCAAACCACCTTTGCCACTGATCGGCTGTTACTGATCGCTATACACGCGTTCAGACAGCTTCAAAAGGAATACACTTAATCCCCTAGTGGGTATAATTAACCCCTAGTGAGTCTGACAAAAAAAATGCTGATAGCAAAAAAAAATCCTTCGGCGACTAGATTGCTCCATATGCGCTGCTTAGGCAGTGACCATATGCACTGCTTAGGCAGTGACCATATGTGCTGCTTAGGAAGTGATATACGGCAAGGAAGGGGTCAATAGCTCTTAAAAGAGCCTTTGATATACTGTAATAAATCAAAGTAAAATAAAATAACCCCTAAAAAAATGCACAGACAGCAAAAAATGTGCTGCTGTGTAAGATCACTGCGTACACAGCGATCAATTGCAGGGAAGGGGTTAAATACTGGAAACGGCTTTTATAAAAGCCTTTGGGTCTCAATTCTATTAAATATATTATAATTAAAAACTTACATTATACAGCTCTGTCTCCCTCCCTCACTAAAACTCAAGTGAGAGGGAGGCAGATCTACACGGGTCAGATCAAATATTTACACATATTGATCTAACCAGACGAATGGTGATGCTCATCTGAGCAAACGCCAACCCGCCATTGTCACTTATCAGCTGTTACTGATCGCTATACATGCGCTCAGACAGCTAAAAAAAATTTTTTACGTTAAACGTAGTCCCCTAGCGGGTATAATTAACACGTGACGGGTGTAATAAAAAAGTTTAAAAAAAATTAAAAATGCTTCTGCAGCAAGATTGCTGCATTTGCGTCAGATCGCTGATTAGGCAGTGATCTACGGCAAGAAAGGGGTTAATCTCTCTTAAAAGAGGTTTTTTTATACTGTAATGAATGACAGTAAAAAAAAATAACCCCTAAAAAATGCACAGACAGCAAAAAATGTGCTGCTGTGTATGATCACTGCGTACACAGCGATCAATGGCAGGGAAGGGGTTAAATGGCTTTTATAAAAGCCCTTGGTGTTTAAAATTTTATTAAATATTTTTTTTATTATTTTATTTTATTTTTTTACTTGATCTGATCTGTCTCTCTCCCTTACTATAACTAGTAAGGTGAGGGAGGCAGATCAATACTTGTCAAAGGCAATATTTACTAATATTGCCTTTGACAGTATGGTAAGTGCTCATCAGAGCACTTACCATACATGCCTGCACACAGATCACATAGATCTGCTGTGCCGGCATCGACTGGCTCCCCCTAGAGCATCGGAAGTGAAATACTTTCACTTCCGATGCTCTTGCCATTAGAAGGGAAGCACTGCCTGTACAGGCAGCGTTCCCTTCTACTGAGCCGATGGGGTCGCTCAGGAGAGCGACCACCATCGGCTCTGGGCAGCCTGGAGGTGTTGTTAAGTGCCTCGCTGGCGAGGCACTTTAACAACACCGCAGATGCTTAGAAAGCGAACGATCGTTCGCTTTCTAAGCACATGTGTGCAGCGGGCGCAGCCATTTTTAAATGGCTGCTACGATCACTCCGTGGAGTGATCGTAGCGCGCCCCTGCACATTTGGGGGGTGTTGCACAATGCCTCTACCTAGTGCAGACAAGATTTAGTGCAAGATTTAGTGCATGACGTGCCAGGCACGTCAGCTGTCGGCAAGTCCACGATTTGCCGTGACGTGCCTGGCACGTCATCTGTCGTTAAGGGGTTAAGTGTCCATTAAAACAAACAAAACCGGTTACAGTTTGGGTATCGAGAGCATTACCAAACATACAAGAAAGGAGAGAAAAAGGAAGGAAAAAGGGAAGGGCAGTCGTTCCACGGTCAGCTCCGGATGTAAGGGTCAGGGGGTGCACGGCGGCAATTATGTGTAAGAGGTTGAGTAGTAGCTTAAAAGAGTAGAGATAGCCAGGTATCTCACTCGTCTAGGTCTCAGGGTTCTCTGCTTGGTACTTAATCCAAGGGGACCATACCTCCAAAAATTTGGACGATGTTTTACCAGAGGGATCAATAAGGCCCTCTGCATCCATTTGGAAATTGATCTGGGTTTTTATACCATCCCAGGATGGAATTTCCTCGATCTCCATTGTCTTGCCATTAATAACTTACAGGCCAGAAAGATGTGAATGACAAGAGAACGGTTGGCCACCTTCGGGAGGTTTAGTTCTGTATGAAGAAGGAAAGCCTGGGGAGTCAGGTTAAGTAGTTACTGTGGAAGATAGACCTGAACATGTGGGAAATCTTGTCTTTGAGAGGCTTAAGTAAATTACATCCCCACCAGACGTGAGTCTGGTTCCCCTCGGTATGATCACAACGCCAACACAAGTTCGAGTTGTTCGGATGGATTTTAAACATCTTCTGGGGAACCAAATACCATCGGAGAGCAATTTTGAAAAATAATTCCACCAAATTGAACCCCTTAACTGCTTTCCTAGTAGCGGAGACAGCATAGGACCATTGGTCGTTAGAGAGGATAATATTCAGATCTGACTCCCAACTATTAAGTGCCTTACATCTAAAGGGGTCCGCGTCAAGTAAGGTATGTAGTTTTGTAATATTCTTGGATTTGTTAACCGATTCAATAAAGGTGTCCAAGTCCGTATGGTCTACTATATGCTTAGTGGCTATATAGCTCTTGATCCTGTGATAGGTAAAGAGCTCGTGGGTTGAAAGAGAGTATTTCAACTGTTAATCTTGAAATGAGAGAATCTGGGGCCCTTGAAAGATATCTCCCACCTTAAGGATACCATTCCGAGACCATTTGGCCAAACTGAGATTCTCGAAGCATTGGGAGAATATTGTAAATGGGGCTAGGAGAGTCAATCCCTGGGATTTTGCAAATTTGCGTTTAAATTTAAACATAGCTTTAGTTATATCTTTTATAATCAGATTGGAAATTGACAACTTTTTAAGGGAAAGCTCAACCAAATAAAAGAAAAAGTTAGGGTTTTGCCCCTTTAGATCTCTTGTGTCAATTTGGAACCAAATTGTGGGTGAATCGTTTGCATGCCACCAGGCCAAGGAATTTGAGAACAAGCATATATCGGCTAATTTGAATAGATCTGGAAATGCCATACCTCCACACTTATTACTTTGTTTTAGTATTGCTTTTGCTATTCTGGGTCTCTTAGATTCCCAAACATATGATGAAAATAGAAGGCTAATTTGCGTCAAATAGGAATTGGGAACTCTCAATGGAATAGTTCTCATGCAGTACAAAATTTTCGGGAGGACATATGCTTTTAGAATTTGTATCCGCCCCAGCCATGATGTCTCCAAACCCCTCCAACGTATAAAGAGGGCTTTAAATTCCTGGATAAGGCCTTCAAAATTATTTCAAACGGTTTGCCTTAGATCATGTTTAATTTTAATGCCCAGATAATTTAAAAGTGTTATGCCAATCTATATGGGCGATCTTATGTAGTTCTGTCATTTGTGAAGAGAGAAAAAACAAGTGCTAAAGTTGTTAATTAAGGTAATGAGTTGAGGTACCGAGGTTTCCGTGAAGGTCAGGGAGAGGACAAAGTCATCCGCATATAGAGCAATTTTGTAAGGTGATTTGTTCCCTTCTATCCCTTTGATCTGAGGTGATTGTCTAATTAGGGCTGCCAAGGGCTCCATACTCAGCGCATACAATAAGGGTGCCAATGGACAACCCTGTCTGGTCCCATTCTTGATCCAAAAAAATTCTGAATTAAAAAATGGACCCTTGGGGTGGAATATAGGGCCATAGTATAGGTTTTAAACAGGCCAGTGATGCCAAAGGCCTCGAGGGTATGCGCTAAGTAAGGCCAACTGACTCGATCAAAGGCCTTTCGAGATCAAGTGCCAAAAAGGCCGATGGAGTTTTGTTGTGTTTTACCCTGTGGATTAAATTAAGAATACACCTGACGTTGTCCGCTCCCGACCTCCCCGTCATAAACCCGGTCTGGTCTAAATGAATGAGGTCTGTTATAACACGGTTCAGCCTATCGGCAAGGATTTTTGAGAAGAATTTGATGTCCAGATTTATTAAAGAGATTGGTCTGTAGTTGGAAATGACCGTGGGGTCTTTACCCGGTTTGAGAATTGGGGAAATTGAGGCCTTCAGCATCTCTGAAATAAATCCGGTACCAGCAGCCACTTCTCCGAATACTCTCAAGAGTAGGGGAGAAACGATTGGATGTAGGGTGTGATAACATTTTGCTGAGAAGCCGTCGGGCGCAGGTGCTTTACCTTTTTTTGTAGTATCTAATGTTATTTTAGTTTGGGGAGAGATAGACCATCTAGGAAACTTTGTGTTTCTGTATCGGATCTTGCGCTCGCAGGTAAGTTGTACAACTTGCTGTAGTAAGCGGCAAAGGCATGACTAATCTGGGATGGAGATAAGCAAGTTGTATCGTCATAAATGATCTTATTGATCCTGACTTGTTGGTTTTTACATTTTAGCTTCCTGGTAAGCGTCTTTTCAGGCCTAGCGTTGGAGTAATACCACGTTTGTTTTAGACGGGCCATTGCTTTTTTGTTCTTATGCTGTTATAATAGAGGACTGTATATCTCTAATTTCGTTGGTGGTGTGTTGGGTAGGAGCAAGTTTGTTAACATTTTGCTTTTTGGCTAGAAGAATACAGAGATCTGAAATGGATTTACCGTAAGATTTTTTCATATTCGTGCCCATTTTGATAAGAATTCCTCTCAGAGAGCACTTAAAAGAACACCATAACAATTTATCCTAGACCTGTCCATTATCATTAGCTTCAAGAAAGTTATACGCTTCTAAACATAGTTCAGCCCTATTCTTCTTTATGTTTAAGATATTTTCGTTCAGTCTCCACCTTGACCTGGCGGTGTAGCCCGGATTCTCTTTCATCAGCAAAAACAGTGGGGCATGATCGGACCATGTTATGCTATCAGTGGTACATCCGATTATGTTCTGGAGATGAGAGGCCCTGGTAAAAAAAAAAAATCAATTCGTGAGTATGAACTATGGGGATTGGAAAAGAAGGTAAAATCTTTACCTTGAGGGTTTTGAAGTCTCCATATATCGAAGAGCTGATTTCTCAAGATAAAGTTAGTAAATGATTGGGCAGCGGATATGGTCCTTTGATCTATTCTACGGCCAAGGGGTAGGCTTTTATCCCATTTCGGGTCGAGGATGCAATTCATATCTCCCCCCCCCCTCCGAGTACAAGAATCCCTTTTTTCTATGCGCGCCAGTCTTTCCATCAGGTTATTAAAAAATCCGATAGACCCAGTTAAAGGAGCGTATACGTTAACCAGGGTATATAATAGTCTGGTATGTTCAATCAGTAGGTCTTTGAGTCTGGCATTAGGAAAACAGGCTATCACGTCCCGAGGGGAATCTGCAGGAAGATTTGGTGGCCTCGGAAGTCGGTGGACTCGCTCGAATGGGAGTTTCCCCACCATTTTGGGGTCTAGGGAGGTCTCCAAAAATTCAACTAGGTAATCTTCCAGATCTTTGTTCCCTATACTTTCGGGGATACCTCTGAATTTGAGATTTCTCTGACGTGAGCGATCTTCAAGATCTGTTGTTTATGTTTTATAAGTATCTGCTCTTAGTATATCAATTTGTTTCACCATTCCTTTCATGTCTTCTTGTAGGGATTTAATTTGCGCTGTTTGGTTTGCAATAGTCTCATGAAGGTGGGCAAGTTTAGATCTGAATCGTACTTGATTTTAATATATAAATTGTCTAGAGCCATATTAAGTGAGGTTTGGGATATTGGAATAAAGGGCTCCAGAGGAATATCTTCCACAGTAGCATCTAGGGTTGAGTGGTTAGATGTGTCAGCTGAGTAATGCACCGTTTTAGGGGAGTAAAAGGACAAGATCCTGTTGGACTTACTGCGCTTATGTTTCTCGTGTTCCTTTTCTTTTTCTTTATGTTTTGGGGGCATTAAACATACCGTTTGCTCGAGAGGCTGATTGTTACAATTTATACTTCTTGGAAAGAAAATGATATTGTATTGAGGAGACCGAAGTGTATATGAAAGGGACCGTTACTTCACTCCACCGAATCGTGGATATTGCTTACTATGTATTCCACCTGTCACCGCAATAAATTATGTGTGGCGGTACATATAGTATTTTACCAAGAGGTCGGGATCTTAGTTAGTATTACATGGAGACAGGTTTTCTTTCCTTAACTCTCCTCTAGCCTCTTCCTGTAATATATATGTACAAGGTTTGGGTCAGAGGGGTGATTTGTACAAAGTGGTACCGCTGGAGGTTACAAAACAGTATGGGATAAGTCACAGTATATCAATGAGGAAAGAATTTAATAAATAAGTCGACAACTTTATTCTCAATAATTTTAGGGTCGACAACGGATATATAGTACAGTCGGTATGCAGAAATCAGGCACAAAACGTTATGAGGTGTGCCTAATTGTGCCAGCCCAGTTTTAATGTTAGTATAATATATCGAGAGTATTTTGTTCCCTCTTATTCCCTGTAGGTCATCCAGGAGCATACCCACAGCCTCAGAAAAAAGCAAGGGGGGGCATGGCCTAGCCTTGATCGAGTATGGCAGCATAAACTCAGAGCTCCCGCCAACTACCCTCTGCAAACGCACCTAACATAGCACCCGAAGACCGACTACACAAAATGGGAAGATCCAGAAAGGGCACAGATGATCGAGACACCCCTGGCCCCAAAATAAAAACTCCAAATCCGTCATTCCGGGACTATTTTGCTACTCCGGCCTTGCTGACCACGCAACCCGATGAGGCCTGCAACACAGACTCAAGGGACTCGGTGACTGATAGAGGCCCAGAAGAGGCGGGACCCTCCGGCATACATCAGGCCCCTGGGGCATCCAGAGAAGATCTGCGGGACCTGTTCCAATCGCTCCCCTCCAAAGCAGATTTCAGCAACTTCATCGCTGACGTTAAACAAGCGATAAAGGACGAATTATCACAAACAAGGGAAGTGGTGGCAAACTTACAGCACCGGGTGGACACACTCGAAAACGCTGTTCCACAGGCTCATGCTGTTACCCGACAGACCCAAGAGACCATGACATCCCAAGCGACAGCTCTGAGGGAGATGAGACTCCTCCTGGAGGACTTAGACAATCGAGGTCGGCGACAGAACATACGCGTGAGAGGCCTCAAAGAAGGGGAATCCCCGGGGGACCTCAAAACTATAATGACAAAAATGTTTAATGTCATCCTGAACTTACCAGAGGACAACCCAATAGAAATAGATCGAGCGCACCGCGCACTGAGGACCCGGGGCCCTGACAACGCCCCCCCTTCGAAATGTCATCTGCCGCATCCACAGCTACACTGTGAAAGAAAACATCATGGCAAAGGCGAGAAACTCCCGACAGTGGCTTTATGAGGGCCAACATGTGGAACTATACCAGGATCTTTCCTGGCTGACACTGCAGACGAGGAAAGCCCTCACACCTATCACCACACAATTGCGGGCCCGTAACATCGCGTACAGATGGGGACACCCATTTAACCTGTCAGCCCGGAGAGGGAATGCCACATTCACAATACGCACCCCTGAAGAGGCCCCGCAGTTCCTAAGGGACCTAGGCCTTGAAGAGGTTGACATCACAAACTGGATGCTGTCTGTACGTCAACCACAGAGGAATGGACCTCCCAGAGGCCCGCCCGAGGTCGGGGGACCCAGAAGAGACACCACCGATAGACTACAGACACACTCTCCGCCTAGACACCTGGCCCGAGAGGAATAAGAAGCGGATTACCACTAAAAGCAATGAGAGGCCATCGGAGCCAAATCCAATATACCCTTCCCCCCCCCCTTTTTCCCTGATTCCCACCCTGGACAACGGCGGAGCTGCACGGACTGAAACTTCCCGAAGATGGAGATCGGAGCTATGGCAAGCGCACCACATAGATATGGTTTTATTATCGCCAAAGAAACCTATCTTCCAACTGAGAGAAGGAAGAAATTATAAACAATAGACTCGGGATCTCGGGGATACAGACTGTAACACATTGCCAACAATGAAGAAAGTGGAAAACACGAATTGACCTAGCTGAAGGACATTTATTCATACGGTCCCCAGAAGTCTACTGGTCACAGAGAGGACAGAAAATGAGTAATGTATAAATATGTTCGTTGTGACTCTGAGGTTAAACAGACTGAAACCACTTTTAAAAAACGGCTCAGAGGGCTGTAGGGAGGAGAGATTATAAAGCATGGGTCATCTGAGATTGTAATGCATAGATTGTCTGCGATATAGTCCGCAGCACTACCCCCCTCCACCCATAACCCTCCACCCCTCCTCCCAGCGATCCCAGAGTCAGTTCTAATGGGGAAAAAACATGTACTTAACGAGCATGGAGCGGGCTTAGAGACAACAGTCCCTATAACAAAACTCCCACCCCCGAGTATAACAACTTCAAGAGCAGGGAAAATGTAAGATCAAAACAGGGACTAACCTGGGCCTGACAAGTTATATAAACATACCACAGTGGAGAATAAGTGCCTAACTGATTTTGAATAATGTTGGATACAAATAGGTAATCCTAAGTCGTTAAGGAAAGAATACAGATTCGATTTCTAACCCACTCCTACCCCCCCCCCCCCACCCCCAATCTATGCGATGTAGGAACAATTATATGTAAAAGGATAACGGATCTTGAGTTTCATGTTCTGTTCACCAAACGGTTCTTTGTTCACAAAACGGTTTATTGCAGAGGGTACAAGGCGTCCACTCACCATATTTGATTACGAGACTATATACATACGTGATATATAGGTGTCGTGTTAAATCGGTGCACGGTTGAGGTGGACCACGTACCCCAATGGGGATTAAGTGCCTTAAATATTTGCAGACACCACACACCGGATACAACGGTGGCGAGGTCGGCAACTGGCACAGTTACCCACAAAGTTGACATATTTTGTGTCTTTGTAAATAATATTATTGTTGTTTATTTTTCTGTTTGTATACCCCCCAGACTCCCTCCGCCCCCCCCCCCTTTTTTCTCCCTTCCACATCTTTTTTTTTCCCCCGACCGGACGGACTGACAGGACGTTAGACAGAAATTATCAAAAGAGGTTCAAAATGGAGGACATTAGATTCATGTCAATTAATGCTAAGGGGTTAAACTCACCGCACAAAAGGGCTAGGGCCCTGAAAGAATTTAGGTCACATAGAGCCGACATCATTTTTGTCCAAGAAACGCATTTTAAAAAAAGGACAACCCACCGAAATTCACAGACGGACGATATACTCAGTCACATTTCAGTCACTCACCTGACTCTAAATCCAGAGGCGTAGGAATTATAATATCTAAAAATACTCCTTTCCAGCTGAGTGAACTGAAATCTGACGAAGAAGGCAGATATCTTCTCCTGAAGGGAAACATAGCCCACACCACTTACACACATGTAAATATATACCTCCCCAACACCCTTCAACACAAGTGTATGGCTCGCATTCAAAAACAGATAGAGGATTTTAGGGAAGGAATACTTATTTTAGGCGGGGACTTCAATGCCGCAATGCACCCTAAAGCAGACACATCAACGGGTAAATCTCGAATCCCACACAGACATCTACGTACAATGCACACACAAACGGCCAACATGCTGATCTCTTGCTTGGAGAGCCAAACACCCCGAGGGTAGAGATTTCTCGTTCTACTCACGGGTACATGACATGTACTCTAGACTGGATTATTTTTTCATCTCATACGGCCACCTTAGATTGATCAAAGATATCAGCTATGGCCAAATCACCTGGAGCGATCATGCCCCTTTAATTATGACTTTGGAATCATTTTTACACGCACGAACAGAACGCTCGTGGCGTCTTAATGAATCGCTCCTGACTGACAATGACATCGGTGACACCATCACGACGCACCTAGAACAATATTTTCACGACAATCTGACGGATGATATTCCCCTGCCAGTGATTTGGGAAGCACATAAATGCACCATACGAGGCAAATTTATTGCGATAGCCTCTAGAAGGAAGAAGGAACACACTCAGACAATAAAAGATCTAGCGCAAAAGATTGCGACACTGGAAAAACAACACAAAAACACACTGGCCCCACAGGTTCTAACAGACCTACTCAAAGCCCGACGGGCCCTAGCAACGATACTGAATAAAAATATTCACAGGATGTTTGCAGCCACAAAGCACCTTTTCCAGGAAAAGGGTAGCAACTGTGGCAGACTTCTGGCTCGGACCATCAGGAAAAGAAAACAAAGGGCGCACATACAGAAACTGCACGACAACAAAGGAAAAATACACTGCTTACCTGAGAAAATAGCAGACGTATTTCACAACTACTACACGGAGCTCTATAACACAGCAACACATAAAGATACACCTCACTCAAGTTTACAGGACACCCCAGACATAAATAGCTACCTCGAAAAAGCAATAACGAAAAAGCTGTCCAAAGAGCAGACAGATTCTCTAGAGGGCCCAATTTCCCCTGAAGAATTGAGCTATGCTATTAAAAACTCAGCAGCAGGGAAATGCCCAGGACCGGACGGCCTCCCACTAATGTATTATAAAAAGTTCCAAAAAATACTAAACCCCCACCTGACAAATATGTTTTTTTTTTTGTTTTTTTTGACACTCAGCTTATAATTGTTGAACAATTTTATTTCATTGTGTTATATATATTCACATCATCGTGTCCTTATCGTTCTCCTCCCTACTCTCTATTGTTGTGTTTGAATTTTTTTTATTTTTTTTTTTTTATAAGAGGGACAACGAAAGGGCAACGAAAAGGGATAGCGAAAGGATATCGATAGGACATCTCTTGGACTTGTTAAGAGCATCTGAGATGAGAACTGAGCTTAGACTTACGAGACTAACGGGACTTACAAACATATAGGACTTACACAAAGATGATTATGTTCTGGCTTCGTCTACCTGTGTTCTATACTCCTGAGTTGGATCTTAATCCTCGTTTTAATTTTCTTTTCTTTTTCCTTCCCTTTCTCCTTCCTCCTATATTTTCTTTTATTTTAATTTTAATTTTGGTATTGCCTCGGGTATACGCGTGGGTACTCTCTTCTTATTTGGGTCTCTCCTACTAAGGAGATCTGTGGATTAAATATTTTCTTTCAAGTCGAGAATCTGAAGCCATTTGTTCCACATTTGGTAGTTTGAATTGTTAAAGTAAGACCAGACGTTTATGCCTTTCTCCATTTTTATTTGGAAACGGATTTGGGTCCATATGGTTGCCCAACCGATGGCTTCTGATTTTTTCCAGTTCCTTGCTATTACCAGCTTTGTGGCAGATAGAAAGTGGATCATTATAATTTTTTTTTCCCGCGTTAGTTGGGGCGTATTCAGGTGTAGGAGAGCCAGTTCAGGAATTGTCGGGACCTCAGTTTCTAATATGTCATTTAGTTTCGTAAAGACCGCTTTCCAGGTATTAGCTATGATGGGGCAATCCCACCAGATGTGTTTGAAGTTGCCAATGTGGGAGCCACATCTCCAGCATATATTCGAAGAGCCCTTGTACATTTTTGCTATTATAGCTGGCACTCTGTACCATCTGTTGGAAAGCTTATAACAGCATTCAGTGATGTTGAGGCAATGGACGTGTTTATTCACTTCCGCTAGAGCTTTATTCCAGTCTTTCAGGGTGATCTCCATGTCAAGATCTTGTTCCCATTTTTGTAGGGCTGGGGGTTTGAATGGTTCTCTCCAGGATTTATTGAAGCGCAGACAGGTATTTATCCTGTTTTGTTGTCTGTCTTGATAGATTATTTCCAGAAGGTTCTGTGATTTTGGGCAGGATTCAGTTTTATAAAAGGTATTTATTCAGGAAGTTTTTTATTCTTAGATATGTAAAATACTCGTTCGCATGCAGTCCGTAATCCTCTTGGATGTTATCAAAAGTTCTGATTTTGTCCCCGTTGAGAATTTCTGTTAGACAGGTGATCCCGTGATATCGCCAGGCGTGAAGCTGTAGATTGTCTATTAGCCCTGTGAGGGTGTTCAGCGGAAGGTTGGGAGGAATCTTGTTTTCAAGGCCTGCTCTCCTTCTAATCTTAGTCCAACAATTTGTTAAGTGATTTAATATTATACTAAAATCCTGTGGGGGCTATCCTTTTGTTTTCCTTTCTTAACCTCCTTAACTTCCCAAAAGCAGGGCAAGATCCCTCCTCTATCCTGCACTGCATCCTCTTCTAGGGCGTACCATCCTTCCTTTTGTGCTTGTCTGCTTAACGTGATCAATATGTGCTGGAGGCTGATTGCATGGTAGTATTCCTCCACATCAGGCATCCCGACCCCACCGTTTTTCCTATCTTTAGACAGGAGTTTTAGGCTCAATCTAGGATTTTGTCCGGACCATACGAACCTAGAAAGGCAGGATTGCACCAGTTTCAGCCAGCTTTGAGGGACCTTCAGGGGGATCATACGTAGGATGTAGGTTAGTTTAGGGAGAATATATGCCCTTATAATATTTATTTTCCCACTCCAGGAGACTTCTAGTTTCTTCCATTTTTTTAATTTGTCGTTTATGACTCTGAGTGTGGGCATAATATTCATTTCCATCATGATCTCTGGTTTGTGGGTAATAACTATTCCAAGGTATTTGAAGGTTTTCTTTGTCCAATTGAAGCCATAAGTTATATGAAGATCTGTTAGAAGGGATCCGTTTACGTTTGAGGTTAAAACTGTTGTTTTTGCTGGATTAAGTTTATAATTAGAAAAGGTACTGTATGTGTTGATGCTCTGTAACAATTCTTTTAAGGATGACTTTGGCTCTCTAATGATAATTAGGATATCGTCCGCGTAAAGCATGATTTTTAGATTTTCTGTCCTGACTTCAAATCCCACGATCTTGGGGTTGTCTCTGATGCTTTCTGCCAATGGTTCCACCGTGAGCACATAGAGTAGGGGTGAGAGCGGGCAGCCTTGTCTAGTACCGTTGTTTATCTTAAACCACTGTGATTGGATCCCTTGACCCGTGATTCTTCCCGAGGGGGTCGAGTATAGGGCCATGATAGCTCTCTTGATATTTCCGCAGAAGCCATAGGCATTTAAAGTGGCGTCGATAAAGTTCCACCCCACCCTATCAAAAGCCTTTTCGGCATCTAGAGAAAGGGAGAGTGTGGGAATCTTTTCTCTCTGGATCTTTTCATATAGGTTAATAATTCTGCGAATGTGGGTCGAGGAGGAACGTCCTGGTATAAAACCTACTTGGTCTTTGTGGATCAAACCGGTTATCACTTTCTTTATTCTGTCTGCAATAATGCCTGAATAAAGTTTTGAATCGACATTTAATAGTGAAATCGGTCTGTAACTAGTGACGTCCTCTTGAGTCTTCCCTTGTTTTAGAATGGTGACAATGTTCCCCTTAAGTATTTCCTCTGGTATCACTCCGGTGTGCATAAATTCATTAAACATGTTTTTTAGGTCTTCACGTATGAGATCTTTGTAGATTTTGTAGAAAGTGTTGTCATACCCGTCTGGGCCCGGGGCTTTTTTCTTTTTTAGCTTATCTATCCCTTTATTGACTTCCGCAATTGATACCGGTCTATTCAGCATCTCTATCTGTTTTAGGGTTAGTTGATTTAGTTTTTTATCTCTGAAGTATTCATGTGCATTTTCATTTTCCGGAGTTTTCGGTAAATTATATAGATCCTTGTAATACTGAGTGAAAGCCTGGCCTATTTTTTCTGGGCTGAGTCTGGTCTCCCCGTCGTATATTATTTTCGAGATCCTATTTCTGGTTCGCTTCTTCTTTAGTTTATTAGATAGAATACTATCTGGTCTGTTGCCCTTATAATACCATTTTGAGTTAAGAATGTCCAGGTTTCTGTTTACTTGGTTAATTAGTTGTTCATTTATCCTATCTTCTAAATCTTGAATTTTGGTTGTTGTTTCCTGAGAAGGCATCAGCTTGTTCAGTTGCGACTGCGTAGCCAGTTGGATGTACAGTTCCGAAAGCTTCAGATCTCTTTTTTTCTTTTCTTGAGACCCTAGTTTGATTAGGTGGCCTCTGATGACGCATTTAAATGTGCACCAGAGCGTAGATGGGGAGATCTCTTCGCTCCTATTTTCGCGGAAATAGTTCTCAGCGGCTTCTTGTATGTATTTTCTGTTGGCTTCTGCAGTGAGAAGAAAGTTGTTAATCCGCCAGTCTGTTTTTACTTTTTTAACACCTCCCTTCATATCCATGATTACGGCACTGTGGTCCGACCACGTTATATCTTGAATGAGTACTTTGTTGATTTGGTAGGTTAGCTGACAGCAGGTCAGCATCAGATCAATCCTGGAGTAGGAGCTATGGGTCTTGGAGAAACACGTAAAGTCCCTTTCTTTGGGGTGGAAGATACGCCATGCGTCAAATAGTTCGGCTCTGCCCATCATGGCACGTAGTCTCCTAGAGCTGTTATATTCTTTCTTATCTGGTACTGCGCCATATCGTTTTTTCCTATCAGCCTCTGGGTCCATTACCATATTCAGGTCGCCCATCAAAATTACTGCCCCCTGTCTGATCTTTTCAATTTTGGACAACACCTTGGCTAGGAATTTTGATGGAGAACTATTTGGTGCATAGACATTGACCACAGTATAAGTTATGTCTTCAATTTCCCCAATCAGTATTATAAATCTTCCTTCGGGGTCTTTTTCAATGTATCTCACTTTAACATCTAGATCCTTAGAAAGGAGGATGGCGACTCCTCGTTTTTTCTCCCTCTCCATCGAGGCGGCAAAAATTATTGGGAACTTGCTTGAGTTAAACTTGGGGCCTTCTTTCTTGTTCCAGTGGGTTTCTTGTATGCCAATTACGTCAATCTGTTGTTTTTTTAAGGAAGCTCGCTAATAGTGACCTTTTCTGTGGAGAATTAAGACCTCTAACATTAAGTGAGGCAATTTTAACCATTATCTATTGTATTAACTTTAATTCTCTTTTTCCTCTCCATAAGTATTGTTTCCAATTGAATCATCTTTGTAACAAACACACGTCTACAAAAATAAAAATAAAACACATAACATGTACCCACCCCACCCTGGCGTACGCCTGGGCGTAATCTGAGCGATAGCAAAATTTGCCTAGCGCAGAATTTGTAATCCATCCTAGGATGAATTTAGGAGCTGAGAGTCCCCAAGGAAGATTCATTCTATCCTATATTTCCCCTCTTCTTTCCTTGCCCCTTCTAGCTTTTGTTCTGACTAGAGCCTTATGGTTTCAAGAAGGGGGGGGGGGGGGGGAAGAGAGTTAATATTCTATTAAATTATAGTGGAGAACTTTCTTCGTAGTGATTGAGTATTGGTCGTGAGCACTGTACTGTATAGGGGTTGTACTGTTTAAGAGCATAGAGTCAAGAGTCAAAGGGTTGTAGTTGTGTATAAACTCGGGTTGAACCTTACTTTGTAGGTTGATATTATGTGATCGTGGCCATATGTGGCTCCTATGTGCACTTTGGAGCCGAGAGAAGAAGAAAAAAAAAAAAAAAAGAATTAGTGCAATAACGGGGTGAAGCTTGATTGGTGTGTCGAGTGTTACACTACCGGGTGAGGTACTGCTATGTGTGCATAACATAGTAATGTGACGTGCTGTTTACTGTAAGGAGTGGAGAGAGAGAGAGGGAAAGAAAAAAAAAAAAAAAAAAATTCTAGTGTAGGACGCCAAAGTGAGGTGTGGCTATGTGTACATGAGATGGTGTGGCTTGCAAGGTGCAGTGAGAAGTGGAACGGAGAGAAGAAAAAAAAAAAAATTAAAATGGGTGAGGTGTGGCTATGTGTACGTGAGATGGAGTGGCTTGCAGGGTGCAGTGAGAAGTGGAGCGGAAAAAAAAAAAAAAAAAGGTTTAAGACGTTACTAACCGCTCCTTAGTGTGAGATTTATTCATTAATAGGAGCCTGACAGGAAAATAAGGGTCGACCTAGGGTCTGTTAAAGATAAAATTAAAACTAGTATTTGGTCATTACAGCCTAATAGTTTATGTGTAAGACTTTAAAATGATCTTTATGTACCTTGCTACCAAGATAAAGGCTGAATTGTTTGGGGGGAAATGCCCACCCTTATTTACTCCTTGTGTACGTGTTATATTAATGTCCACCTTACTCTATTATTATGGCTTACTATCCCTATGTATGTGTAGTCGTAACAAACTGTTTCATCCCTTATGTGACGTATGTAGACAGTTACTGTGTTATATGTATCAAGGCGGGAATTGGTAAGTTATACATATTAACCTACACTATTCCCTATCCTCATTCGTAGTACTTTATTCTAACTTTTTCTCCATCAGCCATTTTTTTAGTTTTTCCGGGGTATCAAACTGCAGCAGTTGAGAATCATGGGACAACATAATTTTACAGGGGAATCCCCATCTATATTTTATATTATTTGTTCTCAGTATCGCAGTAGAAGCCGCGTATTTTTTCCTTTGGACTCGTGTGTGGAATGATAGATATGGGAAAATAGATATAGCTTCAAAAGGTTCTTCCACGTGTCTTTCTCTCCTAAGTTTCAAAATGCTCTCTTTGACTTTGTAGGAAGCACAACAGATCAGTACATCTCTGGGGATCTGAGATGGTAAATTGGGGGGTCTAAATGTTCTGTGACATCTCTCCAAAGGGGCAATTGTGCCTTCCCCCTTGACTCCCAATTTACTAAGAAATTCCAGAACAAATTTTTCCAGATTCTCACTGAGTATAGACTCCGGGATGTTTTTAAGTCTTAAATTATTTCGTCTGGTTCTATCCTCCAGATCTGACACCTTTTGTTCCAGCATCATGTTTTTGTCAGATAATTGTGTGATTTGCTCTTGTGTTGTTAAGAATTGGACGCTTAGCTCTTCTATCTTTTCTGCGTTATTCTTAACATTTAAAATGCAATCCTTAATATCTTTTTTGATACTTCCTATATTGCTTTCTATTTCACCCTTGATGCGCTCAAATTGGGCGTCAAGTAGTAATGTAAGCATTTCTTGTGTAATGGGTCTCTGAGGGAGCACATTTGGGGAGTCAGGGGATCTGTTTAAATCACTTGTAGTAGCGCCATTGTTGCTATCCTCCCCTCCCCCTGTGACTTCCTCTTGCCTACTCGGTTGTGGGGAAAAAAAAGACAAGCGTTTGTCTGATTTATTTTCGGCTTTGTCCTGTTTTTTGTCCCTCTTGCTGTTAGCTCTAGATTCCTGCACTCTTTTAGTGGCCATGTTAGCTTTATATACTTCCTGCTGGCTATCCTGTACGGCTAGGAAGGTACCAGGGGTATGCAGCGTTAACAGCTTAGGTTATTGCCCTCTGCCGCGTCACTAAAAGGAAGAAAATTGATACTTAGCTTGCTGGAACTCCCTAATCTTCCGTTACTCCTGCAGTGTTTGCCGATGTTCAATTTATGGCTCTCTGTTTTCCCTCCTGAGGAGCCTTCAGAACAGCCCTTGGTCTCTCTTCGTTGTGCTCGCAAGACACGCTTTAAAGTCGGCAGCTCAGCATTACTTCAGGGTCTCCTGTCGAGCGGTGGACTCCACGTTGTTTCCCTCGGCACTCTCAGCTCCACAACCGCAACGGCGTGCGACGTGTCACATCATTGCTCCTCCCCCCCCCTGACAAATATGTTTAATTCCTTACTTCACGGCACAGACCTCGATCCCCACACATTATCAGCCACCATTACGGTTATCCCCAAAGAAGGAAAAGACCCTACAAACCCCAAAAATTATAGGCCAATTTCACTACTTAACACGGACCTTAAATTAATAGCAAAAATACTAGCGCTGAGACTACAACCGGTCATCCCCCAGTTGATCCACCCTGACCAAGTGGGTTTCATCCCAGGCAGGGAAGCTAAAGAGAACACCGTATGGGCGCTTAACGCGATTAGGGTAGCGCAGAGGAAGGGCCACAAAATGCTACTCCTCTCAACGGACGCAGAGAAAGTGTTTGATAGAGTGGCCTGGCCCTTCCTCTGGAGCACCATCTCGCAGATGGGACTAGGACAGAATATGCAAAGATGGATACAGGCCCTGTACAAGGGACCCACGGCCAGGGTAAGGGTTAACGGTACAATGTCTAAAAATATTCATATACAAAATGGAACTAGGCAGGGGTGCCCACTCTCCCCTATATTATTCGCCCTATACCTAGAGCCATTCCTGGAGATGGTCAGAAACAACGTAGACATAGTAGGCATCACTACCAAGACAAAACAACACAAGGTAGCTGCATACGCAGATGACATGCTGTTTTTTATTACATCCCCGGAGACGACTTTACCAATGATAAAAAGTGAACTGGACATTTTTGGGGAACTCTCCAACCTAAAAATTAACACACAGAAATCGGAAATACTGGCAATATCAATCTCTCCCCTGCAATTTGAGGCTCTGAAAGAGGTTTTCCCTTACAAATGGAAAAACGACAAACTCAAATACTTGGGGATTTGGCTCACAAGCAACCTAGATCAATTGTACAGGGCTAATTATTTACCTCTAACACACACCATCTACTCAGATTTATCTAAATGGGGACAAACATTCCTGACCTGGAAGGGAAGGATAAACACAGTTAAAATGAATGTTTTGCCTAGACTACTGTACCTGTTTCAATGCCTCCCCATTAAGTTGCCCAAAGTTTTCTTTACCATTTTGAGACAAGCCATCACGAAATTCGTCTGGCGAGATAAACGCCCTAGGCTACGGTACACATATTTAATTTTACCACACTCCAGAGGTGGCCTCGCTCTCCCTGACATTGGGAATTATTACATTTCGACCCATTTAATGCGTATTGTTGACTGGACAATTTCTCCAAAGGAGAAATTATGGATAGACATGGAGGGTGCAGTATTACAAATCCCAATTCAGAGTCTACCATGGCTCACACCTGAGACGAGCAGACCCCAAGCTAGGAAAAACACATTCGTCTCCGCCACACTAGAAGTATGGCACAACCTGGCCAAAAAAACTAACCTCACCACATTTCCCTCACCACTCACACCCCTGCTATATAATGAAGATTTTCTACCCGGAAAAGACGGTTCATTAGGCCGTACATTCAACTTGACAGTAGTGGGACACATCAGAGAAGTGATGGACCCAAGGGGCATTCTACCACTGAGCTCAAATTTGCCAGATGTAGAACACTCATTCCTCACAGTTTTACGATATGGACAGATTACTCATTACATTAAATCACTCAGACAGCAACATAATCTGACCAGAGAATTGACGTATGTTGAACATCTCAGTACGAGACCCACTCAAACAGAAAACGGAATATCCCGCTTATATCAGGAGTTATTACCACCCTTAGATGACCCGTACCCAGCTTACACCGCCAGATGGGAGGAGGCTTTGCAGATAACACTTACTTCCAAACAATGGGATAAGATATTTATCCTTACAAAACAATGCTCCAGATACACAGTAGTACAAGAAAATGCTTACAAGGTGCTTACAATGTGGTACAGAACCCCGAGAGCTTTGCACAAAATTAACCCGGATATTCCAGAGTGTTGCTGGAGATGTGGAACTGAGGTGGGCTCCATGATTCATATTTGGTGGGATTGCAGAGTCTTAAAATCCTTTTGGGAAACAGTCAGAGACACAATCATTAAGCTGACAGACACGCCAATTCCATTCTCCCCAGCAACATTTTTACTTCACCACACAACTCAATCAGTGGCCCAATACAAAAAATCTCTGACGAAACAACTACTTAATGCAGCAAAATTACTGATCCCAGTCAATTGGAAATCCATTGTCCCACCAAGCTATCATGAGAGGATCATGAAGGTCGAAGAACTGCGGTCTTGGGAAGACCTGTCGGCAATAACAACTAAACAAAAAGAAAGTTACTATAACACATGGTTCCACGGGATGGAGTTTACAAAAGAGACGGATTCATTCCCCCAACAAAACACAACCAGACCATAAACAGTACGCACAAACACTAAACCATACTAATCCGAACAAAATTATTAATGTATATCTTGAAGACTGACTGAATCCTAGACTGGACTGGACTCCCCCTTCCTACCCATCTTAGCTATCTGATTAATCACCTATATATCTGCCTGTTCCTCTGTTCCTAAACAGGAAAGCGATATTATTCTAAAATAAGCGAGTGTTGCCTATAGTTGTAGCAAGAAAAACTCCCAGAGATTTAAATACAAATTTGTGAAGGCTACAATGACATAAACTAAATAAATGCTACTGTAACAATAACGTGTGTATATAAATATGCAAAGAAACGGCGGATAGCCGATACAGATTTATGCGAGAGGTATAAAAGAAAGGATGTATACTTGGGAATGTCCCTCCCCACCCCCCATTTTTTTTTCTGTACCCATACCATTTTCTCACCCCCCCCACAATGAAAAGTATGTTTATTTGTTTGACAAAATGTAAAAATAAAATAAAAATTTGATTTTTGCAAAAAAAAAAAAAAAGCAAGGAGTCAGCAAAATCCCAATCCGCAATACATCCACCTCAAGGTAAGCAAAGATTGTGTACTTATCTGTGAATGGGTGCAGTCCTTGCAGTCCGGGCCTCAGGTAAGTGTGCAGAAGGTATTTCAGGACGGAAAAGCGACCGGACAGGTCAATAGCCACAAAGGTAAAGGATCCGGAGCTCCGTCAGAGACGCCACTTTATATGTGGGATTGAGAGCGGAGTGAGCCCTTAACACTTTCAGGCATGCCGAGGCACAGTGATCAGCAAATCGGAACTACGTGGGAAAAGCTGGCTTTTAGCTTCAGATCCAGCTCGAGCGTGACATTGTCTCAGCCCTCAGCTTCCTCCAGCCTCGTAGACACACCTCACACGCACGCGTCCACGTCATCTTGCCACCTATTGCCATATCTTGCCGGGTTTCCCGCTCTCCCTCCTCCATTAAATCAGTGTTTTTCTGTGGGACCACCCTCATATTTTTTTCCTTCTGCTCACATATAACTTCTGCATACTGCATGTAAAATTGGCAGTGGTAACCCTATCTCTTAAGTGTATAAGACCACCTCCTTTATTTCATTGCTCCTATTCTGTGACATACAAACAAACTGTGGCTATATTGTATTAAAACATCACTAGTTATTACTGTGTTCACCCAACCAAGGAGATATGGCTGATTTCCCATGATTGGTGCCGGAATCTAGCAGGTTGGGTCAGGCCAAAAGGAATATTTTTCAGTCATATATATCCCGTGGTTGTAAAATGGTTAAAGAAAAGTAAACCCACTCCACCTGATTGTGACTATTCGACATAGTGAGGTAGTAGAGTAGCATCTCTCCCCTAGAGATGTAAGTTTATTCAAGGAGGATAGATCAGTGGAAACTACTAAGGAAACTTCTAACTAAGTGAACAAATGCTACTCAAAAACAATGCAAATCTTGGAAAAGGATGATGCATATAAGAAATGTATCTGAATGCACAGAAAAGTGATATATATATATAGGCAATTCAAAAGCATGGTTTCCATGGTGATTTCCCCATTTTTAGAATAGTGCCTCAGAATTGCTTCTGTATAGAATAGCAAAATAAATGTATTTTAATTGCAGAAGAAAAAATTAAAAAGTTAATTATGCTGGCACATGCCAATATACTCATTTGTCACAAGAGATATGAAAACTTACGTTTATTTATTCTCACGAGTGTGATAGAAAATCCAAATTTTATTTTATTTTTTAAATATACTTGCCAATATAACTTGATCTGTGCATATTTAACAGCAGACGTAACACAGTAATAAGCATTTTTACAATTGCTGGCTTTTTATAAAATCATTTACACAGTGTTAACGTGCATATGTAATGGTAAAGCTGACTTGAAAATGCTTCAAAAGAAAAGGTGTCTATAACTCTCACACGGCCTGCTTTTCCCATTGCAATTTTAAGGCTAGGGTTTTTAACAAATCTTTCCATTGCTTCAGAAAAATCTCTTGGCCTAGGTGGACACAGATATCCTGTAACATTATCCTCGATGGATTCTAGCGGTCCGCCTGAATTAACAGCTATTACTGGACACTGCATGTACATAGCCTCTACTGGAACAATCCCAAAATGTTCATTACTTGGTGTATAAAGTACACATATACAATTATAGAGGAGGTTCAGTTTTTGATTATCTGAAAAAGATCTTAGGAATGTAACATGATCACTAATTTCATATTTTGCTGCAAGATCGTTGAGTTCCTGATAATGTTCAACATTCTCCATCACCCTGTCATCATATCCTCCAGCCATTACAAGATGGACTCTTTCCCATTCCAACAAACTAAGTCTGCTACGCAGGTCACGCAAGGCCTCAAGTGCCAGATTGAGATTTTTCTTTCTTTCAAATCTGTTTATCGACAGAAACACATATTTTCTTTCCACGGGAACAATGTTACTCACATCTTTAAAAACCTCACAATCAAAATTGCTCACATTTAATGATGGATATAGAACATCTGGCTCTATATGAGATAAAGAAACAAAGGTTTTCTTGAAAACATTAGCTGTGAAATGACTGTTAACAAGAATACAGTCTGCCATGCCTGTCGTTTTTTCTTCTAGCCAATCAATTGGCTTCCTATAGATCCTTTTCAGAAATGATGCCCTCTGAGTAAGAAGTTGATCTGGAAAATGGCAATAAAATAAAACATTCTTTCGATTTCTGGTCCATTTGAAAAAGGGAATGCAGGCAGATACCTATATGAAAGCAAAATAGGAAAGTAAAATAAAACTTTTACTATTTAATGATATAATATTACACATAATGACAAATATCTGCACATCAATTTGACTTGAAAGAAAAGACAAAATGTTAAACTATTAATTGTTAATATTATACAAAATCACTTTTTCCATTTAAAAATTACAAAGTAAAATTACTAATGTGAAAAACTAATTTTTTAATTTTTTTTTTTTAAAGCAAACATGAATCAACATCTCATAGAGGAACTGGCTCTTCCTGTAGCTGTATTGGTAGTAAGTTAAAATTGGTCATGCCAGAAATTATACGGTAATAGTAAAAAAAAATAACCTGTATACTCATGTTTATTACTGGAATGAAGTAAATATATAGGTACTGGTTGTATTGCATGTATTTATAGAAATACATTTCTGGGGAAAAAAAATATATTTTGCTCTCTTATTTTTTATTTTTTTATAGTATCTTGGCAGTAAAAGTTATTTTCAGATATTGGCAACTATGTATAACAGACTTTCATACCACTGAGATGCCAAGAAGGGTACACAGCTTAAACCACCCAGGTATGAGTTATGTGAAACACAGAGCATTGAAAGGCTGGGTTGTGAATCATCACTGATCCCAGAAATAAACACTTGTGGGTTTGCTATCCACTAGGAACTATAAATGATAACGAAGGCAGTGATACAAGTACTAAAAAAAGAGGAATGCTTTATTCCAATAATTTCTGGAAGAGATGCTTCATGTCAATATGTTTACAGCAGGGCTCGACAAACCCCGGGCGCCAGGTCGCCATGGCGACCAGGATATCAGACCTGGCGCCCGGGTGCTGTTTGTCACAGGGAGCCCTTGCCGGCTGCCAGAGGCGTCGCTAGGGGGGGGCTACTGGGGCTGAAGCCCCGAGTCTCAGCCCCATAGCCCCGAGTTGCGACTCTAGGGGTTAAAGCATGCTTTAGCCCCGAGTCTCTAACTTACCTGCATGTGCCTTCCTCCGTTTTTTAAGGAATCGGGTGTTTAACCCGATCCCTTAACGCGCTCCTGTTGCCAGCTGCCGGATATGATCATACCAGGTCACATCCGGCAGAGCTACAGTGCGCACAGATCGGGAGTTTCCCTCCACACGAAGTAGCTGGTGAGGTGAGAGCTCCTCTCACATAAAGAAAAATAAATGTTATTTTTAAAAAAAAAGATCTACTTCTTAAATTTGGAGGGTAGGGGGACTGGAGGGAGGGGTTTGCATTACTGATGCTGATCCTATAGCTGGCTGAGGGTCATGAGAGCTTAGGGATGCAATGATTATATAATATAATCATTGCATCCCTAAGCTCTCATGACCCTCAGCCAGCTATAGGATCAGCATCAGTGTGAGTCACAGAATCAAAAACATAAAACCTGACTGTGGCATATTGTTTAATAAAAACCATTGGGTCTAGATGCACTACTTTTAATAATATATATATATATATATATATATATATATATATATATATATATATATATATATATATATATATATATATATATATATATAACTACCCCCCCCCCCCCTCCACCTCAGTAAAAGTCATTATTTGTGGTAATTTGTTTCCCTTAATATGTTATTTGTAGTCAATCATTTTTTGGGCTCTATAATACTGAAATGACCCCTCTTATGTGTTTTGTTTTTTTATTACAGATTCCCCCCCCCCCCATTAATATCAGTATTATAGAGGCCAAAAAATGATTGACTACAATACAAATAGCATATTATAGGATATTAAAAGTAGTGCATCTAGACCCAACGGTTTTTATTAAACAATATGCCCACAGTCAGGTCAGCATCCCTGATCGTGTACGTATATACACCCAACCACTCCAGAAATATTAATCACCATTTTACATGTCAAAATTAGCAAAATGGTTCACATCTATAAACCTGAATATTTTTTGTTCCTGCTGCTGTTTTATGTTTTTGATTCTGTGACTCACACTGATGCTGATCCTATAGCTGGCTGAGGGTCATGAGAGCTTAGGGATGCAATGATTATATTTATATGATGTTTATTTCAATGTGGCCCATATTAAAATATATAATTGTACCTCAGGTGGGGGACAAAGGCAATGATATATTTTAATATTATATTAATGGGGGGGGGGGGGGGGAGGGGGGATCTGTAATAAAAAAACAAAACTGAGTGGAGCTGACAGGGCTTGGGCTGAGTGAATTATATCTTTTAATATTTATATTTATGTGTGGGGAGGAACTGTAAAAAGAGAGGGCTGCAGTGGTGAAGGAAATTTATATTACAATATATTTATTTGGAACAGTGGAGGAAAGGGGATTGGGATAAGGGCATTATATACTGTAATATTATATTTATGTGGGAAGACCAGGGCTTGGCAAATCCCAGATTGTCTTGGCGACCAGGAAATTAGGTCTGGTGTCTGGGTATTGTTAGCCTTGTATGGTGCCCTCACTGCTGGGATGTTACATACTGACTATGTGTGTGTGTGACTGACTGTGTGTGTGTTGTGTGTGTGATTGACTGTGTGTGTGTGTGTGTGTGTGACTGACTGTATCTGTTTTATCTATAATAAAAAAAAATTCTTAAAAGGTGCTTTAAAATGCATGTTTTCCCTTTTTATGGGGGTGAGAGACAGGTGATGTTGGTGCGGTTATGACGGTCCGGGATATGGTATTACAACTGCGCTGTGTTTTTGTTTTTAATTAAAAAACTGTCGTAAATGACTCTAGCTTTATTTTTTTTCCAAATATCTCATTTATTTCTATATGATAGTAGTGGTCAACAGTTGGATTTCTATATTCCTTCATCACATATATGCATGCAGATCTTATTAATAGAAATGTAAACATGTATGTGTATATATATATATATATATATATATATATATATATATATATATATCCATACACACATGTATTTTATGTGCATGTATATGCCTGTCCAAGCGTGTGATATTCTCTACGCCAGTGCTATCACATCTGCTATGGGCTCTAGCCCCGGATCTTTTGGGAACCTAGCAACGCCCCTGCCGGCTGCCATCCGTTTTACTTTCAGCGCGAGGGGAGAAAGTCTGTGCGGATCACACAGACTGTAAGCTCCGCCCCCTCGCGCAACACGTTGTAGTGCCGATTGTCACATGACAACACGTGCAGGAACCAAAAGAAGATCGGGCTCCAGCATAAATGTCCCCCTCCCCTGCAATGAGGTAAGCAGCAGGGAGGGAGGACACCGTAAGAAATACATTTTTGTTCTTTGGTCTGTGTGTATGTATGTGTGAATGTAACTGGCTGTGTATGTATGTGTGAATGTAACTGGCTGCGTATGTATGAGTGAATGTAACTGGCTGGGTATGTATGTGTGAATGTAACTGGCTGGGTATGTATGTGTGAATGTAACTGGCTGGGTATGTATGTGTGAATGTAACTGGCTGGGTATGTATGTGTGAATGTAACTGGCTGGGTATGTATGTGTGAATGTAACTGGCTGGGTATGTCTGTGTGAATGTAACTGGCTGGGTATGTCTGTGTGAATGTAACTGACTGTTTGTGGTGTGTGTGTGTGTGTGTGTGAATGTAACTGACTGTGGTGTGTGAATGTAACTGACTGTTTGTGGTGTGTGTGTGCATGTAACTGACTGTTTGTGGTGTGTGTGTGCATGTAACTGACTGTTTGTGGTGTGTGTGTGTGAATGTAACTGACGGTAAGTGGTGTGTGTGTGTGTGAATGTAACTGACTGTATGTGGTGTGTGTGTGAATGTAACTGACTGTATGTGGTGTGTGTGTGAATGTAACTGACTGTATGTGGTGTGTGTGTGCATGTAACTGACTGTTTGTGGTGTGTGTGTGTGTGTGAATGTAACTGACTGTTTGTGGTGTGTGTGTGAATGTAACTGACTGTGGTGTGTGTGTGTGAATGTAACTGACTGTTTGTGGTGTGTGTGTGCATGTAACTGACTGTATGTGGCGTTTGTGAATGTAACTGGCTGTGTATGTATGTGTGAATGTAACTGGCTGTGTATGTATGTGTGAATGTAACTGGCTGTTTGTGGTGTGTGTGTGCATGTAACTGACTGTATGTGGCGTTTGTGAATGTAACTGGCTGTGTATGTATGCGTGAATGTAACTGGCTGTGTATGTATGTGTGAATGTAACTGGCTGTGTATGTATGTGTGAATGTAACTGGCTGTATGTGGTGTGTGTGTGAATGTAACTGGCTGTATGTGGTGTGTGTGTGAATGTAACTGGCTGTATGTGGTGTGTGTGTGAATGTAACTGGCTGTATGTGGTGTGTGTGTGTGAATGTAACTGGCTGTATGTGGTGTGTGTGTGAATGTAACTGGCTGTATGTGGTGTGTGTGTGAATGTAACTGGCTGTATGTGGTTGTGTGTGAATGTGACTGTTTGTGGTGTGTTTGTGAATGTAACTGACTATATGTGGTGTGTGTGTGTGTGTGTGTGAATGTAACTGACTGTATGTGGCGCGTGTGAATGTAACTGGCTGTGTATGTGAGGTGGGTGTATGCGACTGTCTCCGTGTGTTTATGATATTGTGATGTGCCGTTGTCTGGCTCCTAAATTTTTTAGCTGGCTCCTAAAACTAAATTAAATTTGTCAAGCCCTGGTTTACAGGCAGCAAGAAGAAGGGAAAAAAATCTCAAAAGACCCAAGGAGTATATTTGTATACATTCATGAAGGGAAACAATCAAGTACTTTTTCTTGCACTTGTTTTATTAATGAATAAAGTGATTAATGTTCATGTATGTAGTTTACATATGTTTGGCTGGTTTGTGGCTTTGTTTACACACCAAACAATCTTATTATTCTTAACCCCTTAGTGGCAAGAAATGTTTACCTTGACTTTCCCTTGGTGACAAGGGCTGTTTTGACATTTCTGGGGTGTTTGTGTTTAGCTGTCATTTTCTTCTTTCTCACATACTGTACCCCCACAAATTATATGTTGTTTTTATTGTCATAAGAAGGGCTTTCATTAGATACCATTATGTTCATCATATCTTATAATTGCTACAAAAAAATCATAAAAAATGATGAAAAAACAAACAAAAAAAACACTTTTTCTAACTTTGACCTAAAATATAATTGACACAAATCATTAAAAAAGACCCCTTCTAAATAGTTTCTAAATGTTGTCCCGAGTTCAGAAATATGCATGTTTCCATATTTTTCGGTATTTTTTTGTGAGTTCTGGGGCAAACACCATAAAGTGTTTTTTGTTTTTTTCCTATATTGACCTTTTGACCCCAACCCGAACCCTAAATTTAACCCCAACTCTAACCCTTATGCCATCCCTTAATATATTTTAATTTAATTTAAACCCTATCCCTTATGCTAAAAAATATTCAATTTTAACCCTATAAGATAATCTAACCATAATACCAGCCTCTAGGAGCAGTCAAGCAACATATTCAGAGCAACGGAAGTGAATTTTCTTTCACTTCCGAAGCTCTGACCACAAGAGGGCATCGCGCAAACCACTCGTTTTCACGTGTGTCGTCCATTGTCGCAAAGGGGCCTATAAAGTATACATCAAAACTGGATTTTAAATATAAATATTGGATTATGCTTCATTCATCATATTTAATGATACTTCATGAAAATGTGTGATTTTAGTCATTAAGCATGCTTGGCATAGGTTTACAAGAAATTAACAAATGTGAGGACATCTATACAATGGCCAAGTGCACAGACTAGGAATCCCTACATAACTTACCATATTTGTTTGAATATAAGACCAGGTTTTTTTCTTACATTCGGGGTTCGTCCTATAATCAGACCTCAAATAGAGGTCTGACTATAAGACTGGGATCCAGATCCCACGCAGAGCTGCTGGGGACCTGGATCCCCCTCCGAAGGCTGGGGGCAGCATTGGCTAAGCCTGGGGGCAGCATTGGCCAAGTCTGGGCGGCACGATTGACAAATAAAAACATAAAATGCATTTTTTTTCTATCACAATTTGTATTAAATATCACAAAACAGTTTACATGGGAATATTTACAAGTAACATTTTTTTCCTATAGGATAGTCTTATTTTCATACTTTTTCTTATTTTCCTAAAAAAGGGGGGGGGGGTCATCTTATAATCAGGATTGTCTTATATTTCAGGCAAATACGGTAACAGTAAATGTTATTATAACATGAAGCCATTTATTTAATTAGGTAAGAGTGTGGTTTTTTTTCCATCCTGAACCCAAGTGGCTTTGGGCATATAAACTGGTGCCCACCTTGCCATTTGTTGCTTGAAAGATCAATGCCCAGCATTTTGGTTTTTGCTTAGTTAGATGAAGCAGCCCACATTGAAAAGGTCCACTCTGGTCTTTTCTTATATGTATAATAAAAATGAATTATAATGTATGCAGGTATTAAAATGTAAATATCTGTATTCTGTATTTCTGAGAATTTTTAAATATAGTCATCCTGCCCCATGTCATATTTGAAGCTGTCCAATTCCATCGTTTAACACTTGTCATACACACATTTTACCACCAGCTTTTGTCAAAGTTTGTGGTAGTAATTAATATTTTTTATTTATATTTTTTTACAACTAAAACTAACTCACTTAAACCAACCAATTGCCCACCTAACAAACTAGATTCGCACAAAAAAAGGAAAGCAAACCTGAGCAGTAAAAGCAATAGCACAAGGCTGCAAAGATTACATTATATCGGCTTTAA
This sequence comes from Pelodytes ibericus, assembly GCA_036172795.1. NCBI lineage: Eukaryota > Metazoa > Chordata > Amphibia > Anura > Pelodytidae > Pelodytes > Pelodytes ibericus. The sequence goes on along the minus strand of CM069859.1, from coordinate 138,881,141 downwards.
AAGAAAAAAGCTTAAAAAAAGCTTTTAAATATAAAAATTGGTGTAAATAAATTATAAAAAGAAAAAAGCGCCACAAAAGTATAAAAAGACTGATCACAGTCTATTAATGCAAGGGATGGGAAGGGTTAAATTTGTATAAATTGTATCTTTGGACCACTTTTTACACTCAGGAGCACTGTGTGTTGCTGATTTTCATTTTCCGCACGTCACAATCCATGTGAGAGGTACATAGAGAGTGACATCGAGACAAAGTCACTGTTTCAAGCCTGTACCGAAAGCGCCAAATACCAGGGCACCGCTAGACCAGAGTCCTGACAAATCTAGTGCATCTGTGCTGCATCCGCCAGATAATTACATCCTCGTTGTACCAGCACTATCCCATTGACTTTGTCATGTGTGCATTAGTGATTTCTGTGTTTGATTAATCACAGCGATTAGTTGCCCCCAGAGTCGCTTATTGGGTCCAGGAATTAAATACTGGAATACTTTTGAAAATCAAATACTATTGGTTCTTCGCGATCTGGCAGCACAGATTGGTGTGCAGTGTCGCCTGGTAGACACGTGAGCCACAGGTAATGCGTGCTTACGTGATACACATGGTGGGGGCGTGTCCTGGTGCCCGATGGTATCTCTGTATTGGTGGATGCGGGAAAGGCGGGGGCAGAGGCTGACATTTGACTAAATGTTTGATAGAGACCTGAGAAGAGAGAGTGCCATCAGAGCTGAGGGGCTTGTAAAAACAGCCCTATAAAAATAAAAAACCTTGCATGCTTCATTCTCTGCTTGAATATTGAGCTGCTATGTTTGGTTCTCCCAGCTTAGATTCCAGTTCCCTCCAAAACTTCTGTTTTTGTCCTTTTGGTACCTGACCTCGGCTTGTTATTGGATTTCTCTGAAATCTCATTTTCTGACCCGGCTAGTTTCTCATTTTGATCCCGAGCTGCCTGTACCGACTCTGGCTTGCCCCGTTTTGCATCATCGCTGCCTGCATCTGTACCATCCATGTTGCCCTTTGCTCTCAGCCTATTCTACACTCCCAAATACAAGCCAGACAGAATATTCAAGCCAGTGGAGCCTGCAGGGAAGACTGAGGTCATCCACGCTTTGACCCAGCAAATCGCAGCCTTAACTCACACTGTCCAGGACCAACAACACACCCTTAAAGCACAAGTTCAAGCACCCCAAGATGGTCCTCCTGCTGGAGACCCTCCTCCACCACCCGTTCAGGCTACCAAACCAAATGGAAGGAACGGCGGCTGCTAGAGGAACCTCACATTAAACTTCCAGATCGGTTTGATGGAGACCACACCCTATACCAAACATTCATTACATCTTGTGAACAGATGTTCTTCCTCAAACTTAGAATGTATGCCTCAGACTGCGTTTGGGTACATACAGCCATATCTCTGCTGTTTGGAGGGCCTAGGACATAGGCACATCATAGTAATGGGATGGCTACTCAGGCTTGGTAGCACCTCTGCCTGTTGTAGGAAATCATCTCCTTAGCCCCCGATTCAAGCTCAGCATCCACCCAGCTTTCCTGGAACCTTGCTCTTTGTTACAAATAGACAGAACAGCTAGCAGTTAGGTACAGCAACAATGAACAACCTTTATTTGTCCAACAGCACAGACTTATATACAAATAAACATTAGTATACAACGGGGGAGGGAACTAAGCATGGTCCTCCACTAGGTCCTCCAATTAATGGGACCTACATTGGACACTGTAATGACCATATTTGGCTCTTCACCCGGATGTACTTCCAGGCTGCAAACTAAATAGGAATTAACATACAGTGAGTAAACCTAATTACACAGCACACATTAAGACACATAATGAACACAACATAATCAGTTTCACAGAAGGACATACAATGGGGAAATCTTGCCTCACCCCTTTCAGGATACAAAGGTGTCAAGTTCAGTTACATCCAGAGTACACTCAATTAAAGTAACTTGTTAATTGAAGGACATCTCTATACAACAGGACAATGAATAAGTTACATAACTACAATGGGTAAGGTGACATAATAACAGGAGTTTGCTGGATAGGATACAATCTTAACATGAGAGAAATACACTAATTGGGACAAAGGTTTGGTCCTCCCAGGGTACACATCCTGGCTGACATCCTGAGTGAGCCTGTGTTTGAAGTCCAGCTAAAAAAAAAGGATTCTGCTGGTGCCCTCAAAGTTTGTAACCCCCACACCTAGTATATCCACAGACAGGGTCCATAGTCCACAGGGAGCCTTCTGGCCCCCAGGGCCCTCCAAGTCATTTTGTGACAATCATCTCCTCCGAACCAATCACAAACCATGGCTGCCTGGAATACATTTCGACAGGACATGGACGCCATCTACGAAGATCCCTATAAAGGTGTCCACAGCCAAATACACCATATGATCCCTAAGACAAGGTCATCATCCAGTTGAGAATTATACATCCAACTTTAGAAGAGTGGCTGTGATAACAGAGTGAAATGAACCGGCACTTCTCCATTAGTTTTGTCTCAGACTTTCAGGGACAGTCAAAGACGAGTATTGAAGTACCGGTTTCTTTGGAAGAAACCAGTCACCTGACTACCCAAATAGATCAGAGATTTAGAGAGCGACGGATGGAACAATCTTCCCTCAATCCTTATCATCCATGTCCCACAGCTCCAGAACGCTCTGCTATTCCCCCTCCAGTGCATTCAACCGAAGAACCAATGCCAACTGGGATGACACAAGGACACCTAACGGATGCAGAAAAAGATTGAAGGAGAAGAGCTAATCTGTGTCTTTACCGCGATGGCTCACTACATACAGTACGTCACTGCCCAGAACGGAGACCCCGAAGTAATGTTCCTTCTACTTCTCAATTACTTCTGGGTGGCAAGGCCCCTCACTTATCCCTCTCTGTTCTACTACAGTAGGAAAATAAGAAGAAACAACTGACTGCTATCATAAACTCTGGTGCTAGTGAAAGTTTCATCAATATTACATTGGCTCAATCTCTGCAATTACCCACATGAACCAAGAACTATCCACTGACAGTCCACCTGGTCGATGGAAATCCTATCCAATCCGGACCAGGTCTGAGAGCCTACCCCTTTCCTTAACCCTTGGCATCAGACATCAAGAGATGCTTTGGTTCAACCTGATCCAATCCCCTGATCCTAGGACAGCCATGGCTCCATCAACACAGTCCGATCATTCATTGGTCCACAGGTAAAATCACATTTTCATCTCCTCACTGTCAGCAGTACTGTCTAACCCCATGTGTGATGGCGTTGATTAATGAGAAACTGCCCAGTGCTTCAATATTCCCACTATCCGAACCCAAGCAGACAGTCCTCAAGAAGTACATAAAGGACAGTTTTAGAAAGTGTTTCATATGGTCCTCAACATATTCTTTGTAGGGAAAAAGGATGGTGGCCTCAGACTGTGTGTGGACTACCGGAAACTCAACAACAAGTAACCTCTACCTCTAATACCCAAACTTATGGACCAGCTTTGTGATGCTTGTATATTCTCTAAGATTTTCCTGTTGGGTGCATCCAATTTAGTAAGAATACATAAGAGCAACAAATGGAGGACCATGTTAAGGACAAGGTATGGGCACTTTGAGTACTGTGTGATGCCTTTTGGTCTGTGCAATTACCCGGCCCCATTCCAACACTTCCTCAATTATGTGTTTCAGGATATGTTACAAGCATTTGTGGTATTAGACTTTTGACTGTGCCTTCCAGTTTCTCTTTGTGTGTCTGCAGGCTGCAAATTAATTGCCAGCCCCCAAGATTGGTAAAAAAAATATACATAACCTTCACTGCCTGCTACATAGTTTACTAAAATTTACATCAATCCCCCTCTTTTTCATCAATTTTCTTTCTTGAACATATAGAGAGCCCAAATAAAGGAAAACTTACACTTTAGAGCACTTTTTTCACTTGTCTTGTTTGTATAGCTTTAAGCTGTTTTAGCTATATTATTAAACGTTAAGTTTTAATTTGAGACTTCAATTTCAATTATTGTTAATGTTAGTATACCTGGCCGACATCCTGATCCCAAGAAATCCTTCTTCTTTGAGGTAGGCGCTTAGGAAAATGCCTTGGCGCCGTTCTGTCTCAAAGATAGGGATAAAAGGAACTCCTTTTTACTTCTTAAGATGCCTCAGCCCTAAAGTGTTGGAAACGGAGTTACTGGCCATCCTACTGGCATTACTAGAGTGGTGTAATTTACTTGAAGGAGCTCTTCACCCCGTCACGATCTATACTGACCATCGGAATTTGGAGTACCTCCAAACAGCCCGAAGCTTATGCCCAAGACAAGACATGGGCTTTGTACTTCACTAGATGTCAACTCCACATAACCCATCGTCCTGGTGCCCAAAACATAAAGGTCGATGCACTCTGAAGAATGCGCGAAACAACCAAAGGAGATGCTTCTTCAGTTGACACCATTCTCCAACCTAGTCACTTCCTAGCCCTTCAAACATCCCTTGTAACATCTAAGGAAATAGAGTTGATATCTTCCACCAACTCCAAGTGGTCATTCTCTCCATTCAGAACAAGAATTATTGTATAAAGAAAACCTACTATTGTAACCTTCAAGGTCAGAAATCACGTACTACGATCAGTCCATGACCAACCACAAGCAGGTCACGGTGGACTTAAAAAGACCTCGGAACTTGCACAACTATCCTTTTGGTGGCCACAGATGAAACAAGACATCTATCGTTATGTACAAGCGTGTGCAACTTGTGCTCATACCAAAGGACACCATACGTAACCAGCTGGTTTACTACAACCTCTGCAAATACTCAGTCAACCCAACGGTAGCTTCTAATTTGAAGATCTACCAATGCGACACCAACACAATACCATCAGAATGGCACATTTTATTCCCGTATCTGACTTACCAACAGCATAAATGTTTATCAATTCCGTCTACCAAATGTCATACTCTCTGATCGGGGGGTCCAGTTTACATCCTGTTTCTGGAATGCATTCTTCAAATCGAACAATGTTTATCCACAGCTTACCACCCACAAACAAAAGGACAAATGGAGAGAATTAAAGTGCTTGAACACTACCTTCGATGTTACATCAGTCATACCCAAGACAATTGTTTTTGCTACAACAACCAACTACAATGCTCCGGAAGGATGTCCCCCTTCACAGCTAACTACTGGTATGACCCTACGTTCCATCTAAATATCCCTAGTACCCAAAGAGTACCTCCCGTGTCTCATACAACAAAACATCACAGTTTTATTTTTTTTTTTTAAACAAAGTGTCTCAAAGACCCAGTTGGCTTACAAACGACAAGCAGATCGACGTCGTAGACCAGTTCCAACCTATCCAGTAGGAGATAAGGTCTGGCTCTCCTCTAATCTCAAATTACCTGGTCCTGCTAAGAAACTCAATCCCAAATTCGTAGGTCCTTTTCCTGTTACTGCTCTTGCGGGTCCGTCTGGAACTCCCTCCTTCATGGCATGTTCACCCCCACCTTTCATGTTTCCTTCCTCAAGAAATGGTACCCGACTCAACATAGACAAAACAACACATACCGCCTAATTCAATTTTGGTACATGGTACAGAAGAATACAAGGTGGAGGGGATCCTGGACCCATATCCATATAGAAGAACGTTCCTGGGAACCCGTGTCCAATATACATGCTCCTAGTGTCAACCAGCTCCGGAGGTCGTGTGTAAGGGGGGGCTGGGGGATTGTCAGGCCCCCCCCACAGCCG